>VCHN02000014.1:154030778-154722422 GCA_007115665.2 Sequoiadendron giganteum | reverse complement strand
TCAAGTACAAGTAAATCATCAACATCATCAAAGTCATCTCGATCATCATGATCAGCTGCACCACTAAATGTGTCATGAATCAATGTATTTGTACCATCATCTTCAACTGTGTTTTCTGGTGCATGATCATCTTCTTCCATAGGATCATTAACTTCATCTTCGATATTCACAGCTCCATGTTCATCTGCTTGCAAAACCACATTCTTCAGGCCATGATAATCCATATCATGTGCCCTAGGGCGCCCCACCTTTATAATAATGATCAACACAAATAAACCATGATCATGATCAAGTGATTTTTTATATATATAAAAAAATTTAAAATGATATAAACATTTAGAAATTCAATCAATATAAAGACTTATAATGAACAACTTACCAATGGACGATAATCATACCCCCCTTCAGCGTGGCCATGCTTTCTACAATGTTTCTCAGTTGTTGTGATTAAAATTCTTCTCATCTTTAAGCCCTTGCAATTATTGCAAGGACAATAACATTTCTCATCACCCTTTATTTTCAATCTAGCCCACAATCTAGCAGGTGTCTCTTCATTTTGTTCTGCACTAATATTATCTTGACATGATTTTTCTTTACCAATCTTGAATATTTAGATCTTCAAAAAATATCAAACTCTCACTCCAATAATTTTTAATCATAGATAGGTAACAAAATCTAATAATTCTGATATTTTGTACCCAAAAAATTTGGCCTATAACCTCCACAAACTATTGCAAGTATAGCAAAACACTATCGCAAGTATAGATAAATTGTCAAACCCACTTTTATTTATTAAAAAACATTAGTCGGAACCCTGATGAACACTAACCATATACCCGTCGGCCCACAAATTAAGGAGGCCAACCATATGTCAGCCCACAAATTAATGGAAGGAGATGATTGACTTTAAGTGTATGTCGAAATAGCAACAAAAATCACGGAGTGTCGCAATTTCGACGAACGTCAGGCATAAATTTTTTTTTTAAATGAAAATTTCACATTAAATACATAGGTACCCGACAATACATCTAATTATACATCTTTCGCCAGAAAGTTTCATCGTATTTTGCATTCAAATGAGTTAGTGTCACATTATCCCTCCTTCCTTTCCTACTGTTATATATAAGTAGGATTATTTCGTTATCATCATGAATAAATTTGAATTGATTATTCAAAGGCTTTTTGTAGATTATCCCATGTATTTCTAGTAGTTGGTAGGACCCATGTATACCAACCAATCAATTTACACTCCCAATAAGGTGGATGTAAATGAATGCAACCAATACACTTGATAAAGTTGTCCATGAACAACCTAAATGGTTTCACACATGTTTTATAATGCCACGTTGTATCTTATGATCCATGGGTAAGTGTAGAAAGTTGGGGGCCAAAAGAAGGGAAATTTTTATTTTCTTCAAAATATACTTGAATTTTGGAAAATATAATGCATGTGCATTATAATGAGCATGCACATGTTTCATATATATTTTTTCAAAATATGGGCATTTTATAACATGTTGGTATTTTAGTTTAGACATATCAAATGCCTCCCTTAAGATTAGAACAAATTTAAATTTACCATTTGTAATGGTTGAGCATTCAATTTGGGTGCTTAAGATATATTTTACAAAAGTCGTTTAAAAAATAAATAAATGCCAATCATGCTCTCCATCAGGTTCATGTATTTTATAATAAAATTCTAAGAAAACCCCTCTATAATATAAAGCATTGTGTTTGCTTTCTAACCATGTAATTAAAAATATATATAAACTATTGGAAAATTCATTGTTAGTGTTCACATAAGTTAATAATATGAGTTGTTAACACAACTCACTTATGCGAACATAATTATTTGTTGAGGTTTGTTTGAGTTGTTAGAACAACTCGTCTATGTAAAGGGAGTTGTTATAGGAGGTATAACAACACTCCTTTAATATAGGATATGGAAAATCCTATATATATGTTTGTAATCCCATCACATGAAATAGAGAATACAAGCAATATTATTTTGGTGTGTTGCTCTAAAAGTAATATGGTATCAGTTTTTGCCAAAATCCTCAACCTGTGAAAGCTAAAATGAAAGTGCATTCTTTGTCAAAAGTAAAGCATTGGAATTTTTGAAGGAGGAATCTTGTCAATCAATCAAAGTGCTCAGAGATTATAGTGTTCAACATTTGATTAATTAAGAAGTAGCAACAGGGAGGTGTGAGATCTACTCAATCAAAGAAGAACAAAGGCGTCTAAAAAAGGTGTGAAACAGTCTTGAGAAAATTGTCATATATTTTTCATTTTCTAGCAAAAAAATTCTATTCAAATTGCATTGAAAATCTGAATAATAGGAGAAGAAAACCCAAAAATCATTTAAAAAAATATTTTGAAATGAAAAATCTGTGAACTGAAAAAAAGAGGTGTTTTAGTAGTTGTTGAATGATCATTTTGACTTCATATCTACATGTATTTGATCAATTGGGAAAAATAGATCAATTTTTACTTGTGAATATCTTTATTCAAACTTCTACAAACATTAAAATTAATTAAATTCATAAATAAATAATTTTGTTTTATGTTGAAGTTTAATTATTTTATTATTATTAAGTTGGTATAAGTTTGTCAATATCTACGTTGAGCTCATAAGTAGTAGTAAGTGTGTCTTTGTAAAAAAAAATATAATCAAGGTGCATTATCGGTGGAACCTGACACTGTTGATTTTTTGATTAAGGGATAGTCATGGATAAATTAAGTTTCATCGATAAATTTGAAGGTAGATATTTTCATACATGGCAGATATAGATGCAATTACACCTGATAGAAAAAGATCTGTGGGATGTTTTCAAACAAAACTCAATCATACCAAGTGATACAAATGAACTTGCTAAGTGGAATATCAAAAATCAAAAAGCTTTGGGAACCATTTCCCTTGGCTTGTCAAAGGAATACTTACACCATGTGGATTTTGCAGTCTACAAAAGAGATTTGGGAGTCATTAAATAAGCTCTTTGGATTTGAAGCAGAAAGTAACAAAATGACGTTGAAGTGGAGATTGTATGGATTGAAGATGGATAAAGATGCAAAAATGGCATATCATATAAGAAAGTTTCACTCTCTCCTAAATCAGCTAGCTAACATTAATGAAAAATTAAAGGATGATGATGTCAAAGCAATACTTTTGAATAGTTTGCCTAAGCATATGTCTAGTATGGTGTTTACATTAAGCAAGGTAAACATTAGTCTTGAAGGAGTAATATCTAATGAAGACTCGAAATTTGAAGTCTTATATTTACATAACAAAGCAAGTTCACTTTCAAAAAAGGGAAAGTATAAATTCAAGCATTTCTCTTCAAAAAGGGAAAATAAAATGCTACTATTGTAATAAATAAGGACATATAATTTTGAATTGTAAAGAGAGGTCAAAAGATCTAATAGATGAAAAACTAGATCAACACGGTTGGGAAAACTAAGCCAATGATGAAGAGCTATCATGTCCTAGTGATGAAGAGTATGTGTTTTAGATAAATTCAAGCTTGGAGGCAGGAGGCAAAGGAGGAAGGAAGACACTCAACTCCTCTTGTCAGTCACGAATGATGGGGTGCTTATCAGCTTTGGTGGCATGTTGAGATCTATTGTGGTGTTTTCTTTTATTTTGCTAATAATTGGAAATGTCGCATCATGGGGGGAATATAACAACAATATTCCATCTCCAGTGGTAGTGAAAATTTTATATGTTGTTGGAGATCAATTAGCACCATCAACAACGGTTTCTATTTCTAGTCATGTGTGTGTTATTTCCTTATGTAACATCCTAGTGTAAAATATTGTAATGAACAAAAGCACTAGTGTAATGCAGTTCATGGATCTTGAAAAGGTTAGTGGTAATCCAAAAAACCATATAAGGTGAATAGATGAGTGTGGTCTTGTTCATGTCCAGGTTTGTGGTAAACCTGTTTGAAAACCATGAAAGGTTGATGAGAGGTGCCTTTTATTTGAATCAAGATCATGAGCCACAAGAGTTGGGCATACTACAATTGAAAGTGTGTTTTTACCATGTTCACACTGAGGGTAATGTTGGAAAATTAATTGTTAGTGTTCACATAAATTAATAATGTGAGTTGTTAACACAACTCACATATGTGAACATAATTATTTGTTGAGGTTTGTTTGTTTATTTGAGTTGTTAGAACAACTTGTCTATGTAAAGGGAGTTTTTATAAGAGGTATAACAACACTCCTTTAATATAGGATATGAAAAATCTTATATATATGTTTGTAATCTGTATCATATGAAATAGAGAATACAAGCAATATTATTTTTTTGTGCTAATCTAAAAGTAATATAAACATATTAAGATCTTGATCTCTACGTACTTTTAGTGGTGTCTTTATTTATTTCATAGAAACACATTATTTTTTCTATTTAATTTTTTATCCACTCATCTAAATTTGAAAAAATACATTTCATATTATTTGTTTCATTCTACACACATTAAAAAAAGTTTTTTATTTTTTATTATTTTTCTTAAAATTAGGGGAGAGGAGCATACTCAATTTTCTATTGTTCAAGATGTGTCCACTTTTAAAATTAGTAAAAATATATTCATTAAAAAAGAATAAAATCTAACATAAACTAAATGATGTTAGCTAACTTTCTACGACATGGATTTACAAAGTATTTTTTAAAAGTAAAAAATTTATGTCACACCCCAAATTTTGGCTTGTAGTTACTTTTAATTTTTACATTAAATGTGTGTTTGACTAGGCATAAATGGATGATTTTAATTCAATTGATCTTTAGATAAAATCATAATACAATATAAATGTTTTCATTCAAGGATCAGAGATTATGATGATTATTACTTCTGATTAATTATTATGATATCATGACTATTAATGGACTAACCATTGTGATGGCATTCTAAGTTGAATGTAGGAACAATTTTACCATCCTGGATGGAGAGGGAGAGCATCACTAGAGAGAAGTGTATAGACATTGTGAACAAATGGTTAATTTCCATGTGTTGAATGCATAAGACAATTGAGAGGTGGGGTGAATCAATTGTAAATTAAAACATCAAAACCCTCATTAACATTTAGATCTACACTAATCCTTAAACCCTTGACAACCATTAAACCCTTATCATGCATTAGCAAAATATAAATATGATAAATAGTAATGCAAGCACATCCAAACACATAAGAACACCAAATTTACGTGGAAAACCCAAGAAGGGAAAAACCATGATGAGGATTAGCTCACAATATAAAGTAATTGCAACATTGAATACAATAGGCTCACTGTTGGAGGACTCATTTCCCAAAAGAAAGAAGGGATCACTACCAATGGCTCACTACCAGATTAGAAAGAATAAAAAAGAATATTATTACAAAGATAAATCCATCTTAGAGCAAAAAAAAATGTCCACCACTACAACTCTGCACCATTAGTAACCTCCAACTCACTGCTATTAGAAAATTCAGGTCCTCTATAAATGTAGACCCTTATGTTCACTACATTGGATTCATAAGAATTAATCTCACACTTCAGATCTCTACATCTAATTAAATTTGCATCTCAACATATCCTCACATCTACACACACTTCTCCAACAATTCATCCTTCCTTTATACCATTCGCAACCTCAAAAACATCTTTCAAGGTCGGATATGCACCTCAAACATTCAAATTTAAATTAGGTCAGCACCAACCATTCCTGTGGTGGAGAGGAATGAAGGCGAACCACATCACACCTTAATTCAAACCTAAATCCACATATACATGCCACACCATGCTTTCACAAACACCGAAGCATATCCACAATTAGTGTAAATACCCAAGGTTGATTGAACCTGTGTTAACACCATTAAACATTTAAGTACGCACTTCCTCAAATCCAAAGAAAACATTTGGACCACACACAACACTTAAACATAATTTGAAATATTCCATCAACACCTTGAAATCTAGCAAATCCTTGGCACAACAAAAACTTGAAGTGCATACTCATTTTGTACAACCAGTTAACCTTCCACACACTGTAGCAAATGAATCCAACCTTGCGGAGGACCAAAACACAAATAGCTCAAATTGAAGATAGATATGAGAAATATGAGCACACTTCTAGATCCGCAAAACCAAAAACCATAATGTGGAGAAATGTGGAGCAAAACCATTTCTCTCAGACAACACTACATCACAGTTCACACACTGGTGAACACAATTTCTTCTTCTGAATTATCTAGAACATGAAACTCTGGATATAACACCTTGGAACACCTCTAGTCAACATATTTGAACCACACAAGCAGATCTTCAACCATGAAGAAATTCAGAGAAAAATATTGAACACTACTCTGCCGCATTAAACACTCTTTACCACACTATTTCCTCTTTTATTCAAATTTTCTCAAAAGCACTTGGAAACCAAGTACCACAAACACCATCTCAACATATGCAACACCTTTTCAACATTTCAACCACACAAGAGGTTGAACATCCACAAACATATTCTCATCAAAACAACACTAGATGTTGACATTACTGATACTACTAATGACAACGCAACCAATCAAACCATCTCCATAGGTTGGCATCAATGCAACAACAAATATCTATTGACATCAATGTCAAAAAAATCTTCCAAAAATCTCCCTCTTTGTCATTAATGGCAACACATGATATGAAAAATCATCAACAATAACCAACAACTTTGATCAACAACACATGCATTGCACATTAGTGCACACTACTCCCCCTTACACAAGCATATATCCTTTTCAACACTTTATGTTTCTCCCCCTTACTTCATAAGGTTTTTTAGTTAAATTTCTCCCCCTTTTGGTAAAGGGAAACGCATCTTCTTTACTTTGATTCCCCTTTGACATCAATCACATATACTTTCTCTCCCCCAAGGGCAACACTTATAAGGGACAACTGCTCTACAACCTCAACTTTCACTTTATTTGATAGTACTAACATACAACACAATGACAAAACTTACTCCCCCTGACTACAACAACCAACAATGCCACTACCTAGTCCCCCTGAGAGGTAGCCACCAACATTAGTCCAGAACAAGGAATGAATCTTGAAATCTACTAGATTGTTTCATAACTTTATGCATCTAATTGAAAGGAGGGGAAATAACCCCTAACTTCTCTCAGAGATACTAAAAGATATCCTTAGGAAGATACTTTGTGAAGATATATGCAACTTGATCCTTAGTAGGAAAATACTCTAAATTCACCTCATTCTCTACAACCTTCTCTCATAGAAAGTGATACCAGAATGAGATATTCTTTGTCCTTGAATGCATTACCAGATTCTTTGAAATATTGATAGCACTTGTATTGTCACATAAGACATAAATTGTTTCATCATATGACACTTTGATATCCTTCAAGCTTTGTTTCATCTACAACACCTATGTGCAACATGATATTGTAGTAATGTATTCTACCTCTGTAGTAGATAATGACATTGAATCCTACTTCTTGCTTAACCAAGAAACCAACCTGCTTCCAAGAAATAAATCACCACCACTTGTACTTCTTCTATCATCCACACAACCTTCCCAATTTTCATTTGTATAAGAACTTAGAGAGAAATCGATGTCCTTTGGATACCATAAACCATGTTCCAAAGTGCCCTTTAAGTATCTAAATATTCTTTTTATTGTTGCCACATGTGACTCTCTGGGATTTTCTTGAAATCTAGCCACAAGGAAAATTACATGCATGATATCTAGTCTAGTAACAGTTAGATACAATAGTCCTCCAATCATTTATCTGTACTTTCTCTAATTAGCCTTGGAAGATTCTTCATTCTTACTCAGCTTGTCACCAGTAACCATAGAAGTACATACTAGTTTAGAGTCTTTCATTCCAAACTTCTTCAACACTCCCTTAACATACTTTGACTATGATATGAATATATCTTTTTCTATCTTATTGATTTGTAGTCCAAAGAAGAAATTCATCTCCCTAAACATTGACATTTCAAACTCATTTTTCATCTATTCTGCAAATCTATTGCACATTGCTTCATTTCCTCCAAAAATTATATCATCAACATACACAAACACAATCAAGATTCGATCCTTTTCAACTTTAAAATAAAGATTTCTATTTTTGGTACCTTTATTGAATCCCTATTGCAACAAGTACCTATCCAATCTTGCATACCAAGCTCTGGGAGCTTACTTGAGCCCATATAATGGCTTCTTCAATTTGAAGACCATATTAGAATTATCTAATAATTGAAAGCCTTTTGGTTGTTTGATATATACCTCTTCTTCTAACTCACCATTTAAAAATGTAGAATTCACATCCATCTGATAAAATTTGAAATCCTTATGTGTTGCAAAAGCCAAAAAAATCCTAACAGCCTCCATCCTTGCCACCAAAGAAAATATCTCTTCAAAGTCTATTCCTTCTACCTCTGAGGACTTTACACACAAGCCTTGCCTTGTTCCTAACAACTTCTCCATTTTTATTCAGCTTGTTTTGGAACACCCATTTAGTTCCAATCACATTCTTGTTCACTGGTCTTGGGACAAGTTCCCAAGTTTGGTTCTTATCAATCTGCATCAGTTCTTCTTCCATAGCCTTCATCCAAAATTCATCTTTGCATGCCTCAATCGCTATCTTAGGTTAAACTTTGGAAAGTAAACATAAATTTACTTGTTCTTATGTCATAATAGCCTTTCTTCTTGTTAATACACCTCTACTTTTTTCACCAATGATTTTATCTTTAGAATGATTCTTCTACACATACTTAGGAGTCTTAGGGATCCTCTTCAAATTTCACTAATTTTTCCTTACCTTCATTATTCTCTTCTTCTCTACAAGAGGACTCATCTGATTCATATCCTTCTATCAACATTGAGCTTTCATGTAAGTCTTCATCCACTATGACACTTTCACTTTCAACAATCATTTTAGCCTCTTGTAGCATAGGTAAGCCATGCTCTTTGTAGAGTATCCAAGGAAGATTCCTTTATCAGATCTAGCATCAAACTTTCCTAAGTTTTCTTCATCTCTTCTAATATAACATTTTCTTCCAAACACTTTGAAATATTTGACAGTAGGGGTTCTTCCATACCACAACTCATAGGAAGCCTTTGAACTGTTTGTCTTTGCATGTGCTTTGTTAATTATGTAAATTGTAGTATGAATTGCTTCTCTCCAATAGACATCTAGTAGATTTTCTTCCTTCCTCATTGTCCTTGTTGCTTCCTGAACAATCCTATTCTTCCTTTCCACCACTCCATTTTGTTGAGGAGTCCTAGGATTTGACAAATATTTATTTATTCCATGATCTTTACAAAAACTGTTAAACTCATTGGAGGTGAACTCTCCACCTCTATCAAATATTAAACACTTGATTTTAATATTCAATTCATTCTCAAACATAGCTTTAAATTCCTTAAACTTATCTAGAGCTTATAATTTTTCTTTGAGAAAATTTACCCAAGTCATTCTAGCGTAATCATTAATCAATAACATGAAATAACTGTCACCTTGAAAACTTCTTGTTCTTTTAGGTCCACAGATATTTGCATGCACCAATTTCAAAGGTCCTATGGTGGAATATTATTTGACATTGAACCTTTTTTCTTTTTTGCTTCCCAACTTGACATTCCTTACAAACTACATTTATAGGCTTTGTAATCTTTGGTAGATCTCTCATAGCTTGAGCAGAAATGATTCTAACTAGGCTATCAAAATTGATGCAACACATTATTCTATGCCATAGCCAACTTTCATTGGTTTGAGTCATATAACACATACCATTAGCACCCTTAAGCTAATAAAAATTTCCATTTTTCCTTCTTCCTACAACAACCAGAGTTCCAAATCTTTTTCTAATCTCACAACCACCATATTGAAATACAAGATTGTATCCTTTGCTACACATCTATCCTACACTTAGAAGATAATGCCGAAGACCCTTAACATAAAGAACATCATCTGTATTATTCTTTCCATCAAAAATTATTGAACCTTTTCCACATATCTTAGCAGATGTATCATATCCAACCTTAACAAGACCACCTTCAACCTTCTCAAGTTTAACAAACTTACTCTTATCACTTGTCATGTGATTTGAGCATCCGCTATCAATAATCCAATAGTTTTTGTCCTATCTAGCATGAAAAGAAGTCACCACAGTTCCATTATGACCTACTTATGAAGAAACTTCCTTCATACATCTCTCAGAGTTAGCAAAATCAGTTCCAACATTTAGAGCCATGAACAAGCATTCATCATTTTTATCATTCAAATAATCAGATTCATCATCAAATATACTGGCATCTTTTTAACATAATAACTTATCTTGATTAATTTACCTTTATTTTCCTTAAATCTATCATTTGAAGCATTGATTGAACATCTTGAATCATAATGACCAATCTTTCCACAATTGAAACATTTGAAAGGTAACTTACCTCTATATTTTCCAGTGCCCTTTTTCAATCTCCTCACAAAGTTTACTTCTATCTCATCAAACTCATCCAGATCAGATTCCTCATTCTTCTTTGTTTTTCCAAATTTAAAAGTAGTCTCTTTTCTTGAATCACTTGGACCAAACACTCTCAATTCAAAAGTAGTTAAAGCACCAAACAACTGATCTCTAGAATAAAGACCTAAATTTTGAGCTTCTTCAATAGCAAAAACCTTATGACTATAAGATTTAGGAAGAGTTATTAATACCTTCTTTACCACCTCACCTTCTTCAAGTTTTCCACCAAGGCCTTTGATAGAATTGAAAACTTCGTCCACTCTATGCATGTAGCCTGTAATATATTCATCTTCTGTCATCCTTAGGGTTTCAAATTTGGTCTTCAGATTTTGCATCTTTTCTTGCTTGACCTTATCATCTTCTTCATAGATACTTTCTAGCTTTTTCCAAATCTCACCAACATTTATAAGACTCGTAACTTTCACAAGTTGTGAATTATAAAAGACCAATCAAAAGAGGATACCTTGTTTTTCCATTGTTATCATATGTCTTGATCTCGTCTTCAGTACTTGAACCATTTGTAGGAATTGTACATCTAGTTTCAATAGACTTCCAAACTCCAAACCCTAGATAAACAAGGAAACCTTCCATCCTGGTTTTCCAGAATGCATAATTTGATCCATCAAATAGAGGAGCCTCCTTCTTGTGCACCATCCCAAATCTACCTCAAGCGGTTAAGCATTCTTCTAAGGAACCTTTCTCTGATACCAGATTTTGAATGTACAAAACAATTGAGAGGGGGGTGAGTTAGTTTTACATTAAAACATCAAAACCCTCATTAACATTTAGATATGCATTAATCCTTAAAACCTTGATAACCATTAAACCCTTATAATGCATTAGCAAAATATAAACATGAGAAATAGTAATGCAAGCACATCCAAACACATGAGAACACTAGATTTACATAGAAAAACCAAGAAGGGAAAAACCACAATGAGGATTAGCTCAAAATATAAAGTAATTGCAACATCAAATACAATAGGCTTAATGCCCAAAAGAAAGAAGGGCTCACTGCCAATGGCTCACTACCAGATTAGAAAGAAGAAGAAATAAGATTGTTACAATGAGAAATCCATCTCAGAGCAATAAAAAATATCCACCACTACAACTTTGTGCCATCAATAACCTCCAACTCACTGCTATTGGAAACTTCAAGTCCTCTACAAATTTAGACCCTTCTACTCACTACATTGGATTCATAGGCATTAAGCTCACACTTCAGATATTTGTATCTAATTAAATTTTCATCTCAACACATCCTCACATCTACACACACTTCTCCAACAATTCGGCCTACCTTTATACCATTTGCAACCTCAAAAACATCTCTCAAGGTTGGATATGCACTTCAAAAATGAAAATTCAAATTAGGTCGGCACCAACCAATCGCACAGTGGAGAGGATTAATTTAAACCTAAATCCACATATACATGCCATGCCACACTTCCAGAAATACTAAAGCATATCCACAATTAGTGTAAATAGCCAAGGTCAGTTGAACCTGTGTTAACACCATTAAACATTTAAGTATATGCTTCCTCAAATCCAAAGACAACTTGCATACCACACACAACACTTAAACACAATCTAGAATATTCCATCAACACCTTGAAATGCAACAAATCCTTCACAACAAAAAACACTTGAAGTACATACTCATTTTGTACACGTAGTCAACCTTCCACACACTATAACAAATGAGTCCAACCTTGTAGAGCACCAAAACACAAACAACTCAGACTAAATATATATATGAGAAATATAAGCACACTCCTAGATTCACAAAACTAGAAACCACAACATGAAGAAACGTGAAGCAAAACTATTTCTCTCATATAACACTGCATCATAGTTCACACACTGGTGAACACAATTTCTTCTACCGAATGATCTAGAACATGAAACTCTAGATATAACACCTTAGAACACCTTTGATCAACATATCCAAACCACACAATCAGATCTTCAACCATGAAGAAATGTAGAGAAAAACACTGAACACTACACTACCACACTTAACTCTCTTTACCACGTTGTTTCCTCTTTTATTCAAATTTTCTCAAAAGCACTTGGAAACCAAGCACCGCAAACACCATCTCAACATCTGCAACACCTTTTCGGAATCTCAATCATACAAGTGGTTGAACATCCAAAAACATATGCTCATCAAAGAAACACTAGAGGTTGAAATCAATGATACTACTAATGACAACATAATGCAACCAATCAAAGCATCTCCATAGGTTGACATCAATGCAACAACAAAGATCTGTTGACATCAATGACAAAACAATATTCCAACACCATCTTGAGTCAAAAACACACTCACTTAGGTCTTGCTTCAAAATTTGGGTAATTTGTTAAGTTCCCAATTTTGTTGAAGAGTTAATCTTGTGTCTTGACTTGTGTGGTCTAGTCATAAGGATGTCTTGAAAATCTATGGTCAGTCTCTAGCAATAATCAAGAGGCGATATCATTAGTCAAGTTCATCATTCTTGTAAAGGTTTATTTTATTATTATTTAAATGTATTAATATATGTATATATTATATAAAATATAATAATATTATTATTAATAAAGGCATGCCACGGTTGGAAAGGGCGGTTAGCTTATCTTATGGATGTTAATGGGAAGTGGAATGAAGTTACTTTATTACTACCTCACGTGGAGGCTTTGTGCCAATATGGTTAGCTTTATTCTTGGCATGGTATAAGTTTTAAATGTCTTCCTTTATGGCAAAGATATAGCCATATAACTATAGTCATGTGGATAAAAGAGGGGAGTTTTGTTGTTATAAGGGCAGTGCAAGTGTTAGTGTAAGGGGGGCATGAGTATTGTGGCAACGCATGGGAAAAAGGAGAAAAGTTTTTGGGAAGAGTTTGGTGTTTGCAGTGTCATCGTTTGTGAGGTTAGTTGGTTGTGCATAGGTGATTGAGCTTGTAGAGGAATTATAACATTTTTCAGGCATGTTTATTATCTATTTTCTTCTCATTTTCCTAGTTATAATATGACATGAATTTTGAACTTTGATAGAAACAAAATATTATACATATAAGTATACGCTTGTGTGAAAGAAAATAAACTTGGCTGAGTATACTTGTGAATAAAATCATTTAAAATATTTAATGCTTTTGCATAAGATAGCAACTAAAATAAGTTGGTATATATGTATTATTATTATATTAATAATCTTATTATCAAGCTAAGTCTTACATCGTGTCACAATTAAGGGAATGGATTACAAGTTCAAGGATAAACAATTGTATATGATTTTGTTTAATCATTTACCTTGCTGGTTTGAAATGAATAGAAATACTTATTTACTCAAAAACATAAATATTATTTATATAAGCATGTATAATCTATTTTGGATGCATTTGTAAATATGCATGAAAAGCTTGATGCTTAGACTGGTTATTATGGTAGTGAGTAATCTGATTTTACTGAGAGCTTCTATTATGACATAGATTTTATATATATGTGTGTGTGTGTGCTTATTCTTGCAAAAAGAAATAGATAACATGTACCTTCATTGGTCATATTAATTTATCCTCTTGAATGAAGCTAAAGAGAAAACACAAAAAAACCATAAATATATAATGAAATTATTTATTCAATCAATATGAAAGAGGATAAAAACTTATTTATTTGTATTTACAAGTTGTCAAGACCCTTCATGTAATGCCCCTCCCCAAGATTAAGCTAATAAAATGCTACAAAGTAACTAAATAAGAGGTGTAAGTAATAAAATAGAATAATTAAATATAAACTACTAAATTTAAAACTTGTCTAATGTTATGAATTAATAAAAATAATGATGAAACCTTGTACACTCCAAACGATTTTTTTTTCTTTTTTAAATCAAACATTACTATTCCAACTTTACACTAACTGACAACATTATTTGTATTCATCTAAACGACACATAAAAATGAAACATATTATTGATAAGGTTAGCATTAAATCTCCACAATAACATAATTTTCAAGAACATCCATAGTAGTATTAGGACTACCTTTATTTGTTACCATTCCTATGGACATTAACATTATAATAATACTATCTTCAACACTCTATATTATTCTACCACCCCCATTAAATACCCATTTAATATTATCCCTATTTATTTACTAAAGATAGCATTACCAACTTCATACTTAACATTATTGTTAGTTATATATAATACCAAATAAGTTATTACTTTAACAAGGACGCAAATCTAAAAATAAAAGAATAAATTAAATCGACAATTTGGAACCAATATTTCTAAGCACTATTCAATTAAGGCTCTTAATGGATAACTAGAAACTAATTTAAAAAAACTAACTTAAGAATCCATGTAAGGGATTTTACTCATTTTTCTATCTTGTTGAATGAAGAGTTCCTTCAGATTTCTCATGTCTTCACCTAACTTGGTTTTACTCAATTTATTGTTCAAGTTTTAAAGTAGGAGATTGTAATGTTTTAATCATAAGTTTTTTTAGATTTACTGGGTTCCTCTTATTTTCTGATATGTTCTACAAATATTAGATTTCTAGAAACCCTTTAAATTTTATCATCCAACTCTTTGTCTTTCATTCTATGTGAACATATTTGTAAGACTATTTTATGACAGATTTTTATTGTGAATAAGGATGCCAATGTTTTCTTAGTAAATCATAATTGGTGATCTAAGTTAACGCAATTTTTGGATATGTTTTTCTGAGATTAATTATTGAAAAACCCATTAAATTATATATTTCAATAGTATGTTTATGAGTTCTTATGATTAAATATGTGAAACTACTTTTAAACAAATTATTGTTTGGCATAGGGGCAACAATATTGTAACCTCAACAATTGATTATTTAAGTGGGTTAGGATGAGTCTATGATATTATTTTCTAAACTTCTTATTGATTATTTATATAGAATAAATACCCTAGAATATACATTAGAGAATTTACTCATAAAAAATTAAGCATAGTTGGAAAATGTATGTATTAAACATTTACATAATAACTTCCTATACACAAAATACCTCATCAAAACTTGGTTTTTTCTAAGTTAATCTTATCCTTTGAATTCTATAATCCTTCAAGATAAAATCAACCAACCTTTATCCTCCCTATTCCATTTTAACAAGTAGATTATAGCACCTTCAACCATAATTGAACTCCAAATGAGAAATTATTCATAGGTTCTTAATAACTTTGCAAACCCTCACAAGACCAATATGTTTCTCTCTTGATATCCATAGGTTGAAAGTCCCAAGATAATCTTTCTTTTCTAGGAAATGTACCTGGGTATTTGCAGGATCATGGGGTCCAAACTAGGCCCCTAAGTGGCAATGAAAATTCAGAAAAATAGAGTTAGGCAACTTGACATAAAAATTTGAATAGGTTATTAACATAATTTGAAAAATATGTAAGAACAAAACTTGTAGAAAATTGAATGTAGTTTCTAGGCTACTAGTCGTTTTTTGGAAAAAGGTAAATTTGTTTTGTGAAAATTTGAAATTTCAATGCAGTGGTACTAATTTTTTCAAGAAAAAGATAAGAAGCAGGTGTATGTCTAACCACCTTAAGTACAAGAAAAAATAAATTCTGAAACTTTTAATATATGTAGAGGACACATGCTCGAATGTGCCAGATTTTTTTTTGTATGTAAATAATTAGTTATAAATTTTTTTATAGAACATTTCAGAATTATTAAAACGTATGTGTCTGACCACCATAACTTGGTCAAAAATTTATGAAATTCAATTTTTTGTATCCTATAGTATGCAAAGCATAGAATGTGACACATCTTTTAGGTTCAAAAAATGTGAAGTAGTTTGAAAGTTATAGAAGTTTTTCAATCAACCTATCAATCAGGACTTTAGTCGTAATGTATGTAGAAAAGCAATAATAATTATTTAATAAATTCTAAATAAGGCATATTTTTTATTGGTGGAAAGCTAGCAATTTTTTCTATAAAACCTTTTCGTTTCATGAAATTAGAATAAAAAAAAGTCGTCAGCCACAAGGGTGAACTTCGAAAAACTAAGGAAATTTTGTAAACACATTTTTTTAGTTGACTTTCTAGGTTTGGCAATCTCAAGCCAAAAACCAAGTCAAACCCCAAGGGAAATCCCAAGGCTAACGGATATCCATTTTGAAAAATGGGTACTCGTTCTTGAAAAACAAAATGGATATACATTTTGAAAAACAAAATGGATATCCATTTTGAAGACCTAAAAAACCCTCTTTAGTAAAATGGGCATAAATTTTGTGTTTCTTTTCTAGGTAGTGTTTCTATATTGTACACAAAAAATTAATTGTAATCATTTGAACTTTATATCATTTTTGGAACATCAAATGCTCACTACTTCCACATGCAAAGTCTCTTTTTCATAAAAAAAATTATAACACTCATCTCAAAATACTTGAAACATTAGAAAAAATAATCAATAATAAAATATTTATATTTTTTGTAGTAAGGAGATGAACAAATCTTCGTAAATCATCATATCTCTCTTTCCCTTTCTCTACCTCTCTATATTTCATTGTCTCCCCTTAAGCTTTGGACCTATCCCTCCACTTGTTTCTCCCTCCCTCTCTTTTTACCTCTTTAGACCTCTCCCTATCAATCTATTGAACTATAGACCTAACTATCTACTTCTCCATCCCTCCCTCCTTCCTTCTCTCTTTGTACCTCTTTAGACCTCTCTCTCTTAGGTCCCTCCCATTCCCTCTCCATCTCCCTCTCACTCTCCATCTCCCCCTCTCCCTCTACCTCTACCTCCCTATCTCCCTCCCTCCCTTTGAAGTATCTCTCCCTCTTAGGTCTCTCTCTCTCAGGTCTCTCCAACTCCATCTATCCCTCTTAGGTATCTCCCACTACCTCTCTAGACTTAACCATCTACTTCTCCACCCATCCTTCCTTATCTCTTTGTCCCTCTTTAGACCTATCTTTCTCACTCTAACTCTCCTTGAGATCTAGACCTATCTCTCTACCTCTCTCTCCATCCTTCCTTCCCTCTCTCTCTTTATATATATATATCACTCTCTCTCTCTCTCAAGTCCATCCCACTCTCTCTCCCTCTCTCTCCCTCTCTCTCTCTCCCTCTCTCTCTCTCTCTCTCTCTCTCTCTCTCTCTCTCTCTCTCTCTCTCTCTCTCTCTCTCTCTCTCTCCCTCTCCATCTCCTCTCCCTCTCCTCTCCATCTCCCCTCTCCCTCTCTCTCTCTCTCCCTCCCTCTCTCTAAGTCTCTCTTCCCTTAAGTCTCTCTCCCTCTTATCTCTCTCTCTCAAGTCTCCCACTCCCTCTCTCTCTTCTTCTCTCCCACTCTCTCCTCTCTCTCAATTTCTCTCTCTCCCTCCTCCCTCTATCCCCTCTCTCCCTCTCGTTTATCTCTCTCCCTCTCTCTATCTCTCTCTCCCTCTCTCTCTCTCATCTCTCTCTCTCTCTCATACACACACACTCACACTCTCCATCTCCCTCTCAAGTATCTCTCTCTCCCATTCTCTCTCTCTATCTCAAGTCTCTCTCCCTCTCCCTCCCTCTATCTCCCTCTCTCCCTCTCAAGTCTCTCTCTCTCTCCCTCCCTCTATCTCTCTCTCCCTCTCCCTCTCGCCCTCTCAAGTCTCTATCTCTTCCCCCCTCTCTCTCTCTGGTCCCTAACACTCCCTCTCCCTCTATCTCTCCCTCTCCATCTCCCTCTCTCTCTCCATCTCCCTCTCTCTCTCCCTCCATCTGAAGTCTCTCTCCCTCTTAGATCTCTCTCAAGTCTCGCTCTCTCTCTCACTCACACACACACACACTTCATCTCCCTCTCAGGTCTCTCTCTACCACTCTCTCTCTCTCTCCATATCCCTATCACTCTCCATCTCCATCTCCATATACCTCTCTCCCTCTCTATCTCTCAATCTCCCTCTCACCTCTCCGTCTCCATATCCCTCTCTCCCTCTCTCTCTCTTCCTCCCTCTGAAGTCTCTCTCCCTCTTAGATCTCTCTCTCTATCTCTCTTTGGTCCCTCCCACTCCCTCTCCCTCTCTCTCCCCCTTTGAAGTCTCTCTCCCTCTTAATTCTCTCTCTCACACTTAGGTTTCTCTCACTCAGGTATCTCTCACTCTCTCTCTCCCTCTTATGTCTCTCTCTCTCACACACACAATCACACTCTCCATCTACCTCTCTGGTATCTCTCTCTCCCACTCTCTCTCTCTCTCTAAGGTCCCTCCCACTCCCTCTCCCTCTCTATCTCTCCATCTCCCTCTCACTCTCCATATCCCTCTCTTCCTCTAAAGTATCTCTCCCTCTTAGATCTCTCTCTGAACTCTCTCTCTCTCTCTATGGTGCCTCCCACTCCCACTCCCACTCCATCTCCATCTCCATCTCCATCTCCATATCCCTCTCTCCTTCTCTCTCTCTCCCCTCCCTTTGAAGTATCTCTCCCTCTCAAGTCTTTCTCTCTCTCTTAGGTCTCTCCCACTCTCTCTCTCCCTATTAGGTCTCTCTCTCTCTCTCTCTCTCTCTCTCTCTCTCTCTCTCTCTCTCTCTCTCTCTCTCTCTCACACACACACACACACACACACACACTCAATCTCCCTCTCAAGTCTCTCTCCCTATCCCTCTCTTTATCTCTCTCTCTTTCTCTCCCTCTCTATTCTCTCTCAAGTCTCTCCCAATCCCTCTCCCTCTCTATTCTCTCTCAAGTCTCTCCCAATCCCTCTCCCTCTCCATCTCCCTCCCTCTCTCTCCCTCTTATCTCTCTCTCTCTCTCTCATAGGGTGTGTGTGTGGATATAGACAAAGAGATAGATATAGGAAGGCATAAATAGGGTGTGTGTGTATATGAGTGAGACAGATATGGAGATAACTTGATGAAAATTTAGATTATATAAAAAATAGAGGGAGGGAGAGGGAGAGGGAGTGAGAGAGAGAGAGAGAGAGAGATAAGTAGCGAGATCTATAAATATGGAGTGATACAGATAGAGGGAGATAGGTAAAGATAAAGATAGAAAGAGGGAGAGATATGTAGAGATATATAACCTGTGAAAGATAGAGGGGAAGAGAAAGGGAGAGAGCTATGTAGAGAGGGAGAGAGATAGAGGAGAGATATAGATAAAGGCAGAGTAAGGGAAAAGTGGAGAGATAGGTAGAGAGGTTAAATGAAGGAGAGGGGGAGAGAGGGAGAGATAGCTAAATAGATAGAGGGAGAGAGAGATATATATTTGTTTTCCTAGTTCAACTTGAGTAAATGTGTGCATAGGATCAAAGACAACAAGGAGGCCTTCTATGATTATTTATGCAAATTTTTACTCTCCTTAGTAGAAAAAAAATTCATTACTTATTACTTCTTTAATGTTTCAAGTCATTTAGGATTATTATTGCAAAAAAACATGAAAAAAAGACTTTGTATGCAAGAATTATGAGCATTTAAAATTTTAAAACTTAAGGAGGAACACAAAATTATTGTAATTAATTTTTGTGATTAATCTATCAAAATAAACTTATCCATTGCATAGACCTCTGAATCACCTTTCCAACGCTTGTAAAAAATCAAAATTTTGATCAATAACACAAAAGTTATGCCCATTTTACTAAAGTGTGCTTTTTTGGGCTTTTCAAAATGGATATCCATTTTGTTTCATCCATTTTGTTTGCATAAATTAATGAAAATTAATTTTGGGAAATGGATATCCATTTTGGTTTGGTATTACCAAACCAAAAATATATTGTACTTGACCCATACAAAAAGTCAACATTTTTTTTCGCGATTTCGGCGAAGTAAAAATGTGTTTTTTTCCTCATTGCCACTTTTTGGACCCCCATGATCTTGCACATGCCCACCTGAAATACAAATATCCACAAGGAATAAAAAAATTATTATTGGCCAATGGGCTCTCCACCCAACCATAAGATTGAGATTCAATCCACCCTCGAGCCAAGTTCACATAGCACTTCCACAAAACTACTTTCCACATAGGATCCACAACCAAAGTGTAACATATAACATCCAAATAACTAAACTTGACACATTACAACCACTAATCATAAGGATTCCTAGACAATTTTACACTTTATCTACTTTGCACATCACAACATCTTGCATTCATGTTTCTTTATTTTAACACACAAAAAGGGTATAAAAGAAATCAAACTAAACAAGGTGGAAGAATCAACCAATGTAAACCCCAACACACTACTTGCAGCCACACAAGAGATTCAACATCAAATTTTCCATAGATTTTTTTTAAGCAAGACCAATATGACAACAAACTCGTTAACAAATCAACAAATATAAATAACTAAAAGGTTAGATCTCACCAAGAAAGTTTTATGTCTGACTTGTGGAAAACTCTGTCCAAGCACTCTCTTCCATTGCTCCTTGCTCTTCAAAAGCATGGGAAGAACTCAAAATTAGAATGAAAACCAAACATGAACTCCAAAATAATTCAAAAAGCAAAAGAGAGAAAACCCCCCTCCTCCACACAAATAGAAAGAATAAATGGAAGGGGAAAAGGCAACCACCTTTTCAACTTCCCAACCACCCTTTCAACTTCAATTTTCATTAATTTTCATAAGTGGGTAATTAGAGTGGGTTTTAGACTTTATAAAAGGTATTTTATGGATTAAAAATACCCCTACCCCACAAACCTATCACCTAGGGAATTTTTAAACAAATAAGACCACATAAAGACTTCATAAAACATAAAATAAGTGACCATATTGATAAAGCGACTCAAGGGACCAATAAAACAACTTTTACATACACACAACCCATACCACACAAAACAAGGTTAAATCACATACCCATGATAAGAATAATATTTCACAAGGATACAATGAAGGAAGTAGCTATGTGATTGACCAATTTTTTACTTGTTTACTCAACCAAGAAAGTGTGTCAGTATTACTCTTGATTAATAATAATTAAAATAAATAAATTATGAATTAAAAATTCAAAGAATAATAATCAAAGTTAGAAAATTAGATCCATTAATCTACACAGTAACACTCCTTACTCGTATGATACCTGTTATAGAGTCAAGGAACAATTCAATGAATACTATCTTTTATCAAAATATCACCACCGATGTCAATAGAATATTTAACTTATAATGCATACCACTATAAGTAACATTGAATATGAATAATTACCTTCATAATCACACCCACTCACATCTATGATATGTAACCACCTAACATAATGTAATCCACTTAATATACATAATAATATTACCAATAACTGAGCATCTTGATCATTTCATATTTACGTAGACAAAAAATGGAACTCATCTGACTATCACAAGAATTCACAACAACTGTTAGATAGGATTAATCAAGAATATGAACATCTTCATGGTGTAGCAACAACCATCACTCATGTTTACTATCCAACATAAAATAACATAGAGTATATCATATAAACCATCAACAACTAACAGGATCAACAAGGCCACAAGGGATAAGGTCTTACAGTTGAGTGATAGCTACAAAATCATGAGTTAGTGGTAGGAAGGTGTCATTAAATAAATGTACTATAACCTGTAAAAGAGTTAAAAAGTCTTATGCTATGAAGATTAGGAGATTATTGCACTCTTGAATTAATTATAAGGACATATGAACACATGGCAGTAGCCAAGAACCGTGAATTGCGGGTATGCAAAACAAATATTCTTTGTTAGAAGTATATTTCAATGACTTTAGTTGTTTATTGATAGTAGAAAAAATACATGTTTGGTCTTAATTCTTTATGAAAAATTAGATGATCAATTAAATGAGTTAAATATGTGATAAACCATAGGATGAATTTCGTTTCCAAGTCAAGTTAGAGGTGTGTGAATACACAGTTGCATTTCCTATGCAAGTGCCTTTTTATTTTAAATTTTTTGGCCAAAGTGATGCAAAAGTCTTTGCTTGCATTTAGTCAATTCACAGCGATATTTATGTAGGAGCATCTCGGGTCTCAAGCAATCTTGCATCAACGAAAAATATTTACATTCATGTTTTCGTCCATTTCAGTAGTTAGCTTACCGAACCCAGTCTCAAGCACTTCATACCAGATTGAATACCAGAGCTCGCAGAACCTAGAGAACCATTTCACAAGGATTCCCATTCATCAAGGGGGCCTTCGTTCTGATCTGCATTATGTGAACCATATGTTTCGGCTGATGCTTGCACATTTCATCAACTTCAGGGTTTGGAACCTCTCAAGGCCAATGCAGACCTTTTTCTGGAGCTAGGAATGGATATATAAGAATTGTGTAGTTGCATTAGAATAATCATCATCATCAATATTCGTTCATGAATAGAATTCACATCATTGTTAGATCATAGAAGGGTTTTGACCCACATGTAAGTCTAGGCATAGCACCAAATCTTTTTGTAATCTGTAAGCTGGAAGGTAGGGCATGTTGCCAGTGAATAATTGATTGGTCATTTCATATATATATTCATGTATGGTTGTTATTCCAATTCTTTGAGTTTTCATTATGTTTACTCTTGCTGCAAGAATGGACATTCCCATTCACAGACCCTCCATCCTTGACTGCACCAAGTGGTATCAGAGCGAGTTTGCGAACTCTGGGAGAAGAGAGCGAAGTAAGAAATTTTGTAAGATCTTTGTGTAGACCGATTGTCGACCTGAGGTAGCCTACTCGTGTTTGTCAACAAATCGCCAACTTAGAGGCAATTACAAACTTGTAGACCGATCACCGACCTGAGGCAATCGCACCAGATCCTAGGAAGAGATGTCGCCAAGGAGAATTCATACTACTGTTAATGTTGCTGGAAAGATGGATGAGATGATGGAGATGATACACAAAAAGAAAGTAAGATTGAATGTTGTCGAAGAAGATAGAAGAAAAGGCTTAAACCCTAGACCTAATGATGAAAGTGATGATGTAGAAGTTCAAGCTACATACCTAGTTGAAGAGACCACGGAAGAGGAAGAATCGGATCAGGTGAAGATGTTGAAGGCTATTTCAAAAATAGGGAAGTGACCTAGAATGGAGATTTCAAACTATACCGATAACCTAAACCCTGAAGAATTGATTGATTGGATAAATGACATTGAGTAATATTTTGAGTATGAAGAAATTGGAGATTCAGAGAAAGTGAGATTTACAAAGAATAAGCTAAAGGGACATGTTGCAATATGGTGGAAGGAAGTTCAATTGGAAAGAAATAGAAAAGGCAAAGAGAAGATTGTGAAATGGGATAGAATGGTGGCAAAATTGAAGAACCAGTTTGTACCTACAGACTATGAGTTGGAACTGCTGAAGAAATTGCAAAACTTGAGACATAAGGAGAAGACTGTAAAAGAGTACACTAAAGAATTTCATAATATCATTATCAGAACTGGACATAGTGAAGAAAGAAAGGAGAAAGTGGCAAGATATATCAATGGAATGAGGATGAACATTCAAGAAGAATTGAGTTTGGTGAGGATGAATTCGGTAGAGGAAGCATATCAGTTTGCATTAAAGGTTGAGGAAAAACTAAACAAAAGAAATGAAAAAAGACAGAGAGGAAGCGGAGGTAGATTTAAGAGAAGAAGGTCACATCCCGGAGGAGAAAAACCAAATGGGGAACAAAACAAGGATAGATATTCATACCGCAAGGAAGAGAAGGATTCTAGTTCATACCAGAAGGATAGAGATGATGAAAATTCTTACCACCACAACAAAGGAGGTTACAATTCTTACCGTAATGATGGATACAAGAGAGATGAGAAAGGAAATGACAAAAGAACTTTCAGAGGAACTTGTTTTAACTATGGAGGAGGACATAGAGCATTTGAGTGTCGCCAAGAAAGAAAAAAAGTTGAAAATCATGCAACCGGAATAACTAGTGGAACCAACGAATTCCGGAGGAAGTCCTGAGAAAAGGGAATCATTATTCATGAGGAGGGCATTGTTCCAGGAGGAAGAAGTAACTAAGGAAGCACCACAGAGGAAATTTTTGTTCTGAACTAGATGTAAGGCAGGAGGTAAGTGTTGCAAAGTTATCATTGATAGTGGTAGTACAGATAACCTAGTTTCTAAGGAAATGGTGACAAAGTTGAATTTGGAAAGGAGAAAACATCTAAAACCTTATAGGATATCCTAGATTCAAGATGAGCACAAGATACTAGTGAGTGAGCAATGCCTAGTGAAATTTAAAATAGGATCATATCATGATGAAGTACTATGTGATATTATTTCGATGGATGTATGTCATATGTTGTTGGGTAGACCTTGGCAGTATGATAAGAAAGCTATACATGATGGGAGAAAGAATACCTATACGATAACATTGGATGGAAAGAGAATCACCTTGAAACCTTTGGAAGATGAACGTGAAAGTGAAGTATGTGGCACAATTAGAATCAATTTGGTAGATGGAAGGAATTTTTTGGATGGGTTGAGACACAAGAGTATGTGTTTTGCTTTGATTCCAAGGAAGTGCAGAGTCCCAGATGGAGAAGAAGAATTACCAGAGAAGGAAGCCATAGAGCTATTAACAAAGTACCAAGACCTTGTATCAGAAAATGTGCCTGATGGATTACCACCGATCTGGAGTATCAATCATCATATTGACCTTATTCCAAGAGCCATTTTTTTGAACAAAGATGCACACTGGATGACACCAGCAGAGAATGTAGAGTTGAACAGATAAATATAGGAATTGTTGAACAAAGGATTGATTAGAGAGAGTATGAGCCCATGTATGGTACCGGCTGTACTTGCACCTAAGAAAGATGGAGAATGGAGGATGTGTACAAATTCAAGAGCTATCAATAAGATCACAATGAAGTATAGATTCTCATTGCCTAGGATGGATGACATAATGGACAGTTTGAGTGGAGCAAATTATTTTACCAAGATAGACCTAAAGAGTGGATACCATCAGATCAAGATCAGAGAGGGAGATTAATGGAAAACAACTTTCAAGAAAAATGAGGGATTATATGAGTGGTTGGTCATGCCATTTGGACTAACTAATGCACCTAGTACATTTATGAGGCTGATGAATGAATTTTTGAAGAAATTCTTGGGTAATTTTGTCATTGTTTACCTAGATGATATTCTGATTTTTCAGTAAAACTAAGGAGGAACATTTGAAGCACATCAAATAGGTATTTTAGAGGTTAATAGAAGAGAATTTGTTGATAAACATCAAGAAGTGTAGTTTCATGAAGGAAGAACTAGTGTACTTGGGATTTGTGATAGCTGCAGAAGGATTGAAGATGGACCTTGAGAACGTTAGAGCAATAGTTGAATGGCCTAGCCCTATGAACATTGGAGAGGTAAGATCATTTCATGTACTAGCAAGCTTTTACCGAAAGTTCATTAGAAACTTTAGTATTATTTGCACACCTATGACATAAACAATGAGAGGTGACCAAAAGGAATTCAAGTGGACGTCAGGAGAACAAAATATTTTTTGAGTCATTGAAGCAGAATGTGACAGAACAACCTATGTTGGCATTACCGGACTTTGATAAGGTATTCCAAGTAGATTTTAATGCTAGTGGAAGTTCAATAGAAGTTGTGTTGAGTCAAGAAGGGAGACCAGTAGCTTATTTCAGTGAGAAATTGAATGATGCAAGGAGAAGATATTTAGTTTATGATCAAGAATTTTATGCAATAATACAAGCCTTGAAGAAGTGGAGACATTACTTGTTGCCTAAGGAATTTGTGTTGTATACAGATCATCAAGCTTTACAATATTTGAATAGTCAAGGAAAGTTGAACTACAGACACATGAGATGGGTAGAATTCTTGCAGAGTTACACGTTCGTATTGAAGCACTAAAGTGGAAAATCAAACAAGGTTGCAAATGCATTGAGCAGGAGAAGGAGTTTTTTGACAGAGATGAGAACTGAAGTATTGGGTTTTGAAGAACTGAAGCATATGTATGTGGATGACATCAATTTTGTTGAGGCATGGAAGGCTTGCAAGGAACCTACGGAGACTGATAGGAGCAAATAATTGGATTATTTCATTCAAGAAGGTATGTTATTCAAGAACAACCAGTTATGTATTCCTAGGAGTTCAATGAGGGAGAGTTTGATCAAGGAAAAGCATTGTGGAGGATTGGCAGGACATTTTGGGATTGATAATACCATAGAAGTGGTGAGTGAGAACTATTTTTGGCCATAGTTGTATAAGGATGTCAAGAAATATGTTCAAGGTTGCAGGATTTGTCAAGTTGCAAAGGGAAACAGTCAGAACACTGGAATGTATACACCATTGACAGTAACGGAGAGACCGTGGGAAGACATTAGCATGGATTTTGTGTTGGGATTACCAAAGACACCGAGAGGATTTGACTCTATATTTGTGGTTATGGAAAGATTTTCTAAAATGACACATTTTATACCTTTTAAGAAGAATAGTGATGCAATACATATTGCAAACGTATTTTTCAAGGAGATTGTGAGATTACATGGACTACCAAAGAGTATAGTATCAGACAGGGACACTAAGTTCATTGGCTATTTTTGGAAGACATTGTGGAAGAAGATGAAGACAAATTTGAAATATAGTTCAACATTTCACCAACAGATAGATGGACAAACAAAAGTGGTGAATAGGAGTCTGGGGAACTTGTTGAGGTGTTTGACCGAAGGTAAAGCAAGAAATTGGGACTTAATATTACCACAAGAAAAATTTGCATGCAACAATTCAGTAAACTGGAGCATAGGGAAGACACCATTCGAGATTGTGATAGGACAACAACCTAGAGGGGTAACATAATTTAGAGATATCAACATTGAGAATAAAAGGAGTGTGGAGGCAGAAGAATTTGTAGGATTCATGGAAATAATGCATACTCAAGTCAAGAAGCATCTGGAGAAGATGAACAACACCTACAAGGCAAGAGCAGATGAGAAGAGGAGACATAAGGAGTTTGCAGTAGGAGAGGAAGTAATGGTATACCTGAGGAAAGAAAGATTTTCGGTTAGGACATATAACAAGATGAAGATGAAGAATTTTGGACCTTGTAAGATCATCAGGAAGTTTGATTTTGGAAATGCATATGAAGTGGAGCTACTGGGGGAATTTGGCATATCACCTATATTTAACATTGTAGACCTATACCCGTACCATGAA
This sequence comes from Sequoiadendron giganteum, assembly GCA_007115665.2. Lineage (NCBI taxonomy): Eukaryota > Viridiplantae > Streptophyta > Pinopsida > Cupressales > Cupressaceae > Sequoiadendron > Sequoiadendron giganteum. Next base: position 154,694,840 of record VCHN02000014.1, on the reverse strand, counting down.
GGAGGATCACCAGAGGATAGAGGAGTTGGTTTACTAGACCAAATAGCACATCATCTAGAGGAAATTGAGGAAGTTTTAGACAATAGAATTGGTCATTGTACCAGAGGAAAACAATACAAGGAATATCTAGTCAAATGGAAAGCAAGACCGAAGGAAGATTCATCTTGGATTTCTTAGGTTGAGGCATACCGCATTGGTTTTCCCTTAGCCCCTAGAAAGTGAGAGGCTCACTTTTCTTCAACCTCGGGTGTCTGATGTAGGTGCATCTTGGGTCTCCAGAAATCTTGCATCAAGCAAAAATATATACATTCATGTTTTTGTGCATTTCAGTAGTTAGCTTACTGAACCCAGTCTCAAGCATTTCATACTGGATTGAATACCAAAGCTTGCGGAGCCCAGAAAACCATTTCACAAGGATTCACATTCATCGAGGGGGCCTTCATTCTAATTCACATTATGTGAATCATATGTTTCAACCGACGCTTGCACGTTTCATCAACTTCAAGGTTTGGAACCTCTCGAGGCCGACGCAGACCTTTTTTTGGAGCTGGGAATGGATATATATAGGCATTGCATAGTTGCATTAGATTAATTGTAATCATCAATATTTGTTCATGATTAGAATTTGCATCATTGTTAGATCACAGATAAGGGTTTCGACCCACATGTAAGTCTGGGCATAGCACCAAATCTTTCTGTAATCTGTAAGTTGGAAGGCAAGACATGTTGCTAGTGAATAATTGATTGGTCATTTCATATATATATTTACGTATAGTTGTTATTCCAATTCTTTAAGTTTTCATTGTGAATACTCTTGCTACAAGGTTGGACAATCCCATTCTCAGACCCTCCACCCTTGACTGCACTGGATATAGATTTCATAATCCGATTAGATTGGTCATACTTAGAGGATTTTCTAAATTTGTATGGTCGATTCGGTTATGTAGGCCACAACACTAGGACCCAAATGACATGAAATTTATTGGTTTCCTTTATCTATACTCTTTGGGAAGGGTAGGGCCACTTTTAGATGGAAGGTGTGTGGAAGACTGTTGGTCTGTGGTTGGAGGAAAAACACTCAGGTGATGCTCTCCCTCTATAGTTGACTCGCTGAGACTTATGAGATAGATGTAGGATTCTAGATACAAAAGATTCAATAACTCATACTAGTGTACTTGTAAAAAAAATGCTTTAATGCAATCCATGTTTGTAATGTGAAAGAAAAATATTGTCATAATGTCATCGATGAAATGTTGCATATCAAATTCAAGTATACTTTGTAATGATTGTAAATTCCATTTTACTATTGGTCATGTAAAATAAATGTAATATGAAAGAGAAAAAAATTCTTATGATTTTTAGCATGTGGCTATTTACTTTCTTGTTAATTCATAAGTAATTCCAGTTATGATAGTTGATATCATTGAAATGGTGGGAAAGATGATCCTTAAACAATAAGGGGGTGTCTATTTGCGTAGAACATATAAGGATATTGATATATGTCTTTCCCTAAGGGTGTTCCATTAGGAAAGAGATTACAAGGTGTAAATATTGACTTTCAACCTCAATGGTGAGTCAATCAGACCTAGATCTCAGTCCTTATGACAATAGGACAGATCTGAAACCAAATTAAAATGATTTGCAATGTTTGAACTTGTGTATATGTAAATAACGTGAATAAGCAAATAAAACCTATACATCACACCAATGAAACATTATATCAAGGAATTCAAATAATAGTCAAACTAATACAACAATTCCTCAATGGCATATCATTGTCCTCTATCTCCAAGGATTCTTTAAATTATTTTGCTCTCAGATTGTTGTGCACATGACTTTCCAAATAACAAGCTGAAGAATGAGAGATGCTTGAAATGCAAGAAATGTTTTCCTACATTACATGATGATGAACTAGTTGTAGATGATATGCAAAGATAATAATGTTGCTATGATGTTGTTGTATGAAAATGATATGATGAAATTGTTGTAATTAGAATGTTGTTAATGAAAATGCCATGATTAAACTACTTGATGCTAAAATACTAATACTAAAATGCTCACTAGAATGATAATGATAATTAAAATGTTGCAGAGTGTAATTGCTACAAATGCTTAGCTCTCTCTCTCTTTTTTGTTGTGTAAATGAGGGCTTATTTATAGATTTTCTAAGGCATGAACCTAGGTGGCAGGAATCAATGATCTGAATTCAATCTAGAGAGATGGACGGTTGAAGATGAAGAGGTTAGAGAGAAAGGGGAGGTGTGTTCCCTTTATGAGAACAAACTACCAAGTGTGAAGAGGAATAAAATGGAGATGAAGGCCAAGTGTCCCAAATTAGTTAGAATTTATTGATGATAAATGCAAAATTAAATATTAGAAATATTTAATTCTTGAGACACATGATGAGGTGGAAGGTGGGAAGAAGTTAGTAGACATGTGCTTAAATTCAAATTTAGTGAGAGGAGGTTAATTAAATAAAACAAACTAATTAATTTTTTTAATTTAATTATGATATGAAGAAAATGATCTAAGATAGAAAGAATTAGAGAAAAATGAACTATATAAATAATTCTTTTCAATTTATTTATAAGTAGAAGAATTAAAGATTATTAATTAAATAACTTGTATTTAATTAATTCTCCAAACCAAATTTGAGTGTATACATTTTGCCCCTCTTTGAAGTGATGTGTTTGTGACACGTTGCTTCAAAGAAAAATTTGTCAATAGTGTTGATAAAAAAAATTAATATTCCCCAGACACTAATTTTCGAGTGATGGTGCGTGTATGCCCCCTCGGGAGATAAATTGGGGAAATTTTTGAATTTTTAGGATTTTTTGAAATTTTTAGGATTTTGTGAGGATTTTCAAATATTTAGGATTTTGTGGCAATTTATCTCCTGATAAAGAAGAAAGACCCTGCCAATTGATTAATTGATGCCCTTTTTGAAAATAAAAATAATCCCACTTAAATACCCTCCATTTACCGCATTAAAAGGTAAAAAGGTGAAAAAGGAGTTCATTTGAATTCATTTGTGTTGATGGTGTTTTCTGCACAGCAACAACTCAGACAGAATATGATATCATATCTCTCTTGAAAGGTAAATATCTATGAACAAAGAGATAACCCCAAGGTCTCTAATGTCAGGTCTTGACAATGCATATGAAACAACTCAAAAATAATGTAAAAATGCTGGTAATCACAAAGGGACCTTAATACAAGCAAATACTGAACTCGAATTTATCAGATCTTGCAATATGTTGATACTTCAAACCCTAAATTTAACCCAGATAATAAATAAATAACAAAAGATAAAGGTTTCAGAGATAATTCTAAGACTAATTCTAACCCTAAGATTGACAATGCAAAAGATGAGATGCTCAAAATGGACCGATCCCTCATAAACTACTTTTTGTTCAACCCAGATAAATATGCAATCTTATAGGAATAGTGCAATCTTCTAAGGTGTTAAAGATTTTCAAATCATGCATATTCATTCAAGACAACCCTATTGCAATTGAAATGAACAAACATTCATAATTGAACTAAGCACAATTTTAAGTCTAGGCTAACTTTGCAAAGCAGCTAACAATTAGCTAACTGCAAAAAGTATGGACTAGAGATCATTGCAAACATTTTAAGCATAAAACCCTAAACATCACCAAACCATCTAACAATAAACTTAATCAATTTTATTGATATAATATCAAGAACCATGCCAGATAAAACTCAACACAAGAAAGATACCAAATCACAATATCCTTTCTTATATTAAATCACCCAAAGTGGCAACAATTCCAGTCTTTTGTTATAGCACTTGCTTGAAGATAAACTCTAACCCTAATTACTGCTCTTACAATTCGCTCAAATGTGAAATCTTCTAACTTTTTTTACTACTATTCTATTTCTTACAAATGAGGCATCATGCCAAATTTATAGAGAACCCCCCCCCCCCCAAGATAGGTCGGCCCAAATAAGGGTTTACAATAATAAATGCCACACAATAGGTCGGCTCAAAAGATATTCGAAAATAACATGAAATGTGCAATTTGCACCAATTTCATCCAAGTCGGCCTGGGGTCCCAAAGAACTCGATCCAATGCATGTGAAGGAGGAGGAGAAAAAATGGGAAGTACAAATTCTGATGTAGCCCTATATAACTACTTCCCTTCTTTGTCTTTAGCACACTCCACTTCACCATGCACTGCCAATAATACTTTATCTAATTCGGCAATAGGTGGCACAGGAAAAACCCTAATCTTCCTCTCAAGAGACTTGATGTCCTCTCTTGCTTGCTTCACTCTATTATCCCAATCAGCCCTATTCATTTGATACCTATCAATAACTGCAATGTAAGTTGCCGCATCATCTAGTTGATGTTCAGTAACAGGACCCTCATTGATTGGAGAGTAGACATCTTGCCACCACCTCCTTAACTGTTCCAAACTGAGATGTTTTAGAGAAAACTTCTTTCTCCCTGTCATGATTTAAAAGAAGGAGATACACTTATCATAAATACCAGTCAAAGTGTCCTCAATCTGCTTCCCCTATTTGTGTATCTTCTTCAAGGCCCTCTTCCTCATCTACAGAATCTCAAACCATTCCCAAGGCTCTGCAACCCTTGAGAAAGGAAGAATTCCATCCTTTACCAGTTGATCCTCGATGTGCTCCATGATTGTCTTTGTTTTCTGCAGCAGGAGATCTATATCCTCCTTATCCTCGGCTAGCATGGTCTTTAGCCAATCAATTGATCTCATTGCATCCCCTGCAGTTGACAAGATGTCCTTGATGGCGTTATCTCCCTTGGTTTGGACTCCCTACAACCAACCGACTGTAGCATGTTTGGTACCCTTCATCTTTTCAAGCTCTGATATTGTCTCTTGAGGTAAGAAACCCGCGGCAGAGGAGGAAGAACTAATAGATTGCAAGGGTTTCATCAACTCCTACAAGTACCTCTTTAATCTCTCATTTTCCTTCTCCAACTCATGCTTAGTTTGCACCTCCTTCCTCAATCTACCAATGATCACAACACTGGAGCCTTCATACTCCTCAATGTCTTGTTCCATGGAGGCATGCCCTAAATCGATGGTCTGCACATGATAATCTTTTGCAGTCACCCCATCTCTATCCTTATCAGGAGTAGGAGTAGCAATATGGGCCACCCTATTATTTGATCCATCTCTTTCAATTTTGGAAATGACTCTGGCTTTCTTCTTCGTCTTTCCTTTTCTAATGTTAGCCAGTAGGTCATCCCAATTGGGAGGAATGTCCTCTACTATAATTAGTTTGCTCTTCAACTCTTTATTCAACCAACCTAGAACAGTGGATTCTGACTGCACCCTATCTTGCCTATCATGTTCAAGTTGAACACTGGGTGCATCCTTCTCAATGCTTGGCTCTCCAGGGATCTCCCTAGTTGAATCCTCCTTTTCTTTGCAGTGCTCCTCCCCTTTGTCTTGTTTTTGTGAGGGAATCTTGACCAGTATCTCCTCCTTTTGAGGGGATTTATCCTCATGTACCTCTATAGGTGAATCTGCATAACCCACAAAAGGATACCGCATTACTTTGTCAATTTCTCCCTCTACATTGTAGAGATATCCCTCCTGGAATTCCTCTTCTCCCAAGTCTTTAGGGTCTTCAACATTCTTTGGCTCATCCGGCACACTTCCAATCTCTTGTGAAGGGGGAATTTCCTCCTATTCAATGACAGGAGCAGTTACAGGAACACTTCCTTTAAGTGCAGCATCCTTTGGGGAAGGAATCCTTGACCTCCTCATATACACTTGTGTTTTCTCCCCTGAACTCTCTACCTCCACCATAGGTGGCTCAACCTCCTTATCTGTCCTAGAAGTTTCCTTCTCCTTTTGTGACAATTTCATAAGTCTTCTTTTCTTGGATAAAGGAGTAGTGGCATCAACTTCTTCCTTTTCTTCTTCATCTTTCCCAACCCCTTTTCCCCTTGAGACATGCCTTCTCTTCTTGGCAATGGGCTTTCTTTGTTTCCCTGCTTCTACTACCTCTTTTGTATGAACATCTCTAATCTTGATTTTGAAAGGAGAGCCCACCTTGGCCTTACCTTTGGGATCCTGCTCATGTGACTCCTCAGAAGTGGAATGAGAATCCAAGTCTCCCATCAAGTCATAGGTGCACTACACACCTTCGCCCTCCAATTATAACATTTTGTGCTTAAGCCACAACTTAGTGTACTTAATCACTGGAGTCATAATCTACTCCAACTCTGTCTTTTCCTCCTCCAGCCAGTCAACCTCTCCAACTGGCTTGTCCTTCACAACATCAAAGATATGGCCCTGAATCAAATTCCCATCCTCTTCAACTTGATCAGGAATTTCCTTGATGTTATATAACCGTAAGTTCACTGGTAGCCTAGAGAACTTCTTCTTTCTAACCTCAAACTCATCACCAAGGTTAGCCCAATAATCTTCTATGTTATCCATATGACTATACTCTCTGCTAGCCTTCCTTTGTGCCTCACCAGGGATATCAAACCTGGTTCTTTTGGAATGGAAGGAGAGACAGAGAGTGCTCATCTCCTCTTCAAAAGCATGGGCTGACTGGATAGAAGGGCATACCTCATTAGTGCCTATTTTAGTGGGAAGTCATTACCAAATCCTATCTTATGTTTCTCCCCCTTCACAATCATTTCAAAGTCACATATTTTCCCTGTGACCTCCAAGAATATAACATGGTCTGTAGGGTACCTTGGAAGCCTGTAGGGAGTCCTCTGACAACTATCAATTCTTATGTAGGAAAAGGTAGGGAACTAAATGAACCAAGCTCCAAACCTTTTGATCAATTCCTTTGCCTTATCCAAAATTCGGAAATGCTCAGCACCCTGCATCAATCTAGTGATGTACATGGTGAATGCATCATTCACTCTCCTATAGCTTCCTCCACCCAAGTGTAGATGTGGATACACTTCATAGATTACATCCTGCCCAAACACACCTCTGGTGCTCAGTCCCTTGTATGGGTGAAACCTTGCAAGTGCATACACCAAATAGGAAGTCATGGTGAAGGTCTTTGTCTGCAATACATTGCATATTTTCTCATGTATTACTGCACTTATAACACCTTCCCAATGGTAATCTATACCTTGCTCCATCTAAGCAATAACATTGAACATCCAACTCTCAAATACCCCTGCACTTTTCAATCCTACCACCCTATTGAGGAGTGTGATAGCATCATAATACTCTCTCCTGAACTTGAGTCTGACTAGCTGCTTGGGCAGCTTGGAGAAGTGAGACTTGGGCTTCTCCAACCAAGGGTTGATAACTTGTTGGGACTTGACAACATTCTCCTCATAATACTTCCTGGCCGAATCCATATCAAAAGCCACAACATGGGACCGATCAGGCATGTCAAAGGTCTGAGATATGGATACAAGGTCGAAGTTCACTACAACCCTCCCTTAGGACCAATTATCCTTTGTGTACCCTTGGCATAATTCCTAGCACACTCAAGTACCAACTCATAACATTGGACTATAGAAGGAAATCCAGCCTCATGTGCTAACCTAGACTCCAATGTCCTTCTAGCCAACAAAGGGAGATTTTGTGTTGCCATCCCCGCCTCGAATTCCTTATAGTCCCACATTCCAACATTTGTATCAATGATCCCTGACCAGACGAAAGTCAGCCTACTCTTTGGGATTCTACTCCTTATATCCATTTTAACTTTTTATGCCTCAGAGATAGTTGATCCTTCAACACTTGGATCCATCACCTTTCCCTTGCCCTGCCCAGCAACAGCTTGTTCTGATCCTGCTTGCAAAAAATAAAAACACAAAAATAAGATCCATGATAAGCAAAGTGTCTAAAATCCATATCATATCAACCTTCTCAAAGTTCAGGTTATAGCCCCCTCGCGGAATCCAGATTGGAGAGGAATTCCGAGGAAATCCGGACTAGGTAGAATCCAGCAAAACAGGCATACAAATATCCATACAATCATTTAATCAATCTATATAAGCAAGGAATCATTTGATACAACTTAGCATAAGTTGATTTAATCATTGAATGCATAATCACCAAGCAAATCCTCATGCAACCACCAAATTCTTCATTCTCAACAAAACCTCGGAAGAATCCGCCTTAGACGGAAATCCCTGAGAATGGCAACAATTTACATATTCCAGAAAATGAGGAGATGCAAAACATTCGGGAAAATCTCGAGGGTCCGGATTTCAACGAAGTCAATGCAACTTTACCACCTAAACCCAATTTCGGGAAAACGACCTAGTAATGGACAAATCGGGGAAATCCGAAGGCAACAAAAATTTGCGAGACAAGTAAAAATCCGGATTAAAGCACATTGCGAAGAACAAAGAGAAAATAGGAAAATCAGGGAATTCTAGCAGATAGGGAATTCCACGAAGACACTAAAAGCTTGAATACCTTCGTTTCTCTTGTCCTCACCCAAATAGATCAAATGATCACAAACTCGAGGACCTGGAGCCTGACACCAGCTTGACCTAGACCTCCAATGGATCATCTTTGAATTCAAAACCTACCTCTCAGTAAATCGAGAGGGATTGGACATGCCCTAAGTCGAAAACCCCCCAAACCTCTACCATGAATTCACAGAACAGCTCGGGCACAACTTGCTTGCCCGCAATGATAGAAAGTTCATGGAAAATACAAGCAAGCTACCCGAGATAAGATCAAAAGGTAAGCTCAAAATAGCCACCCAGGATTGGCGCTCGAACAGATCAGGAAATCCCCTAGCTTCGAAATACAAAACGCCAGACTGGCAGGGCATGACCCCCCAAAACAAACCCAAAACGCCCAAGAAGCACACACATTCAATAGGCAAAAGTGAAGGCAATGTGAATAGCATGAAGGCGCATGAAGAAAAGTAATCCATTTCAATCATAAGAGAGGGACAACATTCACATACCATGAGAATAGAGGAATCAAAACCAGGAAGCCAGCAAGAAACCCCAAAGCTCGAGCATAATGCAAATGACGCTCAAGAAATCCAAATGCAATAATCGAATCCACTCCCAAATGCACAATCTAGCACAACACTCAATTTTGAACACTCCAAAATCAAATGGAAAGCAAACAATAATACTCAAATGGCACAAAGCTTCCCATAAATCAATATAATATTGCCAAAGAAGTCGTGCAATCAAGCATTAATGCGGTTGACAAGACAGATTAAACCAAACCAGAGAATCCGACAAAGCAACGGACTTCGAAAAAGTCCGGCCATGATGGATTTCCATGGATGACCAAAATCCCCAAACTTCAACGAAAATCAGCCACCACTGGGCTCCGAAAGAAAACCGAGAAAGTCCACCCAGGGTGAATTTTTCCGAAAACAGTGAAAAAACCCAGAATGAACCCAAAACTTAAGGTTTTCAAAATAAATCATAAATGGACTATTCCAACGGGAAAGATGAACATCAAAGCACATGCCCAAGCAAGAAAAACCCCAAAATAAAAAGGCCAAGACACCAAAAGCAAAAAACCAAAAGAGCAAGAAAGAGGGTCCCTACTTTCAGTGGGGCGTGTGTGCAAAAACTACACAACAATTTGCAATTGAGTGATCGATTTGATTGAGTGATTTAGCAAATGGTGATCCCATACCACACCCATCGATTTGAGCGAGTTCGACAACACCACCGCCCTATCGTGTATGGACCTCCAGTACGTACCTCAATAAATTGCCTTTTGTTGAAATTTGAATTTATTGTTGAACGTTTTTCACATTTTTAAAATCTATAATAGTGTGTTTTAGTGCATAGGTTTCCTTTTGCAGCACATAGAGGAATTCAATGCATTTATGCCCCGATATAGCGCATTTGTTGATTGTTTTAACACATTTAGGCTTTAGCGTATTTATGCTTTGTTTCAACACATTGATGGATTTTTGCAGTGCATTTATTAATCCAACACATGGATGTTGTTTTGGCGCATTGACACCAAAATTGATGAAATGTTGATTTTTCTCCTTGCTTTTAATGCTTGATGATCGCGTCAGCCGTTGTTTTGGTGATGTTTGATAGGATAGATGATGATTGACCTCATGATGGATGAGAGTTAATGATAGACGCTCTATGATATTTGATTGAAATCTCATTTGAGCTGATTATATTGATTGATAGGTTGATTGATAAAATGTTGATTTGTGATATGTCATGATTATAGGAGAACTTAGGAATTCTTCAGTCTCGGGAGCACTACTTGACTTGGGATATGATTTTGCATCTGGTGTAGGCAGATTTGGATGTTGTTGAGTGATGTGGTTTATCTTCCTTGCTTGATATGCCCCAATATAGGATAAACAAGGGACTATTGAATGCATTAGCTAAGAGATGGCATAGCGACCACAACATGTTCCACTAGCTATTGGTGAGATGACGGCTACCTCGAAGGATGTGTACCGAATATTGGGGATTCTCGTGGTCAAAGAGTTAGTTGTATATGATCATATAGAGCAGGGAGGTACTGAGGTGCTCAGGAGGATCTTTGATGATGACGAAATTAGTGATTACGAGATCCCATGGCAAGATATGGTGGATTCTTATGAGCCATTACCATTTGTTCTAGCTAGGTTTGTTGGAGGTTTCTTATGTTCTGATCATAGGTAGAAGGGATTTTTCTTTGAGTGGGGCAAGTTGTTGGAGAGGATGATCACCTGAGGGATCCAATATGCATGGGGTTCCTGTATGTTAGCACATTTATATCATGATCTGCATCAAGTGGTGTATCTTGGAGCTACTAGTTTATCAGCTGGAGTGACATTGCTTCAAATTTTGGCTTGGGAGCATATAGTTGTTACTCATCCTTTGGGGGAGAGAGATCGTCTAGTTGGCAGGCCATATGTCTTTGGGTACATAGGTATTCATGTCCAGTGCAAGCTCAGAAAATTGGAGTATTGGCAACGAGTGATTGATGATTTGGAGGCAGTCATATGGCGGCCATACTTAGATTGTGAGCAGCGGCCTGTGGATGATTTGGAGATGCCATATGTTTGCACTGTGAGATATTTGATTGGATGGACTCGATTTATTATTGAGATTTAATTGCACATTGAATTTTTCCAATCGGTTAAAGATTTTATCCAAGATTTCTGGATGTCCTTCTCTAGTGAATGATTTTGCTAGCAGGTCATCCACATAGTCCTCCATGAATGTGTGCATCATGTCATGAAAGATTCTTGTCATTGCACATTGATAGGTGGCTCTTGCATTCTTTAATCCAAAATGCATGACATTCCAACAAAATGTACCCCATGGGCATGTGAAAGTTATTTTGTCTTGATCTTTTGGTTCAATCTTGATCTGATTATAGCTTGAAAAAACATCCATGAGTGATAGCATAGATGTCATGTTGTTAAATATACAATGATGTCTATATTGGGCAAAGGATAGTCATCCTTTGGACAAGCCTTGTTAAGATCCCTAAAATTTGTGCATATTCTGATGTTGTTGTTTGGTTTGGAAACTAGTACAATGTTTGAAATCCATTTTGCATAGTCGATTGGTCGGATGAACCCCACATCTAATAATTTCTTTTAATTTTGTTTTCACTAGTAGGGCGATGTGTGGATGCATTCTTCTCAATTTCTGCTTTACTCGCTTCACTCCAGGTGCTATGGATAAATGATACATTATTAGATTTGGATCTATTCTTGGCATGTCAGCATAGGACCAAACGAAATTGATTTATCTTTCTTTGAAGAATTTAGTGAAATTTGGCTTTTCTCGCTCTGTCATTGATGCCGCTAGGTGTATGGTCTTTGTTGTTTCTATAGTACCGATGTTTATGGATTGCATAGGATCAACCAATACTGAAGATCTTTCTTGATAATGCTCAGGAAGAGTGTCAAATATCTCATCCTTCAGTGCCTCAGAGAGGTTTTCACCATTGGATACGCTATTTCTTTTTACTTTTTCATGATCTAATAGTGCCATTGCATGGTTTTCACCATTAGATTGATTTTTTGTATTCTTTATTTTGCAGCTAAGAGACTTAGCACTCCCCTCATTTAAAAATTCATTATGAAATTCATTGGTGGAACTTGTTTCTAGATTTTCAGAACAAAGGAAACTGACAATGGCATTGTCATATGAAAAGATAGGGAAATCAATAGGCTCGGTTTAATCCTAGTCAATGAGTTTGGGATGTATCAAAGGTAAGGAATCATTAGATTGGTCAAGATCAAAGGTGGTGAGGTTCATGATGGAAATTTTTTTGAATTTTTTGCTAGCAACGTCAAGGTCTATAATGTTACTCTCCTCTGAATCATTTATCTTGCTCAATGTTTGATCATCCTCACTAGAGTCATTGATATGTAGTGATCCAAATTCAAATGGTCTAGACCCTAAGCTTTCTCCCTCCATACATATGGGTGCATACCTCTTTACCACATTGATTTCCTTGTCTTCACAAGATTCTTTAGATAGTGAATCCCATTCATATTCATTTGAGTCTATTTCAGAGATAGATTGCAACTGGAGGATTTGTTCATAAACCTTTTGAATGGCTTCTTCTTTTTTCTCTTCTTTGTATCCTAATCTTGTCTTTTCTTTTGCATTGATTGGGATAGGTTGGATTGGTTCCACAATACCTTCTTTTCATTTTCCAATAGGACCTTTTCCTTCATATCCCATCTTTTCAAAAAATTTGAACCCTTTACCATATTGCTTTGTTGGTATATTGGAAGTTGATGTTGTGGATTCTTCTTCATCTTTGTAAAGCCAATTTAGAATATCTTTGTCCTCATATTCATCATTTAGAGTAATTGCTTTTATAAATTTACCATCAAAGATAGTGATGGGTTGTGAAGATTGTTGTCTAGATGTTGATGGTTGTCCATATGATTTTGGAGAAGGTAGTAGTTGTGAGAGACATAAGGATTGCTCGAAAGAATACTCACCCATGCCTTTATCTTTCAACTGAACCTTTTTCTCAAACTATTTTGACAAGGAATTGAGTTGGCTTTCATTACTTGAGGAAATAGAAGTGAGAGCTTCTTTGTTGTGTGGCACAAAGACATCTTGGACTATCTTGAGAGTGTTGCAGTATTGGGGATTATTAGAATCTGCTAAAATTGTGATCTCTTGTCTAGTGTAAGGGAATTTTAAGCATTGATGGTATGTTGATGGCACTACTTGCATTTCATGGATCCAAGGCTGACCCAAGAGTATGTTGAAGGTCAAGTCCTTGTCTAAGACTTGGTAGATTATATCCTTTTGAACTAGTCCCACTTGAATTGGCAATACTATCAATCCTTGAGAGGATCTTTCTTCATCATCATAAGCTTTTATGGTGATCTTTCTTTCAGAATCTATTGCATTTTCTAAAACAAACCAATGCATGGATAAGCTTTAAGGTACATATATTTATACTGGCTCCTCCATATATTAAAATGTGTTTGAATCGATGTTTATGGATTAAAACCTCAATATGGAGTGAAGCGTTGTGTGGATGAATGAGAGATGCATCATCGTTTTCTGAGAATGATAAATAATGGGATGCGGTCAGATGTCCCACCATGGCTTGGAATTGAAAAACTTCCAAATTGGTTGGTACTGTGGTGTCCACTAAATCTTTTTCCAGAGGGAGCATATAGTTGTTACTCATCCTTTGGGGGAGAGAGATATAGTTTATTGGCTTGGGAGCATATAGTTGTTACTCATCCTTTGGGGGAGAGAGATCGTCTGGTTGGCAGGCCATATGTCTTTGGATACATAGGTATTCTTGTCCAGTGCAAGCTGGGAAAATTGGAGTATTGGCAACAAGTGAATGTGTGGACTTCATTATTTCCTACCATTTTGTTGATGTATCTCTCCACATTTTGTGATATCAGTGTACACTTGACATTGATTATTTTAATATTATATGAGATGCAACAAAGATTATTGATCTATATGTTGTCTACATGCTTTTATGATGAATGGATTTGATTTCTGCTCTATATGCTATGCGATGTTTATATGATTATGCCATGGTTGTGAATGGATGTAATGAGGAAATGATGATGTATGGATTATGATTCTATATGGATTTATGGATGATGCTTTATGATATATAAGATGGATTTGGTCATGCAGATAAGATGTGATGCACTTTATTTTTGTATTTTTCTAATGTAAATATATGATCTAATGCATGGATGGATGGCTTATGATAATACTTTCTAATGTATGTATGATATGATAATGATTATGCAACTAAAAGTGAATGATCTTTTGTTTTGTTTATAACAAATGTACTCAATCCTTTAATGAGAGAGATAAAATCATTTTGAAATTTTCCATCCTTGGAAAACCAAAAACGTACATGCAAAAACTAATATGAATGCAATCTATCTTAACCTTGCAAATCTAATTATGCAATGTTGTCATCTTGTCAGCCGATTTGTTGTGCTTGTTATCATCATTGAGCTTTTAATATGTTGAAAGTTAGTACAAACACTGATGGCATAATTAAACCATTATGACTTGAGTACAACTTCCATGGGTTTTTGATATTGCAAGGTAATATAAGCATCTAGGTATAATTGAACCGAGATGACCTAAGTATTGCTTGCATAAAAAAGACAAGAGTTAATCCTTTTCCTATGCAAATCTGAAACGTCATCAATGATACTTTGTAGATCACGTCCTGTGACAAATTTACATAGTAGTAATGATCAACTCACAGACAACAGAAAAGAAAAATATCATACTCCATCGTAGCTTCTCTAGTCCATGACATCCTTGAGTTGCTCCAGAGAAATGATAACAAAAATCAAGATATAACAGTTGAACATTTATGCTAAAGTGGTTAAACCATGATTCAAAAGAATATCATCCAGTGAGATTTATTGTACCGATCTTGATGTTGGATTTGGATGGTTGGTTTTCTAAAAATTGTGATTGATGTTCAATGTTGAGTTTCGTTGTGATTGTTATGTTTGCTATGTTGTCCTACTATTGCTTGTTTGTTGTTTTAAGCTCAAAGCAGATTGCCCCCCAATGAGTTCAATATTTTTCCCCCAGTGAGAAATAAACCATTTATTATGAATGCGCACAATGATCGCCAAGCCAAGATGAGACATGACAGCAATGCCTAGATATGTACATGAGGTTTTATGATGGACATGCATAATGATGGTGAAAAGCGGATGGTTGACACACGTTCCAATAGATGGAAAAGCCAATCTATCACAAATAGCACCTGTTGTCAGGTTTTCACTACTTGTTTTTATTGCACTTTTTTATTTTATATTTTTTTTCTTTTTTGGACTTTGTTTTGCTTTTTTTTGGATTTTTCTCTTTTTTTCTTTTTAAACCGTGCACCGGATGAGTTATGTATAAAAATTCTTAAGATGAATTTTGTTGATAGGTTCTTCAAATAGGTCCCCTTCAGGTGTAGATAACTGATATGCTCTAGATCCATATATTGATACAATGACAAAAGGACCTAGCGAATTAGGTTCAAATTTTCCCTTCTTTTCCCGATCTTGTTGATTGTGAGGATTCTCTTTTAGTACCAAGTCGCCAACCTGAAATGTTCTTGGTCTTACCTTGTGGTTATAGCTCCTTGATATTCTTTGTTGATAAGCTTTCAAATGATCAACAACATGCCGACGACGTTCATCTAATAATTCCAACTCCTGTAGTCTGGATACTTGATAATCTTCCTCTAAAATGATTCCTTTCAATGATACCCAGAGTGAAGGTAACTCAACCTCAATGGGTAAGATGGCTTCTGATCCACACATAAGGGCATATGGTGTGGCTCCCATAGGGATGCGGATGCTAGTACGGTATGCCCAAAAGGCAGGGTTTAGTTGGACATGCTAGTCGCATCCAACATCGTTGACAGTTTTCATCAGGATTTTCAAAATGGTCTTATTTGAGGCTTCTGCTTGGCCATTCCCTTTAGGTTAATAAGGCGTGGAAAATCGGTGTTGGATATGAAATTTTTCACAAAGTTCTTGCACATCTTTATTTTTGAAGATTCTACCATTATCAGTGGCAATGGAGCTAGGGATGCCATATCGACAGACAATGTAGTTCAAGATGAAGGAGACAATGTAGTTCAGGATGAAGGGGGAAATTTGTTTACCAGTGATCATGGTTAGTGGGATGACTTCAATCCACTTTGTGAAATACTTAGTGGTTGTGATTATGAATTTATGTTCATTAGAGGAAGATGGATGAATCTTACCCACAAGATCAAGTCCCCACTGATAGAAAGGCCAAGTTGATGTGAATGGTTGTAGCTCTTGCGCTGGTGCATGTATGAGATTTCCATGGACTTGACACTTCTTGCACTTCTTAATAAATTGAAAAGATTCTTTCTCCATGTTCAACCAATAATATCCCAAGCATAGGAGTTTCTTAGCTATAGTAAGACCACTTGAATGAGTACCACAAATACCTTCATGAACTTCACATAACACAGTTTCAGATTCATCACATTCAAGACATCAGATGAGAGTACCATCGAGACCTCGTTGATAAAGTGTATCAGCTATTAGGGTGTATCAGGTTGCTTGACGGATAAAGTTGTGTTTTTGGTTCTAGGATAGATTAGGTGGAAGGGTATTGTCTCTTACATAGGTATAAATCTTCCCGTAGATTGAATAATTAGCATCAACTAGATGGCACATGACTTGGGATTTAGGATTTTCATATGCGGGAGCAAACAATTGTTCCACCATGAATTCATAATGACTTCATTTTCTCTAATATTTGTAAAAGAGAAGCAATGGTTGCCATGGCATCTGTAGCTTTGTTGTCTACTCTTGGAATTTGTTCAAACTTGATCTCAACAAATTATTTCTTGAAGTCATCTACCATTCTCTTGTATGGCATCAACTTGTCATCTTTTGTTTGATAGTCATCATTAACCTAATTGATGACTAATTGGGAATATCCATAAACTTGTAATTCTATGATTTTCTATTCCACTGCTACCTTGATACCGATGATTAATGCTTCATATTCATCCATGTTGTTTGTGCAAGGGAACATCAACCTGTAATATTTTGGGATAGTGTGTCCTTGAGGAGTAACAAATAGGATTCCAGCACCCGATCCATGGTGAGTGTAAGACCCATCAAAGTATAATATCCAATGTTGTGTTGTCATTGTGAGGACATTTGTATCTAGGAATTCAATGTGCATAGGATGGTCATCTTACAACGATGCTTCAACTAACTGATCTGCTATTACTTGGCCTTTGATTTCTCTTCTATCTACGTATTGAATGCCAAATTCACTCAATATCATCACCCGCTTTTCTAATCTTCCTGTTAGAGTGGCTTTGCTAAGTAGATATTTTAATGGATCTATCTTGGCTATTAGTTTGATGGTATGTGTTAACATATAGTCCTGCAATTGTTGAGTAGCAAACACCACTGCCAAGCAAGCTTTTTCAATGAATGTATAGTTAAGTTCATAACCACTCAGTGTTATGCTGATGTAGTAGATGGCCTTTTCTTTTCTTGTAGAGTCTTCTTGTGCTAGAAAATATCCCAAAGATACCTCAGTAGCTGCTACGTAGAGTAGAAGTGGTTTTCCCTCTATTGGTGGTACCAATATAGGTGGATTCATCAGATATTGTTTCAATTGATTAAAGGCAGCTTCACACCTTTCATCCCATCTGAAAGAAACATTCTTATGTAACAAATGAGTAAAAGGATGAGATTTGTTCGCTAGTTGCATGATGAATCTTCTGATGGATTGGAATCTTCCTTGTAGAGATCTTAGTTGGATAATGTTCTTAGGAGGTGGAATTTCCATGATTTCTTGAACTTTTGTTGGATCTACCTCGATGCCTTTAGCTAAGACTATGCATCCTAAGAGTTTTGTTGATGTTACTCTAAATACACACTTCTTTAGATTTAATCGCACATTGAACTTTTCCAATCGGTTAAATATTTTATCCAAGATTTCTGGATGTCCTTCTCTAGTGAATGATTTTGCTAGCAGGTCATCCACATAGTCCTCCATGAATGTGTGCATCATGTCATGAAAGATTCTTGTCATTGCACGTTGATAGGTGGCTCTTGCATTCTTTAATCGAAAAGGCATGACATTCCAACAAAATATAACCCATGGGCATGTGAAAGTTATTTTGTCTTGATCTTTTGGTTCAATCTTGATTTGATTATAGCCTGAAAAACCATCCATGAGTGATAGCATAGATGTCATGTTGTTAAATATACAATGATGTCTATATTGGGCAAAGGATAGTCATCCTTTGGACAAGCCTTGTTAAGATCCCTAAAATTTGTGCATATTTTGATGTTGTTGTTTGGTCTGGAGACTAGTACAATGTTTGAAATCCATTCTGCATAGTCGATTGGTCGGATGAACCCCACATCTAATAATTTCTTTTAATTTTGTTTTCACTAGTATGGCGATGTGTGGATGCATTCTTCTCAATTTCTGCTTTACTCGCTTCACTCTAGGTGTTATGGATAAATGATGCATTATTAGATATGGATCTATTCTTGGCATGTCAGCATAGGACCAAATGAAATTGATTTATCTTTCTTTGAAGAATTTGGTGAATTTGGCTTTTCTCGCTCTGTCATTGATGCCGCTAGGTGTATGGTCTTTGTTGTTTCTATAGTACCGATTGCATAGGATCAACCAATACTAAAGATCTTTCTTGATAATGCTCAGGAAGAGTGTCAAATATCTCATCCTTTAGTGCCTCGGAGAGGTTTTCATCGTTGGATACGCTCTTTCTTTTTACTTTTTCATGATCTAATAGTGCCATTGCATGGTTTTCACCATTAGATTGATTTTTTATATTCTTTATTTTGCAGCTAAGAGACTTAGCACTCCCCTCGTTTAAAAATTCATTATGAAATTCATTGGTGGAACTTGTTTCTAGATTTTCAGAACAAAGGAAACTGACAATGGCATTGTCATATGAAAAGATAGGGAAATCAATAGGCTCGGTTTATTCCTAGTCAATGAGTTTGGGATGTATCAAAGGTAAGGAATCATTAGATTGGTCAAGATCAAAGGTGGTGAGGGTCATGATGGAATTTTTTTTTATTTTTTCGCTAGCAACATCAAGGTCTATAATGTTACTCTCCTCTGAATCATTTATCTCGCTCGATGTTTGATCGTCCTCACTAGAGTCATCGATATGTAGTGATCCAAATTCAAATGGTCTAGACCCTGAGCTTTCTCCCTCCATACATATGGGTGCATACCTCTTTACCACATTGATTTCCTTGTCTTCACAAGATTCTTCAGATAGTGAGTCCCATTCATATTCATTTGAGTATGTTTCAGAGCTAGATTGCAACTAGAGGATTTGTTCACAAACCTTTTGAATGGCTTCTTCTTTTTTCTCTTCTTTGTATCCTAATCTTGTCTTTTCTTTTGCATTGATTGGGATAGGTTGGATTGGTTCCACAATACCTTCTTTTCATTTTCCAATAGGACCTTTTCCTTCATATCCCATCTTTTCAAAAAAATTGAACTCTTTACCATATTGCTCTGTTGGTATATTGGAAATTGCTGTTGTGGATTCTTCTTCATCTTTGTAAAGCCAATTTAGAATATCTTTGTCCTCATATTCATCATTTAGAGTACCTGCTTTTACAAATTTACCATCAAAGATAGTGATGGGTTGTGAAGATTGTTGTCTAGATGTTGATGGTTGTCCATATGATTTTGGAGAAGGTAGTAGTTGTGAGAGACATAAGGATTGCTCAAAAAAATACTCACCCATGCCTTTATCTTTCAACTGAACCTTTTTCTCAAACTATTTTGACAAGGAATTGAGTTGGCTTTCATTACTTGAGGAAATAGAAGTGAGAGCTTCTTTGTTGTGTGGCACAAAGACATCTTGGACTATCTTGAGAGTGTTGCAGTATTGGGGATTATTAGAATCTGCTAAAATTGTGATCTCTTGTCTAGTGTAAGGGAATTTTAAGCATTGATGGTATGTTGATGGCACTACTTGCATTTCATGGATCCAAGGTTGACCCAAGAGTATGTTGTAGGTCAAGTCCTTGTCTAAGACTTGGCAGATTATATCCTTTTGAACTAGTCCCACTTGAATTGGCAATACTATCAATCCTTGAGAGGATCTTTCTTCATCATCATAAGCTTTTATGGTGATCTTTCTTCTGGAATCTATTGCATTTTCTAAAAAATACCAATGCACGGATAAGATTTAAGGTATATATATTTATACTGGCTCCTCAATATATTAAAATGTGTTTGACTCAATGTTTATGGATTAAAACCTCAATATGGAGTGGAGCGTTGTGTGGATGAGTGAGAGATGCATCATCGTTTTCTGAGAATGATAAATAATGGGATGCGGTTAGATGTCCCACCATGGCTTGGAATTGAAAAACTTCCAAATTGGTTGGTACTGTGGCGTCCACTAAATCTTTTTCCAAAATATCCTTATGGGCTCATGAAATTTTAAGAAGTTTTAGTATGGATATCTCTGCTGAAATATTTTTTAATTGATCTACTACATTGTATCGATTCAAAGGAGCAACAGGTGTTTTAGATGTACTTCCTTTCAATACAAACTTGGACTACCCTCTTGTGGTCACATTTACCAATAGGTTGTCTTGTTTATCCTTGATTTTGATGACATTGATTTGATTATCAACTACAGAAATGTGATTGATGGTAGTATCATAGACATAATTCACATTCTTCCCTTTGTTGTTTGTCAAAGTGGATTCTCCTTTTTCATAGTTGGGTAGAGGGTTTTTAAATGCTCCATGATCGTTATTTGTTTTATGTCCTTCTATCGATATGTCACCTCTATCTATCAAGTCTTGCACCAAATGTTTTAATTTCATACAATCATTTGTTTTATGACCTTTGTTTCTATGAAATTCACAGTAATATGTCTCATTCCACCATGATAGTTTGAGTCTTGGTTCAAAATCTCGTGTTTCTAGAGTAATGTTTTGATTTTGTGTGCAAGAATCTCTTTTAATGTCGATTCAAGTGATTGCCCTAGAGGTGTAACTTTTCTTCGATATGGTGGTGGAGATGGTTTAGTTTCATTGTTGTTTTGATTTTTTTGGGTGCAGTACCTGATAAATTGAAGACTGGTTTTACGTTGTGTGTCAACTACACCATCATTACCAACATTCTTATTTCTTGTCCAGAATTTGGATTTGTCATTGTTGTTATGATGGTTAGAAGAGTTTGTCCCTTCATTATAGATTTTCAATACTCCTCTTTTAACCAAGGCTTCCTCAATCTTAAGTCCATTTTCAATTAGCTTTTCAAAACTGGATGGACATTGCAATTGGAGTCTATAACTCATCTCACTGTTGAGATTATCAATAAAGATATCCATCTTTTCTTTCTTAGGTGTCGGATAGACGTATCTAGCAAATAACCATCTCCATCTTTGTAAGAATGTAAGAAATAGTTCACCATTTTTTTGTTTTGTGTTATAGAGATCCTTCATGGTTATTTCATGTTGAATGTTGTATGAATATTGGGAGATAAATTTATTTACTAGCTCCTCAAATGATCTAATACCTTGTGGGAGTTTTGAAAACCATTCCATGCATTGACTACCCAAACTTCTTGGAAATAATCTCATTAGATAGGTTTCTTCATGTGCAAATTCTAAACTCATGGTGCAAAATTCTCTTACATGATCTTGAGGATTAGTTTTTCCATTGTATTTGTCATATCTTGGAAATTCATAGTTTGGTGGAAAAGGTATCATGATCATATTTATGTCAAATGGATAAGGACAGATGTCCTACAACAAATATCTCTTTGTTGTTCCCATTTGCATTTTTAAGATTTGTTGTTGAAGAACTTGCATTTGTTGAGTTAAAGCATTCAATGGATGTTCGATTCACGAGTCATCTTCTATTTTCTTGGGAGCTTCCTTCAATTGGTTGACATCAAAATCATTCTGTAGTTTTACACCTTGATTTTCCAGCATCAAAAAGTATTTCTCTCCATCCTTTTCTAGAATTTTTTCCATGAACTTATGAAATTTAGGGTCTTGTTGAGCTTGTTGAATGTCCTCATCAGTTATCTCATCTATTTTAGGTTGATGAAATCTGTGAAAAGGATTTTCTTCTCCTTCTGCCATGATGGTGTGGGTTTTTATTTCTTTTTCTCTAATTTTTTGGTTTTGATCTCTTGTCAAAACGGTCATGCAAGTGATAGATTTTTGCTATACTTTGATCTTTGTTTTAGGAGTACCAATAAAATACCTAAGTCAAATAGGATGATAGATCCTATTGATGAGACTAGGCTAACTCTGATGTACAACGTTTGTTTCATGATAAAGGAGGATAGATCCTGATAGTGAAACTCAACTAACAATTAGAGATGAGATTGGTGATTGGGCACTTTAATTTGTTTGATCTAAGTTTAGTTAAAGGGATTGCACTTGCGAAGGCCAATTTCTTCAAGTTTAAACCAATGCTTTGATGAGAAATGATCTCTACTCTGAAAAGGGTCCCTAAATATGATCTAGAAGTCGAACAAAAGTTCAATTTTGTTCTTTGTTTGAGTATTAGGTGAATGCACTAAAATAGGTTGTATATGCACTGAAAGATGGGGTAAATGCGTGAGAACATACCCTATATGTGCTAGAATGTCAGTTGAATGCGCTAGAATAGAAATCTCAGGCGTTGAAAGATGAGATAAACATGCCAAAATAGGAAGTTTATGCGCTAAAGTGGAAATGTCACCATTCTGAAAGTTTGCCTGGTTTTCTTGTTTTTGAGTTAGTGAATTGAGTGTTTTGATGCATGATATTTTGAACAATGATTGCAAGCACAAAAGCAAGTAGTAAAATAGTTGTTTCACCCTATGATCTAAACATCAAGTGTATGTTCTAGGATCCGGTCTGATCCCTTTGATTTCCACTGGTATTGAATAATAGCAAATAGATCAGTCAGACTCTTCTAATGTCAAGGTTCATTAATAACATCACAACTCACAGCTTGGAACTACATTAGCTCACACAACCTTGTCACCCCCTAGAGGGCGCCCGTATTTTTTCATTTGTTGGGTCTTAACCAAAGTAGATTTCTCCAATGTTGGCCAGAAATCCCTGGTAGTTATACGGTGAGTATTTTGGGGCAAATTCTTCCCTCCCCTTGCATTGTGAATATTATAATATTTGGCAACTGACTCAGCTTGGCTACTGCACTTAAAGTTCTTAGTAAGGGCTTCTGTTCAGTGTGAGAAATGATAAACTCCCTCAGGAGGCCTCTGAACCTTTAGAACAAAGGCTTTACGTTGTTGGCAAAACAAGGATAGACAACTCAGAGGGGGGTTGAATCAATTGTTACAAAAATTAAGCTTATTCAACCTTAAACAACTTTTAATCATAGATCTGATAATTAACAGTGCAAGCATAAATCAACAACACATTAGAGACACATGAACACTAAGATTTTATACGTGGAAACCCTATTAGGGGAAAAGCTATGGTGGATGTTAGTCCACAAGATTATACCCTGTTAGAAGTATAATGAAAGAAATGAATAGAGAATGCACATGCATTCAGGCACACTGCCTAGAACTCACTGCTCAAAGGGAAGGCTTGTTGCCTTACATAAAATAATCAGATTAAATCCATTTGATGAGGTTGAATTGAGAAATTAGCTTCTACAAAATCTTGATTATAGTTCCAATTAGGCATAGATACACTTCTTCACTCTTCACTCAATCTTCTTCACACTCTGCTTTGCACTCGAATAATCTGATCTTTATTCGCACATATCTTGCATATAATTCACATACATTCACCGATAATACTTTAAAATAAGGAAACAATCGCTCTTATATATCCGCTATACGGATTTACACCAACAACTCTGTCGGCCACAAATAAAAAATAAATTACAACTGTCAGCCTCAATACATGAACAAATATTAATACGCACCAACCTAAGTTGGTCACAACATAGTGAGGACCTAAATTAACATCCTCGAACACACCAAACAATACAAGATTAATCCATAAGGATATGCAACACGCTACCACCAACATGTCGGCCAAGAACATGAAAACCTTAAACACACAAGGAAAAATCTTCAATCACGAATACGTCGATCAATGTGGACATACCACACTAATAGAGAATGATCTAGAAACATCACTGAACACCTTAAAAATGTACGCAACAACTCACTTCACCAGAATCACAATCTCATCTTCTAGAAACACCTGCTACAGTGACTAAATAACTATAGGAATACATAACTTCATAACTTCCTCGATTCTTGATGCGCACATCTAAAAATTTTGGATAATATACTAGATAGGCTCAACAACAAACCCTTTAATGTGTACCTTCTGACCATCAACGTATAGAACTTACCATCACTCTGACCTTCTTAGCTTCACTGACTGCCTACAATCTATTTATTACAATTTTCTCAATATCCTCAACATATACAACCTTCAAAATCATTAATGATAATAGTTTTGACACCAATGACAACCACATATCAGCAACACAACCACAAAATCCAACAATCTCCCCCTTTGGCATTGATGGCAACACATGATGTGAAAAATGATACCATCAACACAACTAGTTGTTCACATAGTACACTTCTCCCCCTTTGTTCATTCTTCTCCCCCTTTCTTCAAGAGTTTTTCACATTGTTCTTCTCCCCCTTTGACATCAATGGCAAAAGTACACATGCTCTGATCCACATATCATCTGATTCATCTAACTACTCCCCCTAAGTAGTAGCCACCACAACATCAATCTAAAATAAGATCCGACTATAAGTCCACAGATTGATGCAAATACTTGCATCTTAGTTCATATTAGGAGGGGAAATTACCCCTAACTTGCATCGGAGATACTCAAAAGTATCCTTAGGCAACAATTTAGCAAAGATATCTACAATTTGTTCCTTTGTAGGCACATATTCCAATCTGACCTCTTTATCACTCACCTTGTCTCTCAAAAAGTGATACTTGATAGATATATGTTTTGTCTTTGAGTGTAGCACCGAATTCTTAGAAATGTTTATGGCACTTGAATTGTCACAAAATATAGAAATTGGCTCATCATACTCAATTTTGATGTCTCTCAGCATCTGCTTCATCCATAACACTTGAGTACAATTGTTTGCAACAACAATATATTCTGCCTCAACAATAGATAGAGAAATGGAATTCTGCTTTTTATTTAGCCAAGACACCAGCTTCTTTCCCAAGAAGAATGCACCACCACTTGTGCTTTTCCTGTCATTTACATCTCCTGCCCAATCTGCATTTGTGAAGGCATTAAGAGTAAGATCATCATCCTTTGGATACCATAACCCAAAGTCAACTATTCCTTTTAGGTATCTAAAAATTCATGTGATTCCTTTGGATCAACTTGATATCTAGCAACCATGCACATAAAATTCATAATGTATGGTCTTGTTTGAGTCAAATATAGACAACCACCAATCATTGACCTATATCTTGTTCGATTAGCCTTAAGAGAATCATCATTCTGAGATAATTTTCATCCAGTTACCATGGGTGTACCAATTGGCTTTGAATCTTCCATGCCAAACTTTTTTAGTAAGTCTCTCACATATTTGGATTGAGAAATAAAGACTCCATCATCTAGCTGAGTAATTTGTAATCCTAAAAAGAATTTAAGTTCTCCTATCATTGACATTTCAAATTCACTTTTCATTTCATCAGCAAATTTCATACATAAGTTATCATCCCCTTCAAAAATAATATCATCAACAAAGACTTCAATGATCAATTCTTTATCCTTATCTACCTTGAAATACAAATTGATGTCAACAGTACCTTTATTGAATCCAAGCTTCAACAAGTATTTATCTAGTCTTGCATACCAAACTCTAGGGGATTTTTTGAGTCCATATAGTGCTTTCTTCAACCGACACACCATGTCCTTTTCATCAGTCAATTGAAATCCATCTGGTTGCTCAACATAAACTTCTTCTTCTAACTCACCATTTAGAAATGCCGACTTCACATCCATTTGATATACTTTGTAGTTCTTGAAAGTAGCATAAGCAAGAAATAACTTTACATCTTCAATTCTAGCAACAAGGGTAAACGTTTCTTCAAAATCAATACCTTCCATCTATGAATATCCTTTACATACTAGTCTTGCTTTATTCCAGATCACTTCACCTTGTTCATTCAGCTTATTCTAAAAGACCCATTTGGTTCCAATCACATTTTTGTCTTAAGGTCTAGGAACAAGAATCCATGTATCATTTTTCTCTATCTGCATTAGTTCTTCCTTCCTTGTTTCCATCCAATATTCATCTTTACATGTTTCATTGACATTGCTAGGCTCAGTCTTGGATATCAGACAATATTCTTCTGCAATTCTTCTTCTAGTTTGTACACCTTTGTTCTTGTCTCCTATGATTTGACTTTCAGAATGACTTCGCTTTACATACTTTGGAGTTTTGGGTTATGTTCTTTCTTATGTGTTTCCACTATCTTCTTCTTCATGATTTTCTTGATTCACCGAAACACTTTGAGTTTGATTTTGTGTCTGCGCATTCTTTCCATTATCAGTACTATCTTTTTGGTCATCTGAGTCATATCCGCAATACCTGGATGATCTTTCAATATCCTCATCAACTCTAAAATTTGCACTCTCAACCATTTTCTTCAATATTTTATTGTAACACCGATAGGCTTTGCTCTTAGTAGAGTAACCCAGAAAGATTCCTTCATCACTTCTAGCTTCAAACTTTCCTATATCTTCATCTCCTTTAATATAACATCTGCTTCCAAAGATTTTGAAATACTTAATAGCAAGTTTATAACCAAACCATAGCTCAAAAGGATTCTTACCAGAATTATTGTTGACATTCACCCGGTTGATAGTATACACAACAGTTCTTATAGCTTCTCTCCAGTAGAAATGAGGAACATTACCTTCCAACATCATAGTTCTAGCAACATCTAAAATTGTTTTGTTCTTTCTCTCAACCACTCTGTTCTATTGTGGGGTCCGAGGAGCAAATAGCTATCTTTTTATTCCATGCTCTTCATAGAATGAATCAAACTCTCAGGAAGTGAATTTACCACCTATGTTTGATCTTCAAACCTGTCTTAGTTTCTACCAAGACTTTGAAGCTTTTGAATTTCTCTAATGACTCATGTTTTTCTCTTAAGAAGGCAACCCAAAAAATTTTAGAATAATCATAAATAAGCAACATAAAGTACCTTTCTCCTTGTAGACTTTTGATTTTGGATGGACCACATAGATCAGTATGTACCAAATCTAGTACTCCATTGGAATGATGTTGTTTGCTCCGAAATGAAATTATTGTCTGCTTTCCCATCTGACATTTCTTGCATATAGTGTTGGTAGGATTCACTAACTTAGGTAGATCTTTGACTACTTGTGTGGAGCTTATCTTAACAATGTTATCAAAATTCACATGACACGGCCTTCTATGCCATAACCAGCTTACATCAACTTGAGCAATCAAACAACTTTCACTAGCAGCATTCAAGTGAAAAATATTACCTCTTATCTTTGTACCTGAAGCAATCACATATCCTGAGCTTCCCAATATCCTGCACTTACCATCTTTGAACTAAAGATTATAACCTTTGTCAACCATTTGTCCAATACTCAACAAATCATACTTCAATCCTTCAACATAAAGAACATCATCAGTATTGCATTTTCCACCAAGAGAAATAGTGCCCCTGCCACAAATCACACCAGCATTGTTATCTCCAAATCTTACAACACCACCGTCATACTTTCCCAAGCTTAGAAACTTTCTTTTATCACCAGTCATATGATGTGAGGATCCTTTGTCGATCACCCACTCATCCTTCTCATCAATTCTGGTTGCAAGAGCTTTCTCAATGTTTTGATTACTAGTTGATTCAGTGGACACCGAACCATTTTCCTTGATAGCAATGAATACCCATTCATCTTCATTTCTAGTTTCTTTATCAGATTCATCATCAGTAACTCCTTCTTTAGCATAATAACATTTCTTTTGAAATCTAGTTTTATCAGGTTTATACTTAGAGACTCTTTCAGGACATCTTGATGCAAAATGTCCTATTTTACTGCAAGAGAAACATTTAATAGGCAACTTTCGTTTGTACTTACCTTGTCCTCTGGCTTCTCTTTTCACAATTAGTGCTTCCAGTTCTTCTAGCTCTCTTTCTTCACCTTCAATCAGTTTAATCTCTTCTTCATACTTGAATGTCTTCCTAGAACTCTCTCCTAGATCATATCTTTGTTGGATTTTTCCGGATACAGTAGCTTTAAATGCAGACTCTATCTTCGGAGAAGATTCACCAAATTCACTCAACTCAAAGGTAGCAAGTTTTCCAATCAACATGTCTCTTGTCACGTTTGTTACTGTCCTGAGCTCTTCAATAACATGATCTTTTTTTTTGTAAGAAGTAGGCACAGATCTAAGTATTTTAGCCACAATCTCATCTTCTTCCAAGGTTCCACTGGCACATCTAATGTCCATCACTAAATCATTTACCTTTTGCGAGAAAGAAAAGAAGTTTTCATCTTCACTCATCTTCATGTTCTCCCACTTGCCTTTCAGACTTTGCAACTTAGCAACTTTCACTAGTGCATCTCCTTCATACAATGTTTCCAATTTTATCCAAATCTCATGTGCAGTCTTCAGACCTATTACATTTGTCATCTTTGAATCTGTCAAAGCACTCAGCAACACTTCTATGGATCTGGTATTAGTTTATGCTTCTTTGATCTCATTAGCAGTAGAGGGACCATTCTGAGGAATTGTATATGTGTTCTTTGTAATCTTCTAGAAAGGCTCACCAATGCACTTCAAATGACACTCCATTCTGACTTTCCACAGAGAGTAGTTTGTACCATCGAATCCAAGACTATCCTTCTTGTATGATTCCATCTCAGATCACCTCAAGTTGTTAAAATTCTTCAAAGGAATTAGCTTTGATACCAATTGTTGTAAAAACAAGGATAGACAACTGAGAGGGGGGGTGAATCAATTGTTACAAAAATTAAGTTTATTCAACCTTAAACAACTTTTAATCGCGTCTTATAATTAAAAGTGAAAGCATAAATCAACAACACATCAGAGACACATGAACATCGATGTTTTATACGTGGAAACCCTGTTAGGGGAAAAACCATGGTGGATGTTAGTCCACAAGATTATACCCTATTAGAAGTATAATGAAAGAAATGAATAGGGAATGCACATGCATTCAGGAACACTGCCTAGAGCTCACTACTCAAAGGCAAGGCTCACTGCCTTACATAAAACAATCAGATTAAATCCATTTGATGAGGTTGAACTGAGAAATTAGCTTCTACAAAAGCTTGATTACAGTTCTGATTAGGCACAGATACACTTCTTCACTCTTTGCTCAATCTTCTTCACACTCTGCTCTATACTCAAATAATCTAATCTATATTCACACATATCTTGCATATACTTCACATACATTCACCGAGCATACTTTAAAATGAGGAAACAATCGCTCTTATATATCTGCTATACGGATTTACCCCAACAACTTTTTCGGCCACAAATAAAGAATAAATTACAACTGTTGGCCTCAATACATGAACAAATCTTAATGCGCACCAACCTAATTCGATCACAACATAGTGAGGACCTAAATCAACATCCTCAAACATGCCAAACAATACAAGATTAATCCGTAAGGATCTGCAACACGCTACCACCATCATGTCGGCCAAGAACATGAAAACCTTAAACACACAAGAAAAAATCTTCAATCACGAATACGTCAATCAACGCAGACGTACCAGACTAATAGAGCACAATCTAGAAACATCACTGAACACCTCAGGAATGTACACAAAAACTCACTTCACTAGAATCACAATCTCATCTTTCAGAAACACATGCTACAGTGATTGAATAATTATAGGAATACAAAAAATCATAGCTTCCTCAATTCTTGATGCGCACCTCTGAAAATTTCAGACAATACACTAGATAGGCTTAGCAAAAAACCCTTTAATGTGCGCCTTCTAACCATCAACATACAAAACTCACCATCACTCTGACCTTCTCAACTTCATTGACTGCCTACAATCTATTTATTACAATTTAATCAATATCCTCGACATATACAACCTTCAAAATCATTAATGCTAATAGTGTTGACATCAATGAAAACCACATATCAGCAACACAACCACGACATCCAACATACATATCTCAAGGATATTGGGGGAGGGCTATCAATGCACACTATCGTTGAATGTGACTTTCATCACAATTCACGTTTGATTATAGTGGGTTGGAATGCTTGGCTTTAGTTGTTCCCACTTAGGTCATTCCCTTCTTTCGAAGCGGGGAGGCAGGCCTGCTAAAGGTGCTATTGCAATAAACTGAAAGAATGAGTCTAGCATTTTGGTCACCTAGTAAAGGGGAGTGCATAGGCCTATCAATTTGAAAACATAACATACATGGTGTTTTGACAAGATAAACTGAGAATATCATTTGGTTTTGTCATTGATGGCAACCCAAGTCGGTGATTAGATCCGCACATCATCAATTTATCCTACCGATAGTTAGATTGCAAATAGTTAAGGAAGAACAAAGCATCCAACAGTTTTGGGTTCATTGATTCACATACAGATTTTCAGTTAATATTTTTTGTTGCGTATCTCAATGAAGGTTGATCGATGTATTCTTAGTGTTATCCATAAATCTCAGTGCCTCGTATTGATCCATGTGCGAGTTAGAAGACCTGGTTGGCTAATTGTTAGTTTTATCAGTACTAGAGCCAACTTCGTGAATATATCATGCCACAGATGTATGAGAAGTAATTAGTTAAGTATTTTTGTGTTCATGCATCTTTGTTTGGGTCCTAGCCATGTTGTGGTCAACCGTTGTGGATGTACATCAAGGTTTACTCATGATTTGAGCTGATAGATGTAAATATTCTTTTGTTCTATTGAAGTTGACATATTGTAATTGAATTCTAAGTTGCAGATATATATGAGAGATCGTTCGTATCATTTTAAAGTATGTATGAAGTGTGTGGATGCGAATTGCGAATAAGAGTAGAGAAGATGAGCGATAATGCACGTTTTACTTGTACATGAAGGATTTGTGTTACGAGTGTGAGCAAAATAGAATAAAAGTGCATAATTAGTCTGTAGGACAAGATTGAATATTGTGCCTAATCGAAACTCTAATCAAGCATATGTAGATGCTATTTTTCTCCGTTCAAACTCTTAGATGGTTTTAATATGATTTTTTTTATAAGGCAATGAGCCTTCCGTTTGAGCAGTGAGCTCTAGGCAGTGTGCTTCAATGCAAGTGCATTCACCATATTGTAAACTTTATTTGAGTATACTCAGATCATATTGTGAATTGGACATCCACCATGGTTTTTCCCCTAACAGGGTTTCCACATAAAAATTCTTGTGTTATGGTGTTGTGATTGTTTTTTTCTTGTTCATTCATTTTGGTTGAATATTACAAGTGCTTTGAAGATAAAGGTTAATAAAGTTAATTTTTGCACAACACTAATTCACACCCCCCCCCTCTTAGTGTAGCTTGTTTCCAACAATTGGTATCAAAGCTATTTACTTAGAATAATAAGTCTAACAACTTGAGAGATCTTGGAAAGTGTTTCAATCGATTCAAGTAGTCTTCAACAACAGCTTTTGGTGGCCCTAAATGATCTTGACCAATCAAAGTCTGAAGTTTAGAAATTGCAAGAAAACCTCATGGATACTGAGAAATTCATTAAGTCCTTGAAAGACAAAATCAACAAGTCCAAAGAGAAGAGAAAGGAACTTTGTGATCAGATTAAGCAAAATGACAGTAAGAGAATTGAAGAAGAACAACTCAGTCAAGCCCTAAAGGAAAAGATAGAAGAATGTGAAAATCTTACCAGAGATAATATAGTCCTAAAGCATGAAATGGAATCTATCATAATGAGGATGACCAAGGAGATTGAAGACAAAAAGAAGAATGAAGAGAACCTAATACAGTCTTTGAAAGAAAAATATGAAGTAGGTAGTCATTTGGACAATGAATTGGAACAATCTAAAAACAATGAGGAAGTACTTGAAAACTAGATTGATGATCTTAGAGATGAACTTGCTACTGCAAATGAGTATAAGGAAAATTTCAAAGTTAGCTCCGCCAAGCTTAATGAGCTAATTAGTAGTCAGAGGACAAATAATGACAGGCGAGGTCTTGGATATGAAGAAGGAGAAATTTCTAGATCCGGACATAGGAGATTCAGGCAAGGAAATCAAATGAACAAGTCTGGAAGGTATCCAGTAAGACAACCTAATGTTCAGAAATTTAATGGCTACTATTTCAATTGCAATAAATTTGGACACATGGCTTCTTAGTGTAGAAGTAGGATGAATCAAAGAAGTCCATCATTCTTAGGTCAGTGTTTTAATTGCAATAAGTTTGGTCACAAGTCAAATGAATGCAGAAATGTGATGAACAATTTTCATAGAAATGTTAGATGTTATACATACAATAGATTTGGGCATACTACTAACTAGTGCAGATCAAAAGGAAATCAGTGGAACAACTGGTCTAGACAGAAAAAATGTTGTGTGTTATAACTGCAACAAATTTGGTCACATTGCTACATTATGTTGGAATAGAAGAGGTTCGGTAAATCAAATGAGGAACATGCAGAAGGATGTTAAAGGAAAAGGCAAAGTCATTACAGATGTGGTCAAGCAACAAATGCAGAAGAAATGGGTGAAAAAGAGTCACTCTAATGAAGAAAATACACCGACACTAAAACCTGCTTCTGGTAGTTCATTCGGGAATTAGTCTCAAGCCTTTGGCCTAGGGGGAGTTGTCAAGAAAATATCTCAACCCCCTGTTGGTAACTGACACCAGAATATGGATAAGTTCAGTAAGTGCATAGATGTGCTACAAATGTTGTTGAACCTATTGGAGAAAGTATTATGCAATGTTGGAGGTCCGCAGAAGATTTATTTGTCACAGTGTATGAAAACAGTGCAACTAGATGAGTTAGGGTAAATGCATTTATTGCGTCAAAAAGGGTTAAGTATGCGAGTGATAAAAAGTCATTTCTATCTTTCATTTGTCACTTTACATTTTGAAGAAAAGAAGTTTGGAGAGCTCTAAGGAAAATTAAGGTGAGTTAAGGCAAAATTCATGTGCGAAGAAGCTTTCATAAATCAAATTACGATCTGATAGAAAGGTATTTTTTGGAAAAACTCTGTGAACTCATGAATTGATAATGGCTACTCCACTAGTAGTTGAAGTTAAGGACATAACCCATCCAAAGTTCAAGTGGCATCCCTACAAGTCTGTTGAGACCGATCTGTTAGGAGCATTTTCATCCATTTCGTATGGTGTGTTGTACATAGAGGATATTAGGGTTTATATTCACACTAATATTGAAGAACTATGGAGCTCACAATTGTTGAATTTGTATAATAATCACATCATAGGTGAAGATTTTTGTGTGAAGATGGAATATAAAACCCTAGAAGCAAATAAATTTACACAGATTGTCAAATTTCTCATCTTTGAAGAGTCAGAATGGGTTCCTTACATTTTGAGTCGAGTCCATGATGAATTCATGTGGTTAATCATACCATTAAAAATCATAAAGGAGGCTATCAGAGCTGTAACAGGTCTAAATTCTTCTGGTGGATTATCGATTTTGAAATCAATGAAGAATCAAACGGTCACCGATGCTACAGGCTCTAAATATGACATAAGAGCAATGGAAATTGATGAAATTATTGATGTAGATGTCAAATTTGCATCTATGGTCATTGGGTACAAGATTTATCATTCCAGCCGAGACAACTCTGTGTCCGGTACTGCCATTTATGTCACCTATCAGATGGTGAAAGAAAATGCAGACTATGATCTTTGTGAATTACTAAGGAGTCAACTAATGGAAAATCTTACGAAGATTAAGAAGGCTAAGAAAAACTCTTTCAAGTATGGTAACTTATTATTATGCCTATTCTTTTACTTCATGGGTGAGGTTACAGGATTAGGAAAGATTCATTGGCAAAAAGATAAACTGGTAATTGCTCAGATCGAAGATGAAATATGAAGACACTAAAACAAAGAATGCCACTATGTGGGGATATTTCAAAAGTTTTCAGACTATGATGCAAGACAGAGAGAGGATTCCCACTTCCATTGTAGAGAAATACAAGGATACAATTTATTTCATGGTAGATATTGATCAATGTATGATGGAAGTTGTTGATCCCAGAACAATTTGGATCATGCCGATGGGATATGAAGTGGAGGAGCACATTCTAGAAATGTATGCAGAACATTTATTGAGCAAGCCTCTAGATCAATCAGAAGAAAGATTTGGTACTTATGTTGAAAATAATATGCAAGTACACAATGAGCTCAAGAAACCTGTGTTAACCAAAAGAGTTAAAAAAGAGGTAGAAATATTTGGAGAAAGTATGGGCATACCCGTTGAGAAAATAAGAGAAGCCAGAAAGAAAAGAGAAGAAGCTGAAGCAACAAAGGAGGCAGCAGAAACTAAATCAACTATTCCGACAACACCATCTGCCCGAGCTAGATCAACTAGAAGCTTTGCATCTCATTCCGTCCCTACACCAAAATCAATCCCTATGAAAACTGAACCTAAGGGATCTGGTAAAGAAGGAAAGAGGGAGAAAGATAAGAGAAAAAGAGTCTATGTAGTAGTTTTTGATATGAAGAAACAAAGTTTGATGAAGGTGTTAAATAAATCAAGCATCAAGGCACCAAGGCATCAATTGTTATAAAAAGTAAACCCTCTAGTGGAGATGTTCAAGCAAAGAAGAAGAAAAAAATTGAAAATCCAAGTATGTCAGTAGAGGAAGTTGAAAAGGCTTTGGTTAAGGATGGAAATCTCAAGCCAATCCGTAAATGGCATGAGTCTTTTGGTGAATCTGATAAAAGAATTCTTGAAGAGGCAACAATAAAACATTTGAATATTTTCAATAAAGTTTTGATTGAAATAATGCCAAATTTTCCCAAAAGCTTATATGATATTTTGGAGATGAGGAGAGTTAGTGCTAGATCAAAAGAAGAGCAAATGAGAGAAAGAATTCTTGTTGAATTATGTCCAGTAGCTTTTGTGGAAGAAATAAAGTCAATTATGAACAAAGCCAAGAAGGAGTTTAAAAGCAAAACAAGAGTGAATAAGTTGATGATTGGTCAAACCAAAGAAGTAGTTGAAGAAATATAACATATTCTAAGAAAAGTTTTGTTGAATAGCATAATCGATGTTGTACCTGAAAGAACTCACATGATGTTTTATCTAGTCCGAGAAAAGAAGAAGAAGAAGAGAAACAAGATGCATTTGAAGATATTCAGATCCCTTCTGAAGTGGACAATACATAGATTCCTATGGAAATTGAAGTTCCGAAAAATGTATCAGTTGAGAAAGTAGAGGTCCCTAAAGACAAGCCAGAACTTGTAAGTGAGGAAGTAATGGTTGCAGAGGAGAAGGTTGATGTAAAGATAATTCCTATAGAAGCAAGAGACACTGCAGAGGCAGTGAAGAAATTCTTGGTAGAATAGAAAGAAGAGTTTGATCCTGAACTGATTGAAGGTTCGATTGACCTATCTACTCTGAGTCCTATTCAGAAGATGAAAGTAGCATCATTCACCCAAGAAAAATCCAGAGAAGAATTGTTAAAGTCCCATATTGAGGACAATGAACTTCTAAATCTTGCATCTAGAGTCTTGGAAAAGATAATGCCCACTCATGTGAAAGATCCAACTGGTTCATCCTCTAGTGAATTAAAGAGGCTCATCAACTCAGTAAGTACTCACTTTGAGTCACTTGAGAAATCTATTATGATTAAAGTTCAAAAAGAATTTGATGTTAAAAGATTAAATGGGCTGAAGGAAATGATTGCTAAGGATAAAACCCTGCTAGCCACCTGTGTGGAAAATATCCAGAATGTTTTATCAGAAGGTGGGAATATTTACAAATCATGTTTGTCTTTTTCAAAATTTGTTGATGACAATGAAAAGAAGGTCAAGGATTTGGAAAAACAATTAGCTACTATTTTTGATGCTTTTGATCCGTTAACTGGTAGTGTTGGAAAGTTAGAAGGAGAAGTGTTATTTGTGTTTGACAAAATAAATAGCTTAAAGCATGAAAATGAGAAAATTGTTGCAAGAGCATGTGAACCAAGAGGTCTAATTGGCCCAAAGTTAGAAATTATGTCAAGTGCATTGAAAGAAGCAGAAGATGCTAAAGCAGTGGGTGATCCAACAAACTTGGAGTCTGCAGAGACACAATCCTATTTGGTTTGTGGACATATAACAATCCTGGAGGGTCTCAAAAGAGTTTGGGACATGAATTTGGCTTTGCTGAAGAAAGCTTTTTCAAACATTTTCAAGTTTTTCAAAGCCTGTTTTGTACATAAGCAACTTGTTCATAACAATTTTATTAAATTTTTGGCATGCAGATTCCTACCTTTGCCATTGATTTCAAAGGGGGAGAGAGAAGAGTGAAAAATGCATAATAATCTCAGGGGGATAATTATATTTCGGAGAAGACATTGGTTTTTGAAATTTTGGCAGTGTAGTTAATGTTGGTACTAATCCAACACTTAGTCATTTTTCACTAAGTGTTGCCATCAATGCCAAAGGGGGAGATTGTTGGAAAGAGACACTATGAATATCATTTGGTGTTGTCATTTATAGCAACCCAAGTCGGTGATTAGATCCACGCATCATCAATTTATCCTACTGGTAGTCAGATTGCAAACAGTTAAGAAAGAACAAAGCATCCGACAGTTTTGGGTTCATGGATTCACATACAAATTTTCAGTTACTATTTTGTGTTGCATATCTCAATGAAGGTTGATCGATGTATTCTTAGTGTTATCTATAAATATTAGTGCCTCGTATTGATCCGTGTGCGAGTTAGAAGATCCAATTGTCTAATTATCAGTTTTATCAGTACTAGAACCGACTTCGTGAATATATCATGTTGCGGATGTATGGGAAGTAATTAGTTAAGTATTTTTGTGTCTGTGCATCTTTGTTTGGGTCCTAGCCATGTTGTGGCCAACCATTGTGGATGCACATCAAGGTTTACTCATGATTTGAGTCGACAGATGTCTTTTGTTTTATTGAAGCTGACATATTGTAATTGAATTCTAAGTTGCAAACATATATGAGAGATCATCCATATCATTTTGAAGTATGCATGAAGTGTGTGGATGCGAATTGTGAATAAGAGCAGAGCAGAAGAGCGATAATGCACAGTTTTACTTGTGCATGAAGGATCTATGTTGCGAGTGTGAGCATAACATAACATAAGTGCAGAATCAGTCTGTAGGACAAAAGATTGAATATTGTGCCTAACCAGAACTATAATCAAACATATGTAGATGTTATTTTTCTCAGTTCAAACTCTCAGATGGTTTTAATCCGATTCTCTTTGTAAGGCAGTGAGCCTTCCCTTTGAGCTGTGAGCTCTACGTAGTGCATTCCCCATATTGTAAACTTTATTTGAGTATACTCAGATCATATTGTGGATTGGCCATCCACCGTGGTTTTTCCCCTAATAGGGTTTCCACGTAAAAATTCTTGTGTTATGGTGTTGTGATTGTTTTTTTCTTGTTCATGCATTTTGGTTGAATATTACAAGTGCTTTGAAGATAAAGGTTAATAAAGTTAATTTTTGCACAACACTGATTCACCCCCCCTCTCAGTGTAGCTTGTTTCCAACATGGTGTTCTTTAACCTTGTAATTAAACTAAATGCCTAATTTAATCAAAGGAAAATAAATCCAGTCCCTGCAAACATCGTTAGTAGTTTCAGATATGTCTTTGACAACATATAAAGTATCTATAAAACAAAAAGATATAGATCAGTCCCCCATAATTTTAAATTTCTGCAAATAAAGGTGTACGCACTAAAATAGAGAGCATATGTGTTAAAATATTCAGTATATGCGCTATTAAACACATTCAATGTTCTATTCTAGAAAATAGAAAAGGGATATCAAATCATGTATATGCGCTAAAACGAGAGGTAAATGCATTGGTCCAGGCTACGTATGCTCTATAACAGGGCTTTGATGCGCCAAAAATCACCACCAACGTGTTGAAACAAGCAAGGGATGCGCTACATCAGAATTCACGAATGAACCTATTGATGAAACTTGCAAGAAAATATTAAAAATGGGGCTAGGCCCCATGGTGGGCGCCAATTTATGTGTGTATGTAAATAATGTGAATAAGCAAATAAAACCTATACAACACACCAATGAAACATTATATCAAGGAATTCAAATAATAATCAAACTAATTTACAACAATTCCTCAATGGCGTCTCATTGTCCTCTATCTCCAAGGATTCTTTAAGTTATTTTTCTTTTAGATTGTTGTGCACATGACTTTCCAAATGACAACCTAAGGAATGAGAGATGCTTGAAATGCAAGAGATGTTTTCCTACATTACATGATGATGAACAAGTTGTAGATGATATGCAAAGATAATAATGCTGCTATGATGTTGTTGTATGAAAATGATATGATGAAAATGCTGTAATTAGGATGCTGCTAATGAAAATGCCATGATTAAACTACTTGATGCTTAAATACTAATCTTAAAATTCTCACTAGAATGATAATGCTAATTAAAATGATGCAGAGTGTAATTGCTACAAATGCTTAGCTCTCTCTCTCTCTCTCTCTCTCTCTCTCTCTCTCTCTCTCTCTCTTTTGCTGTGTACATGAGGGCTTATTTATAGATTTTCTAAGGCACAAGCCTAGGTGGCAGGAATTAACGATTTGAATTCAATATGGAGAGATGGATGTGTTGGCATTTTTTACTGCAACCCAAACGTATTTCCGGAAAGCTTCTATGAACTTGCCATATTCAATAATAAAATTCTAGGAAATGTATGGCCAACTTGACGAGAACAATGATAAGGCTAATTCTCCTACACTTCAGACTCTGTAAAATCCAGGAGGGTATTCCCTAAAATGTGCTCTTAACATACAACATTAAACGATTCATTTGCACATCAATAAGCAACATATAGATTCCACAATTGTGCTAAAAGGATGAAATCCTTCAAAAAATTGGCTATTCCTTGAAAAGGCTCGGGTCCAATTAACAGAGAATCACAAACACAACTAAAGTAAATTGATAGGAAATGTTTGAATAAAATATCTTGAGGCCATAACACAAAACATGAGAGAATAAAATGTGATCAGAATTCCAGTGCCATATCCCAAAGCGCAGAGTCAAAAGAGAAAACTGAACTACAGGGAAAATTCCATCTTAAGCATCTATGATCTATATGAATCGCATTACAATTCACATATCTATACCTGAATCTACTACTTCTTTATGAATCCTATTATTAGCTTGCATGAACTTACCGATTAACTAAAGCATTTAACCAATCCTTTGAACCAGAGCTATCGTTAAATGTAATTCACAGTAAAGAATAAATGAAGATCAATGAAAATCATCTTGGATTAATATTTCATTAATAATCCATGCAAAGTATCACAAAAGGAGAGAAAATAAACTCAAAACATTCGCATTTTTAACACAAATTCTTAAGAACCCTATAATTGACCAAGTTCTCTTATTTGACTCAAAACCTTCTAAAACCTGGACTTACATTCATACTCTTTGTATCACTAGACTCCTACTTCTCATATCTCAGATATTTCAACAGACCTCTCTCACGGCCCAAAATTCCCTTTTATAAAACAAGGGAGCCAACATGCCTCAGGCCAGAGAGTACACATGTCCATTTGTAATTGGACCGCTAATTCCTAATTCAGTTACAAATTCATTATGCGAGTGGAAAGCATAAGACAAGAATCGTCATTAGTTGTTATGGAAGAAAAGAAACCGCCCTCCAAAGGGCCACTTGTTTATGTCGTAGCAGGCATCTTTAACTGTTTTCAACACTTTACTCCATCTCAGCACCTTGTACTTGAATTTGAAAGGAGAATGCATATTTTCAAATATAACCTTTGAGGCCAGACCTGTGTTATACATGACCAAGTTGCAATTCCCACATAATATTCATATTTAAAATTCATCTGTAAACACCTTTTTCCATAATTCAAAATCATCCTTGGATGGCCAATTCAAAGCCATAACCTGATCAATCTTATCTCGATAAGGTGCATACTTTACCATTACTAACGTGGCCTTCTTAGCAAAGATCTCTAAGAAACTAATGACAAGTGACAGTTTCTCCAATGTATTCTCCAACATACCAATGTTAGCATTTCTGCATATCTCATGGGTCTAAGCAATCATGATATTAGTCATTTGATCCTTCCAAATCTGTAAAGGTTTTATCTTGTCTTGACTATGCAGAATATATGGCAAAGGGGTTAAGTCTTTTCCATCATACATAGTCTTTAACCCTTTGATCTTTAACTCCATAGGGGCAACATACCCCTGAAACTTCTACTCCACAACTCCTTTGACAAATTGGTAGGTTGAAATAACCATAGGATATTTATCCCCATGTTTTTTTGCTCCCACTGCCATGAATTTCAATTTCTCAATTTTGGAGCTCCATTTGTCTAGCAATGGGGTGGCCACCTCTCTATCTCTTGGGAACATCCTAACTGCTTGCAACATTAGAGCATAATTTGAATGAACACTATTCAGTTTTCCCTGGACCTTCCTGCTTAAATGTTTCAACATAGTTTCCAAAATCACCAAATTGCTCCTTCTTGCAGACTCCCGAATTTGCTTCACCATCTCTCTATATTCCTCAACTTGTTGAATTAATTTCTCCCTAGAGGCCCTTCTCCCAGGCTATTAGCCCTTTCAACTGCAATAGGAACTTGTCCCATGATATATGGAACAATAGCTAAGGACTACCCTTGTGAAGAGGGTTGAGATTGTTCCACAGGTGGGTTAGAGATAGTGTGGCTAGAACTAGCCTGCCCTTGAGACCTCAATGTTTCCATTTGTTGTTTTAACAAGGCCAACTCAATTTCTAGTTCTTCCACCTTTTGTTGACTCTTATTATATTCAATAATAATGTCATTGTACTAGCCTCTAAGATTATCCCGATCCTTGGTCAGATCCTCAACAATTGCCTTGGTGAATTTGGCAACATTTACAACCATATAAGCAGCCTCCAGTGTTGGGGTATCAACAACCCTTCTTATAACTAAGTGACCACTAAAATCAGATGGTTCTGCAACAATTGGTTTCTTGGATCCAGTGGACAGAGACCAGATTGCCAAAGCATCCCACTCTTCACTAAAAGCTGACCCTTTGAGCGCTAGCATAGCTTCTTCATCAGTTGCAAGAAGTGGCCTATTGGCCCTTCTTATTGTATCGAACACCACAACATCGACAATATCCCATTTAAGGAGTAACAATACTCCACTCTTCTGTACTAATGCTCGGCCCTGCTCTTGTGTGATTTCTCTGAATTTTTCCTTCTTCTATTCTCTGACCTTAGATTGAATTACCTTCTCTGGAAGCTTAGGGTGCAAACTTCTTTCTTGTGCCACTTTCTCAGCATATAATGAGACATGTTCTCTCCACACAAAGTCTTTAAAAGAACTGGTTTGGATAAAAGAGTCATCCATCATGAACTCTCTGTAGGCCTCCATTCTTAGATCATCATTATTTGTTACTCCCCTTATTTCATCTTTTCCCAACCTAAGAGCAACTACCCCAGAACTTGATGGAGTGTCCAGTGGGAAAGATGGAGTTCCTTGATGCATTTCGTTAGGAGTAACAATGATCTCTTCATCCTCATCACCATCACAATCAACCAACTTTTTTTTTTCAAATTTTTGTCTCTTTGGTGATGGAGGACATGTCTGGTCAAAAATTCTAGGAGGGGAATCCAAATCAACAATATTTGGCGCTGACTGCCCCGAAGAAGATGGTGCAACATTTTTAGCAACTTCACCAGCTTTGCTTCCCCTTTTCCTAGAGAAAACCTTTATCTTCTTTGGAGGCTGATAAGTAGGCCTCTCCTCCAACCTTACTTCAGGGTACTCCTCGATATTTTGTGACTTTCCCCTCTCTTCCACAACTCGTTCATCCTTCAAAATTCCCACCAAACTCTCAAAATTGTCAACAGCATACATAGCCCTATTGAATTCACCATTAATACTGGGTATAGGATTAAAATCAGGCATCTTTTCTTGCTTGCTCTTCAGCATCTTACGGAAGGCGAGGTATTTTTCCTTTTC
Organism: Sequoiadendron giganteum; assembly: GCA_007115665.2. Lineage (NCBI taxonomy): Eukaryota > Viridiplantae > Streptophyta > Pinopsida > Cupressales > Cupressaceae > Sequoiadendron > Sequoiadendron giganteum. Next base: position 154,652,660 of record VCHN02000014.1, on the reverse strand, counting down.
CTCATCTTGTTCATCTACATCAAAAATGTTCCTGATAATATCTTCAGGAAAGTAGAATTTATGGAAAAAAGTTCCAGTCCGATGCTTAGCTTTCATTTGAGAGATAAAACCCTCATGATCATGATTCCTAGGGCGTATAGTCTTAAATGCATAAGGTCTAAGCAGTGTGTACAAATCCTTCCATCCTCCCTTTGCCATAACAAAATCTGCAAAAGCTGTATATTCAGGGAAGAAAGATCCTTTCTTTTGTTCTTCTAGAAGATGTACTTCTTAAGTACACCCCAACTGTCTCATGATTTTCAGAAAACCAACTCTCAGAGGCACATCCCTCGGAAAAACATAAGGGTTGACATTTTTCCCATACACTCTGAAAATTGTTGTATTATGGTAAGGGATAATATCTCCCCAATTATGTGTCAATTTCAATTTAGGCCTTCTGTCCATTGGCCTCAAGAAATCATGAATCTCTTTAGGAATCCTGGGAGGGTCAAGAACAAGAGCCTTCTTCAATTTTGATCCAAAGACATTTTGGAACGTTACATAATCACACTTGTGATCATGCATATCAAGGATCCTAGTCCAATATTGGATAGGAATTTCAATACTACCCTCCTTTTTCTTCAATTCCATATCCTTTTCAAACACTGCCTGGCCCCTATATAGAAACATGTGAATCAACAAGGAAAACCATTTGAAACCAACCAACTTCTTTCCTTCCTTTAAAGCCACTAGATACCCATGCATCTTCTCTACCAAATAGGTGGCAAAATCATATACCACATTAAAACCTGGATGTTGAATGTTCACAACCATGTACATGACATCGGTAGGTAGAGTATTCTTCAAACTGATTCCCAGAATTCGACACAAGGAACAAACTGTCTTTTTGAAATAGGTAGAGAAATAGTTTACAGGAAAAGGCTCTGGCTCATTCTTGCCAATTACCACTTGCTTCTTATTCTTTCCTTTTCCTGAGGTTTCCAAATGAGGTACCAAAAGAGATGTTCTGAACAAACCCTTGGTGTTTCTGTATTCTTCTTTGAAGGCCTCGAGATTTATGGCAACCATATCCTGATTCCATTCATGTAGATCAAATATTTTTGCAATTTCCTCCCTAGTTATCCTTACCATTTCTAAGCCAGAATGAGTTCTAACAACTCTGCTTATAGGGTCATACCTTGCAGCAACATCCTTTAATAAATCTACATCCAAGTAGACATTAGGAACCACTAGCTTGCCCAAATCCAACCTCCACAGGTTACATAAAAGGAACACATAAATTTCTATTCCCAAACCAGTTTGAGAACAACTGCCATCTAGTATATGTTAATTCAGCATCGTGAGCCACATATTGCTTGTCAATTAATCCTTCCATGAGCAACAACCCATAAAACAAAGCTTTTCCCTCAAGCCTTTTTCTAGTAGAAGGCTTTAATAAATCTATGATGTCTTGGGAAAAGGGTCTGGTAGTGGCCTCAGAGCCAGAGCTTCGGGCCTTGGGCGCCATTTATACAAGACAAAATAATTCGAGCTAGGGTTTTTTATATATCTAACAGTTATAACTCGCACCCTATAGCTTTAAGCAAAAAATGCTTCATAATTCCATAAACCTCAACAATTATCAAGACAAGCCCTAAGATCCTTTAAAACAAATCTACTCAAACAATCTTTCAGGAACGAAACAGGAAACAATTGATAATGGTTCTTCAAGCAACCATAAAACCTTCTGAAAACACAAGAAATGGTATACGTGTTACTTACGACTTTACTTGCAGAACGTGAATGACAATGAGGCTGGAAAATCACAAAGACAACTTGCTTCACTCGGCACCAGGCAATTCTTCTTCAACATGGAAATATACACGAAAATAACAATTCGTTGATCTTTTAGCATTTAATTATGAGATCAGAGTCGAACTCGACCATTACTATTCACTCGCACGAGATAAAATGGCTATAGTACAACACCAACTTATTTTAAATGTGAGTCGTTGATCAAAGACAATGTAGGCCAGGAGAACAACTTAGATTAAGTCAAAACAGTTTGAAAATGCCACGTTCGTTCACCAGTCTTCAGGCGAACAGGAAATCACCTACCAGGCACCACATCAGCACAGAACAGGCCCCACCTTGGTCATCCATTGTACAACATCGGTGTCCACGGGTCAACAATTTGCACACCTCACAGCATTATTAAAACTAAAGTTTTAATTGCACGAGGTCCATGAGGAACAACCATAATGCGTTGGTAAAGAAACAACTGTCAGCACCAGCATCCATCGTCAGTCAGCGAACAAAACTGGTCCCCACCATCAAATGCGACAGGTGGCAGCATCTCGCACCACTTTTATGACGTTAGCAGGAAACCTTGCAAGGAACGGTCCAGATGAAGATCACTTCATCCGACAACTACATAATCTGCACATGCAAAAAAGTTATTTATAAAAAGGGGACTGACTAGGTGGACGGGGAAACGATCCTCGAGGTTGAAAATATTTTTTAGAGGTTAATCTAAAATAATTTATCAGCCCGACACTATGGAAAAATACAATATGGTCAGGACGCAAAAGATCGAAAGGATAGGTAAAGAGGGGCTGGTAAAGTCACGACCAAAAGGGATTAAGACCTCACTTAAACAACCAACCATGTTAATAATAAGTCAATGTTCGAAAAGAACACCTATGACCCAAACTCGTTTGTAAAACCCAAAACCCAGCCAATTAGAGCCGAGGATAAATAAACTCACAAGGGGAAGAATTTAAAAGCTCCACCAGGATGGTTGAAGATGAAGAGGTTAGAGAGAAAGGGGAGGTGTGTTCCCTTTATGAGAACAAACTGCCAAGTGTGAAGAGGAATAAAATGGAGATGAAGGCCAAGTGTCCCAAATTAGTTAGAATTTGTTGATGATAAATGCCAAATTAAATATTAAAAATATTTAATTCTTGAGACACATGATGAGGTGGAAGGTGGGAAGAAGTTAGTAGATATGTGCTTAAATTCGAATTTAAAATTCAAATTTAGTGAGAGGAGGTTAATTAAATAAAACAAACTAATTAAATTTGTTCGTTTAATTAAGATATAAATAAAATGATCTAGGATAGAAAGAATTAGAGAAAAATGAACTTTATAAATAATGTTTTTCAATTTATTTATAAGTAGAAGAATTAAAGTCTATTAATCAAATAGCTTGTATTTAATTAATTCTCTAGACCAAATTTGAGTGTATACAAAGCTAAATGAATTATGAGACCTAATACATGAAATATTAATTCTCAAAAGTACAAAAACTAAAATCACAGTTTATAGGAAGATCTGAGAAGGGTTTGGACACATGCACCTGTCACCAAAAATTAGTTTTGAGACCTGCTGAAGGATTGGTTCCCCTAGGCGAATGGGTCCTAGTTAGGGCTTCTAAAAAACACTTTTGGTAGTCCTTTGATGCTAGGTTTTAACTTTTGTTTTGCATAGGTCCCACTACCGAAAAGTCAAAAATAAAGTCTAGAACCTAGTTTCCATGGCTTGACAACAATGATGACAACTTATGCAACAATGCAAAATTTCCCTTTAAGATCTTCAATTCTTCTTCAACCTATAATCTGCACATATACAAAGAGAAAATATTTTGTTTGAATGTGGGTTTGCCTTAGTCAAACCCCAAGTTTGGTAATTAAACCTTAATAGAAAGATAATGACAATGAAGAAGGAAATGATGAATGAACAATGCTTGTTACAACTCACCAACCCTTCAATGGCTTCCCTTAGAGGACTAAAGACAAATAAATCACTCCAAGGAACTTGATCTTGCTTTGCTTGATGGATTTGGATAATTGAAAATGCTTGGATGCTTTATGATCAATAATGCATATTAGCCTTCACAAGATGACATGAACACACATAAGCTTGAACATGATGTTAGGATCTTGATAGCTGCAACAAATGATTGATAAATCTGCTCTTGAATGCTCAAGTATGCTCTTGACAACAATATTTTCTCAGAAGAATATCTTCATAAAGTGTGTTTTTGCTAGTTAGATTTCAAATGATAAGAAGGTTGTATTTATAGGTGTTTATCTAATTTCTCAAAAAATAGATTCCAAAAGCCGACAATTGCAAATTTTATTTGAATAAATAAAATACCATTGAAAACATATTTAAAAATGGGTCCTAAGACTTGAAGGGGACCCATTCGCCCTTGGGTGAATGGGTCCTGGCCTATAAGTCTAGGACATACATGCTCCAATGTGATTTAGTTATTGATTGCATTTATTAAATGTCAATTTTACTTTTAGAAAACAAAAAAAATAAGGCTTTGGAATGTATAATTTGGCAAATTAGAAGCTTAATTAAGTCCAATAAATTAAGGAACCCAAACATAGTGTGAAATTGTAAAGGTATACAATTTCCTACACTATAGTCATTACAATTTAAGGGGAGCATACCTGATGCTATATTATATTTTTTGATAAAAATAGGATCACTTTATATGCTTCCCCCATTTCGCCCTTCACCCTCTTAATACCCACCATTTAAAACAAATTAGTTGTTTATAAACTAGATTCTAAGCATTGGTAATCTTGTTCTTATCACATCTTTGAATTTTAAGCATAAGTATTTTATATTACTCCTTGAAGTTTATTTTTTAATTTTTAGAAAAAAGTGGTCACTTTTGACCTCCTTTTGGCCCCAATTTCCATACACCTATCTAGGTAGCTTCTACCTTTTCACACTTAGACTAGCTAATGGAGTCACCATTGTTGGTTATCCTTGATATAACTATAGTGATTGAAACCTTCTCCTTAAGAAGTCATGATATAGACATTCCTTTGCTCTCTTAGCATTATTTGACACATCAAAATCTTTGATTATTCCTTAAACCTATGTTACCAATACACTACTAGTATCACCTTCAATCTCCCTTCTTTCCAATCTAGTCACTTGTCTTGATTTCCTCAAGTAGAAATTCTTTGATACTTTAAACATTGCTCTCATATGCCTCCCTTTATTCTCCTACCAAAAAATTCTATGGCTTTGTCTCATAATGAAGACTCCCTCAATTGGAGGGGACTCTATCCACTTTGATGATTCATTTGATTCTTCTTTCATAAATTTTAACCTAACCTGGTTAGAAATATTAGGACTTCCTTCTTCATGAAGAGGAAGTTACCTAGAAACATCTACCCACTCTCCTTCCATTAGATATAGGATATTATTCAAGGTCAACTAGATGTTTAGGTTATTTCATTCGTGACTACAAATCTTACTTATACTTATACTTTGGCTATGCAAATGTATTAATGAATTTTCCTTGGCTACCTCTCATTTCATAATAGATTATATGACGCCTTGTTCCATCCCTTGGCCACATTGTGGCCTTCTCCTACATTTTTAAGGATTATTAGTATTAGTTTTGTGGGGTATGACATTGGTCTTCACTCCAATCTTCTTTAAATTTTTTTATTTTTTTATTTTTTTATTTGTTTCATTGTATTATTTTATTGTATCATCACCAATAGTTACAACTAACTTTGATTCTCTTTAAGTCTAATTCAAATTCTCAAAGGCGATAATGCTCAGATGTTTATTTCCATCTAGTTACACTATCAATTGTAATAATATAAAATAGGGAATAGTACATACATGATTAATTGTATGAGAATAACAAAGTAAATAATTTATGAAGGGTAAATTTTGATTTAATGAATATATCAAATCTAATTGTTCACCAATTAGACATCTTCCCTAACTACAACAATTCTATTTAGAGGGTCCAATAGTTGTTAGTTTGAACATGACCATTAGCTACCACTTACAAATATTTATTAAAAATACCCAAAGTTGACAAAGAACTAACTAAATAAGTTAGTTATACAATTACTAACACAACATAAAAAATTCTAATTATGCAAGCTCAAGCCAAAATTTAGATATAAGTTTAAATTTTTATATATGATATTCTATATTTATTTTATCCTTGATCTAACATTATATATATTTTTAGGGTCTATTTATATCGATATCAAATCAAAACCCTATTTTTATTTTGGGAAGAAGTGCTTGCCTAAACCTTCATGCGTCTCTTTATTGTGTTGCTTCCCATTGGTATCCTAGGGGTTCAACCAAGGATGAATAATTTTTGTCTAGTAACCTCCCCACAAGTGTTCCTAAATGCCACTAGTAAGATAATATATTTATCATATACACCAAGACAAACTGAAAATAGATAGTAGAGTTTAAATCCATATACCAAAATTCACATCTATAGGCCTAGATCTACTCTACAATTGCAAAAATCACATCTATAATTGTAAAAATGAACTAGACAAAAAAATAGTCGATTTCTAGATTCCAAGATATATGTTTGATCAATCTCAACTTAACTATATATTAACACTTCACTTCCAAACACCCAACATAACTTACATGCATCCAATTTTTAGCCAAGTACTATTTATTTATAATATTTATTTTAATGCATTAGCCTAGGTAGCTTTTGTCTTATTACCATATTCTAGATTATTTGTACAAGATATTATTATATAAAGTATTTTTCAATAATTTTAATATAAGTGTTTAGAAGTTGATATTTCTCAATATTGTGAAGGTAAACTTTTCCATTTTTACATAAATATTTATGATAATTAAATAAAATAATAAATAGATAACTAATTTAGATAAATAAGTTGGGATTTGAAATAACAAATGTTGAATTTATTATAAAAATTAAATGAGTTTATATGTGTGATATTTAGTTGAATTTTGGAGAAGTAAAAATGATAGGTAATAATTAGTCACAATGTACTTTAGGAATTGATGAACACGTGTCTTTGAATTTGTAAATAGATTGTGGATTGCTCTAATTGAGATCACCACTTATGAATTTGATGTTCATGCCTACAAATGTGAATTAATGTGTAAAATTGAACTTGTATCCTTGGAAATCTATTGATAGAAATATGACTATTAGAATCTGGTCAACTTGATTTTATGATGTCTAAATGTTGGCAAGAGTTGGTAATGTTTACAAACATATATGTAGAATTTGCTAAATTGTGAGGGTCATCGATTCAACAATTTTATAACAACAATTGAGGATAATAAGCAAGTACGCAATAACAATGTAGAATTGATTCCTCTTTAAGCTATTTGACCTAAATGTTCTTTCACATTTCAACATGTTTTCAAATCAATGAATGAATGTTTTTAAATACAACAACATAACATACAAATCAACACAAAGATTTGATTTCGGTGATAAATAAAATATATAAAGATTATAGCAAATTTATAAAGATATGTGATGATAGACTCTAAATATAACAACAATTGAGGATAATAAGCAAGTACGCAATAACAATGTAGAATTGATTCCTCTTTAAGCTATTTGACCTAAATGTTCTTTCACATTTCAACATGTTTTCAAATCAATGAATGAATGTTTTTAAATACAACAACATAACATACAAATCAACACAAAGATTTGATTTCGGTGATAAATAAAATATATAAAGATTATAGCAAATTTATAAAGATATGTGATGATAGACTCTAAATATAATAATATCATAAACCAAACCCACACAAAATATGCTACTAGTAGACTCATTAATACATTAAAAACACTTTAATCAAAATAAAACTATAATATAAACATATAATTTTCACCATTAGAAAATGTAACAAATATAAGTCTAAGATATTTGATTTAGTAATTATTACGAGTACCACTCCCCTGTATATAAAAAGTATTCGATGGTGTAAGGAAACCATTGTGTCAATATCAAGATGTAGGTATAGACTTGTACCAAAATACAAGCATCCGTCCAATACACTCAAGACATATACTGCCCCATTTTAAAAAGGTTAGCGTCGACACACGACCATTCCATTTCATCCCTGCAATGACCTTTCATAATGAAAATCAATATATTCCCCTCTTTATTATTATTGAAAAAAAGTCATCAATTTTTTTATTTTAGTCTGTACTTCTCTCCTAAACTCCTTTGGGCTGCTTGTAAGATAAGCTGGAGGTAGGTACAGCTATAAAGATAATCACATAAAAGACCTGGACTTTTCAGAGGCTCTAACTTCTATACAAAAATTGTACGACCGCGAATCGAACACGGGTGGATCGAACTGGAAAAAACAGAGAGAAAAAACAAGAAGAAATGATAAGCTCAGGAATTAATTTGAGCATGACTGTGTTAGGTTTTGCAGTGAGCGTGATGTTCATAATGTTCGTTTGCATTCGGCTGTTGTGCGCCAGGTTGCATCTCAGAGATCCAATTATACGAAGAATTGAGTCATCTTTGTTTCAGCGGGGTTTCGGCGGGGTAAGTATTATGCTTTTCTGCGTCAACAGTTGTATATGTGCGTAAATAGTACAGTTGTTTTTCAAAAAAATATATATCCACACAAAGAATTCGGTATTTTTGGAACTGTAGTACATAAATTTTCTCTGTGTGAAGTTTTAGAGGATTTATCATCGGCGAGATTATTATTTTTTTTTCCCTTTTATTTGTTTTTTATGTTTAGCTGTTTCTTCTTTTGTTTGAAGTCGTTTGATATTGACTTTATGTGGAAGTGAGTTAAAGTGAAGTTTATTAATTTGCAATAAAGTAGGCATAGCGCTTTACAATTTTTTGGCCGTAACTGCTCATATTTGTTGTGGATTGACCCCTACAGATTATGATTTGTACTGCAAGGAAGCGAAGTGATTGTTTGGTTTAATTTATCTATTAGTGAAGTGGATCTAAGAAGTATAATTTCAGAGGCGCTGTCGAAGTAGGGAAAGTTTTACTGACCACTATCCCTGTTTATGTGATTTCATATTGAGGTTCGTTTTGCAGTGTAACGTCTTCGTAGAATTTTCTAGAATAAGTTGTGCGTATGGTGAATGATTTGTGTTGAATAGTTCAGTAACTACCATTCTTCAATTTGGTATATATGTGTAAAAGAAATTTTGAACCTCTTTGATCTAACTAACCTCTACGTTAAATGTTTATTAAAATTAAACTAGCAAGATTGTTTACTTTCCTTTAGGAAATGAAAAACGTATACTGAATAAAGTAGCGTTAATCCAACTAATTCTAAGAGCTGGGTTATATACGAAATATTATCTAAGCTACTGAAATGATGAAATTTAAGGGCTAGGAAGACCATCCCTGATTCACCGGTCGGAGCTGAAGAAAGTTGACTGAAGCGGAAGCAAACTGGAGCAGCGAGGTTCAGGTAATTAGAAGCAGATTTTGTACAGAAATATGACAGGTTGTGGTAGAGATTGTCACGGAGTAGTTGCAACCATACTAGTGTGGTAACCCAGTACTGGACATATGAAGAATGCAGAAGTGAGATATATTGAATTTGGAACAAACAATTGGAAAATTGCTGCAGCGATCATCTAATGCGGTAGAGACCCTACTAGAGCAGTGGCGTGCTTTGAGATCTGGAATCTGAAACTTCTAAACTCGTACATGTTATCCTGCTTGTTGTTGTTGTGCTTGAAGATTTTGGAGACGATTTATCTGTAAATAGATATTAGGGCCAAGACTTGTAGGGTGGACAAGAAAAAATTATTAGGTTGCTTGGGAGCCTACCTTAGTCAAGCCTTTGTTTGGTTTACTTTAACCTGCATGTGTACCATGTGGGAAATATCGGTGCGTGATGGGCCTGCGTGCAAAAAGAAATGCATTAGGGAGTTCGTACAAGCTTTCAAGCAGTGTGTGATAAGTGCTACTGTGAATGGAAAAAGCAAGGGTTATGGATTTGCCAAGATGCCAAGGGGATATTGGAAATGAAGTATGGGGCTACAAGTTTATGGATGGGTAATTATGGTGGCAATAAGAAAATTGTAGAAGCTATGGAAGAAGTTTATAGAAGGTTGGAAGATGGAAGAAGAAAAGAAAAGGTTTTTGGAGAGCTCATGGAAATAATAGCCAAAAATCTAGAATTAGAGAAAAGAATTCCAAAAATTAAAAAATCTTTAGATGAATGATAATGTTTGAAATAGCTCATTTAAGAAGATAGCGCTCATGGTAATGGTTGCAAAAACACCGCAAGAGTTGGCTTTTAAGTGTTTGAAAACAGTTTGTTGTTTGTTGCCACTACTGCGCTCGCAGTAGTTTTTAGGTCTCTATTGCATTTGCCTTAGAGTTCGAAGAGGCACAAATTTTCAGAAATAGGAACTGAGCAGGGTTATGTTCATATGACATCTTGAAAGTTGGTTTTAAGACTGAGGAATTGACTAAATGTATCCTAAAACATGTTGTAGGAATTGATACTAAAACGAGTGCATTATTTAGAGTAGAAATTGCAAAGTGGGCAATTCCCAACTCTATATTTTACTCCCATTTTAGCAGACTTATGACACTGGGTGATATAGTATGCTAAAGTAAATTGCACAAATAATAATTTGAAATTTTTGAAGGATATATGGGGTTTTGCCCTGTCTTCTCTTTCTTTGCCCTTCTTTCCAATATGCATTCCTCATCTGCAAGGCATACGCATAAGGAAAATCAATGATTGTTCATCATGGTAAAGTAAAAAAAATTACATATACTATCTATCATCTTCAATTTTAGTGAACTCGGTTGGGTGAGAGAAGGATAAAGAAAAGTCACAGGAACATAGGAAAAGGTTGGCACATGATTTGGGTTGAAATTGGCACATAGGAAAAGTGAGAGTAGGAAAAATAGGTGGCCAGGCCAGGCCTAAAACAAGCTGGACAACATGGTGTACGGATCACAAAAAGGTTCAGGGACCATAAAAATTGGCTTAGGGACCAAGAAGTTGGGTAATTGGAAATCCTGATCAAGAACGTGGTGGAGTTGCCCACTTAAATTTATTGTAGGCTTTGGGATGCAATTAGTTTAAGGAGTTTTTGGATAGAAAGAAAATTGTGCTAATGTATAGGATAGAAAGAATAATATAAGGAAGGAGTAAGAAGCAGGAGGTATTGCCCCCAAGAATATGTAAGTAGGAAACATAAGAAAGGAATATCAAGTATAAAAGAGAGAGGATTCAAAAAAGTGATGCCCCCTGAAAATGTGTACATATTTTTGCCATCATAACAAAGGCCAACAAAGAGAATAATATAAGCATGTCATATGAACCATAAAGATAAAACAAGGAAACTATGTCATCATATGAAGCCGTGATAAATATCCATGTATCTAAGAAGAATCATGAGGAAATTATAGAAAGAAAATCTAACATGAGTAGAATGGTGTAAAAGTAGAGCATTAGAGAAGTCAAACATAGAAATGAGAGTACGAAGTAGATAAAAGTAAAGAGATAATATGGAACACAAAGGGATCTATGTGTATGGGGTCAAGAGTATTGGAACTGTACAATAGAATAGCTCATATATTTGTCATCATTCCCCATACATTTAGAACAACAAGTACAAAGGAAGAAATAGGAACAAAGAAATGGTGGATGGGGATAGTTGTTTGTAGGTCAACATTTAAAAGGTGTGAAATGCCCAAGTTCCTTGCATCGTCCCCAATAATATGAATATCAAAAGAGATGAGTTTGGAATTAAAACAAGACAAAAGTAGAAACATAGAGAAGCAAGCACAAATACATGCAAGCAAAAAACATGGTGTGTCTCCTTTTGTATGTAATCATGTACCAAGAAGGGTGGCATGAGTCATCCATGCTGAGGAAGGAACTAATAACAAAACATATATTGGAAGTAGTAAGAAACACAAAGAAACTAGTCAATCATAGAATCATAAGAAGTATCCTCCAAGCAATCGTTGTCTTCATAATATCTAGGTGAGAGCTTTGCCAAATACTTAAGATGACTGGGAAAAAGTTCCAGAGGAATCTTAAGAGAGCAAAGTGTGTTATTGCAACAATTTTTCAGTTCAAGAGGCAAAAGAACAAGAAGTTGTTGCAACAATTTTTAGAGAGAAAGAATTTGAAACAAGGGATAAGGAAAGTAAGTAGGGAATTGAATAAATAGAAAGGCTTAAAAGGGAACTTGAATTGGCTCAAGCAGGAGTAAGGAGAGTGAAGAAAACCATGAAAAAAACTCCCAAGACCTTACAAGAAGCTATCATTAGGGTGGAATCAACTAAGGCTTTAGAAACATTAGCTTGAATTATGCAATCAAAGTTTTAGATGAAAGCAACTTTGCAGGAGGAGCTTTAGAGACAAATAATTCAGTTGGTGTGACACTTCTTAGAGAAGTTCTATGCATTAAGCAATAGAGTTCACAAAGCTAAGCAACTTGCAAATAGACAAGTGGTAGCTGTTATCCAAGAAAAACATTATGATTCTCATTTGGATCAAATTAGAGTAGTGGAGTGGAAGCTGAATGGTGAGTTTGTTCTTCACAAAGGACAACCCCTAGGAAAGTTAAAGTTGTTGGAAGAGAACAAGCAACAGATTTAAGTATGATTAAGAAATATTTGTAGGTGACTATGGATCAACAAGCAAAGTAGTTTGAATGTAAGAAAGACACAGTTATAAAATAACCACATCAACTGAACTTAGAGACAAAAATGCAATCAAAGGAATGCATTGCATTATATGAAAGTTTGAGGAACGGGAATTTGCGGGAATTGCAATTCCCAAGATTTATTTGGGATCTTGGTATTTGTAGAAAGGTTTAATTAGGAGGAGTTGAAGAATTGAATCAACATTAGTTGAGGACAAACAATTTCGAGAAGGGTGGACTGCCATGTGCCCTTTTTTAGGCAAGCAATATTTTCAAAAAGACTTTAGCCTATTGTAGGCTATTGAGGTGTTACAAGAGAAATAATTTAATAATTTAATTTAAATTGTCCAAAAAGTAACTTCAAGTTATTTTCATAAAAGACAACTTATGTTTTATTATCAAAAAGGGTTGTTTTAAAAGAGGGACAAAAAGTTTCACTAGGAATAGGGTCTAAAAGTAATGTTATTTTAGAAGTACGTTTTAGACACTTTGTAAAATAAGTTTTGGAGAGAATAAGAAAATAATATTATATTCCCTCAAAGTGTCTATAAAAGGAGTTGAGCATTGAAGGTTACCAATTGATGAAATCAAAACCTTATTTTAGAGTTTGAACATTTTGTTCATCTCCATGCAAAAGTGCAGAAATTAGGAGGACGAAAACCCTCTCAGTTTGCTTTTCGGAATGGAGAGCAAAATTGCTTCTATTCATATATTAATTCCATCTAAGAATTACTGTTGTGTTGATTGTTGCAGAAGATTTGCTAATTTTTATATATTTTGGTGAGTGGAAGATTTGCAGACCATATTCTAGATTGTTGTCTTGTATTTATTTGCTAGTGCACAACAAATCTTATTTTATTTTGTTGGTTGAAACTTTCTATAAACTTATATTTGTTGGCTGTACAATTTGTTCAGATTATATGAGCCATACCCTTTAATAATTTTGAGCATATATTAATATGGTTTTATTTGTGGTGACCGCAAAAATATCCCATAATTTGATTAACATAATAGCAGCAATATTATGATAATGTCTAAAATTAGTGCTAAATTAATGAGTTTAACTTTATTTTGGCTGCCACACCTACTAAAGGAGTTGCCATACCATATCAAAGAAAATTAATCGTAGTCTATTAATGCTTTAAGCTGCTGCTTCATATTGAAACTCGATCTTAGCTTTTAAATACTTTTAAAGGGGCTGCTAGTTTTTTAATCCTTGGCTGGACAAATGATTTTCACACTGTTGTACCAAAAAGTAAAGAGTGGCAATTCTTTTTTGAGGTTGACTACTCCCTTAATTTTGGAAACTTTTATGTACAAAGACGGTCATACACCTCTTGGGTAAGCTATATAGTCATTAATTTGGCACTAATTTTAGACTTTATCATAATATTACTGCTATTATGTTAATCGAATTATGGGATATTTTTGCAGTTACTCATCAGTGTTTCAGCTCATTAGAATAATCATAATGTCTTCATTGTAATTTTTTGTGCATTTTACCACCAAAATATAATATAAGCTTAGTTGTTGATTTTAGTACTGTAAATCTGAATGGGTATGGATCAATAAGCTTAGTAGTTGATTTTAGTCTCTGCAGTTCATTATCAGATTAAATATTAAGTTTGTAATTTCTTTTGGAAGGCTTGTTGCCAGAACTAGCTTTAGTTATTTTGAGTTTTCAGTTTGTAATTAATCTATAAAGCTTGCCGCCAGAAAAGTATATCATTACTTCTAGATTCCATAATGGTTGCAATATTGAGTTGTGCAGCTTGCCGCCAACAATCATTTTATTATAATATTAATCTATCCCTTTTACTATATGCTCTCACCTTGCCCATATCAGGGTCTTGGTGACCAAAAGGTGTTAAGGTTTCATGCTTGTTCATTGTGAAAGTGAAAAATGAAAAAAATTGCAGTTCATGACATTACATATTCTAAGCAGCAGGTGTTAGAATTTGTAAAACAAATGGAAACCTTAGATCTAGTGTAGGAAATGAAATTTATAAAATTGCAAATACAAATGATTTAGGATCAAAATTATATTACAAAGTTAAAATTTGATGAGAGAAATGCAAATGCTCCAAAAGACAAAATAGCATTAAGAGAGCTCAAAAGCATGAAACTATATGAATGTAAATACAAGCTTGGAGAGTGACTATATATAGACTATGTGATAGCGAGGAGGTGAGAAATACAACCAATAGAGAGAGTACACCAAAAGTATCCAAAAATAGGAAAGTGTAACTCCCATGGAAGATGTCGACAACTCACTTCACTCACATTAATAACTACTTTATTAACCTGAGCAAGCTTAAATATAAGTGCTGGAAAAAGTTAAATAAAAACCCGCTAGGACAATAAAAACCTACACTAACACCCTACTTAAATGTAGCTTAGTTGGGTGAAAAGATGGGTCCCAACAAATGAAGCTTGATAAGGAACCCATGTACATAAAGATCTTCCCCCAAAGAGAAGGCTCCCCTCAAAGAAGAAAGAGAATAACTCTTGCCCCCTCCCCAAATAAAGAAAGAAAAGGCCCCCCAAGTAGAGAGAGAAAAGGACTAAGAAGCCCCCTCCAAAAAATGAAGCCTCCCATGTAATGTCCCCTTCTCAATCCTAATTTGTTTAGTGGCCATTAGCCTATTTTCGGAGTTCCCATAGGCTAAATGGAAGGGTAAGGGGATTCCAAGATCCTTGGAGGATGCAGTGGTAGCAGTTCTTAATTTCATGTGCTGGCTTTGAGCCCAGGGATTGATTCTGGTTTGAATGACACTTTGCACAGTGTTATTGGACAATCTAGGTGTTCTCCAAACTTCTTGGAGAGCACGTCTATTTTTAGAAAGTCTCAAAATTGGCCTCATTCTCTCATCCAGTGTCTCCACGTCTCATTGGTGTAGTTAGAATTGGATTTTGAGTTGATTCAGGATTTTTTGTCATAAGGGGTAAAATATTTTAATATATTTCACTTAAGTGTAATGTTTAAATTATTATTATTTTATTTCACTTAAGTGATTAACTTTTGTAAAGTGAAAAAGGACCCAAGTTGGATGCCTAGACTGGAAAAGGGGGACGTTGGCACATGAGAGTTTAGTATTGATTTAAAAAAGGGTGTTTTCGGAAAGGGGAATTTTATAATTATTTCAAATTGCTTTATTTCCCTCCAAAAAGCTATATAAGGAGGTCAAGGATAGCTCATTTGGACATGATGAGTTGAGATAACGAAGTGCTGTTGGATTGTGGATTGAATCCTTCGAGGCTTTGAGGACAAAAACCCTCAAGGTTCTAGTTTCGGAGTTGAAAGACACTCCCTAGTTGGACAATGGCGTGGCTTCATTGTAGGAGTCACCATTGGAGTTATTGGTGAAACTTTCATTGCTTTTTTCATGAAGATTTTTAACGTATTCTAGTATATTTTGGTGTGCATTTGAAGTTCTTTGCAGTTGCAGATTTTGGAGTATTGATTTCAGACCATTCTCTAGCTGCTGGGCCATACCATTCCTAGCTCCGGTCATACCACCTTTTTGTTCATATTGTTTGGAGTGTTAGAGATTTATTCTGGGTATTGGCTCATTCTTTTCCATTGCATTGGGCAACCAAGAGAGGGAGTTTGCAGAATATTTGATGGAGTTTCTGAATTTTAGGAGCTGATCGCCCCTCCTAGTAGGGTGTGCATCCTTTGGCAAGGGGGACATGAGGGTCTTTGGGGAAACTGCCTCCTATTTGCAGCCTTGTTGAGACCATATGGTGGCACCTAGTCCATACTAGGCTATGGCTATTCATTCCATGGTGTTTTGGTGGTTTGGTGAGCTTCTTGGGGTGCATGCCAAGATTATTACTTGCTGTTTTGAGGGTTTTCAGACATGCTGTTTCATATTAGACCTGTTATTGCTGCTGTTCAAACCATTTTCAGACTTTAGGGTGCCATCATTGAGGTATACTTTGTTGATTCTTAGCAAGGAGTAACTTATTCATGTGTTTGGTATCATTTTTGGGAGTTGGATCAAGTGATAGCATTATTTTTCATTGTAGCAGCAGTCTATGTTGTTCTAAGACTGATTTGTAATGATCTCTTAATGTAACACCGTTTGGTAGTACCATCAGTGATTTAGCTCTTATGTTTATTTGCTACTCACCCCACTGAAATAAGTGGTTTATTTCTCACCCCACTGAATAAGTGGCATCTTATTACTCCACTTAACAAGTGTATTGCTTTGTATTGACCCCACTGCACAAGTGGTTCTTGGTTTGCATTCACCGCTAAGAAGCGAAAGAGTTGTTTACTTCTAGTTTGTACCCATTAGTCATTACATAAGTGGTAGTTTCCTACTCACCCCACCGAACAAGTGGTTTATTTTCAGTAGCATTGCAATGTAAACCTTGCCACCGTATGCTCTCACCTACTGGGATTTGGGTGATCAGGAAGTGGAAGGTAGTTGATTTAGTTGCTTATCATTGTTTATATTTTGAATGCTAACAAGTTGCAAAAGTCAAAATTTTTGGGGTGGATATTACAATGGTATTAGAGTTGGTCATCCTGCCAGCCTATGCCTTTAACACTTGTTTGCGACTGCTAAAATTTCTCTGAGTGATAGAGAAGTCAGATACTACAATAGAGAACAAAGAAGGCAATTGTTTTAGATTCCTCAGATTCTAATTGAGGAAACATTTTTAGAAGCCCTCAAAGCTCGCCAAAATCCAGAAAGTGACAGTGTCAGTTCAATAGAGGCCATGTTAGAAAGGGATAAGGGAACAACCTAGCCAGATAGCCCAAATGCCAGAACAAAGAAGAAGTTTGACATCATGTTGGACATGATGTCACAACTGTTGGCTAAGATGAACCAGAATGTGACCCCCACACCCCAGTGTTAGAATGGTGAAGCTAGTGCTTCAAATGTCAATAATCATAAAAGACAAAATTAACACACTGTTGGCATGCCCGATGGATTCATCAGTAGACCCCTCCAACCTACCTTCACTCAAAGGGAGGAACCTCCAACATAGCAAGAAGTCCAAATTCCCATAGCAGAGGAGGTGAGGACTAGTTATGTGGAATATGTGACTCTTCCTATCGAGATTCAGTACATTTTGCCCTTAGAACAATTCATGAACTGGAAGAAGAGAGGTGGTGGAAGATTTGAAAATTGAGGTCCTATGGCACCAAGAGACTATTAGCAAGCCTTAGGAAAGGTGACTCTAGCACATTTTGATGGAAGTGACAAGTGCACCACTAGAGCCCTGGGTCCAAAAGTTGGGCAATTATCTGTCATTGAGGCCAATGCAAGAGTTGGACACTATTGAGTTTGCTACTCTACACTTGGATGGAGCTGCCCATGAATGGTGGTATCACGGTTTGGTCATAGTTGGCCATAACCTAATTGATACCTATGATGAGTTCACCAAAAAATCATCGAGAGATTTGATCGAAAGAATCCTGAGATGCAGTTTCAGGAGCTCGCCTAGTTAAGACAACACAACTCTCTTGACACTTTCATTTCCGATTTCCGAAGACTTTTTGTGATGGTGCCCAACATCACAAAAAGAAGGCTAGTAGTCCTTTTCACTGAAGGACTAGTGGAACCATTGAAGGGATGGGTGTAGGCCTTTGATCCACCAACACTCCAAGAGGCAATTAGAAAAGCAAGGAGTATGGAGTTGGCAGCCACTAGACATAAATTTCAGTCCAAGACCATTTCAAACAAGAACGATAAAAGGTCCTTTCACAAAGATACCAATCAGCCCGAGAAATTCCCATCTTGGATGGATGGATGATGACCTCAGAAACGAGCTCAGAAGGAAGAAGTTGTGCTTCACTTGCAAAGAGCCGTGGGCCGCAGGACATAAGTGCTTTGAAAGAGGCAAAGTACATAATTTGGAAGTGTATTTTGCTGATGAATCAGCATCTGATATGTCAGAACAACAATCAGATTTGGATGAAAAAGATGAAGAAGAGGCCCCAAAAGAGGTGGAAGAAGACTAGGAAAGTGGGGATGCTTTTGCCCAACTTTCCAACTTTCAAAAGAACAAGTCTTTCCAAGTTCGAGGAGTCCTATGTGGGCAACAGATTGTTGCTCTCATTGACATTGGAGCAACTCATAACTTCATTGATGAAGGGATTGTGGCCAAGAGAGGACTCAAGACTAAAGAGTTTGAAGGCTTCAAAGTCATGGTGGTTGATGGCTTTACAATCACTTGCACCGGAAAGATAGCCAACATGTCTATTTAGTTGGGCCACTATGAGGTCAAAGATGACTTCTATGTTGTAAGCATTGGTGACATTGATGTAGTTGTGTGTATCCAGTGGCTGTGATCTCTAGGAGAGATCACTTTAAACCTTCAAACCATAGAGCTGAAGTTCACATTTGATGGGAAGAAAGTGGTTTCGAGAGGAATGCCAAATGGAGGCCCTCACATTGTTTCATTCAAGAGGATGGAACAATTGATTCGACATGATTTGGTGGAGTGGGCAGCAGAGTGTGTAGTCATGCCCATCGATCCTCCATAAGAGAAAAGGAACTATCATCCAGATGTGCAAGATTTGCTCTCAAAGTGAAGCAAGGTGTTCAATGGCATTGCACTTGGGAGACCTCTTGAAAGGGGAATTGAGCATGTGATAGAGTTGGAGGAGGTGCTAAGCCTGTCATCACTACCCCCTATTGGAATCCGAAAAGGCACAAGGATGAAATCGAGAAGGCCATCAAGGAACTCTTGGACATGGGACACATCCGCCCAAGCAAGAGTCCTTTTGCTTCATCAATGGTTTTGGTGAAGAAGGATGGCACTATGCGCATGTGCATAGACTACCAGGCTCTCAACAAGAACACCGTTAAGAATCGGTCCAATTCCAAGAATTGATGAGCTACATGGAGTAGTTTACATTTCCAAGATAGACCTCAAATCTGGTTATCATCACATTGGAATGCGGGAGGAAAACATTGAGAAGATTACTTCTAGATGCCATTTTTAGCATTATGAGTTTTTAGTTATGCCTTTTGGCTTAACTAATGCACCCGCGACCTTTCAATCTTGTATCAACCGGGTGTTCAATAAGCAACTAAGGAAGCTTGTTTTGATCTTCTTTGATGACATCTTAATTTACAGTAAGTCGTCGGAAGAGCATTTGAAACATTTGGAGGAGGTTCTAAGTATTCTGGAGGCCAAATCTCTATTTGCCAAAGAATCCAATGTGAGTTTGGTATGACCGACCTCCTGTATCTTGGTCATGTGATCAATTCAAAGGGGGTTAGTGTGGACCAAGAGAAGATCAAGGCCATTTTGGATTTGCCACCATCAGAAAACCTCACTCATTTGAAGGGGTTTTTTTGGTCTTTGCGGATTTTACAGAAGATTTGTGAAGAGTTATTCTTAGTTGGCTGCGCCTCTCATAGATCTTACCAAGAAGGGGGCATTTGTGTGGTCGGATGCAGCACAAAAGGCTTTTGATCAGTTCAATCACATTATGAGTTCATGTCCTGTTTTGGCCATACCAGACTTCTCCAAGCCTTTTGAGCTTTAGTGTGATGTTTCAGGAGAGGGATAGGTGCTGTTCTAATGTAGGACAAGCACCTAATTGTTTTTGAAATTCGAAATTTGAGGGGTGTGGAAAGGACATATTCTATATATGACAAAGATATGCTTGAAATTATGCATGCTTTGGCCAAATTTCGGCAGTATTTGGTTGGTGGAAAGTTCATTTTGAAGACCGACCATAATAGCCTCAAGCATTTCTTCCATCAGAAAGACCTCAATGACAGACAATAGATGTGGATCAGTAAGCTACAAGCTTACGATTTTGACATAGAATATGTCAAAGGGAAGAACAAAATTGTTGTCGATGGCTTGTCAAAAAGGCCACATTTGAGCTCTTTGATGGAGATTACCGCTGATTGGAAGGAGTAGATCCTCGCAGAGTATGCCAAAAACTCCTTTACCATTAGCATAGTTAAAGGTACCTTGCAGGATGAGAGGTACAAGTTGGTGAATGATTTGATCCTGTACAAGGAAATAATCTTTTTGGTTCCCGAATCTAAGCTCAAGATGAAGGTTCTTCAGACATTCCATGATGTTCCCTTGGCTGGTCACCAAGGTTACTTCAAAACTTACAAACAGATTTGGGAGAGATTCACATGGAAGGGGATCAAGGATGAAGTCCTTCGATATGTCAGAGAATGTCAAATTTGTCAATAAAACAAGAATGAGCATACTTTTCTTGTAGGTTTGTTGTAGCCCCTGTCGATTCTCAACCAAAAATGGGAAAGTATCTCCGTGGACTTCATTACGGGCTTCCCTAAGGTGCAAGGAAGGGATTGTATTTTTGTTATTGTTGATAGATTGACAAAGTTTGCACACTTCTTTGCTATTTCTACAATATTCTATAGCATTCACAACAATTGAAGACGGTACATTGCAAATGCTGAAGGAGAGCCAGGAGGTCGTATGCCATACAATGTCGATAGTGATGAAGGGAGGATGACATACGATGAAAAGAGATGTGCGATGATGCCGTACAATGCACTGAATGAGTGGGTGCTTTCGTTGTACAACTTGAAGGAGGTTGAACCGAGGGTGATGTTTCTGCCCAGAGAATGATGATGCTATACGATCAAGTACTATGCCTTTTGATTGCCGAATATTATATCGATTGACTAATGGTTCGACCATACGATGAGGAGAATTAGTGGCTGTACGAGAACTTTATTATTTATGCTCTTCGTCGAGTGATGTCGTACTTGATGTACAATTTGATAGTCAGGCTTTTTAATACACTTGGATACATACTGTTAATAATTTTGCAATTCTTTTGCAAAGTTGAATACCTCAGCTGTGTTGGCGTTTCAATTTGCACCTCTAGAATGCGAATTAGGAATGGACAGCTACGCACGGTTAGATTGCTCTTCAAATTAGGAGGGGAAGCTCCTTCTTTGCTGATTATGCTTAAAAAGAAATACTAAACTACTGCCAATCTTTTTATTCTCAGCTTGAGAGCACAAGGTTATAAAACTCTTTGCATCGTAGCCAAGGTTTTCTCTGGTTTTGTAACTTCAACTACAACTAGGTCTAAACTAATGATGCTTCTGACAACTCAAGTAAATTCAAAGCCTGAGAATTAGAAGTAAACAAGGAATGGTTTGATTTAACATAGATACTTAAATAAACTCGCTTCCAGAACACACTTGAAGACTCATAGTACTTTCGAGATGTATGCTGAAATAAAGATAATGCAAGCCAAACATAGAAACAAAATACTGAAAGATATTGAGACCGTAGATCAAAGCAAAGTAGGCATGAGATTTATTTCCTCAAATTCTAACAGCAATAGCACTTCCGGGACAGCAAATTGTAACAAAGTAGGCTTACAATATGTGATCAAACTAGATTACGCTTGAAACAAAAGTGAACAGACACTGAATAGCAAAATTGCAGGCAAAATAGGCTCAACAAATTTGTTATTCAATGTTTGTTCACTTTTGTTTCAAGTGTAATCTGGTTTGATCACATATTGTAAGCCTACTTTGTTACAATCTGCTGTCCCATAAGTGCTATTGCTGTTAGAATTTGAGGAAATAAATCTCATGCCTACTTTTCTTTGATCTACGGTTTCAATATCTTTCAGTGTTTTGTTTATATGTTTGGCTTGCATAATCTTTATTTTAGCATACATCTCGAAAGTACAATGAGTCTTCAAGTGTGTTCTAGAAGCGAGTTTATTTAAGTATTCGTGTTAAATCAAATCATTACCTATTTACTTCTGATTCTTAGGCTTTGAATTTACTTGAGTTGTCAGAAGTGTCATTAGTTTAGGCCTAGTTGTAGTTGAAGTTACTAAACCAGAGAAAACCTCAGCTACAACACAAAGAGTTTTATAATCTTGTGCTCTCAAGCTAAGAATAAAAATATTGGCAGTAGTTTAGTATTTCTTTTTAAGCATTATCGACAAAGAGGGAGCTTCCCCTCTAATTTGAAGAGCAGTCTAACTGTGCATAGCTGTTCGTTCCTAATTCGCATTCCAAAGGTTTGAATTGAAACGCCAACAATTTTTTGGCGTCCATCGTGGGGCACGAGGCATAATATATCAAGAAAGCTTATGCTTTATGGCACGGGAATGACCATCTGGCATCCTACTGCTCTAGTTCAACAACTAGATCGTGTTGCTCTTGTGATACAACCAATTTTACACAAGTTGAAGGCGAGCAAACGAACATCATTAGTAGCCTGAGGAGTTTCGTGTTCGAGAAAAAGGAAACATCTGCTTAGTGGAGAAACGCGATTACTATTCTGGACAAAGAACTAAAAGCTGATCTTGCAGCCGAAAGACTAGTATTACCACCTCTTATGTGGCAATAGAAAATCCTAGCGTATAGGGTTTATACAAGGAGGAGAGGTGTTGCTGCAAATCCTGAGATCCAAGAAGAACCTGTGATCCAACTAGAAGCAATGGGTGACAACAATGAAGATGCTGTCCATAATCATGCTAACAATAATCATAGGTCCATCCCCCATTACCTTGGGGTAATAACATTGGACTGTTAGCTTTGCAAGGAAATCATGAGTTACCTAAAGGGTCAAGGAAGCACTTTCCTCAGTTTCACAGTGATGGGATTCAACACCTAGATGAACATGTTTCTGCATTCACAATGGCTTGTGCCGTCTTGCGTGTACCACATGAAGACATTGCCATACGTCTCTTCCTAGAGACTCGAGGCAAATGCTACTGATTTGTTTCATCACCTGGAGCCAGGTATTATTACAAGTTGGGCAACCATGAGCGAGAAATTTTTGGCAAGGTTCAAGCCCGTTGAAGATAATCATCGGCTGTTTGCTCAACTTTCAAACTCAAAGATGGAGCTAAATGAACCTATGAGGGAGTTTGTGGCAAGGTTTAACCGCCTGGTCACATGTCTTTCTCATACACTCAATCCATCACCAAAAATTCTTTTGAGCAATGTCATAAATGCTCTTCCATTTGAAATAGCCTTTTTCTTAAGATCGGCTAATGAAATAGAATTGACAACTGCACAAAAAAATGCCATTGAGATTGAAGATAACATGATCACTTCCGGGAAGATGAAGATAGATTCTATCAGGCCTCTGGTTCAAGGTTTTGCAGATCCACTGCTACAGAAGGTAGCTAATGAGGTGACTATCCTCAAAACAAAGACGCCTGCTCAGGGGCAGTGCGCATTGCCCGCACCATGATCACCTCAATATCAACAACAATATCAACCTCAACAACCATACCAGCCGAAGAGAAATACTTTTCAGCCTTTCAATAATAACAAGTCGTGGTTTCCAACACCTCCACCAAGACAAACAGTTGAGGTTGAGAAATCTACGGTATTTTGTTCTTTCCATGAGACCAACGAACATACTGGTTCCACATGTCCTGAAAATTTAAGAATGAATCAAATCATGGGATATACTGAAGCTGCACCCAGTTCAAGTTTTGTACCTACACCAAGTTCGAATGTTGTCTTATCACAGACGAACAACTTTGATGGTGACTTTGCTATGGGATACTTTGATAGCGAACCCGTTAATAAAGAAGGAGGTTTTCGTCAATACTCTCTTTTTCTGTAAATCATGATAATATTTCAACACCTATGTTTACACGTGCTCAGCATTTTAAAGCACAAAAAGAAGAAGAGAGACTAAGATCAAAGGAAAAGGGTAAAGAAGTGGCTTCCACTTCAAATCCTAAGCCTTCACATGAGAATGCTAAAGTGGTTGCTTAAGATCCGTCTTTAGCAAATTTTGATATTGTAGATTCCATTATGAAGACAAAGGTGCGGATTTCCTAGCTAGAATATCTTTAGGATCATTCGGAATAGCAGGATCGAATTCTCAAGTTTGTTAAGGAGTTTGTCATTCAACCTACATTGGTCAAATCATCGGTGCCAGTGGAAGAAAAGCCTAAACCTGGTCAAATCATTGGTGCCAACGGAAGAAAAGCCTAAACCTTTCTATATATCTTTGTATATAGGAGGATTCAAATTGAGCAATTGCATCATAGATTTAGGAGCCTCTGACAACATCATGCCTTTACAAGCATTGGGATTTTCATGCACCAAGACACAAGACAAATGTTATTTGCTTGAGTCTAAGCCGGTGACATTGGTCGGTCTATTGAAGGATGCTCAAGTAAGGTTGGGAGCTTGTCCTGAGAAGAAAATAATGATGACCATCCTAGTAGATGACATACCAACTAGCTACGGGATGTTGTTAAGTAGAAGCTTCTGCAAAGATCTTGGAGGTGAGATTCAACTAGATTGGTCGTTCGCAAAAATTCCATTGAAGAAAGGTAGTTTCAAGTTGGAGCCAGAGGCTAAGTCTCAATTTACAGTGGTGAAATCCTAGGATCCTCAGGCACAAGTGCTTTATCAAGAAACGGGTCCTGGTACTTATGTTATGTTGTCAGAAATAATTGAAGAAAGGCAGGATGTTGTGTGTTCTATAGATAAATCAACAGAAGATCCAAAGATGTGGACCGTGCAATTTGATGGGAGTTGCTTGACAATAGGTTCATGAGCGGGAGTTGTGATAATCTCTCCCGAAGGTTGTTTATATCCATTTGCGTGCTGCTTGCAATTTGAATGCACAAACAATATGACGAAATACGAGGCGCTTTTAGTAGGTCTCAAAAATGCAAGAGATATGGGTATCAAACTACTCAGAGTTGAAGGTAACGCAGAGCTGATCGTGAAATAGATCAGAGATCAATTTCAAGTAAGAAAAGATCGCCTTCGACATTATATACAAAGGGTGTGGAATGTGATCGACTGGTTCAAAGCATTTGACATCAAATTCATTCCTCATGTAGACAATAGCAGAGCAGATGCCCTTGCGGTATTAGCTGCTCTTTTCATGCCACATTCCGATTTTCGTCAGAATGCATTTGCTATTGAGCTCATATACAGGCCAACTATCCCCAACAACTGCGACAATTGGCAAGTCTTCGATGATGATGATCATATTGAAAAATTTCTTGGCATGGAAGATAATTTTAAAGGACTATTCTTTTAAGGCAGTTCTTCTCCCTTTAGAGAATCAATAACAAAACATTCTAAAGCGACGGAATCAAGTATTATCCAGCTGAAAGGCAATCAGATTCCCAAGGGTCTAGTGTCCTTGGAGAATATATTTGACAGGTATGACATGTATGTCCAAAATAGAGGAACTCAACTAATAAGACCTCTGCTGAACATTATCAAGTAAACATTGGTACTGAAAATAAGCCTCAGCTTGTTAATTTGGGCAAGTGTTGTACTATAGAGGAAAGTGAAAGGTTCATCTCTTTGTTCAAACAATATCAAGATGTTTTTGCTTGGTCATATGAAGATTTGAAGGTCTTCACATCTAGAGAATTGTCTCATACAATTACCCTGAAACTTGATGCTAAACCCTTCAGGCAGAAGCAACGACACTATAATCCGCGAATTCAAGATACAATCCGTGGAAATTCAAAAGATGGTGTATGCTAAGATCATTTTTCCAATTCATCATTCCACTTGGGTGTTAAACATAGTTCCTGTGCGTAAGAATGGAGAAATCCAAATTTGTGTGGATTTCAAGAAGCTAAACCAATCTTCCCTCAAGGATAAGTATCCCTTGCCAATCATGGAACAT
Source organism: Sequoiadendron giganteum (assembly GCA_007115665.2). Taxonomy (NCBI): domain Eukaryota; kingdom Viridiplantae; phylum Streptophyta; class Pinopsida; order Cupressales; family Cupressaceae; genus Sequoiadendron; species Sequoiadendron giganteum. The sequence goes on along the minus strand of VCHN02000014.1, from coordinate 154,626,595 downwards.
ACCTTGCAGACAGTCACCGGTTCGAAGATGCTGTCTTTACTTGATGATTTTTTCGGGTACAATCAGATTGCAGTGGTAGAAGATCAGATCAAGACAACATTCACTATTCCGTGGGGTACATTTGCTTATGAAAGAATGCCTTTTGGCCTTATCAACGCCAGTGCTACATTTCAAAGAGCCATGGATTTGGCGTTTGGGGATTTGAAGAACAAATTAATTGCAGTCTACCTTAACGACCGCATTGCTTTTTCGAAAAAGCGGGGAGATCATTTTTCACACTTAGTGAAAGTGTTTGAAAGGTGTAGGTATCATAAGATTTCCTTGAATCCTAAAAAGTCCATCTTTGTGGTGACAAAGGGTAAGTTGCTTGGCCACATCATCTCTAAGGAAGGAACTCAGATTGACCCTAGTTGGGTTGATTCCATCAGAAACCTGTCTCGTCCAACAAGCAAAACTCGGGTACACTCCTTTGGTAAAGTGAAATTCATACGAAGGTTTGTGCCAAACTTCTCAGAGCTGACAAAAGATATATCTGCTATGATGAAGAAAATGTTTGCTTTCAAATGGATAGAAGAAGGTAAGAAGGCCTTCGTCAAGACAAAAGAAGCCATTAGCCAAGCACCTTTGCTGGTCCGTCCTGAATTTGATAAGGAGTTTATCCTTTATTGTTACGCATCAGAACACACTATGTTTGCCATACTAACATAGAAATTGAATGAAGAAATTGAGTCTCCAATTGCTTTCATGAGCAGCAATTTCAAGGACAGCGAATCTCGGTATTCTTAGATTGAGAAGAACACATATGCAATTGTTAGAGCTGTAAAGAATTTCAGATTTTATATCTTGAACTCCCACACAACAGTATATGTTATTGATCCATCAGTTAAAAGTGTGTTAACTCAACAGGAGATGGGCACAAAGAGAGGTAATTGGATCACAAAGGTTCAAGAATATGACTTGGAGATCAAGCTGACCAAACTCGTTCGTGCGAGAGCTCTTTGTCAATTGATAGCAGAAGATGGTGATCAAAAGCACCTGGCTGTCGATGGTGAACCCGAATCTGAGATTAAAGAGGATCTTCTTATGGTCCTATTGGTTGATTTTGTAGATGAATGGTATACTGAAATATGGTACTTTTTCAACTTATGGTGAATGTCCAAACCATATGGACAAACAACAAAAGAGAACATTGAAGTTGAAAGTGCAAAATAATGTGCTTATGAAAAACGTTCTATACAAGTGAGGGCTTGATGGAACATTTTTTTGGTGCATCAACAAGGACCAACAACAATGTTTTTTGGAAGCATTTCACAGTGAAGAATGCGGTGGCCACTTTTCATCAAGGTTTACAACATTCAAAATCCTGCGAGCACAGTTTTTCTGGTCAACTATGTTTCGCGACACATATGATTGGGTGCACAAATTTCAGATGTGTCAGCAGTTTGTTGGAAAACTTAAGTTGGCAGCCATTCCACTCAGGCCGGTTATCATTGATGCTCCATTTCAACAATGGGGTTTAGATTTTGTAGGTCCTATCAATCCACGTTCCAGTAAAGGACATGTTTATGTCCTTATCAGGGAAACCCGGGGACGCGTCTCCCCCCCAAAATGCCCCGTACCCGTTCCCGGGACGCCCGGGTACTGGGGGACGGCAGGGGACTATCCCTAATTTTTTGAAAAACCCAGGAAACGTCCTCGGGACAGGGGGACGACGTTGACCAAATAGGGACGGCTGACCAGTCCCGGGGACAGCCAGGGGACGCCTGAGCCGTCCCCCAACCGTCCCCCACATCAAAACATTTTTTTTTTAAATTTTTTTTCCTTGTTTGTTGTGGTTTGGTTTATGAGTTGTTCGTTTAAATTTTTTTCATATATCTTTCACAATATTTGGAACACTCACAAGATAAATATTTGATGCTCTATTAGAGATATATAAAAATAAAAATAAATTATTCCAAAAGTGTGTAAACTTGAATTTATTTGCTTGCTGTTCACTAACAGGTTTTAGAGACAAAGACTTAGGATTTTGACATTTTTAAACAGTTCTTACTTCTTCACAATTGGAAATAGGCTGAATATTAAGGCAATTTGATGCCCAAAACTCCTTGAGTGTAGCAATTGTCCCCACATTTAACTGCTCAAATCCATATCAAACAATACACTAGCATTGAATTTACTTCCAGTAGTCCCACTCCCAGCAAACTACAATAATTTTTCCTTCAGACGCCTCAGCTATTCATTATTGTTCTATGCCAAGTAATCAATAACCTAGGTGAAACAATCTTCATTGTAATCACAAATGTTCTCCCAATTTGTAAGCTGGAAATAACCTTATGTAATTTGATATAAGTTTATAAATTTTAACTTGGAGGTTGTATTATGATTCATGTATGTTAATTCTGAATTTTCAATGTGTATTGAGTATTGACAAAGAATGTTGAACACAAATGTTATATGTTAAGGTTCTATAATGTATATTATGTATGTTTTATCCATGTTTTCATATGCATATTTAAAATTTCTCTATATATTTTAAATTTTCCCTATATTTTATATAGCTGTCCCCCACTGTCCCTAAATTTGGCCTCAAAAATCGAAAACTTGGGGACTCGTCCCGCCGTCCCCTGTCGTCCCTGTCCTGGAAACTTGGGGTAACCTTGGTCCTTATAGCTACAAATTATTTCACAAAGTGGGTTGAGGCTATTCCTACCAAGCAAGCTACCTCAGAAGTCGTGTGTGACGTTTTGAAGGAAAATATTATTTCTAGCTTTGGGGTAGTGCGCAAAATTGTGACAGACAATGCAACAAGTTTCTCATCCGAGGAGCTACTAGAATTTTGTTTTGATTACGACATCACTTTGTCACTCATTAGATTATTACCCTCAAGGTAATGGACAAGCCGAGTCATCAAACAAGAATATCATCACAATCATACGCATGTTAGTTGATTCCAATCAACGAGCTTGGCATAAAAAATATCAATGATGCTCTCTGGGCTGACAAAATTACTCCCAAGAGAGCCATTGGTACTTCACCCTTTATTATCATGTATGGTACAAAGGCTATGCTACCTATTACACTGGAGTTGTTCGCTTTGCAGTTGGCATCCGTAGTGGAAGATGGTGAGTTCAAAGATCCAATTGAGAACCGTGTCCTATACCTGATGAAGCTACAAGAAGAAAGGGTGGAATTTGTTGATAGAATCACTCAGCATCAGGAGTGAGTGAAGAATTTTTTTGATAAGTTGTCAGCGAGACTTCGAGATCGAAGATGAATTCCTATTATGGGACAAGAGACATGAGCCCAAGGGAATGCATGGAAAATTTGATTCCTTGTGGTTGGGGCCGTTCAAGATCCACGAGTTCGCAAGGGAGAATTCCTACATTCTCTTGCACTTGGACGAAAGGCTCTTCCCGCTGCCATACAACGGACAATATCTGAAGCACTTCATTCCTTTGGGGATGGAGTGATTTTCCTTTTAGTTTTTCAGTTTTCGTAATGTGTTTCCCCTTTCCGTGATGTTTGCGTTACGTCGTGATGTGTTTCTCGTTTAGTGAAGTTTTTGTCGTGTTTTAGGTGATTTTAGGGGAAGTTCCAACTGATAGGTGATTAGGAAATGATCCCGACTCTATTGCCCAACTAATAAGACATTGTTCTACGCTTAAATATCTAGAGATTCATGGTTCTCCTATGCCGTAAGTATCCAACATGGTCCCCAGACAGAGCCAAATGTTATACCCAAAATTAAAATTTTTGCTTCATTAAGGAATTTTGTAAAAAATGGTTAAAATCTTGTAAAAATGGTCGTCAAAAGTAAAAAAGGTCAAAATTTCTAAAAATAGGAATTTTCTATATTTAGAAATTTCTAAAAAATAAATAGGCCATAGGGTTTTTTTAGGTTTGTTGTCAAAAGGATGCTAGTAAATTTTTTTCTATAAATAGAAATTTGCATGTCGGCCCCTACCTTATAGTAAAGCACACATGTAGGGGAAATCCTCAGATATTTCAAAATCTGACGATCTAGGTCTCTTCATAATGAAATTGTCTACAAAACCCAAATCTCAATTTTTTGGCCTTACTTTTAGGAAAATGTCCAAAAATAGAATCTTTGTAGAAAGGGCTTAAATTGATTTTAATTGGTTGAAAATACGTCACGATCAGGTTGGCCTAGTCAGAATCGACAAAAAGTCAGTTTTTTTTGGTGGGTCTATTTCCTTTTTTCAGAAGATAAATTAGGACCTTCGAGGTCATCAATGGTGTCAAATTCAAAGCCTCAAACGCTGCATAGATCAATCTACGACGACAATGCTCGAAAAACGCTGAACGAAGGAGGGGAATTCGAAAAGTTGAAAATTGCAAAAAATATTTCAAGTCTGGAAAAGAAAGGTGCCTTATTTCAAGGGAGGCACTTGGCAGTCAATGCCAGCCAATTTTTCAATTTTTGCAGTTCATGTGCGCACAACGGTGAACATGGTCAACGCGTTAGCAACAACGATCGACGCAGATGATGAAGGTGGTGAACGGCTGGTGAGGAAAGTTAAAAATCTTCAAAAATTGGTTAAGTATGGAGAAGTTGGGTGCCTTATTTCAAGGAGGGCGCCCATGAGCTCATGCCTCAATTTTTTTTTTGTTGCGTTTCTCTGAAAACGTGTGAATCTCTTGTATCAGCCCAATTCAGATCCAATCAAATGCAGTCAAAAGAAGTTTTTTAGGGTTTGAAAAGTAGGAGATCAACTCAGATATGTTTAGGCTCTTCAACGAATCCATCATCCAGTTCAAAGGATTTGTCAGACGTCGGGAATTGCAGATCAACGAAGGCATTTTAGACGGAAAATGGAAAAGGTCAAAGAAAAGTTCAAAAGCTCAAAAAATTATCTAAGTTTGGTAATCTTGGGCACCTTATTTCAAGGAGGGCGCCCAAGACATCAACACTTTAAATTATTTTTACATTTTTTAGAAAACGTCAAAACTTTTTCGTCATCCTAGTTCCGTCTTTTGTAGAATCAATCAGATGTAGTAATTGAGGCTGGCAGAGGGTATCATTCTTCTCAGATTTGATCAGGCTTGCTAGATTGATTGACTTTCAGTCTCAGTTGTTCACAAATTGGCGAAAAATGATTGCCAAATAGGGGGAACTGAATTTCGAAAACACGCAAACCATAAAAATTGAAAATCATGAATTTTTTTTCAAGTTTGTAAGACTTAGGCACCTTATTTCAAGGAGGGCGCCTTTTTTCTTGACACAAATATTTTTCACTTTTTTCGTGTTTTCTTCAATTTGGCCTTCGTCAACGACTTCCAGGGTATGCAAACACGGTCAGATGATGTCGAATGCTGAAACAAAGCTGGGGATCACTTTAGTAGTGGTCAAAGATTAGGTTTCCATGGTCAAACAAAGATTATCAATTGACAGTGCCAATTTGACAGATTGTCAAAGTCAGAGGTAGGCTGCAATAGAGGCAGAAGCGAGCAAAATTTGAAAATTTCAAAAAATAAACTAAGTCTGGAGCAGATGGGCACCTTATTTCAAGGAGGGTGTAATGTCCCTTACCCGGTTTGCCCTAGAATTCATTTGTTGATTAGGTTTAGGGTTCCTTCTTTCCACATGATTGTTCTTTTTAATTAAGTAATCTTGATTTGAAATCTGCATTCACCATATTAACAACAATCCCACACACATATATTTGTTAGCATTAATATCTAGATATCCAAAATATAAGCATAATCATAAACGCAATTTAACAAGCAAGAGGAGTGCCATGGGTGGATCTGCCCTGAAGCCTTCAAATAAATCTCAAGAGGTTGTCCATCCCAATCCTTCTTGCCTAGTGGCTTAGTACCTGCATACTCCATTCATGGCAACACCTCGAAGACACTCATCCTATCAGAGGGAGAGGAATCATGGAATCCTTAAGTAGCCTAAGGTCTACCACCTCCTATTCGCCCAATCCCTAGTCAAGGGCCTAAGGGGCTGCAAGGCCCAATCCCTTGTCTAGGGCCTAAGGGGCACAAGCCTAGGTGGGACCCCCAACCTTCTATAACCCAATCCCTAGTCAAGGGCCTAAGGGGCTGCAGGGCCCAATCCCTTGTCTAGGGCCTAAGGGGCTGAAAGTGGGGTTTTTAGACAATCTACTTAAACCATGGTTCACCCTTCCTGATAGGGTTACAAGCACAAAGAAGACAATCTTTACACAATCAACCATATTTGCATTCATCCAAGATTTATTTCATGCCTATAATCAAATATATCTTCATTTATCAATGGTTCTTTAAGTTCATCATTTCCTAGAATAATTCTCATTATGATAAGATTAAAGACATCATTATATCAATGATCAAATTAACAATATCAATTTCTTATAGTCAAAATATGCTAAATATTATTGCTAAGTGAGCACATCACCTGAACTGCTGTGTCTCTTTATTCCTTAATCGTCTTCCTTCAACCTTACCTTTATAGGATAAAAACATATATAAATATTTTTATACAAAAATCATAATTACTTATAAGACTCAATAATTGCGGCAAGCATCATTATTGCATAATCGTGAATATATATATATATAAATATAATTATTCCTTATTTATATCAATTAGTATTCATATATTATTCATTATTCAATTATATTAGTATTCATTATTCATATGTTCATTTATATATTATTACTAATTCAATTATTATTCTTTCCTTATATTAGTATTTATATATAGTCTTTATTCATTTCATACTCGTTATAAAATTTGTCTATATCTATATATATATAAATATTAATAATCATATAAATAATCATCCTTGCATGATGATTGCATATAGATATTTAACATTCCAAAGATATTACTTACTGAATATATTCACACATTCCTGATTTCTCCATTTGGTCAGAATACGCTTAATATATATTCTTTTTTTATCTTTATTACTTGCTGTCCTTTTCTTATAATCTCCCTCTTCTCAGAAATATTTTCTCAGATTTTATTTCATTCCATACAATTCCCCCACTTGATCGATGCCTTTTGGTCTTGATTTAATTCTCCTTTTATAGCCCACTTAGCAAGAGTCCTCTCCTTGATTTGGGACGTGCCTTTTAGTTTAGTCTAATGTATTTATCATAATCTATTTTCTAATTCCCAGGTTACTGCCTAATGAACCGTTGCATTTACTAAGTTGTTGTAGGAATTTTAGGAATCAATGCCTCCTTTAGAGAATCGATGCCTCCTCTAGGGATAGGTATAAGCAATCTGTAGTTTATTATTTGTTTATTTAATTTGTCATAAATCAGATTAGAGACTAATTATTATTTGTTTATTAGTTATCAGCATTTTTCATTATTATTTAATTTAATTTGTGATTTCTTTTATTATTATAATAATTACAAATATCTATTGTTAATATAATTATAATTTTATCTATGATGATTATAATTAGGATAATAATAGTTAGATGGCAATTCCTTATGTTTATTTGGTTTTGTTATTTCTATTTCGATATTTCATAATTGGTATTACAGTTTTGATTATAATAATTGTAATAATAATATCAAATATGTTGTTATATTCAATGGTTATAATAATATTATCTTATGATTATTTATATTAATATTAAATTGCTAATATTTCTTTATATGTTTTTAATATATATTTTGTTATTCGTTTTTATTTATTCATTTGTATTTCAATGCTTTATATTTTAGTGTTCCAATTTCGAGGACATGATAGAGGGCGCCCAAGTCATCTTGACTTAGAATTTTTTTGAAAATGTTTTAATGCATGCATGCTTTGGCTGCCCTATTTTTAGGAATTCTTCGTGTTGATGTAAATGAAGTCGGATATTTTCGCACGCGGGCTCCAAAATTTTAGGGTTTTGTATGAAAACGCCTTTTACCTCCAACTTTATTTAAGAAAGCTTTGAGCATTCATTTTTCATAATTTACAGGTTGACTTTCAGAGGAAGGAACATAAATTTTTCTTCTCATCAAGATTTGGAAGCTCAAATGAAGTGATTTTTCAACATTCTTCGTGGATTAGAGATTGGGAAGCACAAAAGCTCACTTTTTCATTGTCTATTTTTCTAGGGCATCACTTTTCAAAAACAGGTGGTCAATATTTTCAATTTTCATCAATCTTGGTCTACTTGTTCTTTGCTCCTCTTGAAGATTGGAAAGTTTTATAATTTTCAAGAAAATCTACTTTTTCACGCATGTTTAGGAAATCCTTAGATTTTTGAAAATTTGACGATCTAGGTCTCTTCACAACGAAATTGTCTACAAAACCTAGCCTAAGCTTTTTTTTGGAAAATTTGCATGCCAACCCTTAGTTTCAATTTTTTCGAAAATCAGACGATCCAGGTCTCTTCACAGCGAGATTGTTTACAAAACCCAGACCTCAGTTTTTTGGCCCTACTTTTTAGAGAATTTTGCTTCAAAATAAGATTATCTACAAAACCCAGACCTCGGCTTTTTTTTCGAAAAATCTGCCTTTTTCTGAAGAAAAATCGGCGATCTATTTTTAGCTCTCGTGCCAAACTTGTCCAAACATAGGCATGCTTATAGTCAAATGTCAAGATTTTCAACATGCAGTACTCTCCAACATAAATTAGGACTAAATCAGTGTTGCTCCACAATTTATTTAGAATGTTCGAAACCGGCTTGCATCCAGTGTTTGATTTGCATGCTTTGGAAGGTGTGGGAAACACTGTAGTCAAAAATTTTGATCATTTCGGTTTGCTTGCAACAACTTCTATCCCCATCTCGATGCAAAGTGTTGAATTCGTAACTGCTTGTGTCAAGCATTACAATTCAACTTCACGAGAAATCATATCAGCAGATGGGTGTATTATTTGCAGCCTCAAGCCGAAAGATATTGAGAATTGTTTTGCAATACCACCATGGACAAAAAAATTCATCGTATCTATTGAAGAATGCGAAAAAGTGTGGTATGCACGAAAGGACAAGTGTCGGAAAATAATGGCTTAGAAGTGGTTGAAAGAGAAGCAAAATACTTTGCCAAGGAATGTCGGGCGCAGTGAGTTCAAGGATGAATTTGCAATCATGATTACTTTGCTTAATCAAGTCATAGGTCAAGCAGAAGCAAATAAATTTCAGCCTTGGATGTTTTACATCATTTCCCAGATAGCTAACAGAACTGAACACTATGACTGGCCAGCATTGATCAGTGACAGTCTCCACTGTCAGATCACAAAGTTTTTCAAGGCCCATGAATTCCATATGATAACTTACCTCATATATCTAATGGCCTTTCAAGGCAAGTTTAGAGGTTTGACTGTCGTTGGAACCTTGGGTGGTCAGGATGTATATGATCATTACCCACAATTAGAATTTTCAAAATCTGAACGGCGTTACAAGCAGATGAATGATCTATTCCTGATGCATACGATGCAAGATCTTGACAGTGAGTTGCATATACGGATTTCAACAGATGCTAGAGTGGAAATGGTAGAGTGGGTTGATTGGTTTATCCAATTCCCCACGTTCTCCTACATAAGAGTATATGGCTTCTCAGGTGATCCAGTCATGCTTCCTAGATATCCAACATATGAGATCGTGTTCATGGAATTTTGGAGGCAAGTGCACAAAGTGCACACATTTTTGCATAATAGACACAAGCTTGCATTGAGTTTCCCATTTGAGATGAGCATATATAGATGCAAATCAGCAGTCAATGCTAAGTTGATGAGCGATGAAATGTCAAGGTTTGGTCTCAATCTTTTCAAGGAGAGACGGTCATATGCTCCTCGTGGTGTCTTCACAACCCATCTTGGTCAAAATCATGCACATGTGCCCATAATTGAAGATTTCTGGGCTAACTGCGAAGATGAGTTCGAAGTGCACAAGTGCAACTACTCCAGACTTACTCTTTGGCAGATGGCTGATTTCTTATTAGAAGACGTGGAAGGGCTTTCAGATGATGATGAGGAAGTTCTACTTCCCATGTATGCTCGAGATCAGGACAATCAGCGGCCACTTCCACAAGTTGATTGGTTTGCCAAAGAGGGTACCTCTATCGAGGAAAGAACAAGCCGAGTTGTCAAGAACAATAGGATATTCCTAAGTAGTAAAAGGTCGCGGAAGGTAGTTGCAGAGCCGCCAATAGTTCATACATCTTTACCTCCTTCTAGATCAAAGCCTAGAGTAAAAGCTATGAGCATTCCTCTAGAAGGTTCAAAGAATAATAGAATGTCAGGAAATTTGAAGGTTCCCATTGTGAATTAGTAGGAGCAGCCAATAGATACACCAGAAGTTCCAATTGAGTCAACACCACAAGTTGAAGCCGTGTCTTCATCTCCTGTTCTTCCACCATCACCAAGGCCTTCTCCTATTCATATAGATTCAAAAGGTGATTCACCAGTTTGCAATGTCTCAACACCGAGTGATCCATCAGGAATTTTTAGAGTTGAAATTGATCCTCCCAGAGAAGTTAGTAGAGACTCCTTGTCTTGGCTTGAGAACTTGCTGGGTAGAAAGAGAAGGAAGCCTTCTTACCAGTTGAACTTTGCAGGACTTGATAGCATCTACTAGGACACAACGAAGAAGAAACTTAAGAAGCAAGTTCATATGGAGAAGAATTTTGAAGGCGAGATCATCCTTGAGTTTGCCACACCTCCAGAGGACAAGAACATTGATGAGGTTGAAATTGATGACTTCAAAGTTGTTAAGGCCAATCTCGGAAGAAGCACTTGGCACACATATAAATCTCTTTGAGGTTGCAACAAATAATCTGAAGGAACGAGTGCTCAAGGATGGAGAAGATAAGGCAGCCCTCAAGGCTGAGATTCGGTAGTTGCGATAGTATGTTTCCAATCTCCTTCATGGTACTTCATAGGCTACTTTGTTGCTTCCACAAGTTCTGGAGTCACCTGCAGATCAACATCAGCCGAGTCAGTTGGTCATCTACGATAAACATATGAGAGATTGGATAGAAGAGTTTGTCACAAGGGGTAGATTTATACTTGTAGAGATGTACCAATTGAGGTACAACACCCATGATCTTCACTCAAGGATTCAGGAGTTTTTTGAGCAAAATATAGCGGAAAGGAAATCGAGAGATGAGATCGTCATTTCCGACTTGAGGACAACTTAGGATTTAGTCATTACAGAAGTACACAAGAAGAAGCTTTTTGCTTGGAGAGAACAACACCTCTTCAAAGTAAAAACCTACGAAGGAATATCTGTAGAATTGGCTGGATATAGATAGAAGGTTGCTAGTAATCTCAATTTCGTAAGTACGTTTCTGTCACAAATCCCTTGCCAATATCAACATGAAGATGGCACCTACTTTGATTTGTACAAACAGATTTTTACAACCTTGTCCATGGCAATTTTAATGGAGATCCCATTGCCTGCAAGATGAAGCATGTTGCCGCAATGTCGGCCAAATTTGATGAAGCAGCTGAAAAGATGAAAGAATTGCTAAGTTTGATCGCAGATGGTGAGGAGATGCTGGAAAAACAATACATCGTTCTGGATAGTATCAGTGTTCCCAATGAAGAGGCAGTTAGCAACTTTTTGGAGGATATGATTTCTCAAGCTATCAATGAGTGAACTGCAAGTTGAAGCATGCAAAGATTTCTTGAAATAGAACTCAAGTTAAGGCAGCAGTTGACTTGATGACTTTTCCAAGTTAAACTGATTATTCTTATTCATGCATATCTATTCTTTGGAAATATCACACCAGTTGGAGCTTTTCTTATTGTTAAATCAGTTAATTGATGTTTGTAGTCCAATTAACTGTTAGTTATCTTTTGTTTATTTTTTAGAAATAAAGCTTGCATGTTGGCAAGACTAGTTGTAAAAAACAAGGAGATTTTAGGGTTCCCTACTCCTTGTTTGTGTATTAATAAGGGCAGCCTTGCCCATTTATTTTTAACCGTTGTTGCTATAACAAATTTGTTGAGCCTATTTTGCTTGCGACTTTGCTATTCAGTGTCCGTTCACTTTCGTTTCAAGTGTAATCTAGTTTGATTGCATATTGTAAGCCTACTTTGCTTGCGACTTTGCTATTCAGTGTCCGTTCACTTTCATTTCAAGTGTAATCTAGTTTGATTGCATATTGTAAGCCTACTTTGCTACAATCTGCTGTCCTAGAAGTGTTATTGCTGTTAGAATTTGAGGAAATAAATCTCATGCCTACTTTGCTTTGATCTACGATCTCAATATCTTTCAGTGTTTTGTTTATATTTTTGGCTTGCATAATCTTTATTTCCACATACATCTTGAAAGTACAATGAGTCTTCAAGTGTGTTCTGGAAGTTAGTTTACTTAAGTATCTATGTTAAATCAAATCATTCCCTGTTTACTTATGATTTTCAGGCTCTGAATTTACTTGAGTTGTCAGAAGCATCATTAGTTTAGGCCTAGTTGTAGTTGAAGTTACGAAACCAGAGAAAACCTCAACTACGACGCAAAGAGTTTTATAACCGTGTGCTCTCAAGCTAAGAATAAAAAGATTGGCAGTAGTTTAGTATTTCTTTTTAAGCATAATTAGCAAAGAGGGAGCTTCCCCTCCTAATTTGAATAGCAGTCTAACTATGTATAGCTGCCTGTTTGTAATTCACATTCCAGAGGTGTGAATTGAAACACCAACAATTTTCAAAATCATTCTTCATCAGTTGCTCTTCACTAACAGTCACAGCTTGAAGAAAATTACACGTCGATGGAAATACCTCATAGTCCTCCATTTTCCAGTGAAATAGGCCATGGAGAGAATTTGTTTCATCCTTCGAGTATGACTATAATTCCACAATTCCTTCGTCATTCGGATCTATGGGACCTTGATCATGCTTCTCCATCCATTCTTGTTTGGAGTCCGAATTTGACGAATGAGAGGAAGCTACTTCCTCACTTACAACTTGGTTCTTTAAATCAATTATATATTTTTGACCCTTGTTCTCAATGGAGATTGCATTCTTTTTCTAGTTGTGATCGGCTTTGGTTGCTACTAGCCAACCTCGACCTAACAATGCATTGTACATTTTCTTCCTTAATGAAATGACCACAAAGTTCAAAAAAATGCTTGAGTTCCAATAATTACCTTTTGTCCCATTAAAAATCAAAGTACCTTAATACCTTGTTGATCTGCACCCACTAGTTGAAAAGTTGGCAGCCAAATGGTTGGCTTTCCCAAACTTCTCTAAGTGTCTTCTAGAAGTATGTTCATGCTAGACCCACTATCAACAATTGTATTGGTGAGATTCCTTGCAAGGATCTCCATATTCACCACCTCTGGTTTCTTTGCCATGTTAACTATCGATAACATTGGGTAAATTACTTGGTCGCTCGGTAGTGGAGGTTCAATTATTGGTTCTTCATTCTCACTAGATTCCAATTTGGTCATAGCATGCACTGTCTCATTCTCCTTTGGTACAATAGCATTTTGAAGTTTAGGAATACTTTGTAATAAATCTACTACTTTAACCGATACAGTAGCTTGAAGTACTTGCGGTGCAATATTTTTCTTGAATTGCAATTGATTTGTTACCGTATTTGCATTTGCATTTCAGTGGCATCATTTGTTATCCATATCATTCTCCACTTTGGCTCTTGCTTCACGAAGCCTTTCTTTTTCTATATGTGGGTCTAGGTACACATGCTTCTTTTCTTGGGCACGAGTAATGGCCAATACTTTATTATGCCTTACATCAATCATGTTGACACTAGCCTTTTTCTTCGGACACTTGGTATCTTCATGGTTTCCAGGTCCACATCATTTGCACAATAATTGCGCTTTGTCTTTCTTGTTTTGGCAGTCTCTTGCAAAGTGTCCCCATTTGCTACATTGTCGGCATTGTATGATAGGGCGTCCTTTGGGGTCATATTATATTTGGCTTCGTCCTCCTCTTTGGTTTTCATAATCGCCTGGAGATGCATTTTGTGGCTTCGATGGAGTGGATTCCTCTCCTTGCAAAAATAGTACTTGTGTACTCTTGCTCTTCCAATTGTATGGGCACTTCTTTATTGAATGACCCATAACCTGGCAAATCTCACAATCTATCTTTTTAGGACAATTACCTTTTGTGTGCCCCTCAATTTAGCACTCAGTACACCATAGTTCGTTAGTTTCTTTGTTGGTTTCTTTCTTCACCTTCAATTCTTTCATCGTTTGGAGCATGTCCCTCTGAAGTGCTTGTACTGTTCCTAAATCATTGTCACTATTTTCATCCTAACATCCATCTTCCTTTGTTTTTCTTTTACTGCACGAAGACATTTTAACTTCACTTTCTATGTCCATTGCTCGATTGTAAGCGTTGGCATAAGAGGGGGGTACAACTTTCATTTTATTCCTTAATGAAGGGATTAACCCTTTGATAAACCACCTCTTCAATCCATTTGCCGGCTGGTTTTCTAGCTTTACCAATAGTTCTTCGACCCTACGATTGTAAGCATATGCATTTTCATGCTTTCTTTGTTTGGTATTGTAGGTCTTCGCTACAATTTTGTTATTGTCTTTTAGGAGTTCGAATTCCTCTTGGATCTCTTTTCAATGCATCCCATGTAGCTTTGTGTGCTATGTCCAATTCTGTATACCAATCTATGGCTATGCCTTTGAGAGTTGTTGGAAATGCCCTCAGCCAATAGGTTCTGTCATCTTGGGCATTTGCTACCTAGATTGTCTTGCATGTCTTGCAATGCTTTGCAGGATCCTCCGATTTGTTCCCTGCGATTTTTGGAAGTTTTTGCCTTTCTACATTCGGATTTGTTGGAGTCACCATCTTGCTTCCCGATTGCACCCTTTTTGATGATAACCTAATTGGAGAGTCTTGATTTGTACGTTCCGGTGCTTTCCTTGCACTCATGGACATGCCAAAATCCTTCACTCATCCCTCTTCAATGTTTATCACTCTCGGGTTCCCTTCAAGGTCCTTTCTATGCTCCCTTCGTCATGGCATTATCGACTCCAATCTTCCAATATTCTATTCTTCCATAAGTATCAAGTCTTCGATTTGACATATGGTGTTTTTGTACGTCTCTGTCAAACCGTTGGTAGGTTCTCCCTTGCCTTCTCCTTTGGCTGACTTTGATAATACAAATGGTTCTCTGACGACGAGGTTGGTAGGTTCTCCCTTGCCTTTCCCTTCGTCCAACGTTGATCGTACGAATGGTTCTCCCACTTAGTTGGCGAGGTTGGTGTATGCTTTGTTGGGGAGTGGTAGATGTCATGCTATTTCTTCCTACTCACCCTTCTTGTGTTCTCTTGCCGTGAAAGTGTTCCTTTCTTTCTGACTACGGCTTCTGCTTACACTTCAACTTTTACTCTTGGGTGCACTTGGACTTTCGGTCAAAAAACCTTTGCCTTCTTCAACTTCAATCTTCAATTGTCTCCTTCATTCTCTTTGTTCAATGATCCTTAAATATCGCTTGATCTCTTGATCTTGACCACACTGTGGTCTCTTCTCACCTTTATTGGGATCTAAGGGCATGAATCTCTCAAATCCGACCCGGTTTCTTTAAGGCAACAATGGCAAATGATTGCTGTTAACTTTATTGGAATGATTATAACAAGGAATTATACAAAGTAAACAGTTTAGTATAAACAAGATAATTCCTATCAGCAACCAGAGAATATTTCTATTCATTCACGTGCAATTACAATATGCTCGGGATATTAATGCCTGCGGTCCTCAATCATGTGTACAAACATAATATTAATAGGACAACTGATGGTTGCTGACAACTACCAATTGTTGACAACTGGTACTAGAACTGTTGGGAACTGCTTGCTGATTACATCAAATACTAATTATTTATTTTGCTGATTACAATAGGATTTACTTAAGAGTATTAGCCGACTACAAGGCCAAGTATGCATTATCGTTGAAATTTTTTCACACACTTCCATTCTCCTCTTTGCCTCCCATATGGCAGCACCTGTGTACCTGTGAACAACCTCTTTGTACTCCAACCTATTCCTACTTAGGTTCTTGTACTTGCAGTATAGTTGTTCCTCATTTTCCACATCCAAAGAGCTGAATTTATAGAGTTTTAAAGAGGTTTTATTCACCAAACTTGGCGCCCAAAAATGACTCTTCATTCCAAATGTCCCATCCTTTGATTTGCATCGTAGGAATGTGTAAGGACACAAGTTTTTGCTCCAAAAAATTTCCCTCCAACCTAGGCACCCAAACTTGGAAATGAAACATGACATGAAATGCCACAAATGAAGGAATTCAAGAGACAACTGATGCCTCTTTTCAAACACCAACCGACATTCACCTTTTTGTCCTCTTCACTTGTCTTTTACTATTGCATTTAGGCATCACAATTGGGAAAAAATCAATTAAATATTTATGTGCACAAGTCACCTTTACTATTGCTAGTGGAACTCTTCATCCCTTATAAACGTATTACGAACAATGGTGAGAATAAAATATTACAAATATTTTCTTAATACACATTGTCTAGGGACACTTTCCAAGGATGTTGGAACCATGCAATATGACATAGGATTCACAACGCAGATGGCACCTTAATCCTTATAGTTTTGTGCTTGCATCACAATCGAAGTGGTAGTAGGAGGCTTGCTCTTGGTAGAGTAGAGTAGGGTTTGCAATGAGTTGGGGTGGTCTGCTTGGTGGCATGGCCACCTAAGAAGAGTGAAGGTGGGTGAATAGAGGAATGCTATCTTGGTGTTGGCATTCCGAATGGTGGTGCTAGTAGTATTGGCTAGCAAGCTGTCATTATAGTGCCTACAAAAAAAATAAAATTATTTAAAAAAAAAGCTTCATATAGTATGGCTTGTGCGGAGGCCATATGGCTCCTCTAGGATTTTTTTCCCAAATTTTCCTTGTGTCAAAATGGATAAGTTTTATATGAAAATAGGGGTATATTCGACCTTTCAGACACAATGGTAGGATTTGTTTGGTTAGAAAATGCCCTAGATACAAGTAGTATGCTTGATGCAACGATCAAACTCTCATTTTCAATCAAGCTTCCTGATCTCTGATTTCATTGAAATGAGAGTCAATCTTGACTTTCTCAAGCCTTTTGGATGTTGTGGAACAACTGAAAATGTTGCTAGGATTATTGAAAAAATGCAATCACTTAGATTTCAAAAAATACAAGTGCAAATCCTTGAGATTGAAATATTTTCTATCAAACATTTTTGATTCTTTACATCATTTGAAGATGCAAGAGAAAAACATACTGATTTTTCAAAGTAATTATTCCCCCAAATCTCTCAAACATGGTAACTTAGATCTAACCCTACACCAAATGTTCTGATACCATGTTAGAATCTATAAAAGAGATGGAATCTCAAAATATAGTGAAGGAAATAAAAACTAAAAAACTACAAATACAAATGATCTAGGATCAAAATAGCGTTATAGAGTTCGAATCCAACAAGAGAAATGCATATGCTTAAAAAGGCAAAAAGCATGAAGAGAACTGAAAAGCATGAAGCTACATGAATACATGAATGTAAATACAAGTTAAGAGAGTGAGTGTATATAGACTATGTGAAAGGGAGGAGGTGTCAAAGACAACCAATAAGGAGAGTACACCAAAATTATTAAAAAATAAGAAAGTGTAACTTCCATGGAAGATACTGACAACTCACTCCACTCACATTAATACCCACTTTATTAATATAAGCAAGCTTAAATAAAAATGAAGGAAAATAGCTAAAAGGAAAATGAAAACCCACTAGGAAAATAAAAACCTACGCTAAAAACCTACGCTAAAAGTAAGAAAGGCCCTTAAGAAATATTTTTTTAGTAGCAACAATGACTCGTATTTGTAGGAAACAATTTGTTATTCTTTATGAAAAATTAGACTACATTTGGGTATTTGAAATATTCATATTGCTCAAACAAGTAGAACTACAATGGGCCAAAAATATGTAGAGCTTGTGATTGATCATTCTTGTTGCCATCCATTCCCAAATAGGTAGACTTGTAACGAGTCCAATACACAAAAACCTACGGCTCTAAATGCTCTTCTTTTGCTTTAAATGCTCTTAATTCAAAAAGTTAAAGGCTCTAGTTTTTTTATTGTTGGGGACTCTAGCTTTTCGAGATGGATGATGAGAACTGGCATGTAAGTATAGGCCAATATATTTCATTTTCCTGTACAATTGCCATGCCAGTGACTCCTAATGTCATATTTTTGTAAGAACATCAAGGAACTATGAGCCGCTAAGGTCATAATAGCATCAAGATTTTTAGAAGCCACTAAGGCCATAATTATCAAGATTTTTAGTAGCCTCTAAGGCTGTAATATTGGGAAGAGCTTTGCAAACTAAATGCTAGGATTGGATATAGAACTTCATCCTATCCCTGTTATGCCTTGCATAACCACCCCATCTTTTGCCTTGGTCAAAATGGGTGCCCCTTTCTTGTCTTTTATCCTTTGTTGTTATTTTTATTAAAGTTTGGACTCATTTTGTTTCCAACACTTTGATTATTTTGTTTAAGCTGTTGGAATCGAAACCGGAATTGGATCGGGTTCTGAAAGTTCTTTTGAGGCTTGTTTTGGTTCCCATCCCGACAGTCTTTTTCTTTTACCTTTCTTTTTGTCTTTAGCGGAATCGGAGCCAGAGTGGGTATTACGATGGTCGTTATAAAAAATTGCAAAATCACAATCTATTCTGACTCCGCCTTCGCTATTTTTATTTATGCTTTAGTCTCGGTCTTTATGTTTTGTTTTATTAGGTCGGTCTTTTACTTTACTTTTTATGTTTGGTTCTGCTTAGTGTTTTGTTGACGGAGTCGGAATCAGAATGGGAATGAAGTTTGGAGATTTCATAAATTTTCGGATCAATTTCCGTTTTGGTTCCGCCTCCACCCCTTTTTGATCGTTGATTTTTTGACTGAAGTGGCACTACAGAGAAGTGTTTGTTCTCTCATTAAGCATTAAGCGAATCATTATTACTATTATTAAGAAATCAAAGAGCACGAAACAGCAGCAGCAGAGTTTGTTTTGAGCAAATTGATCGAGATAGAGAAGGGATATTGTGTGCGAATCAATTCAGAAAGTTAGCTCGGGTTTCTTTGCGTTTGAGGTAGGTTTCTTATCTTTGTTGTCTTTGTTTATTTACGGTTGTGTTTGTGGTATTTTGTTTGCTCGTAATTTCAATCATTTGGTTTTAATTGGATTTGGATTTCTTGGCATGATTGAATGAGTAGTTTCTTGTTTTATATTGTTTTATTTTGACATAGTTTTGTTTCTTGTACTGTCGTTTTGTTTCTTTCTATTTTTGGGCATAGTCGCTTTCACGTCTTAACCGTGATTGCGTCGTGTTGCTTTTGGTTTGTAGTAGATTAGATTAGATTAAGGGTTTTAATGGCGTTTGTTAAAGTTAGAGATTTACAGTGAGGTAGATTAATGATTTACAATGAGTTAGGGTAGATTAGATTTATTGTTTAATTAGGGTTTTGTCGTATGTTTTGGTCTGGTAAAATGACAAGGTTTAAACCTGTGCCCTAGTTTTATCGGGTTTGTTAGATTAGGGTTTTGTATCGCTTGATGATCATAGTTAAAAGATTTAAATAAGATATCCTAGATACAGTTGTTCCCCACGGTCATATGGGTGCAGTATTTTAAAAAGCTTTTTTTTCATTTTTTATGGGTGCAGTATTTTAAAAAGCTTTTTTTTCATTTTTAAAGCGACCTCGGTTTTAATCATGAAGTTATATGTTAATTAATGAAAAACATTTGATGACGTCATGATTAACTTAGGCGGAGGCGGGATCAGAATTGATTATGAACCTAAGAATTCTGTTTTTCAAAAGTTATCGATTCCATTTCCATCCCGTTTTCGGCTCCGTATATAATAGAAGTCTTCTTTGAAAAATGACGATAACTTGGACGGAAGCGGAGGCGGAGTGGAAATCGGATATGAAAAATATGAAAATTTGAAGAAAGTCAAATCCTTTTTTCATTCCGATCCCGGTTCCGATTTCTATCCCAAGTCCGACTCCTAGCCCGTTCAGTGTTAAGTGAAGTATCTATATCAGTTTTAGTTCCGAGTCTGGTAGTATTGTAAAAGAGACTGTTTTAGGTTGAGTTTTTGCTTGGTTCTGCCTCCGATAGGTGTGATCTTTAAAGCATGTTTTATGATGATATCTAAAGATCTAATTAGAGGTTTGCTTACAGGAGAATTGAAAGATGTCAGGAACATCAGGAGAGGCTGCTCGAAGGAACCAACTGGCTGGAACATCAAAGACAACACCAAAAATAAAGAAGGTAAAGCCAGAACAGCTGCCTTATACATTGAGGTATGATTATAGGAGCTTGGTGGTGAAAGTGAGCAAGGTGGAATCAGACTGGTCAGATATCATGGATACCAATCTGGGCCAGTACAGCTTTGCAGAATTACATGAAGAAACCTTTGCCGAACGAGAAAATCTAACTGGAAGGACACAAAGGATTGTTGATTTTGGCTTGGCACATATTGTTGTGTTCCCTTTATCAGTTCAGTGTCCGGAGTTGATATTAACAGTAGCCAGTACTTACAATCCTGCTACAAGACTATACATGGATTCGCAGAATAATGTGATCATTGATCTTACTCCTCAAATGTTCCAAAGTATGTTTAATGTTTCGGATCCCAAGAGCTTGGTGCAACTAACTGAAGCAGAGGCATTGGAGAAATATAGCAAGCATAAAGACTCCAATAAGTCTCACTTAAACAAAAAATGGTTAAAAACAGAGAAGAAATCCTTGAGTAAGCTTGCAGAGCAGCCAAAGAGGGCAGATTTCAAGAAGGAGGTATCGGACTTAATATTAATGTTGTACAGAGTGTTTGGGAAGAGGGATACCTTCCACTTCAAGGAATGGATGATTCATTTCATTCAAATAATCTTACAGGGTGACTATCAGTTTGATTGGTCAATGATTGTTTCTGATGCCATACATGATCAGCTCACAAGGATCAGACAGACTAAATCTTTCTTCATGACTTCTTATGTGGTTTATGCTGCAGCAAGATTGGGGATTTTCCCAGGTTTAAACAGAGTAGGTATAATGGGAGCCTTGGATGGGCAAAAGAAGGTATGGGAACATTATGATCAGTTATCTCTTCAAGTTGCTGAGACTCATTTCAGAAGAGTCAATGATGCATTTTTATATGTGATTATCAACCAATTAAGTGGAGATGCAGGATACTGGTTAAGTCAAGAAGCTATGGCTTTTATTGCTGAGTGGGGATGTTGGTACATCCAGTACCCCAAGTTTACATACTTCAGGTTGGCTGGTTTTGAAGGTCATCCACATTTACTTCCAAGATGCTGCAGTAATAGGATAGTGCTAATGGAGTTTGTATATCAAGCTATCGGAGTTAATGCTCGGTTTGGGATTAAACATAAAACTGGATATCATAAATTTCCCATGAAGTTGGGTGAATATAGCTGTCAACACTTGAAGGGAGCAAAGGTGGTTTGTAATGAGTTGATACAATTGAAATTGGGATTGTATACAGCTCGTAAGTATTTTGATCCAAAGAAGAAGATGTATGCTTTATTGCCTTTAGTATTCACTAGGCATTTCAACTTGTTAGAAGATTTTTGGAGTGATCGGCAGGATGAGTATGATTTGAGGAAGAAGAACTATGAAAGATTGTCGGTTGCACTCATGGCAGAGTTAGGTGTTAAAGAAAATATTCCTGACACGTTGGTGGATGATGGAATTGTATTGGATCCTTCATATGAAGCTTTGAACATTGGCACCAAGAGCTTAGATCCAATTGACTGGGATGCTGAAGAAACAATTGACATTAAGAAAATTGGAAGGACAGTCTTGGATAGAAGTGTGCAATGGTTGATGATGAGAACTCAAGCTCCTCAAGGACCAATTCTTAAGAAGGGTAAAGGATACAAGAGAATCAAGAGAAAGACACCTCCCAAGGAGCCATTAGAATTCCTTCCTCCGGATGTTGAAGAAATAGAACTTGAGGTGGTAGATAATGAAGAAGAAGCACCAGAGGGAGATGTTCCAATAGGATCTGCTGTCTCAACGCCCACATTGGGTGAATCATCCACACAAGTCCCACTTACAAGGAAGAAGAGTAAAGAAGTTCAGGAAGGAGCACTTCATAGCATGGCTGAAGCTGCCAAAGGGAAAGAGGTAGAGGATGAAATTCTGGAAGTAGAGACAGATTCTGATGAGACTCTATCAGAGAAAGATTTGCAAGAAAACATGCCTCTAGATGAGGATATTGAGCAGATCTTAACACAAGAAGATCAATGGAAGCTGTTTGAAGATGCTACAAGAGATTCTAATGCAAGGGTTGCAGTGGAGAAACAAAAGGAAATAGAAGCTAAAGCAGTAGCTGATGAGGTAGAAAAACAAAGAAGGCAACAAGAGAATGAACTTAAGGTCAAAGAAGAGAACGACAAATTGGAGTTAATACAAAAAATCCATGACCTTGAGGAAGAGAAAGCAAGGAACCGAAGAGAAAGAGAAGTCTTAGTTGCCAAACTGAAACTTGCAGAGGAAGCTCGACAGAAAGAGGAAGAAGCTGAAACTTTGAAGAAGAAAAGAGATGTTGAGGAGCTAATAAAGAAACAACAAGCTGAAGAAGAAAAGGCAAAGGCAGAGAAACTCAAGGCCTTAGAAGCAGAGAGGTTAGAGAAAGAGAAACAAGAGGCTTTGGAAAAAGGAAGATTGGAAAAGGAAGTTCAAGAAAGAGAAGAAGAGGAAGAAAGGAGGAGAAAAGAACAAAAGGATAAAGAAGAGGCTGAGAAGTTAGTGCAGATGCATGTGCTGCAGGAACAACAAGAGAAAGCAAAGGTTGATTCTCAACCTTGGGTAAATACTCAGCCACCTTCTACAATTGCTGCTTCCTCTTCTATGATGACTACTACTCCAGTGGCTCCTACTTGGTTGAAGTTAGACCTACAGAAAAGGGCAAGAACACCTCCGCAACCTCTCAATTGGGAGGACATGATGAAGGGGATTGAGCAGGAAAGGCCTAAGAAGAAGGCTAAAATTCTACATTCTACCAGACTCATAGATAAAGGGGAGATAGTTGCTGAATGTGCCATGCCTATGATAGAAAAGGAGGTAGGGGATATGCAGCTAACAGACTATCAACTGAGTACGGTCAATTTGGGAAGACCCACTAGAAATCAACAAATGAATTTAATTGATGTAGTGGCTTCAACAACTAAATCAAGAATGAGAAAGGACAAGCAAAAGAAGGATGAGCTTAAGGCTCAATTGGATCAGTTGCATTTATTCTTGAAGAGTGTCTCCTCTCCAAGGTCACAACAAGTAGCAGCCATTGAGACTCTTGTTTTGCTAAGCAAAAAGGAGGTAGATGATTTGGTGCAGGTTAGAAGTAAGGCGGAGATGGTAGACAAATGGATAGACAAATTGTACCGAGAGGTAGGTGAGGTTTTGGTAAAAGGGTTTGAAGCCTACAAGGAGGCAGAAGGAGTGATAAAGGAGATGCATCAATACATTGAGGCATCAGAAAAACAGGAAGAAGAGTATAAGGAGTATAGTCAAAAGTTAGAAAAGGTAAATGCATTGCCTCTAACTACTCTTCTAGAACAATCCATACTTGAGGAAGATAACAAAGACTTTGTGGAGAGGACTTCTTGCATACTCAAGTTTAGGATTGGCTTTTTGAGCAAACACAAGGATGAGATTCAGGAAGCAGTTAATAATTTGACTGAGCAGTTGGAAGAGTTGGAAGCAGTCATGGCCATAATTGTAGATGTGAATGTAATGACAAAAGATGGCATGCCTTTGAGTCAGGTTAAAGAGAAATGGAATGAAAGATTTAAAGGACTCATGCAGGAGGAGGATGATGGAGAAGACTTGGTAATAGATCGGCTTGTAGAAGTCAAAGAAGAGATAAAAGCTGCGGGGAGAGAATTGATGAAAATAAAGAGTATGAAAGAATTTGCTGCAGCAGAGTTGGATCGGATCAGATTTGAGAATAGCTGGATTGATGGGCCAGAGATGGATACATTACAACAAGTCTTCACCAGTTATGATGAGTTCATTGCGGATCCGGCTTCACATGCATGAAATCTTGCATGCATGATGTTCTTCTTCTTTGCATGTTGCATGCAATACTGATAGCTTTTTGAGCGCATGACTTCCTCTTCTCTTCTATCTTCTATTTTTAGATTAAACTGAAAGTTTTAATGTAAGGACTCAAGATCAAATTGATCTGAGTTTCCAAGAAAGTTTAGTTCCTAAAAAGGTGGAATGCCTAAAATAGAAGTAGAGTTCGAACTTTTGCATATCTATAAATACCTAGTGGGTATCATATTGTAAAGGTCGGCTAATTGAGAATAGAAATTGGCTTACCTAATGCTAGGAGATAGAGTTTTGAAGTGATCATTTTGTTGGAGATACATTGTTACTTGATCTTTTTTACAGTTAATAGAATTACAGGTTTTTACACAATATGGAATTTGAATTGAGTTGTTTTATTTGATAAGGCTGATAAGTTATAATCCATCTGAATGCCAGTGATTGTGCTGAAGCATGATAGTTTCTTATGTGGTGAAAATCATTAGAAGAAACCAGATTTAAAGATTATCTTGTTAGATTGTCATTGAATTAAGTTTATTTGAGGTTTGTTGATCTATAATCTTGATGATGAATGAATGTGTGTTGTTTCAAAATTCTTGAAGTATTCGTGATATTGTAAGTGAAGAATTAATTAAGCACCTAAAATGTATGCAACGGTATAGATCATTCTATAGATTGTGTCATCTTATTGTTTTCTTGATCTGATTGGAAGAACATTCATTATTGAAGATATATGTCCGGGCATTAGATAAGGTTGATTCAAGTTTATTGGCTACCCCTTTATTCCATCTTTTTCTTTTGTTTAAAACCCATTTATTTACAGAAAAAGAGTGATTGTTTAAAGTCTTTTATTACCAGCACAGGCCACTTGAACATTATAGTTGCATGAACCAATTGAGTGACACCAGACAGTTGAGAACCAACTACCAGGACCTTGGGAGTTAGGCCACTATATGTTGTCTTTCTTTTTCAAGAGAATTAGAGTAGAAATATTCTGTTTTAATGTTGTTTGTGTCATTTTAACCATCAACAATCCCCTTTCACATTATTATCAGGACCCTTCTCTTTGTCTTTGCCATCACTAGTTTTGAATGCTGAAAAAGAGGAACTAACAACATCAACAAACCTAGGTGGGTTTACAAGTTTGCAGCACCAATCCCAACATTAGAAGCCTGAATATGATCAGCATTATTTCCCATATGAGCCTTTTGTACTGTACCTTTTAAATCCACCATTAGACTAACCATTCAATGAACAAAAACCACTGGGGTGTGGTAGATAATAATTACATTATTGTGAAGATTTGATGTTATGGAAATTTCAAGTACTTACAGTCTTCAATTAATGGAACTAAACACCTTAAATAACTTGGTAAATGCAAATCTTCTTTGTGGATCCCAAGTCATTCCTCATTTAAAGGGTGTAAATCCTAAATAAGTTGGGGAATGCTAGCTCTTAATTTTATTATCGGTTTAAGGTCATATAGGTCATTTTGTGAGATAAACAGATTTTAAGATTATGGCATTATAGTTTGACTTTTGCTTGACCAATTGTAAGTTGGGAGTATTTGTGGATTTCAAACCATTCAATCTTATTCAATTTGTTATTTTTATTATTATTTTTTTGACAGTTTGAGCGTGGATTCAATGGAGTAGAAGCTGTTATTGTGGATACATTTCCTATTGTAAAGTACAACCATGATATATTTGCTTCCATAGAAGATGCCGTGTAAGTTTATTTTTTTCTCCCTGTTTCCCCCTCTTCCCCTTTGTCACAATGCTGCGATTGTATTATGTACTTTTTTACTTTATGCTTTCTGGTTAGAAATTCATGACATTGGAGCAAGCTAGACCGAGATGATTTCACTACTTGCACTAATGACTCATGGGAAAAGGTTAGCAATATGTTCACTATGAGTAACAATATTTGGCAGACAATATCATAAATAATTGTAGCTTGCCTTGTTAAAAAGTATACAATGATACAAGACAAAAAGGTGCAGTATAAATAGAAATATGAACAGAAACATAAGCAGATAGAATGGAGAGAAACAGAGGACATACACAACATTGATTGTGTTATCAATAGCAAATGACATCACAAATAGAAGGCAAGAGAGTGTGAATGCAGGATCTCCTTGTCCAAGTCTGTCATGACCATGGATATGCACTGATGAGTGTGATTGTTGAGGTAATCATTGCCAACCACCCAATGACTAATAATGGCCAGAGACTTGCACATCGTAGAGTTAATATAACACATGATTTAACATGAATCTGAAACTTAGTTGCTCCATTTTCACAACTGGTAATTTAATAGTGATTGCTTAAAATGTTTTCTGTTGTGAAAAAACTTTGTTTACTTCTTTTTGGTGAAAATCTCTCAAAACAAAACTTAATACAGATGTATTTTGATACATGTCACTACTTTGTCTACGTGTGAAAATTGCAAATCTTTAATTCAAAATTGATTCTTACAGAAAATTTTAAAAAGATGAGAGATGTTGATGCAGTAGTTTTGTATGGCCAAATTTTGGCTGTTGACCATATGCCCATCATTTTTCAATTCCTCTTTGTACAGTCATTCTAAATTTAAATTTCTTACTAATTATTCTGCCTTACAGACCTAATCTAGTGGATGTATGCCATTTGGCAGTGCTCTTGGGTGGTCTGATTTCCAATTCTTTGGCTGTGTCCAATTTTGTCACAATTCTCAACTCTCTTGTGATTTCTCTCTTGGTTCAGCAAAAGCTGTGGAATTTAACTCTCAGCTGGTGAAGGGTTATATGGTTGAAAGTTGAAACCCATGAAATCCACAAATTGAACGGTCAAAATCCAAAATTTAATACAAAATTGTGTAAAGTGCCTCAATGATTTTTCAGATCTGAGTATTTGAAATGTGAGCTTTTTGGCAGTGCATGGTTGTTCAGCAACACCCAACTCTCTGGCAATGCCCAACTTTGTGGTAGTGTCCAATTTTGTCTTATCTTTCTTGTGCTCTCTTGATTCAGCAAAAACTGTGGAATTCAACTAATGGCAGGGGAAGACTTATTTGGCTGAATTTTGAAACCTTTGGAATCCAAACTTTTCTAAGAAACCATGTAAAGGGCCTCAATTTTTATTTTAAAAATTTTTAGGGTTTGAAATGTGGTCTTTTTGAGAGTGCTCAGGTGTGGCATTGTACAATATTGAGACAAGGCCTAGCTGGATGAACTTATTTTTGATATCTCCTAGCTGGCAAAGATTTATTGAGCTGAAGCTTGAAACTCTCAAAGCCTCAATTTATTTTCTCAAAATTTAATATTTGAAATGTGTCACTCATCACCCTTGAACTTGTACAGATCTTTTGGAAACTGACAATGTATGGCCTGATCAAAGGCTTATACACCTTGTCATCAATTTATCTGGTACCATCAATATTGAATGTATGGGTCATGTAGTCCTTTAATCAATGTACAGCCGACCTGTATAGCCATGCCAGAACAGCTAATGCACAACCAACTTGTATAAATTGTCAATGTTTTGCAGCCTGTTGTACCCCAAATTAAAATTTTCGCTACACTTAGGCATTTTGAAGAAATGAGTCAAAATACTGTTAAATCTATCAAAAAGGTCAAAATTGGGGTCTGCATGTCTTGCATGGGGGTCAAAAGCTTGAAATTTTCAAAATCTGACAATTTGGGTCGGTTCAAAAAGATCAAACCTACAATACCCAGATTTCAATTTTTCATTCCTAAATTTTAGGAAAATTTTTATTTTTAGCATTTTTCTAAAAATAGAAACTTTTTCTGGGTTTCTTATGAAATAGATACTTGTAAAATTTTCTAAAAATAAAAAGTTTGGCTTTTAGGGTTAAGATTGATTTTGATTGGCTTAAAATACTTCCTCATCAGGTTGGTGCAGTCAGAATCACAAAAAGATCAGTTTTACTCTACTGGGTCTATTCTGTTTTTTCAGAAACTGTTTCGGAGAATCAAGGTCATCAATGGAGGTTAGACAGCTGCTAGGTGTCAGAATCAAACACTTGAGCATCAACCAGAGGCCGTCAACGAACAATGTGCACGAAGAATGAGGAACAGGCAGAGGAAGTTCGAAAAATAAAAAATGCCAAATTTTGCCTAAGTCTGGAGATTTCAAGCGCCCCAGTCAAGAAGAGGCCCCCATACTTCAATGCCTTAGTAAATTTTTCATTCCAGCAGTCAGCCAAGGAAGGCATGTTTAACAAGGTAAAAAGAGTTGAAAAGTTGATAAATTTTTCTAACACTGCCAGCCATGGGCGCTCCTAAAGGAGAAAGGCGCCCAACTTTTCAAGAGGTCAAAAGCCAAAATTATGGTTTCTACCTCTAGACCAATGTTGCTCAGAATCATCCCCGCTCCGCAACGAATCAATTAGCATGCTCGTCAGATCATCCAACCACCGACAAATCCAAGACAAACAGAGGTCATGGAGAGAGGTGTTTATAAACTCTGAAGATGAAAGATCAGTAGAAATGGTTAAGTTTGGAGAAGATAGGCGCCCTTGAAGGAAAAGGGCGCCCAAAATTTTGAGGTATCAGATGATCAAATTTGTTGAAAACTCCTCCAACACAACTTCGTCAGACTAGACCCAACTTTCCAATGAATTCGTCAGCTCGTCTTTCAGAATCAGCAGTCGTCAGATGTCGCAAGGCGAACATAGGAGAAAAAGTGTGAGAAATGGCAAAAGTTGGAAGCAACAGTGAAAACACAGAATAAAAACTAACTCTGGAAGCTTATGGGCGCAATACCTCAAGAAGGGCACCTAGGGTTTAGAGCTATCAGAAGTCAGTTTTCAAAGATGAGGTATCCAGAAGGCCCCTTACAGAATCATCTCAGCTATCCATTGGATCCGTCAGCCAGTCAGTCTGATCAACACATCACCTAGAATCACGAATTCATCTGAAGGTTAGAAGACAAGCATAAATTTGAATATCATGAAAATGGCTAACTCTGGAGAAAATGGGCGCCCTTATCAAGGTTAGGCACTTGACATTTCGAAGGGACAAATGAAGTTTTTAGCAGATGACGTCTCCAGAACAATATTGTCAGATTTGAACAAGCTCCGCAATGGAATGTTTAGTTCGTTCGTCGGATAAATCTAGAAGCCGGGAGACAAAGCTGAAACAGGGTTGAAAAATGAACAGAAGATGAAAAGATGAAAAATTGGCTAAGTCTGGGGAGACTGGGCGCCATACCTCAAGAAGGGCGCCCAACTTCTCATGCCTTAGTTAAATTTTGAGAAATTTCAAAATTTTCACAAGAGAGGAGAAACGCCTCTGCTCAAGGCATAAACTAAATTTAGGGTTTCATCAAATTAGGGTTTTGAGGAGCCGTTTTCAAAAAAAAAACTTATTTAAGGACATCTCTATGCATTATTTTTCATATTTTCTTGTAGGTGCCTTCAAGGAGAAACAGAGCAGCAGCTTCAAACCTATATTTTTCAAGATTCAAGAACCCTAACTTGCCGGTTTCTCATAATATTTCAGATCAGCAATCAAAGGTGGTCTCCTTTTTCATATTTCTTCATCAAGAACATCAAATTTGTGAAGAAGAAGGCTAATACCACTAATTTTCAGCAAGTTGATCCATTTTTTCTATCTTTTGGACAAATTGTTCTCAAAGTTGCAGCAGTTGCTTTTATTTTGCATGTCAGGGAAAACTTCAAATTCTTCCATTTCTAATCTTCTGGGTCTATACTAAACCTTCTTCTGGACAAAACCCACATCACAACTTTTTCAGAGAAACTTAAAGCTGTTGCTTTTTCAGTCACAAGCCAGGGTTTGTAAAATCTAATCAACTGGGTTCATCCAGAATATGCTCAAGAACAATACCCAAATGCCAACTTTTTTTGCTTTTTTTTGGAGAAAATTAGGGTTTGTTGCTTTTTCGGTCTTCACTTCAAATTTTCAAAAACGGACGATTTGGGTTGGCTTGTAACAAAATTCTAATCAAAACCCATATCTCAGAAAAAATTTCAAAATTTCATCCGTTTGAGGAAGAAAAATCAGCAAGCTAAATTTAGAAAGTTTGCTAAAAATTGTCAGAACCTAAGCGTGTTTACTGTCAATCTTCAAGTCTTTCAGAATGGAGTACACTCCTGCAGATTTCAAAACCAAATCAGTGTTGTACCATGATTTCGTTGAAACGGCCGAGACGGACTTGCATCTTATCAAGCCAGTGTTCAATTTACGTCCTTTAGAAGATGTAGGCAACACCACCATTAGGCAGCTCGGCCATTCGGGTCTCCTTGCAGCAGCATCCATACCTTTCTCTGTACAGAGCTTAGAGTTCATAATTGATTGCATCAAGCATTATAATCTAGCTACAAGGGAAATACAGTCAGTTGATGGAAGAATCATATGCAACCTAAAGCCAGATATGATTGAGAAATGCTTCTCCATTCCACCATGGCCTGGGAGTGTTACCATCAACATTGAAGAATCTGAAAGGATATGGGAAGAGCATTAAGATAAGAACAACAAGAAGATTGCACACAGGTGGGTGAAAGAGAAACACACCACATTGCCAAAGGACGTTGGAAGAGGACAGTTCAAGGACGAATTTGCTTTAATAATCACTCTGCTCAACCGGGTTATTGGTCAAGTAGATGCAACAAAGTTTCAGCCTTGGATGTTCTACATTATACCTCACATAATGAAGAAAACTGAGTTCTACGATTGGCCTACATTGATTAGTGATTGCCTACATCATCAAATAACTGAGTATTTCAATAGACATGCATTCCACATGGTCTCCTACCTAGTCTACTTTGGTTGCCTATCGGGGTAAATTCAGAGGGTTAAATACAGAGAGTTCTTTAAACATTCAACATGTCTACAATTATTACACTCAGTTGGAATTCATCGCAGCATCACATCATTACAAATGGGTGAATGAAGCATTCTTAATCTACACAGTGTGAGACCTGGACAACGAGCTACATGTTCGCATTTCATTTGTTGTTAGGGCTGCAATATCAGAATGGGCTGATTGGTTTATTCAGTTTGCCACCTTCACTTACCTAAGGGTGTACGGTTATTCAAGAGCTCCTTTTATGTTACCAAGGTATCCATTAGATGAAGTAGTTTGTATGGAATTCTTCAGACAGGTATCAAATGTGCACACTCATCTGCGTAACAAAAAGAAACCAGCCTTCAGCTTTTCTTTTGCTTTAGGTATTTACACTTGTAGATCATCCGCATAAGCTAAACTAATGGGTGATGAGTTAGATAAACTTGGTCTCAAGCCTTTCAGCGAGAGACGATCCTATGATCCCCATGGCTTCTATGCATCTCGACTTGGTCAAAACTATGCTCATGTGCTTGCACTTGAAGACTTTTGGGCTAATTGCAGAGACGAGTATGAGGTGCGAAGGCGAAGTAACAGTAGGTTAACCCTTCATCAAATGAAAGATTGCTTATCAGAAGACATTGAAGGGTTGTCAGATGATGATGGAGATGTGATTCTCCCAACCTATACTAGAAATCAGGTCAATTGGGCTCACAAAAAATGCAGTACAATGGAAAAAAGGACACGACAAGTGATAGAATACAGTAAGACTTTCTTAATCCTCAAAAGAAGAGAGTCCATTCCGGTAGCAGAGCCGCCAAAGAAACATTCATCTCTTCCCTCTTCTTTAAGAGCTTAAACAAAGAATAAAGGAAAAGTTTAGTCTCAGGAGGTTACAGAGGGTAGTAGATCAACAAAGAGTGCTAAGAGGAGGTTGGACTACACAGGAATTGTTATACAGGAGTAGCCTACAGCTGAAACAGAAGTCCCTCCACCAAAGCCCATACTTCAAGAAGTACATGATGAGCCTTTGATACAAAATCCTTTACCATCTCCTAGGTCTTTGCCAATTCACATTGATTTGGAAGACAAGGAGATAGAGGCCAATGTTACAATTATTCCTCCCTTGGATGTTAGTAGAGATACCACATCTTGGCTTGAGAGCTCCTTGGGAAGGACGAGAAGAAGGCCTTCGTATCAGGTGATCGATGATGACCTTAGTATATATCAAGAAGCAGCCAAAAAGAAGGCCAAAAAGAAGGCCAAGAAACAAATGCATTTTGAGAGGAATCTTGAGGGTGAAATGGTCATGGAGATAGATATGCCTCTTGAAGATAAAATCAGGGATGAGGTGGATGTTGATGATTTCATAATGGTCAAAGCAAACCTTGGTAAAAGTACCCGACATGCTGATACGAGTTTGTTTAAAATGGTAACTGGAAACATTCAAGAAAGAGTGCAAAATGATGGAGAAGACAAGGCTGCCCTCAAGGCTGAAAATTGTCAACTCCGGTTATACATATCAAATCTTATCCAAGGCACCTCACAAACAACTTAGTTGCTGCCTCAAGTCTTAGAAACACAAGTTGATCAACAACAGTTAAGGCAGTTAGTTATTTGTGGAAAACAAACTCAAGAGTGGATTGAAGAGATCATCAGCAAAGGAAAAGAAGTTCTAACACAGGTCTTCCAGTTAAGATACAAAGCTCATGACTTGCGTCAAGGTATCCAGGATTTTGAGCAGCTGATAGCCGAGTTCAAGCCAATGCACGAAGTCATAATTGGAGATTTAGAGATGGCTTGTGGCTCTACAATAGCGAGGGAACATAAAAGACAAATTTTGGAGTGGAAAAAAAATCATCTTTTCAAGGTAAATACATATGTTAGAATATCTGAGGAGTTTGCATTGTATTGTCTTGAGGATGGTTTATACATTGGGCTTGACGTAGTCCAAAAAGAGTTTCAGAGTATCTTGCATGGCGGCGATGGCAGTGTTGGAAGAATGAAGATGATTTCCATGATGTCAGCACAGTTCGAGAAAGCAGCCAATGAGAGTGAAGATTTCTTAAGATCTATTGCAAATGGCGAAGAAATCTTGGAAAAGTGGAATTTTGCTATCAATAGTATCAACACTCCTACTACAGATGAAGTTGCCTGCTTTTTAGCAGATGTGATCGAGATTTAAATCTGCTTTCTTCTAGAAGCTTCTTCCACCCTTTCTTTCTATTCTTGTCTCAAATCTTATCCATTCTTTGAGGATAGAAAGAAAACAATCGTAACAAGTTGTCACGAGTTGGCACTTTCCGTTTTAGATGCTTTCTAGGGTTTAGATGTTTTATCTTTTCTAGATTTAGAAATAAAGCTTGCATGTTGGCAAGCAGTAGTTGTAAAAGCAAGGATATTTTAGGGTTTCCTACTCCTCTGCTTAGTTATAAATAAGAGCAATGTTTGCTCATTTTTCTTTAACCGTGCTTGTGATAACAGAATCGTTGAGCTTATGCCTTCATGTTTGTTATCGTCTAGTGTCAGTTCACTTTGTGTAAAGAGCAAGTTTGCATGCCTCCTTAGCTGCAAATCCTTGTTTAGCGCATGTGTTATGTGTCAATTATAATCAGGTTGATCGCATGTTGCAAGTATTTTGCTACAACTTGCTGTCCTGAAATTGTAATCTTTGTTCCAGAAGTTTGAGTGAATAAAATCTTGAAGCTTGCTTTGCTGCCCTCGATATAAACATCTCAGATTTCCGTTTATTGTTTTGTGTTAAAAGTGTGAGGAAATAAAATCTTGAAGCTTGCTTTGCTGCTCTTGAAATAAAAGTCTCATGTTTCCGTAATACTTTTATGATCTCTTTTTCAGCTTGCCTAAAATGTATGTTGAAGAAAAGTTTGTTTAAGTATCTTTGTTAGAAAATCAAACTCGTTCATTTCTAAACTCTCTTGCTTTGCGTTTACTTGAGAGGGTAGAAACTTTTTAAGCGTAGGTTAAGTTGTAGCTGTCTAGTTTCATTAAAGGGAAAACCTCAACTGCAACATCTAGTGTTCTATAACCTTGTGTTCTCGCATTTGAACCAAAAAGATAGGCGTAATTAAGTTTATTTTACTTTCTTTATGCAACTCACCAAAAGAAGGAGCTTCCCCTCCTAATTCGAAGAGCAATTTATTGCACATAGCTGTTCGTTTCCAAAATGCATTCCAAAGGTGCGATTTGAAACGCCAACACAGCCGTACAAGCCTTGATATTTGTCCAGATTGCTGCTGCCTTAAAAGCTCTTTGTTGATGGATTATTTTCTTAGCTTTTGTTTGTTGTTAACTTGATTTTATTTCATCATCTTTATCCTACTAAAATGATATGCAAATCCCTGCCAAATAGTAAGACTTATACCCAATCAGTTGTAAATATGTCTTTTCTTTGGGTCATCATTGCTATTTTTTCCGAATTCATATTTGCATTGCTGTATTCAATAAACAACATTCTGATTGTACCTCACTTGGTTGTGATTGACTCTCTAGTTGGCAGACCTCTTCTTCATCACACACTTGGCGGTTCCTCCTCTTCACTATACTCTAAATAGTTGTTTAGTTTAATCTTCATATTTGCCTACTGCTCTAGTCGATTCATCTTAGTAAAGATTAACAAAATGAAGTGTACGGAAAATTAAACAAGAAGAAAGTATTCAATGAAACTCATATTCCATTCATTCAATATTTGATACAATGTACATAGTGAAATAAAAAAAAGGGGTCCTAAGTCTCTTTTGTTTAGAACAATAGGATCTAGGTGCCTTTCTCCCTAATTTCATTAGAAAAAGAGATCTCCCAAGGGTAGGATTGACTTTCAACCTTGAGGTGAGTCAACCCTATTAGGAAGGTCTGCTATTTTCTTATGACAAAAATGACTAATTGGCTGTTTTGGGAGATAATTTCAAATGCATTAACTAACTAAATTGCATGACTTAACATTTGAAATGCAGAATATTATGATAACAAAAATGGAAATG
This sequence comes from Sequoiadendron giganteum, assembly GCA_007115665.2. Taxonomy (NCBI): domain Eukaryota; kingdom Viridiplantae; phylum Streptophyta; class Pinopsida; order Cupressales; family Cupressaceae; genus Sequoiadendron; species Sequoiadendron giganteum. The sequence goes on along the minus strand of VCHN02000014.1, from coordinate 154,591,788 downwards.
ACAGTTTGCAGGCAGACTTGGGAAGTGCAGAGTGGTATGTACTTGCCCAAAAAAGTGGGTTTCAGGACTTGTAGCAGGACTCATCCGCCCATGGGCAAATGGGTCTTTGTATAGGGTTTTTCTTCAACTTCGGGGGTCCTCTGATGCAAGATCTGAGCTTCTGCTTGCCTTAGGTTTCACTGTTAGAAAGTCGGAAACAAATTCTGGATCTAAGTTTATGTGTCTTGACAATAATGATATCTTTGACAACTTTGCAAAAATGCTTCTTTGATCAATTTTCAGTCTTTCACCTATAAATCTGCACATACAAAGAGAAGCAAATTTGTTTGTTTTTTGGTAAATAGGGGTTTGCCTTAGTCAAACCCCATGTTGGTAATTAAACCTTGATGATGAAATGATGATAAATGAAAAGAATTGATGAATGAACAAAGCTATGCTATAACTCACCAAACTTTTAATGGCTGCCCTTAGAGGACTGAAGTCTAACACATCTTTAAGGATTGGATCTTGCATGAATTGGCTTGATTGATTGCTTGATTTGATGCTTTAATGTTTGCTTGAATGCTTGAAACCTACATCACAATGTTAGCTCCAAAACATGACATGAATATGCATACACTTGGACATGATGATATGATCTTGATTGTTGTTGTAGATGACTGATAAATCTGCTCTTCAATGCTCTTGATAATAATATTTGCTCTTGTGAAATTCACCTCTAGCTTGTTAGCTTTGAATTGATAAAATAACTATGTATTTATAGGTGTTTATTTTATTTCCTGAAAAGTAAATACCAAAAGCCAACAATTGAAACTTGAATTTGAATCATTAAAATGCCACCAAAAACATATTTTAAATTGAGTCCTTGGCACTTAAGGAAGGAGGACCCATTCGCCCTGGGATCCTAAATCCAGGACACACAAGTTCCAAGGTGTTTAAATTATTGTAGGCATTTGTTTAATATAGGTTTCACTTTCGGAAAATAGGAATAATAAGGCTTTGGAATGCATAATTTAGGCAATTAAAAGCTTAATTAAGTCTAATTAATTAAGGGGATACAAACATAGTGTGAAAATGTAAAGGAGTACATTTTTCTACACTATACATTTATTCAGCTTCTAGTGTATCTAGGAAATATAAAATATAAAATATGATCCTATACATGTAGGGTTTGTACAATAGTATTATATCCCTCCTTTAATCAGAAAGGGTAGTGGGAAAACCATTGTTTCTATTGTGCATTGGTCAACTTGTTTATGGTGCTTCATTTGCTTGATATGAAGGTCCGATCTTCTACAAAAGGTTTTTTCTTGAGTGTGTTCGTTCCTATTTGCAATTTTAGAATTTTCACAAACCGAGATATTGACTTGGTATAGACTTAAGTTTGTTTTCTCAAGTCGAGTCGGTTATCCATGATGCTATACCCTATTTTGACATGCCACAACTACTTGCTATAAAATTTGTGAATTCACCACCATTTTCTATTATGGGTGATGAATAAATTTGCAGAAGAAGACTGTTCAACTTTTGTCACTTCTATCTCCAAAGAGAGCGAGAATTGGAGAAGCCAGGTTTATTGTGCCTATGAGTAACCCAAAAGTGTGCTGCTGCTACATTGTATGGCCTGAAAATTGGATAACCAAGGCTGATTGTGTAATATCCCCCTCCAGGATATTTTAACCAAACTTGAATTTTTTTTCACAGTTTTTGCCAAGCAGGCATTTTTTCAAACAAATGGCAGCAGGCTGAACTGAATACGTTTTATGTATTTTGAATGATATGAATAATATTTAATATGACCAGGCAATCTCATTACAACATATGACATAATATTGAGATTGGTTTCCAAACAGTTAACATATATTTATACTCAAAGATCTACAAGGAAACCCAATTATAGAATAACTGATATTTATATTTCTTTTTATATCTGAATTGAGTACAAAAATACAAATTTAACTTAACATCTAGTAAATTCAATATTGCCCAACCTGGAATTCCAACATAGTATTGAGGGTGTCTTAGCTGTTACGTGTCACTCCTACAGAGGTGGCGGTTTAGCTTTGTCCTGTTATTGCATATATATATACTCGACCTTCAGATATCTTCCGCTCCCATCATACTCGACCTCCTTTGACTAACCCGCAGCTTCAATATTCCTGAATTCCTTATTGGCACTGGGAAGGAATTGCTAATAGTGGCTATTACAAGGGCCACAATAATGTGAGGTAAGCGGTGACATTTGGAGATTAGAATCTCCACATGGCTGCAACAGACCACGTCACTCCTGGCAGCCTTTCCTCTTAAGCAGCGGCCTCATTAAACCCATGTACCAATACTTATTCGGCTAGGTCAAATGAAATTGGCATTGATTTCCAAATAAGACATGCGTAGCTTATGCCCAAGCGGCTAAATTCTTATCCTAGGATATTAAAAGACTCACAGCCTCTTCCAGAAATAAGAGCAGAATAAATAGAGATTATAATTCTTGGAATATTATCATGGAATATTATCAATTCCAATCCCTGAAGTGGCATGGCTGATGAAGATATACTTGGAATAAAGATAATGAATGGCTGTAGCATTAAAATTTATGTCACTTGTAATTCCCTTCTGCACACAGCTCCAGACTATTCCTGAAATTTGTCTTTGAAGGAGTCTTCACAAATTTTTACACAATCGTTGCTTTGCAATCGTGAAACTTGAGTGATTCCTCCTGAAGGATTTTCCGTGAAATCTTTAAACACAAATGCAAACCCTGTGTGGATCCGCCCTCTAATGGATATGGGTTTTCGTCCAAATCCACTCTGAAACTTGAGGATTTTCATCCTCCAGATCCCAGAAAGCCAAGCTCTCCAAAAATCCCAATTTCTTCAAAGATAAATTTCCAAAAGATGTAATGAATTCATTTCCGCCACCTTTTATAGTCCACCACCTTTTTAATATTTAAATATTAATCAAGCTGTCAATGTAAAGTAATTTTATTTAGTTTTTGAGCATATTATAAAATAAAGTCACTTTAATGTTTTATTAATTAATTAAATCTAAACGTCCTCACATTATTTAGGACAATTTGATATTTAATTAATTAAATTATCTCAGTGGTGACTAATTGGGAATTGAAGACATTACAGATTGTGCCCATGAGTAACCCCAAAGTGTGCCAAAGCATGCAATTAATGACCTAACTTTTCGTCAAGCTGAAGATGTGAACCACTTGCTGTCTACAATGCTCTCAAGTGAAGACACATGGCACAAAAAACTGCTCTTGTGACAAGAAAAATTGTATCAAAATGAAACATATGATGATCTCACTCCATGCAGTCATAAAAAACCATATTGTATTGTGCAATCCCATGATTTTAGATGTCGAGCTCTACATTATTTACTAAGATGCTGTAGTGATAAGAAACAATATGTTGTAATTTCCAATATGCTGCAATGATAAATCCTCAATAGACAGTGTGAAGTTTTCAAGCACTATGCTTGAAGAGCTCAAAATCTGAATCCTAATGTCCCCCCTGTAAGATGAGAGTGGAGAGCTATTGCGAAGGCACCCTAGAAAGAGAACTTACATGAACTTGTGTATAGGGTTGCTGCAAATCCGCCCTTGGAAAGAGATGCACAACTCAATGACGTCCTGTCGGGTTTTCATCATGAGTCTCCATTCCATCCTTTCAGGTTGTCAACTTAATGGGGAGAGTTTGTAATCTGCCCTTTCAGGTTTTCAACTTACAACTCAAGTGCAAAAGTATGATCAACAATTGGCGATATTCGTAGTCTCAAATAATCTGTATTGAGCTACATATCTAGTGGTCTTAGTGTGCTCATTATCAATATCCCAATCAGAATGGGAAATCATAGGTATTGAGTGCATTATTATCCTTTGTGGGAATTGAGTGTAACTCTACAATTCTCTCAGCAGGTTGTTGCTCAATAGTAGAAGAATTGATAGTATCTGTAATGCTAAGCTCATTATCAATTGGATTGATAGCAACATCCACATTAAGAGTAGACAAGCTCAGTAAGATCTCATACCAATCCTCTACAGTATTTTAAATTCTGAGCTCATTACCAATTGGATTGACAACATCTACTTTAGGAGTAGATGAGCTACCATTTCATTTACTACTATAATAAAATTTTGTACATTTATTATGGTGATGTTCACAGTCAGAAGGTCCTTTTTTTTTGATAGGTATAAGTGACGATTATCGGGGTCACACCCGTATATTAGATAGCCAAAAATATTACATTGATTTTGCAGCTTTGAACCAGCTGTATACAGAGCATACTGAAATGAGCCGCCTACCAAAAAGGCTCTGCAACTGTTAAAACAGATCTATTCCCTTACACCCCCTTATAAACATACATATATACTACTATGATTAAAACAAAAATTACATTTCATTGGTTCGCATCATTCTTGGCATCTTCATACTCCTGCTCGAGATCAGCCAACGCAAATACCCAAGCAGCTTCCCCGACAACACCATCGACACATCCTCTGAGGAAGTTTATCCCAAGCTTGGCCTGGCTCCTTCTTGCCACGACATTCGTTCCCATAAAAATGGCACCATGGGAGCATTCTGCCCAACAGCAATTTGTGACCACCCATGTCCATCTGGCTTAAACCCGCATCCTAGAACCGCACGATTCAGATAGCTCTTGAGGCTGCCATACCAGTGAGACCACACCAACCGCCGCATCATTCTTTCTACTACATCCTTCTCCAGCCCCGCGTCAAGCAACATGGCTAGGAACATTGACGCTACATTCGAATACACCCAGTAGCGACCATTGCCCTCCACATATGTGTCACCTAACACCATTCTCAGAGCATGAATCACAATGCCTATGTGCGTTTTAAATATTTCCATCAGGCGGCAGTCGGAAATTTCACCAAAGAACGCCATTTGTCTTTTCCTTGCAACCAAGCAGATAGTAGTATCCATCTTTGCTTTACATCTGTGCGTGAGGTGTCGATCACATTTAACAAGCTGCTGGCATTATTACTCTAACCTCCCCTGTCCTTCCACACGCCACACTTACCCAGAAATGATACGTCTGTAGGAAGGTTGCATAAATTAATGCCTATGGGCTGATCATTTACATCATTGTGGCATGGTAAATGCATGCCACAAAGATAGTGAATCAAATTCAAACGCCCCCGTATTTAATTCCGCTGCCACCTTGGCCACCTCATCGGCCAACGCATTTATTTCCTTGTAAACATGAGACACGTATTCCCCGTACATCCTCAAGACCTCGCCCACTTCCTTTACTATTTTATTTTGTTTCTAATTGGGGGTGCTACCAATTCTAATTGCATAGATGACAAATTGGGAATCGCCAACCACATGCACCTTTGCCGAGTTAAATTTCAAGCCCTTCCTCACACCTAGCAGGGCAATAGACAATTCCGCCTCATTATTTGATGCTATCCCCAACCCCAGATATGAGCAAAATTTTCCCTTCATGGTTCCTGATCACACATCCACCACCAGCCCGGTCCGGGTTGCCTTTTGCCGCACCGTCAAAATTTATCTTGATCCAACCATTATCAGGTGGCTGCCACTTGACATCTCTCCGGAGAGTCCTACATGGATTAACCTGTGGCACCCCATAAACGGGGGATTCAGAAGGTCTATTTTACCTCTCATACTGCTTAGTCATTTAATAACAACACTTTTAGCTGGCACTATCATTAGTGTTTTTAGTTATGTCTATTATGATAGGATCAAGCTGAAGGCTGTCAAAAGTAAGCGTTCAAAAAGCCTTGGCCTTCAATAGCTAGTGGAAATTTTGAACGTCTAAATTTTAGTTTTTCTAGGTACTCACTTATTGTAACCCTATTCCTATATTAAAAATAATAATTTCCCCCTTTTCTAAAAGGATACAAGCAACTACTGAATTCAGAAGATACCTTTGTTTCAAAAACCATGTATCTAGATTCTTATACACTGTTGACATCCTACAGACTGTTTGTTTTGACAATGATATAACTTTTGAAAACATATTTATAGAGCAAGATGTCCATTCACAAAGAAGCATGCTTCACAAGTCCTTTCATAAACTGAGCTGAGCTTTACTCTAGTAACAGAATAACTTATCCTTCTCAACTCTATACATGATGGCCCCTAATTTTTTTAACTTACAAATATTTTTTACAGGGGATGGTAATCTGCGGCTTAGTACAGAAGCCTCCCTATTCAATCCACTTACATGATACCACCTCCTTTATGAGGAGGTGTCCCTAGCATTCACTACATGAATATTGCGAGGAATTAACCTTTGAGAAGAAAATAGGCACTTAAGTCAGTCACATTATATTGCCTGATGCAAACCAATTTTGAGGCATGGCTGTTAGTACAGCTTTCATTTACCAGAGAAGGGTTATTAATATTAGTTAGTTGCTCAGTTGGTAATCTTGAATCTAAACTTTGGATAACCTCATCCTAAATTGCTTATCCAAACTTCTTTCTTAGCCATTTAGCTCTCTGGATTTTTAACTTCCTGGCAAAGCAATAAAGCTTTTTCCTTCTGTAAATTGAACATGTCGAGCACACTTGTTTGTGATTGGTCTGAAAATCCATACAAAGTTCTTACACATTCATGTAGCTTTAAATTTATCCGGTTTATTTCACTATGTTAATATTAATTGTGTATGATCTTACTATTGAGTACATTGCAATTGTTTCTCAAATGTGCTTACACAGTTGCACAGTATGCCTTGGAGAATATGAAGAGAAAGACATATTGCGTGTTTTGCCGACTTGTGGCCATGCATTTCATATTAACTGTATTGATGTATGGCTACGACAACACTCAACATGTCCAGTTTGCCGATTATCTCTTCGAGCTTCTTTTGATGAAGGAGCCATACTGTCTCCATACTTAACCATAGCAACCCAGTCAAGGCATAGTACCAGAGCAATTCCAGAGAATCTATCAGAAAATTCTTATCCTGAGTCATTCAATAGCAATCAATACCAGTTTGGAGCTAGAGTCCATGGTCAAGAGTGCTCTGTAATTTCCTTTTCTTCAGAGCAAAACCAATGTGGAAGTGGCTTGCATGAGATGGACAGATTTGATAATGAAAGACAACACAGTTTGTACTATGTCACCAAAAACAGCCAGGAAGCTGAGGATCTTTCACCTTTGCAACTAAATGATGCTGTGACCAATCATAATCAATTTATATCTACAGATATTACTCAAATTATAATTGATGAGGAGCTCAGCAGGCATAAACCTTGTGAAATTTTGGAGAACAGGAGCATGGCAGCTGGCAATCTGATTGCTGTTCAAGATTGGCAAAAAAACTATGTTTCTGTTCAAACTGATTCTAATGAAATCACTGGGATTATACATTCGTCTGAAGATCAACAGAAGAAGAATATTGGGAGTAGTTCTATACAGGCTGTTGAAATGTCTGACAGATTAGGTAAATTTCACACGGTTTCAACTGCTTCAGATGTTACTGAAACTGACATGTCACTGCCCATGAGTGGGAGACACAGTGCAGATGGCATTGCATCTACAGATAATTCTGGGACATGTGAATGTTTGAAAAACAAATCAATCTTCTCTCATATTGAAGATGGGAGAATATACTCTTAAAAGCAATGTTGATTTTTCTGAGAGAATAGCTGAAAATGGAAGCTTATTGGCTGTTTGTGATGTCAGCAGTGGTGAATCAGTGTTCCCATCTCGAAATGCTAGTTCTAATACAATCTAAAGGTTATCTCATATATTCGTAATACATAGCTTAGATGGCAGTGTTTACTTGAAAGTTCTATGAGAAAGAACTTCAAGAAAAGGCTAAACAAGCCAAAGCTTAATTCCAGTGTCCGAGGTATTTTGTGGCAATGTGAGTGCATAGATAGCTCAAGTAGAGTATTTATTCACAATATGGATGAAAAATTTAATGAAGTCTTTTTTTTTGTTTCTGTACACACCATCATCATGACTCATTTTAGCAAAAGGGGTACAAAGAAACTAAAATACTGATTTTTAATGTCATGGAGCTTCAGAATTAGAGTTGGAGACTGTACAGCAATTTTGATAGCCTGAGAAAATGCAGAGCTGCATGCCAGCCAGAAAAAAAACCTAGACAAGAAGCTGGCTTCATTTGATAATTGATACACAGAGCAGTTGAATGGACGGTGAAGACCTGGAAAAATATCCAGTTACATGGCCGTCAGTATCTCGCAAAATGATGGAAGTACAAGCAACAATATCAGCTTGTTGCATTTTATCAACGTGTTCAAGGCTGTTCAGGTCCTAAAATTCTCGTGACAAACACTGAATGAGCATTTTGCTGCTTTTGAAGACATTGTAAATATAGATGTTGTGGACCTGGACTAACAAAACACAGTTGAGAATCCTGTTCTTTTGAAACATTGAGGTATGGTATAACTGGAGCAATGCCACAACTTTGGAAAATAAATTTTTGGAACCTTATGAATGATGAAGGTAGAATGACACAACCGCTACAAAAAATCCAAGGGTTGCTTATCATATACAAGGTTGCTAATTGTTCCAGAGAGAAGTGATGGACTCTAGAATCTAGATGGCTTTTGCATAAAGTGGAGAAATATCATGGATGTTTCTCAAGTTTGAGATCCCAATTAAGGCACGCTATTATCATATTTACCATTTATTTAACTAGTATTTTACATATTTCAACCTGTTATTCTCACATTTGAATGCAAGGGATACACCAGATTTTAAGATTCAGAACCAATAGCTACTTTCTAGATAAATTTACTTCAGTGTAAAAGGCTTGAATGATCGAAATGTAGTAATGTGCGAATGCAATTTTATCTGCATGTTTGCTCTGACAATATATTGGACATACTTTGCTTATGTGTACTCATCTTGGCTGGTAGTTACACAGGTTCACATTCCTCCCCCATAATTTGGACTGAATGATTGCAATCTTGCTCAAGTAATATTTTCTGTTCATTGTATAGAATGAATTTAGTTGCAGATAGCATAATATTTCTGCATTTGAATCACTCATAGGATCATTTAATCTGCATTTAGACTGGAATTTTTTTTTGCACCTCTAAAGCATATAATTTTTTTTTAAGGCAGATTGTGTAAAACGGGCAACCAAACATAGACTATCGTTGTATTGATGATGATGTATGTTAATAAGCATTCAAATTTATCAAGAAAAGCTTCTTGCCAGCACTTGCGTTAAGGTTTTGCAAGTATGAGCATTTATAATTTGGTAATTATCGTTTGATGAGTTCAACGAAAGAAGAGCTTTAAATTTATTTTGCAAAAAATATGATAGCACCCTTGCAAAAAAATAGGAGTATTAAACAAAGGTGCTCCTTCATCTACATCATTGTCACAAGTTTAGAAAATCTAACCTAATGTTATTTAATTACGTGTTTTCTTTGATGTTTAGAAGATGACTTTTCTTTGGGGGATGATGTAGTTAGCATACAATGCTTTTATTATGTCTTGTTATTATGGTTGTATCCAACTATGTGTTAATTGTTTGTTGGCTTCCAAGTAGTTATAGGAGTTGGTAGGTCATTTTCTACTTGGCAATTGTTGGGGTTTTCTATATGAACTTTTCGTAGTAAGTGAAAGTAGTATGTCCTTGACTGATAACCTTTGGTCTACTTTTATAAGAACTTCATATGTGAGTAAAGATATATGTTATTACTCTATCTATTCATAGAACCCAAAAAGGCATTTGATGGCTACTTAAAACAATTGTTTTGTTCTACTTTTTATTATTATCATTGTTAAAAGAAAATTAGTAGGGGTAGTTTGTGGGACTAAGTCTCTCCTCTATAGGGAGGGGAGGTTACCCTTTATTGAAAACTTGTGAAAATATCACACAAGATTGAATAGACAAGCATATTTACATACATACAAGTTTGCTTCGTAAGAGATGAATTGTGAAATTGCATGACAAAAGAAACTATAGTACTTAATGAAATTGACACTTATTTTCCTCTTTATAGTGCTGATTTGTGAGAAGATATTAATTCACTTGAAATAACCAAAGAATTAAGTGGGTAATGATGGATTTATTACATCGATGAGTATTAATCTTGCAAAAATAAAAGCAAAGAGTTTGCAACTAAATACAATCTTGCAAAATGGGCATCTTCAAGGCCTAAAAACCTTGCAAGGTGCCTCTTCAATTATATCCATGTTCTTTACAAATGTATCAAGTACTTTCACATGCTCCCTCCTTTTTAACATTTTGGAAAAGATGCCTTAAATGATATGAGTTTGCCTATTTATAGCATTTCAGGTAGTTACAAATTCTAAATAGCATGTAACCACCTCATAAACATCTTGTAGCCACTTGAAAACCCTAAAGTGACAAATCGATCAAGTTATTTTAGTTCACTTTAAAAATATAAAGTGGGACACAACTTAAGTGACAACTTAAAGTTAGATAAATTATAGCTTGCATTAGGGTTCACACATCCTCAACACAAAATTAGAACATGGGTTGCCAAATTTTTGCATTGTTTTATTTAGATATAGCCTTCCATGATAATGTTACCTTACATAACATTTTATTTGATAGCTATTTGAACTTTTGTGGTAAATAGGTCTCTTGGCAATCTGAAACACTAACATTAATCACCACTAGTAAACTACCATAGGTTGTCAACAACCAATGATCACATTGAGGGATGTCCATAGGGACCACTTGATTTCACTTTGAATAATGGTGATCCATATCCATTTGGTTGCTCACTTGTCCACATTTGATGCACATTCCCATCTTCAAGTGATAAGTTATGGCACTCAACCCTACCAAACATGTTACCTTTCACTATTGTATGGTTTAGATCTCTCTTTGCAACTAGTCCTCAATTGTTTCAAATCCTCCATTTTAACTAATATCTTCTATGCTTGTTAATTCCACTTTGGCCGTGGTGCCATGAGGATCCATATCCTTATGTATGTGCTTCTTAGAAAACCCTTATTCATCTTCTTTGCAAAATGCAAAGATCAAACATCAAACATTAGGATGCATTGACAAATTACCATCTTGATGATTTAGAACAAGATATGATCAATGGGAAGGTATTTTAAAAGTAACGATCATCCACAAATATGAAGTTAGTTTGTCTATAAAGAAGTCTTAGAACGACTACTTCATTTTTTAGCCTTCTCATATGAATCAACAACTATATTAGAAATTAACCTTGATATCACATCATTAATGACATCTTGAATAAATTTGTTTATTGTTGACTCTTCCACCTTGACTCCCATAGAAATTGCCGCTTTTGATTCTATAGTTTCCCTAGCCGCTTCAAGTTGGTTCAATGGTCTTCAATAGAAAACAAAGGTACACCTTGGCTAGAAGTTAAGTTAGGAAGATGACTAACACACTCATAAGGATGACAACCTATTGTAGTTAGCATTGCTTTTAGGAAAACTCAAACTTTACAATGATGATGGCAATGTTCACATTGATGAGCACTTCATTGGGAACATGTTGAGATTGTAAAAAATAACGTGACTAGTATTATAAAATATTAATTGTAAGTTTATTATAATTTAAATTATTTTAAGGGGTAAATGCTTTTGACCTGGAGTTTTGAATCGGTGAGGTCACAAACGGGGGACCTCATCCCCAATTTAAACATTCAACAATTACACGCCAATGGGGTTTGAACCTTGATGCCAAGAACAACACCACAACTTAACCATCATACTATGCCACTATTGGCTTATTATAATTTAAATATAATTTTTTGTTTGAGGGTGTAATTTTTGCATAGGTACAAATTCTTTTTATACCACAAGGAATCTCCCTTCCAAAAAAAAACTTATTTGAGCTGCTAAGATCATTTTAAAACTGTTCGATGATATTCCATGTAGCAATGTCTTGAGCTACCACTCTAATCTCACTTCTTCAACACAATTTGCTTGTAATAACACACAATAATGCCTCATCCTTTTTGGATAGTGCATCAACCACTATATTCTCCTTTCCTTGCCTATAAACGATCTCAAAGTCATATCCAAACATCTTAGTGAACCATTTTTGTTGTTCTTCAAAGGATAACCACTACTCCGATAAGTATTTTAAGCTATCATAATGTGGTTTTACTTTGAAGTGTCTACCCATTAGATATGGTCTCCATTGTTTGATTGTATGAAGAATAACTAGCATTCCCGTCTTGTAAATAGGTTTGAGTTGGTTCTTACCCATCAATTGACAGTTTTTAAAAGCAATGGGCTAGCCTTCTTGCATAAGAATTACTCCTATGCCATTCTTCGAAGCATCCTACAATAAAATTCTTTTTGAAATATGGAGTAGCTAGAATTTGAGTAGTACACATGTTGTATTAGTTGTCTCATTACACTAGAAAGCATCTTTTTTTGCAAAGTGTTATGAGAGGTGTTTCTATGTGTCCATAATTCTTATCTTCTATAGTATCTAATGAGTCCTAGTAAATCCCTCAAGTTTTTAATGGTTTTGGGAATTGTTCACTACTCCATAGCCTTGATTTTGTTTGGATCAACTTTTACCCCCTCATGATACACAATGTGACCAAAGTACACCAATTTATGTCCAAAAGCACACTTAGAAGGTTTAGCATAAAGTTGATGTTATTGGAGAACAAGTAATGTCTAATCAACATGGTGCAAATGGTCTTCCCATGTCTTGCTATAAATTGGTATATCATCAATTAACACTAATGCAAACTTCCTAAAAAATGAATTAAAGATGGAATTCATCGAACTTTGAAATGTAGGAGCAATAGTAAAGACCAAATGACACCACTAGAGATTCATAATTGGTGATACTCTTATCTAAGATCATTTTTTGTAAAAACCATAACTCCACTTAGTTCATTTAAGAAATCATCAATAATTGGAATACGAAACTCATCTTTGATGGTGTACTTGTTGAGTTCTCTATAGTTTGGACACACATGCCAAGTGTGATACTTTTTATGTACAATCACCATTGGAGATGAATAAGCACTTTGACTATCATAGATTATAGCCATTTCTAACATCTCTTGTGCCATCTTAATTTCACTCTTCTAGACATATGGGTACCTATAAGGCTCAATGTTAGTAGGTTGGCAGCTTGGCACTAGTTGAATGTCATGATCATGATCCCTTTTTTGAGCAAGTCCTTTTGGCATATCTCGAAAGACTATTGAATGTTATCTACAAAGCGTGTAGGTTTGGTGGTATATACCCCTTTGATGGTTGTGCCTCAATTGAAAATAATTGAGCCACAAATCCATTTACACCCATTTGTATTATTGTTTGCATCTGACGATAACTTTCCATTTGTATTGATGTTACACTTAGCACACATAGTTCAAATTCTTGCCTCTTGACTAGAAATGCATGAAAATATCTTGAAAATTTATCTCAATTGTTCCCAAGGTAGTTAACCATTGGAATCCAAAAGCATTGTTAGCTCCACCCATAGAAATGGCAAACACAAGACTATCTAGTCTATATTCTCTCATGGAGAGCTTAATACTATGACATTTCCTAGAATTCATTGTTCCACTATTTGCAATAATAACGTGAAACTCTATTGTTGGATAGACAAAACAAGGTGTATGGTTAATTTACCATTGATGAAGCTATGAGTACTACCTGAGTGAATTAATACTATCACCTTTTTTTCAAAAAACCTACTACCTTGAGGGTTTGTAGAGTGCTAATGCCTAAAAGTGCACACCAATAAATAGTGTTGTGTTTTTCCAATTCCTCCCCTTGTCTTTGCATCAACCAGCCTTGTAAAGTCTCCATCCTTTTCTTCTTCATTGACAACTCCATTGTAGAACAATTTCTTTTCTCCACACTTATGTCCTCAACTGTACTTGTTGTCACAATTAAATCATAACCCTTTATCTCTCTTCTCATCAATTGTTGAGGAGTCAATGTGGTAGGCTAAGGAAATGATTATGCAAGAGTGCTTTTGACTTTGATGCTTACTAACCCCTACCTTTTGTTGGCCAAATTTTTTCTTCTATTTGTCTTTCTATAATCATTGATTGGGAAATAAAAGGTGGATTGAACATGTGTACCTCATATTTGATGTGGTTCTTTGAACCATGGTTGAAAAATGTATACTTGGCGTGGACTTGATAACCCGAAACTTTGACTTGGACTTAGGACTTGACAAAACATGGCAAAAAAAACCACATAATTACACACACAAAAATGATTTAATGCATTTAGAGAACACAATCTCTTTTGATTATCAATTTGTTATATTTCAAACATTTCATATGTCGTATGACCCTCCTCAAAATTTGAAAATTTAAAGTTTCAAAGTCGAACAAAATTATAAATAATAAATGTATAACAACATTATAACTATTTACATATGATATGTCAAAAAATAACCAAATTTAATCTACATCTTCATCTTCCCCTTCCCAATGTAACTTTAATTTCTGTGCCTCAAACTAAAACGTAAGTTGGTATCAAAATGATGATTGGTTGATTTCCTAAAAATGTTTTCGTTTGCCTCCATTGCATCCAATTATGTTGCTTTTGTTGCTCATCTCTTCAATTTAGCAAGATCTTCATTAGTAAGTAGGACATTGCTATGTTCTTCGATAATCCAATCATCAAAAGGATCGATGTCATCCAAGTTGATAGTATCATTAAAAGGCCCCTCCACCTTTTTGGTTTGAAGGAAAAGGTTTTACCAAATGAAGACAAGGTCATTGAGGCGCTCTTGGGTCAATTGATTTCTCTTCTTCATGTGAATGCTCTCAAATAGGCTTTGATTGTATTCATAGCTAAAAGTATTATAGAGTAGAGAAAAAACATGGATAATTAGCCTCTAGAAATTTTGTGTACTAGCATTGTAATTCTCCCACTACAAATCTATGAAGAAAACATTTAAAGAAAATAAGGACTAAGTAAAAAATTCAGAGCTCTAGTTTCTACTTCTAGTATTAAGCTAAAAATTAAAGGATTATTCTTTTACCTAGTTTTTTCTTAAATTGAAGAAAAGTGCCTCCCCTTTGCACCCTTGTAGACTTTCAACTCATAAAAAACTTTCTCTCATCTCAATTTCGAAGGCCATCTTATCAACATATGAGACAATGTCTGCCATGACCTCCTCATTGGCCTCAAATGTATTAGAAAAATAGAACTTTGTGAAGAGCACACAAGAAATACTGAGAGGGAGGGTGAATCCGTATTTCAAAAAAAATAAAAATGGTAGACCAGATGAACCATACAAATTAGAAATCAGAGCATGAACAACATCATAAAACACAATAACAAGATGAACATCATGATTACGTGGAAAACCCTTTCAAGTAAAAAGCCACAGAAAAATATTGCTTTTATTATGTTAAAAGGGAACCAACATTGTTTACATAGGTGAACACCAACCCACCGAGAGCACCAACTCTTTTCGAAGCACATACTTCAATCTGCTGAAGCACCAACTCCAGTGTGAGCACCAAATCACCTTCGAAGCACCAACTCCGAAGCAACTAAAGCACCAAATCCAATAACCTGAATTTTATAACACTGCAATACTGATTTCAAGCACTGCCATCACATGAACTATGAGGCTCACATGTACATACACGTTGTCCAAAATAATTTCTGATTCACAACACCCTTGAATGAGTGAATAGGGAGGCTTCAAATAGGTCTCCAAAAAGGGTCTGAAAATACACTAAATATAGTATTGTAGCACAAAGAACAAAGTATGACTCCACCAAATAAATCTGCACCTCAATATAAAAGCTTGAACCTTCCACACATTAGATAATGCTCAAACATAAAATCAGATATCTTATGCAACCTGAACTCAACACACACATCATACACACGCTCAACAAAATGCCTTCAAAAATCTTTTTGATGAGAAAAATGTGTCTCAAACTTACTGGTCAAGGCTCTTTGAAATTAGGAAAATGCTTGGCCTTCCCCTTTATCTTCTTCCGCTCCCTTCATCGGCCCAAGGCTTGACATTCCATGAAGGCTCCTCGTTGAGGAGACATTACAATGTCAGAGGGAGTTGTTTTGCAGTCCCTTCGACATTTTGATGGACTACAAGAAGGGACATCAAAGGGATAGGTCAATGTCAAAGGGAGTTTTTTTGCAGTCCCTTCGACATTCTGATGAACGACAGGAAGGGAATTTTTGAGGAGACAGGTGGATATTAGTGGGACCTAAAATGCGGTCCCTTCAATATTCTGATGGAGCTGTATCGAGGAGATGATACAATATTGGCGGAACCTTGAGGCTTGTCCCTTTGAAATCTCGATGGAAGGCAAGATCTCTTCATCAAAGGGAATGATGGATATCAATGGGATGTTGATGGTGGTCCCTTTGATATTTCGATGGAGCTGTATCGAGGAGACAATACGATATCGACGAGACCTTGAGGCTTATCCCTTCGACATCCCGATGGAAGGCATAATCTCTTCATCAGAGGGAATGATGGATATCGGCGGGATGTTGATGGCAGTCCCTTCGATATTCCGATGGAGCTGTATCAAGGAGACAATACAATATCGATGAGACCTTGAGGCTTGTTCCTTCGACATCCCGATTGAAGGCATGATCTCTTCATAGGAGGGAATGATGGATATTAGTGGGACGTTGATGATGGTCCCTTCGATATCCTGATAGGATGAAATGATAGGCGTATCGAGGTGACAATGGGAATTCAGAGAGACAATGACTATTCGGTTGGTATGGAAGTTGGAACGACAATTTTCCTAAAATTCTTGAGAAGTATGTATGGAATTCCATAGCGCATTGGAAGTGTGAGTGAAGATCAGAATGGATGTAACAAAGTGCTACCAATTTCATTCTAGAAAAGCACCTGAAAGAGCATAGCTTTGCACTTGTATGTAATATTTATTTTACTATAATACAAGAGATCTCTTCTTTGGTGTGTGGGGTTTTTCTCGAAAGGGTTTTCCCATGTGTTGGGTCTCAAAAATGCAGGTTTGAACCACAAGAGGTTGCCAAGCTCTCACAACACTTTTGGTCAACGTACAAGGCTAATTGATGCAATTGAACCTTCTTCTCTTTAGGTTCTACTAGACCAAGGTGGGTGAACCTATGTGAATGATGCAAATTGAAATATATTTCATGGTTGAGCAATCTATCCACAATGGAAAATGGAAGTGAATAGATAAAAACCACTACAACTAATCCTACTCCTACTGCACAAAAGAAAGGATTTTGAATAAATTGTTTGTCTATGAATTTTATCTCTGGGTTGAGGTAGATCAGTGCCTTCTATCCACATGGGCAATGGAGTAAAAAAAAAATGATATATGTCCACATGGGCTTTATTCTAATTGTTAGGCACTTTGAAAATGAAACTATATGACTGTCACAAAACTTCATTTATTTATGACTTGCATAAATTGTGTTGGGATGTTTTCTTACTGAATTCTACTTCAACAATCCAAAAGAAATCCTAAATCACTGTGACTTGTTTAAAAGAATTTAATTGTGCCTAGCAGACACCAATTAACCAAATCACACATAGTGAAATTGCACTGTGATAAATCAAACATATGTTTAATACATTGACTTAAATGATTAGAGGACTTCAAGTTGGAGACAACTAGATAAGAAATATAAATGATTATAACACAACAACTGAACACAGTAAAGGTTTCATTGATTAAAAAATAATCCATCCATTGCTTTGCTTTAAAAAAGGTCTGTCATTATTTACATTTCCAGTTCCATTTTCTAGAAAAAATCTAACTACTGTTCCTACTCTCTTCTTTTTCTGCAATTGATTTTTTGAAATATTTATACATCACATACCAAGGGTCGCGACCCTTCATTTTCTGTTACAACCGTTTGAAATCTCTGACAAAATTTAAAATATTTGATTAAGTTGCCTTATCGGCAAATTAAATATTTTTAACTATAGCTCTGACTTTGATTTTTCCTTAATACATTTCCCGCCTTTATTTTATCATCTTATACCTTACCGCGCCTTTTATTTTATCACTTTATTTGCTGCCATGAAATTTCCTTTCATACATACCGCTTTACCACGGTCAACTTGTTGATTGGCCGTGGTATGGCGGTGACTGGCTGTGACTGGCTTCTTCATGACCTTCACTTTCTACCGCTCAACCGGGCCCTTCATATCTTCAACCCACGGTATCGCGGTGACCAGTTGCTCTGCCTTTCCTACCACTTTCCTGCGATCTTCACTTCATCTATCAACGGTACCGCGGTCTGACTGTCACGGTCTATCTTTTTCATTATTGCTCTACCGTCATCTCTCCTTTCGCCACCCACGGTATTGCGGTGTTCGTCCTTTCTCTTCCTACAACCTTATTGCGGTCTTTGTCTTTGCTACATGCAGTATCGTGGTAGCCGCTAACCGTCATCCTCGTTGTTAACTCACCGCCTATCTTCATCCACCGCGCTATTGCGGTCACTAGCTTGACTGCTAGCAGTACCGCAGTAGCCGTCTTCGTCGCTTTTTCTGTCGTTGACTGTTGACCTCGGTCCACCACAGTCTATGCTTAGACCGCACACGGTGTGGCGGTACGGAATTCATGCCAACATGTTAATCGCTCACCGTCGTCTCGTTGTCTCTGCTAACCCTGCTACCGTGCCAATGCGGGCTTCCTTGGAACCCCTTATGGTATCGCGGTGACCGCCTTGCCTCTTACGGTGCCACCACGAACGGTGTGATGTCCCCCCACAGTATGGTGGTAAAGGTTAATGTGACTGCCCTTCACCGCTATAACACAGGCTAGTCTATGAGAAGCCATGGTGAAGTGAATTTTGGCTTTCTTTGAATGGCGATAGAGTTAATTTTTCATGAAAAGGTAGTGAAACATAGTGGAAGTAACCGGGGGTAAAATGTGAGGGCTATAAAGGCCAAAAAGTAAGGCAATGTAGCAAGGAAAAATATATTTATGACAATTTTATGAGAGATAAAGTGAAAACACTATGTTCAAAATAGGAAAAAACCTTAGGGTTTTGATGGAATTTTTTTGGGTTCTAACAGTGGCTCCTGTTGGGGATGAGTGATTTTGCCAATGACTACAAGAATCCAGAATATCTATTAGGAGAGAAGACCAAGCAAAGCCATGAAAAATGAAGGCAATGGCAGATGGAGGGAATGAATGGATGAATGAAGGAGAATGGAGCAAATGGAGAATGGAAACCCTACACTACTGTACATGGAAAAAATATTTTTTCAACAAGGGAATTTCTGAGAATGTCCATGTACTAGCAAACCCAAACCCTTCAAAAACTATTGTGCATGGAAGAGAATGATTAAAGAGGTTTGTTAGGAATTTTCCATGCACTGGCAATCCTTAATCCTCTGTACCTACTATGGTTAAAAAAAAAATCAAACCATAAGGGATGGCCCCAGGCCACCCAAAAGGAAAAACCTGCACTTTCCTCTGTCATAGACCTTGTTCTGATTAAAGCTCACCAAGTTTCTTTTGAAACTATCCATTCCACCTACCTTGCAGCATGCACTGCCATTGAAAACCTTCAAGAAATCATTGTATTCAACTTGATTCATATTCATTTCATCACTCCGCATTTCATCATTCTTATTATCATATAAAAAATATTTATCACCCTCAGCATACAAAGTGTATCCATATTCAACAAAACATTCATATGCATGCTCACTGTCATATGTTGCTGAATGATCAAGCAACTGTACTGGGACCTGAAAATTTGAATGCTTCACATGAGAATCTACAAATTCCATCTCGTCAATATCTTTTGAAACAAACAAATCAAAACTACTTTCCACTTCCTTTCCATCACAGGTTGGCATTGACACATACCTCTGATTCATACAATCATCCTTATACATACTTGAATCAACAAATACTAGACACTCATCATCAATAACATGCAAACCAATATCTTTTTCTTGCAAGCAAAAATCATCCAAGTCGCATACCTCTTCTTGGACACAAATAGATCTTTGATCAGCTTCAAAGAACTCCTCATCACTATGAGAAATGCACATGGGGTCATATGAATTGTTACACATAATATCTTCACTGTCAAAGCATATATAGGCTGGAACAAAAACTCTAGAATCATCTTTATGTGCATACTTCTGGTATTCATGAGTTAACAAGTTTGAAACTTGCTCACTGCTGAGTGAACATGTTTCATCCAAATCTTCTATTTCTTCTTCTTCTTGATCTCCATAAGAATTGCAAGAATCACCCTATTGCAGATCAAATTCACAAGTTCATCCTCACAATTTAAATCATAATCAGTTATGCAAGAAAAACCCTCCATATCTTCACTATTGGATGGCATGGTATCTTCTTCTATTTCAGCTTCTGAAAGATTGTTGATGTACTCTCCAGATGGTGTGTCCCTATCATCTTCCAAATCTGAAAAATAGTCATTAGAAATCCTAGTAGCACATGCTTCCTTTGTTTATTGCATTATTTGAGCATCCATGATATCACTACTAGATTTATTATTTCCAGTATCCATGTACCTTGTCCCAAGCATGGAATCAATAAATTTATTTAGTACATCAAAGGCTTGTTGTTTTAATGATTATGACCAATCAATTTATTCAGGCTCTGATGCTCTTAGAGTTTGTGCAACAAATGTGGGTCTTGTAGGCCTATAACAAGGAGGTAATTGCATACAGATATCTACCATCTTGTTGTACAAAGAACTTACATATTCTCCCTTATATTTCCTTATATCAAAAAAGGCATCCACAAGACCTGTACCTCTCTCTTGAACTTGAGTATACTCATCAAAAGTTTTTTTATGTGAATAGAGTACATTACCTCTATTACCAAAGTTCTCAGTTGCATCATGTGGTATTTGTGGTGTCCAAGATCTCCTGGCATTTGTGTCTTCATTCTTACTGTATGATGGCCTATTCGGTGATGTACTTGGAGCACATTCGGCTCTCAATTGCAGTAGTCGTTGTTTTGATTGCAGTGTTTTTTGTTTCCAGTATAACTTTTGTTGTTCCAATTCTTCCAAATCTCTTATTGACTGTTGTCTTCTCTCTTCTCCTACCATCCTAACAAAATATTACTACTTCACAACATCCATGCATTATTTATCAAATGAAACAGAGTTGCCAGCTACTTTTCCTAAAAGTAGGAAAATGATTTTTTTTTATATTGTTTTGGTTTGCTTGAGTGGAATCTCCAAACAAAAATCTCAAAACTTTGTTGACTCTATAAATGGAAAGGCTGGAAATTTTTCTGAGTATAATTGTTGGCTCTCAAAAACGTAGGTTTGAACCACGAGAGGTTGCCAAGATCTCACAACGCTTTTGGTCAACGTATAACACCAATTGATGCAATTGAACCTTCTTCTCTTTAGGTTCTGCTAGAACAAGGCGGGTGAACCTATGTGAATGATGCAGATTGAAATATATTTCTTGGTTGAGCTGTCTCTGCCAACCCTGCTATCACGCCACCGCGGGCTTCCTTGGAACCCCTTGCGGTATCGCAGTGACCGCCTTGCCTCTTACCGTGCCACCGCGGACAGTGTGATGTCCCCCCGCGGTATGGCAGTAAAGGTTAATGTGACTGTCCTTCATCACTATACGGTTGGCTAGTCTATGAGAAGCCGCGATGAAGTGAATTTTGGCTTTCTTTGAATGGCGATAGAGTTAATTTTTCATGAAAAGGTAGTGAAACATAGTGGAAGTAACCGGGGGTAAAATGTGAGAGCTATAAAGGCCAAAAGTAAGGCAATGTAGCAAGGAAAAAGATATTTATTACAATTTTATGAGAGATAAAGTGAAAACACTAGGTTCAAAATAGGAAAAACCCTTAGGGTTTTGATGGAATTTTTCTGGGTTCTAACACTTCCAATGGATGAAAGTAGCAAAGGATTGCAAATGATGCTTGGTATGGGCTATAACAGAAACAAGAGGCTTTGACAGAATGACAACGGTCTCCTAGTACCTCTCATTCCTGAGACGCATATGAGAAATCTTGGCCTCAAATGTACCCCTCCGAGTATAACCGTACATGGCAGAATTCCTCCTGTTAAAGCAGTTGAAACTCCCCCTCAACTATCAGCAGTCACCCTTCGTTTACTAGTATCTACAGGTCTATCCTTAGACAATTTTACCTGACATAATTGATGATTGTAGTGATAGTGATGAGGATCCCATAATTGACTTGCCTATGCTTTTCGAAGATTCCTCCCTATTCATGATTTGTACCATGTCTTTTGAGTAGGACCATCAAACCCATGAAATAAACCTAGTTTATCCCCAACTCATCGATTACAACCAACGAGGACCACCAATTCTGGACACATTCAAAAATGATGAGGCACTCTCAAAATTCATGGGACTTGATACCATATGGAGATCACAACGTTGGGTTTGACATCATACTGGATACACAAGCCTATTATGGGGAAATGATTGAATCCTTCAGTTGCAAAAGCAAAAATTTGAGAATAATCTCTAGGTCTTTGAGTGGAAACCACATTGTGGCACTCTCTAACTCAAAAATAGTAAAAATAAAGTGCGCATCCAATGGTGAAAACCTCTTAGAGGCACCGGAGGATGAAGGATTCAATCTTCCTCTCAGTGCCATCCATAAGGAAAATTCAACGGTTCTGGCAAAAAAGTGCAATCCAATTAATCTGGGAACAAAAGAATTGCCACATAACATTCTATGTCGAGTCACTTCACATAGAAGAACATGAAATTCTAGTCGTGTTCCTAAAAGAAAGAAAGGTGAATTTTGCATGGAACTACACCGACATGCTTGGGCTTGATCTTGAGGTTGTGGTTCATCACCAAGTTGTATATCCCAAAGCAAAGCCATTAAGACAAAAGCTAAGGAAAATGCACCCCTAGATTGCACTATTGGTCAAAATGGAATTATAGAAACTCCTAGATGCAGGGTTCATACGACCGATTGATTATCTAGAGTGGGTCTCAAACCTTGTACCTATTTCAAAGCCCACTAGGGGCATCCACATTTGCACTGATTTCAAAGACTTGAACAAAGCATGTCCCAAGGATGAATTTCCACTTTTGAACATTGACATGATCATGGATATGAGGGTAGGACATGAAATGCTATCACTAATAGATGGATTCTTAGGCTACAATCAGATCATGATAGTTAAGGAAGATCAACACAAGACATCGTTCACTTGTCCATGGGGGACATATTGCTAGAACATGATGCCATTTGGACTGAAGAACACAAGAGCAACCTACCAAAGGGCCATGACACTAATCTTTCATGGTATGATTCACAAGTCTATAGAGGATTATGTGGATAACATATTAGCTAAATCAAGAAAGCGAAGGGGTCACATAGCAACGCTAGGTTCCATCTTTGAAAAATTATAAGAATATCGGGTAAGGCTCAACCCTAAGAAGTGTGTCTTTGAGGTTCAATTAGGCAAGCTCCTAGGGTACATCATATCCATGAGAGGAATCAAGGTAGACCCTACCAAAGTCAAGGCAATCCTCAAAATGGAGGCATCAAAGACATTGAAACATCTAAGAGGCATGCAAAGGAGACTCCAGTCCATTCGTTGATTCATAGCACAACTAGCAGACAAGGCAATCCCATATTCTCATCTACTCCACAAGGGGGTAGCATACAAATGGGATGAGAAATGTGACCAGGCGTTCAAAAAGAACAAGGAGTACTTGCTCACACCACCAGTCCTTATGCCACCGATTCAAGGAAAACCCTTGATCCTTTATATATCAGCAACAACAGTGGCCCTTGGTGCTCTCTTAGCACAACATGATGAAAACAGGAGGGAGAGAGCTATTTACTACATCAGTAGAACCATGGTGGAACACGAGCTAAATTACACATCCATTGAGAAGGCTTGCTTAGCAGTTGTGTGTGCAACACATAAATTTAGACATTATATGTTAGCACATCTGATCAAGCTCATTTAGAAGATAGACCCGCTCAAGTACCTGCTTTTGAAAGCAACTCTCATAGGATGAACGAAAAAGTGGGTTATGATTTTGACAGAGCATGACATTGAGTATGTAGAACACAAGGCTATTAAAGAGCAAGCAATTGTAGATCAACTAGAGAAACCACCGATATATGTAGAGAATCCACTGGTATCAGAGTTCCCTGATGAATCAATCTTCAACCTTAGTGTAGCGGATCACTGGAAAATGTATGGATCCTATATAGAGCATGGGTTTGGAGCAGGAATCTTCTTCATCACTTCGCAAGGGGATTGCATACCTAAATCATACAAGCTATCATTTATGTGCACAAACAACATCATAGAATATGAATCTCTTGTCATAGTGCTGAGAATTGTGGCACAATGGCAGATCATGGCACTCAAGGTCTACGAAGACTCACAACTCGTAATCAACCAGGTAAATGATGAGTATCAAACAAAGGATGACAAGTTGAATCCATACAAGAAACTGGTGGAAAGCCTCAAGGAATCCTTCATTGATATCACATTTGAACAGCTACCAAGAGCAAATAATAGAGTAGCAAATGCAATGGCTATGATCAGATCACTCCTAAAGATCCCGCACAACGTTCCAAGGAAAACATTCCTCGTAGAGCAACTTCTCGTACTAGCATTCAAGGTACCAAAGTCTGATTTGCATGCAAAATTGTTGGTCTCGGTAATCCTTGGTACCATAATATATAAACTTACCTGAGAATAGGAGTCTTCCCTATCGACATAACCCCAAACCTCAAGAGAGCCTTTGTCAAGAAGTCGACCCGCTTTGTTATCCTAGGTGACACCCTATACCATAGGAGTATTGAGGGAACCCTTTTACGATGCTTAAACACGGAGAAAGCTCTATCTGCTTTAACAGAGGTACATAATGGCATCTATGGTTCACATTCGAGCGGTATGACCCGAGCCAAGAAACTGTTGAGGACAGGGTACTATTGGCCTACAATGGAAAGAGAAGCACACGATTATGTCGAAAGGTGTTTGTAGGGTCAACATGGGGACCTCATCCATGCACTAGCTCAAGAGCTCAACCCAATTGTCACACCTTGGCCCTTTTCACAGTGGGGGCTCGATCTCATTGGTAAAATCATCTCCGCCTCATCTAGTAGACATAAGTTCATCATTACCACCATGAAATACTTTAGGAAGTGGGTGGAAGCCATTCTCATGACCTACATGGGAAAGCATATATCCAAGTTCATCCTGAACTACCTTATTTGCCGATACAGTGTCCCCCAAGCTATTATCTCAGATAATAGGACACCTTTCAAAAATCGGGATGTTCACGACCTATGCTAGAATTTTAAAATCCAACATCGCTTTTCCACTCCATATTATCCCCAAGGAAATGGCCAAGTGGAAGCTACCAATAAGACCATCCTGAAAATCCTCAAGAAAATAGTCAATGACGCTAGTTGTGACTGATATTTACAGCTGAATCCCGCCCTATGGGCCTACCGCACAAGCATTCGCACACCAACAAGTGCCACCCCCTTCTCCCTAGTCTACGGATCAGAAGCCATCCTCCCCATTAAGATCGAGCTCCCATCCTTGAGAATATCATTGCAAAATCTCATTACAGATGAAGAATATCAGGTATCACGACTGAATGAGCTGGAACTACTGGATGAGCGGCGTATGGATGCCTTAAACCATTTACAAGTCTACCAAAATCATCTCAAGCAGAGCTAGAAAATGAAGACCAGGAGTTGTACCTTCCAATTTGGAGAGTTGTTATTGAAGGAGAATTAGAAGAATGTGCCAAATCCAAATAACAAGGGAAAATTTGAACCCAACTGGTTGGGACCGTTCATCATCACAACAAGCTTCAAGTCAGGGGCATATCAACTATCAACGTCCGAAGGGGAACTTCTGTAGGAACCCATCAACAACTTTCATCTCAAAAAAAATTATGCCTGATCTCTTAAGGGTAAAACCAAAAATACAAAAAAATCAAAAAATATAAAAATCCAAAAAAATTAGAAAAAAGATTAAAAATAGTAAAGATAAAAATTGTCCTCTAGTGAAAACCACTTCAGTGGCACTTTGGGCAAGTACCTTGGTGAAAACCTGGCAAACATGCACCTTGTGTAAATAAAACACTTTCCATCCACCATGATCCCTATAGCTTATTCTGCATCAGCTACTATCACCTTCTGCATCACCCATCGCATTCCATTGATCCTTCCATTCACACATCCATGTATGCATCATAGCTTGATCTTGTTTTCATATCATGTTCAACCCTAGTACTACCTGGCACATCCCTAAGGTCAGTCTATCCTACCTATATCAAAGTAGTCTATCACACCACATTGGGGGCATATTTTTTTACCTGCATCAGATTAGATTTGTGTATATCCTTGAAGTCTTCCTTAAAATCAAAAATCCAAAAACATTCATAAAATCAGAAAATCCAAAACATCAGAACATCAAAAAATCCAAAAAAATCCAAAACATGTCAAAAATCCAAAAAATAAAAATAGAGTCATCTTGTCAAACTATGTCATCTCTGAGCTTGAACGTAGGCAAGGTTGATCTTTGATCATCCCCAAAGACACATTAGGTCAGTCCTTTAGGTGTCTACCATAATAACTGGCAATCCATTTGTTCATATCTCATGAATAATCGAGTTTGTGTCAATCAAACTACATGGTCTCTATGTGTATAACGTAGGAAAGGCTAATAATTGATCAGCCCCCGAGACCCCTAGGATAGGTCTTTAAGTTAGTCTCTTGATTAAAAACCTTAGAAAAACCAAAAAAAATCTAAAAATCCGAAAATCAAACAATTTGTAAAACATCTCAAAAATTCCAAAACAGCCTCAAAACATTTCAAGAACACCAAAAACATTCAAATATTTGAAAGAAAATCCATTTGTATCATCTCGCTTTCACCCAAAATAATCTCTCATACTCCCCCCTCTGGTAAATCAATCAGATTAAATTCTAGTAGGTTAAAAGTGTGTTCTCAATCGTCAGTATCTCAAGTCTAGGTCAATAAGTAAGCAAGTTAGTCAACTCGAAGTATCAATAGCCTATCATCCAGTCAATCCCAAATCATCTAATAACATGTCCTAGGATGCATCCTTCCTACAATGGACATGAACATTAGACATCCCCGTAGTTTAGTCTTGGCTAGTGGTATGAAAACATTGGCTTGTTTGTGTACTTGATCTTTTCTTTTGATTTATCTTATTGTGCTCATTCCAATGACCTCTCGATGATGTCCAAACAAAGGGATTTAGAGAGAAATGAATGGGGCAACGATCATTATCTTTTTATCTGTTGTACTTGTTGGATATCCTTGTAAAATAAATTTGCCATGTGTGATTTGTTTGGTTTGTAGGGAGGGTGTTTTAGGTGTCTTGTTGACCACATAGGAAGGATTTATTTTCTATGTTTTGGTCCGAGATGTTTAGAATATCTAAACTGCATTCTGAATGAAGTTTTTTATGTCAGGTGTGAACAAGAGTACTCCTATCTGATTTGTCGAGTCAAAGTCCATCACATTGGGTGCAACACCATCCTATTTCTTTATACCTTGATGCATCGTACCTATGCGTGTTATCAAACATAAGGTAAATAACCCTTTTAAAATCCCAATTCCCGATAATAAATACATCATCAAAGTCATCATCTCTAATAAATTAGGCTTGTTGGATCTTCTTTCTTTTGTCTTCTTTTCACACTAACAAGGTACCATGATAATTAATCATCATCACTAATGTATCCATCCTGCATCAAAAAGAAACATCAACATACTGCATATCATATAGAAAACATCATCCATCTCACATGCATAACATAATATTTTAAGTTGTTTAAGATAATATAGATTTGTTATTCTAAGCATTTTAAAAACATCTCATGTGCATCATCATCATCATCATATAGATCTGTTAGTCTAACCATCCATACATCCATATTGAACCTCTTTGTCGATCGATCCTCAAATCAAACTTTTCGCTTGATCTGTTGAGGGGGCAGTGTACCAGCGTAATCCTTCTCGCTGGGGTAGCAATGTGGCATCTGAAAAAATTGAAGAATTTTTAAATTTTGATCTTGGCAGTTTATTCTTTGAATCAACATAATAGGTACATTGTTTCAAAGAAGGGCAAAATATAGACACAAAAAATATACAGATTGATCCTATACACCTAATCATGATCTTACTAACACCAGTTCATCCTGAATCATCTCCTTTACTAATCAATTTAATTGAATAATCTTTATTTTATTAAATTCATCATATTTCATCTCTTAATTAAATAAATCAAAATTATCTAATTAAGTCATCATCTTCTATTAATTAAATAAATTATTTTGTTTAGGTAATTCTATAGTCCTTTTAATTAAATAATTCACTTTATTTAATTAATCTCTAAAGTCATCTCCTTTAAATTAAATAAATTAATCTTTATTTGATTTAATCTAACACCACCCTTTTTAATTAAATAAATCAAACTTTATTTTATTAAATCTAAATTCATATTCCTCTCAACTTTGATTTAAATTAATCCAAAAATCTAAGTGAAATTGTCAAATCAACTAATTTTCATCTAAATTAATCAAATCCTGATTAATCCTAATCCTAATCCATCAAATCCTCTAGATTTTGCAACTTGCACAAGTAAATCAATTTAATTGATTTATATATTGTTCTATTTTCTCTCAACTTGACATCAATAAGAGAATATTCCTCAAATTCAAAAATCCATCCAAAAAGGACGAGTACATCCAACAAGGCATTAAATGCCTCTTTGTAATGTTCCGTACCTATCTTGTCCTTGGTTTGCTCGTTGATTAGGTTTAGAGTTTCTTCTTCCCAAAGGAATGTTCTCCTAGTTTCAATAATCCTAGATTTGAGTCTTGTATTCGACATATTAACAACATATTTGTTAGCATTAACATCTAGTATCCCAAATAAGACATAATCAGAAAATACAAATTAACAAAACATAAGAAGAGTTGCTTAACCCATCAGGAGAGAAGAATCCCTAAGGGCCAACGGTCTACCACCTCATGTTACCCAACCTATTTCTTAGGCCAATGGGGTAATAGCCATATGTGGAATTCCCCATCCCTCCTGGACCTAAACCTTGCCTTGGGCCAACGGGGCAGTATGCCCAACCCAAGTCTCAAGGCCAACGGGGTGGAAGCCTAGATGGGGTTTACAGACAAACCACTTAGGTCATGACTCAACTCTCTTGGCGGGATCATATATATGTTCAGGGGTTTATTTATAGTTACTGTTCCCAAGTATGTTGATGACTAGGTTGATCAATCATAAACCCAGGGTTACACAGTCCAGTGGTTCCAATTAGTTTCACCCAGTCGCACTAGGCATGTGCCTCGTTGTGAGTTTAGCTTGGGAAAGTTAGTTCCAAGATAGAGGCCATAAGTTGTGTCAAGCATATAAAGTTTCGTATTCACATTGTTAATTTATTCACATTATTGATTTATTCACATTGTTAATTTATTCACATCGTTGATTTATTCACATTGTTAATTTATTCCCGAAATGAAATATTACATATCAAAGTTACATCTTCCTCATAAATGGAGTCATTCAACATGGCAGACAATTAAAGCAGGCCCTATTTTGAGTTATTCACATATTAGATAGGATGATTAAAGATAAACAACTATTTTATACTAAACTAATCATGATGTGCAGACAATAATGCTTACAAAGTTAGAATGACCAGTCCTCTATCATTACATTATTTATAAGTTCTAAAACTAGGAGTTCTAGACATTAATTACTAAGTGAATTACATCACCTGAGTTCTTGTATCCCTCATGTTTCTTGTTGCCAATTTAGTTCATTGTTTCAGATATGCCCCTTTAATACAATGTTACTCAAGGGTGACTGAATATCTGAATGTTAATGTGTTAACAGTGCATCCCTTATTTGGACGGTCATGGTTTCTGGGAGCATCTAGACCTGTTCTTCTGAAATTTATTGGTTTGTCAAACTGTTATCTCCCAATCAAGTTCCATTTCCCACCTTTATGTATTTTGCTAAAGGATGTGTCTTTTGGTATTGCTGTTTTTAATTTATAGATTTAATTTAGTGTTGGCTTTCATGAGTAAATGAGTCATTGCTATTTTATTTAGATCGTGCTATTTTGTCTTCTATATTTACCGATATATTAAGGAGATTGTTACCTAAATAATGTAATGCCTAAGCGACATGATTGGGATCCTCCATGATGGTTTATTAATGTCTTCACATTCGCGAATGTCTCGAGTAGGCACTAATACGAAAATCTACCTCACTTGTGTTATTGGCATATTGCAGATAGACATCGATAGAGATGAGCGCCCAACATCATCCAGAATTTGTCTAAAATCTATTGATGAATGACAGGTGCAAATGGAAGTAATTGCGATGGTTTCCCCAAATGTGCTGACGAAAATTTAATGGTTAGAAGAGCCCGATAACCCAACTGCTTGAAGATCTTGTGACTATAGTTCTATACAATCACCAACGATAGAGAGTAAACGACTCCTCCAAATAAATAGGTCCAAATATAATATACAAATATTGTCCTAGCAATTCAGATCTCAGGAAGTAAGGTTCTCAATGCGTGAGTCAAAGCAAACCTGGGAATTGACCCATCTACGTTAGGAGCAATGAGAGGAAGTTCCGGGAGGATGCCCGATGGTATTTATGGTTGAGCGCTACTATGTTTATTTACTATGAAATTAATGGTGATGACTTATATTTCGATTTTAATATTATCAATGATATGCATAAGATGATTTTGATAAATATCTTTAAACTATATTTATAATTATAATGTGTTCTTGATAATTATATTTATAATGATGGTGAATGGTTGATACTTTAGACACATATATTTTAATATTTATAATGTTATTTAATATTTTTATAATTATAATATTGTTTTCAACAATTATAATTATAACGATATTCAAATGGTTCATAGCTCTTACGTAAGTTCTTCGTTTTATTTATTTATTTATTTTATTCTTTAAATGTCACGATTTTGGGGACATGACCAATTTAATTGATTTATATATTCTTCTATTTTCTCTCAACTTGACATCAATAAGAGAATATTCCTCAAATTCAAAAATCCATCCAAAAAGATGAGTACATCCAACAAGGCATTCAATGCCTCTTACATGTCCTTTGCCTAGAGCCAAGTGGCATTTACTCCATTCCTCTCTTCCTCCAACTTATCATTTCACAAATTTCAAATTCCACCTAACCATATTTATTTGCACATTCATCAAAATGTGCTCATTCCTCTTCCAATCACATGTTGACAAGTGGCCTCTTCCTATTGGTTGGTATTTTTTCCCATAGTCATCCCTTTTTCCTCTTTCTCCATCATTCTCTTCTATTTACAGGAGACTCTTATTTGAATTTTGGAGGCACAACTTCATGCAACATCATTATCTTCAAGTTTTTGAGCAATTTCCATCCATTTTCATGTTTTCATAGTTAGGTTATGAAGAAATTCCATCAAGGAGCATCAAGTCATCATCATTGAATCATCAAGCTTGCAGGGAATTGGGAAAGGGCCATTTTCCACATCAAAATGACACCAATTCCCCCATGGGGTTGAGAGTTTGGGCATCTAAATAGGATTTAATAGCTTTATTTATTATGTTCTTCATTTTACTTCTTGTTTTATGCTTTCAAATGAATCTCATGGGGAATGTTGATTCTAAATTGAATAATGAGCTAATTATATGATTGTTCTTTGTGTTTGTGTAGGTATAGGAACACTATTCATATTTTAACTAAAGTACCATGACAGTTAATGATCATCACTAATGCATCCATCCTGCATCAAAAAAAATGTCAACATACTGCATATCATATAGAAAGCATCATCCATCTCACATGCATTGCATAATATTTTAAGTTGTTTAAGATAATATAGATTTGTTATTCTAAGCATCTTAAAAACATCTCATTTGCATCATCATCAACATCGTCATATAGATTTGTTAGTCTAACAATCCATACATCCATCTTGAACCTCTTTGTCACGAGATTGATCCTCAAATCAAACTTTTGCTCGATCTCTCGAGGGGGCAGTGTACTAGCGTAATCCTTCTCGTTGGGGCAGCAATGGGGCATCCGAAAAAATCAAAGAATTTTTGAATTTGGATCTTGGTAGTTTATTCTTTGAATCAACGTAACATGTACATTGCTTCAAAGAGGGGTAAAATGTAGACATAGAAAATATACAGATTGATCCTATACACTTGATAATGATCTTACTAACACCAATTCATCTTGAATCATCTTCTCTCCTAGTCATTTAATTGAATAATCTTTATTCAATTAAATTCATCATATTTCCTCTCTTAATTAAATAAATCAAATTTAACTGATTAAGTCATCATCTCCTATTAATTAAATAAATCATTTTATTTAATTAATCCTATGGTCCCTCTTTTAATTAAATAATTCATTTTATTTAATTAATCTCAAAGTCATCTCCTTTAAATTAAATAAATTAATCTTTATTAGATTTAATCTAACACCACCCTCTTTAATTAATTTAAATCTAAATTCATATTTCTCTCAACTTTGATTTAAATTAATCCAAAAAATCTAAGTCAAACTGTCAATCAACTAATTTTCATCTAAATTAATCAAATCCCGATTAATCCTAATCCCAATTCATCAAATCCTCTAGATTTTGCAACTTACACAAGTAAATCAATTTAATTGATTTCTAAATTCTTCTATTTTCTCTCAACTTGACATCAATAAAGGAATATTCCTCAAATTTAAAAATCCCTTCAAAAGGGATGAGTACATTCCAAAAAGCATTAGAGGCCTCTTACATGTCCTTTTCTTGGAGCCAAGTGGCATTTACTCCATTCCTCTCCCTCCATCTTGTCATTTCACAAATTTCAATTTCCACCTAACCATATTTATTTGCACATTCATCAAAATGTGTTCATTCCTCCTCCAATCACATGTTGACAAGTGGCCTCTTCCTATTGGTTGGTCTTTTGTCCCACATTCATCCATTTTGCCTCTTTCTCCATCATTCTCTTATATTTATAAGAGGCTCTTATTTGAATTTTGGAGGCACAACTTCATGGAACATCCTTATCTTCAAATTTTTGAGCAATTGTCATCCGTTTTCATCCATTTTCATGTTTTCATAGTTAGGTTATGAAGAAATGTCATCAAGGAGCATCAAATCATCATCATTGAATCATCAAGCTTGCAAGGAATTGGGAAAGGACCATTTTCTGCATCAAAATGACACCAATTCCTCCATGGGATTGAGATTTTGGGCATCTAAATAGGATTTAATAGCTTTCTTTGTTATGCTCTTCAATTTATTTCTTGTTTTATGCTTTCAAATGAATCTCATGGGGAATGTTGCTTCTAACTTGCATAATGAGCTAATTATATGATTGTTCTTTGTGTTTGTGTAGGTATAGGAACACCATTCACATTTTAACTAAAGTACCATGACAGTTAATCATTGTCACCAATGCATCCATCCTGCATCAAAAACAGAGTCAACATACTGCATATCATATAGAAAGTATCATCCATCTCACATGCATTGCATAATATTTTAAGTTGTTTAACATAATATAGTTTTATTATTCTAAGCATCTTAAAAACATCTCATTTGCACCATCATCATCATCATATAGATCTGTTAGTCTAACCATCTATACATCCATCTTGAACCCTTTTTTCGTGAGATCAATCCTCAAATCAAAATTTCAGCTCGATCTCTCGAGGAGGTAGTGTACCAGTGTAATCCTTCTCCCTGGGGCAGCAGTGGGGCATCTGAAAAAATTAAATAATTTGTGAATTTTGATCTTGGCAGTTTATTCTTTGAATCAACATAACAAGTACATTGCTTCAAACAGGGGCAAAATGCAGACATGGAAAATATACATATTGATCTTATACACCTGCTCCTAAACTTACTAACACCAGTTCATCTTGAATCATCTCCTCTCCTAGTCATTTAATTGAATAATCTTTATTTGATTAAATTCATCATATTTCATCTCTTGATTAAATAAATCAAATTTATCTGATTAAGTCATCATCTCCTATTAATTAAATAAACCATTTTATTTAAATAATCCTATAATCCCTCTTTTAATTAAATAATTCATTTTATTTAATTAATCTCTAAAGTCATCTCCTTTAAATTAAATAAATTATTATTTATTTGATTTAATCTAACAACGCCCTTTTTAATTAAATAAATCAAACTTTATTTAATTAAATCTAAATTCATATTCCTCTCAACTTTGATTTAAATTAATCCAAAAATCTAAGTCAAATTGTCAAATCAACTAATTTTCATCTAAATTAATCAAATCCTGATAATCCTAATCTTAATCCATCAAATCCTCTATATTTTTCAATTTGCACAAGTAAATCAATTTAATTGATTTCTAAATTCTTCTATTTTCTCTTCACTTGACATCAATAAGGGAATATTTCTCAAATTCAAAAATCCCTTAAAAAGATACGAGTACATCCAACAAGGCATTAAAGGCCTCTTACATGTCCTTTGCCTAGAGCCAAGTGGCATTTACTCCATTCCTCTCTCCCTCCAATTTGTCATTTCATAAACTTCAAACTCCACCTAACCATATTTATTTGCACATTCATCAAAATGTGCTCATTCCTCTTCCAATCACATGTTGACAAGTGGCCTATTCCTATTGGTTGGTTTTTTGCTCCACATTCATCCCTTTTACCTCTTTCTCCATCATTCTCTTATATTTATAAGAGGCTCTTATTTGAATTTTGGGGGCACAACTTCATGAAACATCATTATCTTCAAGTTTTTGAGAAATTGCCATCCATTTTCATGTTTTCATAGTTAGGTTATGAAAAAAATTCATCAAGGAGCATCAAGTCATCATCATTGAATCATCAAGCTTGCAAGGAATTGGGAAAGGGCCATTTTCCACATCAAAATGACACCAATTCCCCCATGGGATTGAGAGTTTGGGCATCTAAATAGGATTTAATAGCTTTCTTTGTTATGTTCTTCATTTTATTTTTTATTTTTATGCTTTCAAATGAATCTCATGGGGAATTTTGCTTCTAAATTGAATAATGAATTAATTATATGATTGTTCTTTGTGTTTGTGTAGGTATAGGAACACCATTCACAAAAAGACATTTAGATATTTGAATGGCTCTTTGGATTATGGATTATGGTATCCCAAGGATATTGACTTTACACTTAGTGCTTATATAGATGTAGATTGGGCTGAAAGTATAGACAACAGAAAGAGTACTAGTGGTGGTGAACTCTTTACTGGATGTAGATTGGTGGCATGGTTGAGTAAGAAGCAAGATTGAGTTTTTTTCTCTACTATTGAAGTTAAGTATATTGTTGTTGCATCTTGTTGTACACAAATTTTATGGACGAAACAAACATTGAAAGATATCACAGTTTTGTACAATGATCCTATTCCTATCTTATGTGATAATACAAGTGCAATTAAAATTTTGAAGAATCCTATAATGCACTCGAGAACGAAGCATATATCTATCAAGTATCATTTCTTGATAGAGAAGGTCATGAAGAATGAAGTCAAGATCGAGTATGTTTCAATAAAAGATCAAATTGAGAATATATTTACAAAGGCTCTTCCTAAAGATACTTTTGAGTATCTTTGGGATAAGCTAGGGGTTATTGCCCCTCCATTTACAAACTAAGATGCATTTGGAGATGCATTAGTCTAGTGGATTCATGGTTCTATCTTTTTGGACTGATGATTTTGGTGGCTACCTCTTAGGGGGGGCAAATAGTTTTTAAAGTGTTGTCATTATGAGTATTTTGTTTTCATGTAAAAGTTTCAATGAACATACTTTTTTTTTCCTTTGCCATTGATGTAAAAGGGGGAGAGAAGGAGCATGTGAAAAAGGAGAGAAAGAGCATGTGAAAAAGAGAGAGAAAGCAGGTGATGAGGAAGATGATCTTCTAAGGGGGGGAAGCAAAAGAAAAATCTTGAGAAGTACTTCTAGAGCTGGTATGTGTCTTTGATGGTTTTTCACATCATGTGTTTCCATCAATGAAAAAGAGGGAGATTGTTGCAAGAATGGAAAGAGGAATGAAAGTGTTGTCATTGATGTCAACCAGTCAGCTGGTTATCTACTAGTTGTTGTTGACTATATATGTTGAGGATATTGATAAAATTGTATAAAAATAAGATTGCATGTTGTCAGTTGTTGAGGATGTTGGTTCGATACTTGTGAACTATGTTTTCTGTGTTCTGGCTGAGGTCTGGAAGAATTGTTGTTGGTCTAGATTTCTCTTTATGGTTCAAGAGTTGTGTTGCCCTGGTTCTATTGAAGATGGTTTCAACATTTGGAAGCATCGAGCTTAATTGATCTATGTGCTTTACATTGGTTTGGTTGACCGTGTGTCAAGAACTACATTCGAAGTTGATGAAGCGTTTTGGATCTATTATGAGTCCCGATAAAGCATGTGTTTGGGTCACCCTCATTCTAATTCCACACTAGGATGTTTTGCATCAACCTAATTTGAATTTGAATTTGGATGACCGACTTTGTATCTTTTCAAAGTTGAAGATGGTATAAATATAGAATGCGATGGCAATGAAAAGTGTACATAAGGAAAGAAGGAAGATAAGTGAAAGAGAAGATGGGAATTTTATTTTATTTTGAAAGTGTGTCAGTTATGTGTGTGGTTGATCAATGTGAAGCTTAATGTTGTTTCCAGATACAGTGAGTAGAAGGAAAACTCTATCATTCATGCAAGTGGATCAGTGATTATGGTGGAATTCTTTGTTACATTGGGATTTTGTCTCTCTGTAATAATTTTTCTTTGTCTTCTTTGTATCCCTGTGGCAGTGAACCATCCATGTTGTAGCCTTGTGGATAGTGAGTCCTTATTCCAAGCAACGAGCCTTATTCTAGGCAATGAGCCTTTTTGTAATCCGTTTTGATATTCTTTATAGTGTGAGTTAATCCTCACCATGGTTTTTACCTCACTAGGTTTTCCACGTAAATCTGGTGTTATTGTGTTTGTGCATTGGAATTTGATGGTTAATCACTTAATCAATTTATGTGTTCATTTCGGTAATTGAATTTAAGGTTTGAATCTGTGACAACTGATTCACCTCCCCTCTTAGTTGTCCTATCCAACACTCACAAGTTGAAGGAATAGATTTTGAGGAGGCATTTGCTCTAGTGGCAAGAATGGAAGTTATCATGATGTTTTTTTGCTTTTGCAGTACATAAGGATTTCAAAGTTTATCAAATGGATGTGAAGTTTTATTTTTTGAATGGAGAATTGGAAGAAGAGGTATACGTAGAACAACCAGAAGGATTTTAGTTATCAGACAAATCAGATATGGTTTGTAGATTGAAGAAGGCATTATATGGATTGAATCAAACTCCTAGAGCTTGGTATGCAAATTTGTATAGGTACTTGATACAAAAAGGATTCAATAAAGGTACCACATATAGAAATCTTTACTTTAAAGTTGAAAAAGATCAAATCTTGATTATGATTGTATATGTTGATGACATAATATTTGGAGGAAATGAAGCATGTGTAAGAAGTTTGCAGAGGAGATGTAAAAAGAGTTTGAAATGACTATGTTTGGGGATATGAATTTATTCCTTGGACTACAAATAAATCAAAAACATAAGGGTATTTTTATTTCATAATCAAAGTATGTCAGAGAAATGTTGAAGAAGTTTGGAATAGAAGATTCTAAACCAGTATGTACCCCTATGGTTACTAGTTGCAAGTTGAGCAAGAATGATGAATCTCCTAAGGTTGATCAAAGAAACTATAGATCAATTATTCCAAAGGACTGCTATATCTAACTGCTACTAGACCGGATATCATGCATGCGATTTTTCTTATGGCTAGATTTCAAGAAGATCTTAGACAGTCGTATGTTGTGGCAGTGAAGAGGATATTCAAATACTTGAAGGGAACTCTAGATTATGGCCTGTGGTATCTCAAGGATACTAATTTTACTATGAGTGCTTACACAGATGCAGATTGGGCTAGTTTTTTGGATGAAAAAAAAAGTACAAGTGGTGATGCATTCTTTCTTGGATGCAGATTGGTGTCATGGCTAAACAAGAAAAAAGATTTAGTATCTTTATATACTGTAGAAGTAGAATACATTGCAGCAACATCTTTTTGCACACAAGTGTTGTGGATGAGGTAAACATTGAAGGATATTAGGGTGGTATATGATGAACCAATTTCTATTTTCTATGATAATACAAGTTCTATCAATATTTCAAAGAATCAGATAATGCATTCAAGGAAAAAACATATCTCAATCTGGTATCACTTTGTGGAGAGTCACATGTTGCTCCACAAAAGAGGCTAGTTGTTTTAGTGTTAACACTTCTTTCTTAGAGAATTAGGCTTTATTGTAACTTTCTTTTTCTTGTTATTGAAGCATTATTTGCCTAGTTTCTTTAATAATTATGTCATGTCTCTTTCTACTAGGGTAAAAGTCCTCTTCTTCTTTCTCCTTGGATTCCTCTATCTCTTCTCTAGTTTTTGTAGTGTCCTTCCCTCCTCTAGTGACTACCATAGCATTGTTCTTCACTATGTATTCTAAGAGGGATGTATATCTTATTTTTTCATTTCATTCATGGTATTCCTTTTCTAAGGCATCTTCTTCATAAAATCATTATATTATTTAGGGTCCATGTCTTCTTTGTGGAATCTCCTTGCCCATTTTGGTGGATTTTTGGGGACTTTTAGCATAATATTTGTTCCTCTAAATGCATTAGGACCAACTATTTCATCACTCTTTGACTATGATGGGGTATTATTGAAATATTGTTGTGCTATTTCACATGTGAATAGATCATGGCTCATGTTTCTAAAAAAATTATATGTTTTCTTCTTTTCTTATTTACATTCATTAGCATATTGTCCCACTTCTTTGTATTTATAGCATGTGGCTTCTTCTCTCCATCTCTAATTTCTATCTTTGCCTCTAGATCATTCAACATCATAAATTTTATAGTATTGTAGACATGTAAAAATGGCTTATCACATAACACACGTTGTAAATTGTATTTTTCCATTATCGACATCACTTTCATTATCATTAATCCCATTTTAACATCATTTGCATCATTAACCTTATTTTCCTCTATTAATTAAATAATCTTGAATTATTTATTTAATTCATTATGCCATAATTTGATTTAACCTTATTCCTCTAGATTAATTAAATAAACATTATTTATTTAATTATGTCTTAACATTACTTATCTTCTAATTTAATTAAATAGTTATCATTAATTATATAGTTAATCTACTTTCCCTCTTCCAAATTAAATAATTAAATTAATTATTTAATTTCCCAAAATTCACTCAACATGATCTATTAATAAATAAAATACATCCTGCACGTTCCTCTCAACATTAATTAATTAATTAATTAATTATCCTCACACATTGTGATTGAACAAATCATGTCCACTGATTTCTCAATCTAATTTACTAATTCCACCAATTACTCCAATCCCACTAATTAATCAATCCAATCCCACTAATTTTCCAATCAATTCCCTTAATTGGGTTAATGAGGTCAATTAACTGATCAATACATTTCCTCTCAATGGACATCGATTGTAGATCCTAATCTTTCATCCTTCCATCCTGATCGTTCATTTGAAAACAACAAATCTATAAAATAACCTTCATCTGTCTCATAATTAATCTAGATAATTTGTAGAAAGGTCATGTCAAATTGATTCTTGAAGAAACTGAGCAAGCATTCTTGCATTTTAGGTCAAAATCATCATCATTATCAAGCTTTTGTAAACCATAGATTCTTTGTGTTGACGAGCAATCCAATGTATCAAGATCAACATGAATACACTTCGACATGGGATGGTAAGATTGTGTAGTTTGAATTCATTTGTGTTTCATTTTGATTGTGATAGCCTTGATTGTTGAATTCATAGGTATGAAAATTGCATTTCATAAGCAGATTGGGTTTTATCCTTTTGTTTTGATTTCATTTGATTGATCTCATTGATACTAATCCCGATCCATAAAATTCCCACTTACACATTTTGGCACGCCTGGTGGGACCTAGGTCCTTAACTCTAATGTTTTCATCAATATTTGTGAACAATTGCAAGTTTTGGGTCACTTTTGTCAACTAGGTTGCTCAGTACCAAAATTCAAATGCAATTGTATTTTTTGGTTGTCATTGCAATAACAGAGCCTTTTTTGTTTTTTTTTTCTGATATTTTTCCAAGAACAGAGTCGATATCTCCTAGAAGAAGGTTGTTATCACCCTATTTTTTGTCGCGGTTGTCCTAAAAATTGGTCACTATCATCAAAACTAATCACTTTTGTTAGTTTTTTTGACAGGTTTTTAATTGAGTGTGGTTAAAAAGTCACTATTGTTCAAGACAAAACTGCTATTGTCATATTTTTTGGCCACTATTGTCTAATAGAGTCGCTATTGTACCAGTTATAGAGCCACTATCGTACTGTTTCCTATTTTTGTTGAAGATTGTCAAAATTTCTTGGATTTTCAATTTTTTTCTATTACCCTACATTTTATTTTGGTCCATGGGAGTCCTTTGTTTACTTAGAATCGGCTAGGTCCCTTCTCAGGCAGTGTTTAGTCTAGTCTTGCGAACTTAGGCAACATCTTATGCAGTTTGTGTAACTCCTCACTTTACCGCCTTACCCTTTTTTTCATTGATACATTTGTTCTTTCATTCAGGCGGTATCTTGAAGCGGAACTTGAACTAAAGTACACTTTTATGAAGTTTGTCGAATTCTCCATTTCCCCACTTCTAGACATTTGTTTTCAAATTTTGAAAGCAGTTTAATAAATGATGAAGTGATTTTCACCACGTACCCTATGATAACTGAGAGATATTAATGATCATCTACTTACATGCCTTCTTTGGGGTCTTTAAGGAAATTTCCTAAGTGCTGGACAAACATTCTCATTGTGACACTGTTTTCCTGAGGGTGAGTTGGATGAGATGCAGGATTTCAGCTATAGAGTTCATCATTCAAGGTATTTATAATATCCCCTACTTCAGGTTTGTCTTTCTGGGATATCGGTGTTCCTGTTTTAGAATTGTTTGGGTGATTTCCTATTTGAGCCTAATTCTCAGTCATGACAAAAATTAAATGCATGGGTTATAAGTATGCATCTGGGCTGACTTATGAGGGACCAAAAATTGGGGATACCCATTTTGGACCCGTTAATTTGGATGAGTTAATAAGTAAATTTAATAAACCCAATCCACCACCCATTACTGCATGATTAATTAATAGAGAGCTAGTTGAATCCGTTGCATTTCCTATAGCAGTACAATGCTCATAACTCATTCTGGAATGTATCAAACATTATAATTCACAAACACGAGAGGTCAGGTTAGAAGGTAACTGGTTGATACTAAAGATTTAGAGGTACACCTTTGCATCTTGCCTAAAGATACCAGCAAGAGATGATTATTCACCCATAACTATAAAAAATTCCCAAACTGAGTTTTCAATGAAGAGGGGGCTCTATAGAAATGAAATGGCAAAGCACTGGTTGGCCAAACCTAAATGGGGAAAGTCCTAGCTACTGGTGCAGGAGCACCAATAGGTTGCTTTAGGCTGATTAGGAGGTTGTCTAGGAAAATTTTGCTTAGGACAACTAGGCAACCTCTTTTAGTTCATTTGTGTGTCATTTTTGTTATGATTTGTCCTGATGAGGTCATGTTGACCATGGAATAGTTGTCAAAAGGTTTGAACTCAAGATGAGGTTTAGGACTTTGAGGATGTTTTTTCAAATATTTGCAAATGTTGCTCAATGGGAGACACAAGCAGCCAAGGAGAGGTTAAGGGAGAGCATAAATGATTTAGAGACCCTATTTAAGGGTGACCTTGACATGGGAGCGAGGTTGGAAGCATTTGAATTGTTTAGAATTTTTGAAATTCAAGAGAAAACAGTGGTGATTTTGTGTGAATTCTGGTTTTTGCTTTGAAGTAGTGCTTTAATGGATTAATGTTGGCATTGTAGTTTATGTAGGATGTATATTATTTGTTCTTCAAGCATTGTGTGGCAGTAGATAGCTAGTTTGTTCACTTTCAAGCATTGTTTGCAATTGGTTTGGTTACCATACTGTTGCTGGTCTGAACCAGGCAATTTTTGAAGAATGGAGGGTTAGTTCACTTTCCCATTGGACAAATTGTACGGACCTTTGAGAACAGTGACTAGAATCCATGGATGTACATATTGTAGGGTTAGGAGTCCTTGACAACACCGGAGCCACTGTGGAAGTCTTCTCCTAGGCGAGCCAGGGAAGAGCCCGGCTAGGAAAGAACAAAGTGTAGATCACTAAAAATTGCAGAGGTGTTAGTTTAAGACAACTTTCCTTTTGGAGAGGGAAGATGTGAGGCTTACCAAGCTATGGTAACAAGGAGGAGACTCCACCAATCCATCTGGTGAGGGAAAGACTTGATAGTTTGCAGTGAGGTCAGGAAAAGGGCTTACAAAGGCCTAGTTTTGACCACTTCTAGATTAGAGCTTTGTACGGACAGTTGAGGCCCAAAGCCCCAATAATATTTGAGTGGTGGACATAAGAACTAGGAATCCCAAGAAAATATTGGGGGTTACTTGGAAGAACCTTGTGAAAAACCCTGATTCCTCAAAGAAGAAAACCTAGGTTCTAGGCCTAAATGAGGGTTTGGTGAAAGCGACTAGAAAATGGAGCTAGGTGGATCCCTAAAACCCTTGCTAGGATGGATTGAAGTCTTTGAAAGCATGTACTCACCTATGTAAAACTAAATTCATGAATTGGAGGTTTAGTAGCCTTTAGGGTGGATTAAGGGCTAAAGCAAGTGTTACAAAATAGCACCAAGTGTTGACTTGGAAGGAAGAGCTTAATTGATAGGTGGGTTGGCAAGGAGAACCAGGGGAACCTAAGAAGGAAGGGGTCCTATAGGTTATCAAAGGTGGAGTAAAACACCGTAGAGGTCTACCAAGCAAGACCTAGAGCATGAATCAGTGAGTGATTCATCCAACCTCCCTATCAAATTGGTATCAAAGCAACAAAATATTTGGGATTGATTGTTGTATGTCAGATCTCGATTCTAGTGGTTCTACAACCATGGTGAAAAAAATAGAGTTGGCCAAGAAGGTCGAAGATCAAGAGGAAGACAATAGGCGATTGAGGGAAAGGATAGCCCAACTTGAGGAAGCAATGAATAATGTGCAGACCAAGACCGACGAGGTCAGTGATAAATTGGAAGGAAGGGTACCCAAGAGTGAAGAGGTTGCAGAGGAAGACAAGATCCCTGAACTTGACCCTGTTTTGCAAGAAGCGCCTTTCCTGAAGGCATTAAAAGCTATGAGTGGAAAAGAAATTGAAGGCATACCATTGTTTAGTGGGAAATTGTAAGTTGATATAGTCATGGATTGGATAGAGGGAATGGAAAACCATTTTGAGTGTGATGGAGTCACTAAAGCACATAAGGTGAAGGTGGCAAAGTCAAGATTAAGAGGTTCTGCCTTGACATGGTGGAAGTTCATTCAGACAGCGAGAGAAAAGGAAGGCAAGAAGCCTATTTCTACTTGGAAGGGAATGGTTGCCAAAGTGAGAGAAGCATACATGCTAGATGATTATGAGATTCAGTTGCATAAGAAAAGATAGAGCTTGAGACAAAGAGACCAAGATGTGAATTCCTATACCGAGGAGTTTCATAAACTTTGTATGAGGTCTAATGTATCAGAGGATGAAAGCCTTAAGGTGGCTAGGTATCTTAACTACTTGAAGTGGAACATTCAAGAGGAAATGACTCTTCTAAGTCCCAAGACAGTACACCAATGTTATCAATTGGCTATAAAGATTGAAGAAAGAAGCAAGAGGAAACAAGACCAGGCTTCCAAGAGTAGAGGGAAAGGTAGAGATCAAAGAGGACATAGAGGTGGATACCAAGGTAGAGGGATTGAACAAAGAAATCAGGGAGAGTCTAAAATCACAGAGAATGGGAGTGAAACAACTTCTAGAGGAGGTTATGGAAGAGGTAGAGGACCTCAAGGAGGTTCTAACAGAGGAAGAGGATCAGGCATAAGTAACTCATACTTTGCTAGTATGAAGTGTTATAACTGTGGTCAAGTAGGACATCCAACTTATAGGTTCCCGAAGAAAGCATCTTCCTCAAACACAGAAAAGAGAGTAGCATATGCACAAGAGGATACCATGAGTATCAAATAACTA
This sequence comes from Sequoiadendron giganteum, assembly GCA_007115665.2. Classification (NCBI taxonomy): domain Eukaryota; kingdom Viridiplantae; phylum Streptophyta; class Pinopsida; order Cupressales; family Cupressaceae; genus Sequoiadendron; species Sequoiadendron giganteum. The sequence goes on along the minus strand of VCHN02000014.1, from coordinate 154,547,571 downwards.
GAGGTTAGTCACATTGAATCATAAATGGGGGAGAGATTGATGTCTAGAAGGGTTCTAATTGGACAACCAGTCAAGGAGGAGCCAAAGCAAAGGAGAGCCTTATTCAGGGTAAGATGCAAAATACTTGGAAAGGTGTGGAAGGATATAGTGGATTCAGGGTCTATTGATAACATTATCTCAGAGGAGGCAGTGAGGAAGTTGAAGTTGGAGAAAGTACCCCACACTAATCCTTACAAGGTGACATGGTTGAATAAAGGGCAAAGTGTTCTTGTAAATGAGCAGACAACAGTGGAATTCTCAATTGGAGGGTACAAAGACAAATTGCTTTGTAATGTGTTTCCCATGGATGTATGCCATCTTCTATTGGGAAGGCCATGGCAGTATGACAGAGGAGCCATCTATGATGGAAAGGAGAACACCATCTCATTCAAGAAGGATGGTAAAACATTCAAATTGCAGTCACTGTTAGATGAAGAAGAAGGATAGTCAAAGACCCCTAGTGTCTTGTTAAGTAGTGGCAAGGAGTTTATCAACACTCTACAACAAGGAGGTGAAGGATATGTGGTCATGGTGTAACCCAAGGAAGAAGATAAGACCAAGAAGACAGTCATACCAGGAGCAATCCAGAAGTTGCTTGAACAGTTCAAGGACATAGTTAGTGATGGAACACCAACAACCTTACCTCCAAAGAGAGCCATCAATCATTAGATTGAATTCTTACCAGGGGCTTCATTGCCAAACAAAGCAGCTTACAAGCTCACACCATATCAGAACCTAGAAGTAGCTAGGCAAGTGTAGGAGTTGTTAGACCAAGGACTAATTAGGAAGAGCATCAGTCCGTGTGCAGTACCAATGGTCTTAGAAACCAAGAAACATGGTAAGTGGAGACTATGCACTAACTCTAGGGCTATAAATATAATTACAATCAAATATAGGTTCCCTATTCCTAGGATTGAGGATTTGATGGATTGTCTTGGAGGAGCTCAGTATTTCACCAAGTTGGATCTCAAGAGTGGATACCATCAGATCAGAATCAAAGATGGGGATGAGTGGAAGACAACCTTTAAGACAATTGATGGGTTGTATGAGTGGAGAGTTATGCCATTTGGCCTCTCAAATGCCCCTAGCACATTCATGAGGCTCATGAATGAAGTGCTTAAGGACTTCACAGGGATATTTGTGGTGGTATATCTAGATGATATACTCATCTTTAGCAAGACAACAAAAGAACATTTAAAGCATGTGGAGTTGGTTCTTATAAGATTGCAGGAGGAGAGGTTAGCCATCAACCTAGAAAAGTGTGAGTTCTTCAAACAAGAGCTTGTGTATTTGGGGTTTATAGTATCCCAAGGATCATTGAAGATGGACCCAAGCAAGGTGGAAGCTATCCTAAATTGGCCTACACCAACCACTGGGACAGAGGTAAGGAGTTTTCATGGGTTAGCTTAGTTTTATAGGAAGTTTATAAGGAACTTTAGTGGCATATGTGCACCAGTACTTGATACAATCAAAGGTGGACTAAAGACTAAGTTTAAATGGACTCTTGAAGCTGAGAAGGGTTTTGAGAAATTGAAGCAAGAAGTGGCAACTCAAACCATCTTTTTGTCACCTAGTTTTGATAAGCTATTCACAGTGGAATGTGATGCCAGTGGAATTGCAGTAGGAGGAGTACTAAGCCAAGAAGGCAAGCCTATAGATTTCTCTAGTGAAAAGCTCAATGAAGATAAGAAGAAGTATTCTACCTATGACCTAGAACTATATGCTCTAGAATAGTCACTTAGAAAGTGGAGGCATTATCTCCTACCTAAAGAGTTTGTTGTATTTACAGATAACCAGGCACTTAGCTACATCAACACACAAGAAAAGTTGAGCAATAGACACTTGAAATGGATGGATTACCTTCAACCCTTCACTTTTACCATCAAACACAAGAAGGGACAGTTGAACAAGGTGGCAGATGCACTAAGTAGGAGGTTGCTGATAGTGCAAGAGATTCAATTCAAAAGCATTGGGATAGAGAGTTTCAAGGATATCTATGGAGAAGATGAAGACTTCTCTGAAGCATACAAGGTATGTTTGGATTTTGAGAATCACTTTCATAGTCAATTCTCAGAGTATACATTGCAGAGTGGACTTTTGTTCAAGGGGAATCAGTTATGTGTTCCCAAAGGTTCAATGAGAGAGAATCTCATCCAGGAGAAGCACAATGGTAGTCTTAGTGGTCATTTTGGTATCAACAAGACAATGAAACTAGTGTAGAGGTTCTATTATTGGCCCAAGTTGCCAAGGGATGTTAGAAGGTATGTGGAGCAGTTTGTAGTTTGTATGAAAGCCAAGGGGGGAGCTAGCAATGCAAGTTTGTATTAACCTCTACCCATTCCCAATCGACCATGGGAATCCTTTAGCATGGAATTTGTGGTAGGACTCTCTAAGACTAAGACAGGGTTTGATAGTGTCTATGTGGTGGTAGATAGGTTCAGTAAGATGAGTCACTTTATTCCTTGCAAGACCACCCATGATGCTAGCTATATTGCTCATCTTTTCTTCAAAGAGATTGTGAGGATCCATGGACTGCTATTGAGCATTATCTCAGACAGGGATGTGAAGTTTATGAGTCATTTTTGGAAGACTCTATGGAGAAGATTAGGTACTAACTTGTCTTTTGGATCAGCCTACCATCCTCAGACCGATGGGAAAACTAAGGTGATTAATAGAGTGTTAGGTAACCTTCTAAGATGCCTAACCAAGGAGTATGGATAGACATGGGACATGGTCATATCACAAGCTGAATATGCCTACAATGACAGTGTGAACCGGACCACAGGCAGAAGTCCTTTTGAGATAGTCTATGGATTGCACCCAAGAGGTGTGTGTGAGCTCAAAGATCTAGGAGCTATGGAGCATAGGAATGGCCACGCTGAGGATTTCTCTCAGACCATGAAGGAGATTCAGGAGCAAGTGAAGAAGACAATTACAGAGGCTACTCACAAACTAAAAGCTAAGGTGGATATGTCTAGGAAAGATTTACAATTTGTAGTAGGGGACTATGTCATGGTCCATCTCAAAAAATCTAGGTTGCAAAAAGGAACATAAACCAAGTTACAGATGAAGAGAGTGGGACCATGTAAGGTGTTGGCTAAATATGGAAAGAATTCTTACAAGGTGGAGCTACCTACAGACTTAGGCATTTCACTAGTGTTTAATGTGGCTGATTTGATCAGGTATAAAGGACCAGTCACTGACATGGATCAGAATAGTATGGATGTCTTGAAGGATGTGAGTAATATAGCCTTACCTCCTAAGGACACGGTGCAAGCAAAGAGGATCTTGGAATCCAGGGTGAAGAAGTCTACCCGACATAAGGTATACATGGAAAATCTCATCCAATGGAAAGGAAAACCAGACTCTGAGGCTACATGGGTGGATGAAGCTTAGTTCAAGAAGCATGGTATTGATTTATCTTTTCTCTCTCCTCACATTCCTTAGTGTTTGTGTAGAGGGGGGAGAATGGTGCAAGAGAACCCATAGGTTGCTTTAGGTTGATTAGGAGAATTTTGCTTAGGAAAACTAAGCAACCTCTTTTAGTTCATTTGTGTGTCATTTTTGTTATGATTTGTCTTGATGAGGTCATGTTGACCATGGAATAGTTGTCAAAAGGTCTGAACTCAAGATGAGGTTTAGGACTTTGAGGATGTTTTTTCAAATATTTGCAAATGTTGCTCAATGGGAGACACAAACGGCCAAGGAGAGGTTAAGGGAGAGCATAAATGATTTAGGGATCCTTTTTAAGGGTGACCTCGACATGGGAGTGAGGTTGGAAGCGTTTTAATTGTTTAGAATTTTTGAAATTCAAGAGAAAACAGTGGTGATTTTGTGTGAATTCTGGTTTTTGCTTTGAAGTAGTGCTTTAATGGATTAATGTTGGAACTGTAGTTTATGTAGGATGTAGAGTAGTTTTTCTTCAAGAATTTTGTGGTAGTAGATAGCTAGTTTTTTCACTTTCAAGCATTGTTTGCAATTGGTTTGGTTACCATACTGTTGTTGGTCTGAATCGAGCAATTTTTGAAGAATGGAGGGTTAGTTCACTTTCCCATCGTACAAATTGTATGGAACTTTTGGAGCAATGACTAGACTCCATGGATGTACATATTTTAGGGTTAGGATTCCTTGACAGAACCGGAGCCACTGTGGAAGTCTTCTCCTAGGTGAGCCAGGGAAGAGCTCGGCTAGGAAAGACCAAAGTGCAGAGCATTAAAAATTGCAGAGGTGTTAGTTTAAGACAACTTTCCTTTTGGAGAGGGAAGATGTGAGGCTTACCAAGCTATGGTAACAAGGACGAGACTCCACCAATCCATTTGGTGAGGGAAAGACTTGATAGTTTGCAGTGAGGTCAAGAAAGGGCTTACAAAGGCCTAGTTTTGACCACTTCCAGATTAGAGCTTTGTACGGCCAGTTGAGGCCCAAGGCCCCAATAATCTTTGAGTGGTGGACATAAGAACTAGGAATCCCAAGAAAATATTGGGGGTTACTTGGAAGAACCTTATGAAAATCCTGATTCCTCGAAGAAGAAAACCTAGGTTCTAGGCCTAAATGAGGGTTTGGTGAAAGTGACTAGAAAATGGATCTAGGTGGATCCCTAAAACCCTTGCTAGGATGGATTGAAGTCTTTGAAAGCACCTCCTAACCTCTATAAAACTAAATTCATGAATTGGAGGTTTAGTAGCATTTAGGGTGGATTAAGGGCTAAAGCAAGTGCTACAAAATAGCACCAAGTGTTGACTTGGAAGGAAGAACTTAACTGATAGTTGGGTTGGAAAGGAGAACCATTTTGTAGAAGTGGTTGACATTGTGGTGTTACTGCATAGGCTAAGAGGAAATGAAGATGTACACGGGTTTGAAGAGTGGATGTATTTCTTCATCCAAATTATGTTAGATGTACAATAGTTTCTCGATTGGGTGGGAATTATAAATGATCATCTGCATCAGTTGATGAATTTCTTTACTCTTAACAGGTTTTTCTATATTTCCTCATACCTGATCTATTCTATTTCCAGTACAATGCCTTGGCCTGGTTTAAGACTGAGTGATCTACCTCCAAGGAAGGTACCTATCTATGATTATTTTGATAAGTTTCAGCTCCACAAAAGTTTTCAAAATTTTAGGAGGATAATTGATGCTTTCACTATGAAGATGATCAGAGAATTATAGGGACATCCTGCAATTTTTTAGTTTTTATGGTAGTCACTTCATTCAATTTCAAATATTTTCTTATATAAGAGTTGGTGGGTATGTTGGTTTTCCAATCAAATTGCCTAAATACCCTGAAGACAAGCAGGTCATGATCGAAGTATGTAGGCAATTGGAAAACGTAAATAATATCCATTATGCCAAACAGAGGATAAAATTTGGAGGGTATCAACATGTGCCCTATCAATCTAATGACATAATTAGAAACTTGGAAGCAAAAGAAGCAGAAATGGTGATTGAGAAGCATGATCAAGAATTGATAGATGCTGAGTTGTTGTCTTCTAGTAAAGAAGTATTAGAGGCTGATAGGCCACAAGGCCCATCCAGGAAGGTATCAAGGATTAGGACTCAAGATTACACCTATTCTGCTTGAGAGATAAATATTGAGGAAACTCTGGATGTGGATAGAAGACATGAAGAATATAGATCTTTTATAGTAGATGATGAATTTGTGAAAACCTCAGAATTCAAAACATTTTTATACAAACAAAAAGGAAAATAAATAAGAGGACTGGTTGACAATGTCACACCAGGAAATGAGGAACAGTTGTGAAAAAACTTGAGGGATGAGGTGGATAAAGAGATGGAAAACATGACCCCTGAGAAAGGGAGAGAGATGTTAGAAAAGGTTGGTGTCATGATTTTCCCAGGGCTAGATCTCAATTCCGCATTGGTTTTTGACAGTTTCCTGAAGGAAAACAATACTACTCACAAGCTCAGCATAGAGAATGTGATAGAAGTGTATACGGGATCAAGATACAATCTTGATGAAGATACATTGATGGTTTGGGCTTTATATCCCCCTCACAAGAAGTTAGTTGTCATTGATACTGAGAAGGAATTTGGACATATCATGACTTTAAAGGTTGGAGAGGCTAATCCGGTTGCAATTGCAAAAATTGGGATCAATATTACAAAATTGAATAAAGCCCAGATACAAGCATTGATGAGAGAGAGAGAAATGTACAAAATCAATAATGAGAGAATGCTGAGAGAAAATGAATGTTTAAAGGACTTGGTAGGTGCTATAACGGGGCCAACAAAGATGCTCACCCAAGGTGAAGGACCATTGGGAGGGGTCAAGTGCATACTCTCAAGGGAAAATGGACACACTTACTGCAATAATTAAAAGAAGGCAGGTCATTTTAAACACTTGGTTAAATAAACTTTGGGGAAAACATTCACAATACGTGGATGTAATAAAAGAACATAGAAGAGAGGATGGTAGAATCAAAGAGAGAATTGAGGAGATGAAAAAGGATACTCCTAATACTATAGGAATTTAAAATGCTAATCGTATCATGGATAAGCATAGGGAATTCTTTGAGGAATTACAAGGGGATGTGCAGGGATTGATAGAAGCCGCTGAAGATAGGTTGACTAAGTTTTGTGATGATGAAGGAAAATTGAAAGAAATGACTACATGAAAGAGCAAATGTGAATTAATACTCCAAGAGATATTGAAGACAACCACTGTGAAAGATATAACGTTGGATGAAGCATGTGAGCAAAAAAAACAAATGATGATGATGGAGATCGTGATCCGCGATGTGTTAGGAGATGCAAATACACATAAGCGCCAAGATTACACATAAAACATGTCTGCAGTTCACTTATGGCTTAACAAAACTTAGTTAATGCTAATCTTGTTAGCATTTTATGCTTAAAACTTTTTTGAAAGGACACGTCCTTCCACCAACTAAATATATAAATGTATGTTGCTTATAGTAGAAAAAGTAGTAGAAGATAAGTAGAATTAGAATAGGATAGATTGTTGTAAGCACAATATTTTTAGAATGATGGCATTCAAAAAGACTATGTTGCATGTATGAATTTTGAGGAAGATAATGAAAGACTGTGATTTAGTGGCTTCATCCTAGTATCAATTGTTTGTTGGATTCCTGCGATTATTTGATTGTCTCCAATCTGATGTTTCTTGATTGTTTAAATTGAAGTATCAAGTATATGTTCGATCTATCAGTGCACATTTACTATTTCTATGTGATTTGATTTATTGGGTTCTTTAATGAAGAATTAAATTCCTTTCAATCAATTACAGTAATCTGGGAATTTTATTTGGATCAGTAAGAAGAATCAGATAATTAGATTTGATATTCTTCCTCAAGTAGGGTTTATCAATTACATCCTTGCATGTTTATACTAGTTATAAACTCATAATTTTATGCCAAACCACTCATTGAAGGATTTCATTTGACTTTGTTTTACCCAACAAGGCACTGGTCTTATTTATTCTTATAGGTTCCATCCATTTCATTTACATCTCTTAATTGAACATATACATTTTTACTTTGATATTGCATATGCAATTTATACCAAATTAGGATCATATTTTTCCACTATCAAATTGCCATTTGTGGATAGTTAGGTCAAGTAGGAAACATAATTCAAAATCTATGTCATTCATATAGGTGCACCCGCCTAGGTTTAGCAGAGCCTTAAGAGTAGAGGGTTCAACCATATTGGTTGGCCTTGTTAGTTGTCCAATAACGTAGTGAGAGTGTGGAAACCTCTCGTGGTTCATTCAAACTAGCGTTTTTGAGACCTAACAGAAAGAATGCAAGGCGAAGGTAAGAATATCAAACCGATTAGGTATGGTCCCTTTGAGATCTTAGAAAAGATTGATACCAATCCCTTACACCTTAATCTACCTCCTTATATGCATATCTACTCAGTGCTTAATGTTGAGAATTTGAAGTTGTATGAACCTCCAATGATATTAGATGAGGAGGATGATGTTCAATTTCCTTCTGTTGATGATTTATCACTTGAGTACATGAATGAGTTGTAGGAAGATGTCATGTCCTAGACATGAATGTCAGAACATCATGAAGAGGAGCCATTGAGTACCTTAGAATGGGATTGAAAGGGATGACTCATAGCAACAAAGCAAATACCGGGGGCGTAGGCTAGCCTTGCTGTTACCATCCTCAACTCAAACCCCATCCTAGACATGAATGTCACAATCTAAATTGCAACAAAGAAGACACTTTAGGTGGATGGGATTTCTATAGTATTTTAATTTGGTTATAAAATATAAGAAAGGGGTTCAAAACCAAGTAGCAGATATGTTGTCTAGGCCTCCTATAACAAATTCTATAATTATTCTTAAAAGTAGTTCAATGGTACATGAAATTTATCAGGAATGGTATGCTAAGGACAAAGACTTTAAGGATATACATGTAACATTAATTCAAGGAAAACATGTAGAAGATAAATACTACTATGTGCAAAACAAATTACTATATCATTTAGGGAAATTATGTATTCCACAAGATGAACAAGCAGAGGTAATCAGAGAGGCAAACACATCATTGATTGCTGGAAACTTTGGGGTAAGCAAAATAGTGTCACAACTACACAAATATTGTTATTGGCCTCACATGCAATAAAATATATCCAAGTACATTAGAGGATGTTTTATGTGTGGAACAAGCAAGCCTAACAATAGAAACTTAGGGTTGTACACACCTCTACTTGTACCATCCTGTCCATGGGAAAGTGCCTCAATAGATTTTGTTGGGGGGCTACCAATGTCTAGGAAAGGGCATGATTATCTATTTGTGGTAGTGGATAGGTTCAATAATATGTGCATTCTAATGCCTTGTAAAAAATAGGTCACAATTGAACTGACAACACATTTGTACTTTCACTTTGTATAGGTTTATTTCGAGCTTCCTACTTCTTTTGTATTGGATTGAGATTCTTGATTCTTGGGGGAAGTTTGGTTAGCATTATGGGAACTTATAGACACTAGACTGAAGAAAAGTATAGCTTTCCATCAATAGACTGATGGAAAAATGAAGGTAGTAAAAATGATAGTTGTGCATCTTCTTAGAGGTTACTACAAAAAAAATCCTAAGTTGTGGGATGAGAGTCTACATTATGTATGACATGCTTACAACCATGCAACACACTCTTCTACTCGAAGATCTTCTTTTGAGTCTTGTTTCAATTATCTTCCAAGGACACCTATGGATTTTTATTTTAGGAAGGAAGATATTAAAGATGGACATCATGATACAAAAAAGGCCTTGAATTTCATCCAAAAGATCCAAGCAGCTCATCAGGTAGTTGAAGCATGGCTGGAGAAGAGCCAGATAAAGTACAAAGCTCGACATGATAAGCATCATGTTGATCATAAATTTCAGGTTGGTGACAGAGTTTGGTTACACATTAACAAGGAAAGAATGCAAGGTGAAGGTAAGAATCTCAAACCAATTAGGTATGGTCCCTTTGAGATCTTTGAAAATATTGATACCAATGCTTTCCACCTTAATCTACCTCCTTATATGCATATCTACTTAGTGCTTAATGTTGAGAATTTGAAGTTATATGAACCTTCGATGATACTGGATGAGGAGGTTGATGTTCAATTTCCTTATGTTGATGATTTATCACTTGAGTACATGAATGGGTTGCAGGAAGATGTCATGTCCTAGATATGAATGCCAGAACATCATGAAGAGGAGCCATTAAGTATCTCAGAATGGGATTGAAAGGGATGAATCCTAGCAACAAAGCAGATACCAGGGGTGTAGGCTAGCCTTTCTATTACCATCCTCAACTCGAACCCCATCCCAAACATGAATGTCACAATCTAAATTGCAACAAAGTAGACACTTTAGGTGGATGGGGTTTCTATAGTATTTTAATTTGGTTATAAAATATAAGAAAGGGGTTCAAAACCAAGAAGCAGATATGTTGTCTAGGCCTCCTATAACAAATTCTATAATTATTCTTAAAAGTAGTTCAATGGCACATGAAAGTTATCAGGAATAGTATGCTAAGGACAAAGACTTTAAGGATATACATGCAACATTAATTCAAGGAAAATATGTAGAAGATAAATACTACTATGTGCAAAAAAAATTACTATATCATTTAGGGAAATTATGTATTCCACAAGATGAACAAGCAGAGGTAATCAGAGAGGAATATACATCATTGATTACTGGACACTTTGGGGTAAGCAAAATAGTGTCACAACAACACAAATATTGTTATTGGCCTCACATGCAAGAAAATATATCCAAGTACATTAGAGGATGTTTTATGTGTGGAACAAGTAAGCCTAACAATAGGACATTAGGGTTGTACACACCTCTACTTGTACCATCCTGTTCATAGGAAAGTGCCTCAATAGATTTTGTTGGGGGGCTACCAATGTCTAGGAAAGGGCATGATTATCTATTTATGGTAGTGGATAGGTTCAATAAAATGTGCATTCTAATGCCTTGTAAAAAATAGGTCACAATTGAACTGACAACACATTTGTACTTTCAATTTGTATGGGTTTATTTTGAGCTTCCTACTTCTATTGTATTGGATCAAGATTCTTGATTCTTGGGGGAATTTTGGTTAGCATTGTGGGAACTTATGGACACTAGACTGAAGAAAAGTACAGCTTTCCATCAACAGACTGATGGAAAAACAAAGGTAGTAAACATGATAGTTGTGCATCTTCTTAGAGGTTACTACAACAAACATCCTAAGTTGTGGGATGAGAGTCTACATTATGTACAACATGCTTACAACCATGCAACACACTCTTCTACTCGAAGATCTCCTTTTGAGTCTTATTTCAGTTATCTTCCAAGGACATGTATGGATTTTTATTTTAGGAAGGAAGATATTAAAGATGGACATCATGATACAAAAAAGGCCTTGAAGTTCATCCAAAAGATCCAAGCAGTTCATCAGGCAGTTGAAGCATGGATGGAGAAGAGCCAGATAAAGTACAAAGCTCGACATGATAAGCATCATGTTGATCATCAATTTCAGGTTGGTGACAGAGTTTGGTTACACATTAACAAGGAAAGAATGCAAGGCAAAGGTAAGAATCTCAAACTGATTAGGTATGGTCCCTTTGAGATCTTAGAAAAGATTGATACCAATGCCTTCCACCTTAATCTACCTCCTTATATGCATATCTACTCAGTCCTTAATGTTGAGAATTTGAAGTTGTATGAACCTCCGATGATACTGGATGAGGAGGTTGATGATTTATCACTTGAGTACATGAATGCGTTGCAGGAAGATGTCATGTCCTAGACATGAATCTCAAAACATCATGAAGAGGAGCCATTGAGTACCTCAGAATGGGATTGAAAGGGATGAATCCTAGCAAGGCAAGGTGTATGGAGTTTGGAAAAGTGAGGGAACTATACCCTCACTTACTTTCCAATTAATCAAGCTTTCAGAGGTCCAAAATATCTCTAGTGGGAAGGATTGATCCAAGTGGATATTTTCACCAAAAATTAAAGTATTCCAAATGCTCCAAAAATCTTCAACATGTTGAAGCTCTTAGCAAAAAAAACCCAACACAACTTGAACAGAGTCGAAAGGAGTTCGTATGCTCAAGATATGCTTAGTCAAAGTTGGGTCAAAATAGGGGTACCGAACGCAGGATGCAAGGTCAAAAAATTGATCATCTCAAAGATGGATAAAAATGATGTCACATCAAAGAGCTCATCCACATGAATCCAACACTACTCATTTCACATCAAACGAAGCTTGTACGTAGTAGATATGGTCAGTCAAAGTTGAGGGTTGACTATACTAGCTTGGCGGTACAATGATGACATCAACATGCTAATATGGAGATCTATACAATGATGTGGATAAATCAAACCCTGACATGTGGTAGGTTGACATGGCATGAGAGGTTGAGTCGTTCAAATCATGTGGCGACACGTGTCTCAGGCAAGCATATAGAATAGAGCCACGTCGCCCAACAACATGGTGCCACATGGCACCTTGACAACTCCTCGATCGATGTGGTTATTCCCTTGATGGTCGGTTCCAACTATTTTTTTATTAAAAAAATTTGGTTGGGGGATTTGAACCCACAACCACCTATTCTCAAATAGCCCACCGACCATTACACCATGCATTTCTTTTTACTATGACAAGGACAACAGTTTGTTTTAAAGAAGATAAATGCCGATTGGGGGTGACCCTCACTCTCACCCTTGTGCCAGCAAATATCGCAGTGACATAAAAGGAGGCACATCAAAGAGTAAAAGGAGGGCTCGGGTTAAATTGAGTCTCCTTATTTAAAAAAAAATTAACCCCTTTAAAATTCATAAGCCCAATTTATGATATTATAAGGGGCTTAAAATAATATTTTAAGATGTTTAAAATAACTATTAAGGGGTTTAAGATATTTTTAAGGGGATATTTGGAGATTTATTATTGTAAATGAGAAATATGGGAGATTTCCAAAATCATATGGTTATGAACCATATTAGGCAAGACTTGTGTATAAAAAGGGGGGTTATGCGAGAAATTTGGGAATTAGGAGGAAGTGAACTCTATATGCAGGTAGAATTAGGATATTGATGCCAAAATGTTTATACTTGAAGGAGAGAATTTGTCTTCATTTTACTCATCAATCGAGGAGACTTTGTAAAGACTTTTGTAGTAGGATTGAAGGATCGAGCACTCCGTTGGAGAGGGATCCAGAGATGTAGCCAATTGGCAAACTCCATAATCAATTCGTGTCTTTGTCTTCTCTTTTATGTTCTCATATTTCTATTGTAATAATCATTTTTAATATCTTTTTAAAATCATTTAAAATTAAGCTTAAGACATTCAATTTCCTGTTTACATTAAATTACAATTCATTCATGCAATTGTCATAGATCCTAACATATCACAAGGTAATGAAAAACAAGTCAATGAATGGGCCAAAAAGTTTAATGAAGTGAGTCAACTCATGATAAGACTAAGTCGATGGAAGTCATGTGATATTGATTGATTCAAATATGTTGTGAACCATGCCAACTATAGGAGAGGTATGTTTTCCTTGGCACCACCTTTTGAATCCTATTTGTTGTAGATGTTCATTGTCAGGGAAATTCAAATTACAACTTGTTGCAAGCATGGATGTGTTTGATGGTGTTGTCATCAATGTTTTCACTGATTTCAACACAATTCATGTTATGTACAGATGGTATTTGTATAGTTAAGATGCTATAGAAGTGATTAGAGTACATGGAGCTATATTTATGAAGTTGTAGTTGTGTTTTTGCCAAGTGCTTTTGAGAAAATTTGAAGAATAATGAAAGCAGTGTTGAAGTGTGTTCTGAGTGTGCTCCGGTATTGTGCTCCATATTTATTTTGTGTTGATCCTATGCCTATGTGGATCTATAAGTAGTTTCATAAGCTTCAATGGATTGTATATACTTAGTTCTAGCTTTTGAGTTGATGGAGAGTAAAACATGTGTTCACTGGTGTGTGAAATGGTTTGGAAGAACTATCTGTTTGTGGATTGGGAGAAATGTTTTGGCTCCGCAGTCTTCTGATATTTGGTTTTAGATCTTGTGAATCTGGGAGATGAATCTTTCTAATGGTTTTTGTGTTCTAAATTTTTTTCTTGTGGTTTGGCACTCCGGAAGACCTGCTCCAAAGCTCCTATGTTTTGCTGATTGTTCCGATTGAATTGATGAAGAGTTCTCTGTGAATGAAGTTTGTTGTAATTACTATGGATATACCTGAGGTGTTCTTAGAGATGGTAAAATATTTGGTGAAGCATGTTGAGTGATCCATGTGTTATTATCTTGCTAGAGATGCATGTACTTCAAAGTATTGGTGTTTTCATTAGGTTTGGCCGACCTGGTGTCTACACGTTACATTAAGTTTTTTCATCAACTTAAGAAAGCATGTGCTTGATCGAAGATGTTGATTGGGTCCTAAATTAAATATCTAATTGGTCCTCTCTCATTCTTATCCAACATAGGAATGTTGAGTAGCTGACCTAGTTTGAATTTGTAAATGAAATTGTATAGTTGACCTTGGAGAATGTTCCTAAGGTTGAATATGGTATAAAAGAAAATCAAGTTGTAGCGAATTTGATATCCATCCATCACGAATCGATCAAGTGAGTGAAGTGTGCAAACAAGTGCGAAAATAAGAGAGTGGAAGAGTGAATTAAGTCAGCAATACTTTAAGGTGTTAGATTCCTGAAAGCAGTGAGCTGATGACATCTATAATCTTCTGATCAGGTTGTGAATGTGTGGAATCCTAGTGGTGGATCTTCATTTATCTCTTTTTATTTTCTATAGGTAGTGAGCCCCCTTTCTAGATAGTGAGTCCTTTGAAGGCAGTGAGCCCTTGCATTTGGGTAGCGAGCCTTTGTATCTAGGTAGTGAGCCCTCTGGCAGTGAGCCTTTGTATCCGATATTGCATTACTACTATATTGTGAGTTAATCCTCACCGTGGTTTTTCCCTCATTGGGTTTTCCACGTAAATATGGTGTCTCTGGTGTTTTCTTTCTATTATTTTCATTTCATGTTTACACTTAATAAAAGATTGAAGTTAAATAGAGAAGATTAAGTTTATAAGTAAAGTGATTTGATACAACTGATTCACCCCCCCTCTCAGTTGTCTTGTGCATTTCAACACACCTTTCTGTCAAGTGCTAATTTGAAATAGTCTCTTGCTGCTGTCAATTAGTAAGGTATCTGTTGCTTTGTTTAGCTGAGTATGCTCTTAATTATGCACCACCTTTAAGCTAAGTTGAGTGAGTAGCTATGCATGGTGATTTCTATCAACATTCATGCCTATTTTGTAGGATGTGAGGTCTCATTTCTGTTGTATAAATAGTATAGAAAAATCACCTGTTTGGGATGCATCTCCATACACTTTTGCTGTGCCTTTTAGACACATTTTATGTGTAATTCTTGAGAATTCTTTCTGCATTCTTATCTGCTTAATTCTTCTATACATTGAGAGAGAGATTTGAGTTTAGGTGAGGGTATTTTATCATATTGAGAGAAGTGTTTTATCAACTTGAGAGATAGAGGTTATTGTGGCTTTTTTGGGAATTTTAAAGCTAAGCTAGCTATTGTTCTGGGAAAGCTGAGTTGCTTCCAGTCAATTGGATAAGTGTTTTATAGGCATGGAGATATTCTTCCTGTATTTGTCTTTATTTATGTATGATTGGTTGATTGAGTGTTTTATTGTAAATCCTTGCATTTAGGGAAAGATAGTATTTTCTTTGAAAGGAATTAGAAGTTGTTATACTATTTTGTGAAGTTCTTGTAGTTACTCCATACTAGGAGGAATTTTTTTTCATATGTATATACATACTAGATATGATTAAACAGGGATAGCTTAAGAGTTATTGATAACAAGGTTGTTTGGTTATACTAAATAGCTAGAGGGTTACTCCTGGGAATGTTGTCCATTGAAGGGAGGAATTTTTTTACATTTTATTAATGAGTAGAAATACCCTAGAGTTTGTATAAAAGGTGATAGGTTAATCTTGGGATAAGAGATTACCATGGGAAGGGTTACCTATGCATAGTTTATAGAGGCCTTAAGTCAAAACGAGCTTAAGTAGAATAAGTGAATGTTGACCTTCATTCAAAGTACTAAGTGAGAATTCTTTGGCCAAAGTAGTGTGATTTCCTTTGGCTCCTCTTTCAGTTCACCATGTCCATGTAGTACATGATGGTTGTAGTTGTAGGGTTACAAGTTCTAGACATGTAGGGCACAACACTAGTTTTAGTGTGGTTAGTCGTACAGGGTTACCCAACCAAGATCTTCGTCAAAGCGTAGGGCCATTTATCTATGATAGATGTGCAGGGGATCACATATAAGTCTGTGGTTGGCAGAAAAACACTTGAGTGTTGCTTCTCCTCCTCCTTAGTAGGCAATAGAAGACCAAGGTTTTGAAAGGTAGATTTTGGACCATCTATAACTATTTCTATTAAGCTCAATTGATCTATGTATGTAATTGTGTATGTTCTTGGAATATTTTAATTTATGAAATTATTATGTTGAAATAGAATCCTTGTATATTTTTATGGCATGTTTGTTCATATATTCTCAATAAAAAAAAAATATTTTTTATTGCAATGGATTATTACATAGTTTAATTACTCACATAGTGAAAACTTAGGAAATATTTACTTCATGAAGGGTTGGCATGTTACATGTGGTATTAGAGCTACCAGGTTTAACTCTGGAACCTATGAGCTCAACATACTTTCCATCCAACGTTATCTAATTTTTGGAAATTCTTGTGCCAAGATGGTGCATCTCAAGTTAACAACTAGAAAGTGTTAAAATATCCAATATACTGAGAGGGTGGGGTGAATCAGTATATTATTAAACTTATTAAACAAATACCATCCAATCAATCCAAAGCATATGATAATTAAGATAAGTAGAATCATCAATAAAACATGAGGCACATAACACAAGAGACACCAAAATTTTTACGTGGAAAACCTAGAGTGGGAAAAACCATGATGAGGATTAACTCACAATATAGTGTAATCGATTATAAGATATTACAAAAGGGGTGGCTCACTGCCAGGACTCACTATCCAAAAATGGGAGGCTCATTGCCTACATAAATAAAGTAACAAAATGGCTAATCGCCAGAATTGAACTAATGAAAGTACTCCTCAAGTGTAGATTCAATTCCTTTGTAGCTCAAGAAGATTCACATGCTAGCAAATCACTCTTCACTCTTTTCACTTCCACACATAGTCTGCTAATATTTGCATACATCAACTCTACTATCGATATCTTCAAAAATATCTTGTATATATATCTGATTGTCCATAGACAACAATCAGGTCAACTTCACAAGTCTTCTCAACAATAATTCAAATATGTGGCATGCGACAACATGTCGACATGGATTACACAATTTTTTTTTTAATCCATTACATCTTCAACCGCTTGATAGGTCGGCTAACAATAGACCTAATAGAAAAATTGTAAACAAAAAAATGATACCGGTGATAACCATGAGCATTTGTACACACGAGTTCCTGTCCATGCATGCATTTATCAATTATAGACCATTTCCCCAAAATTGAAGTAGTAGCTATTTACTAGAGAGGATTCTAGAGCAAAATATTAGAGGATGATCCTGCATTACTGGTTCGGAATACCAGATTAATGTGACTTTGAGTCTTGTAGTTGCAACTCATATATCATGGTAACATCAATGACAACAAAACTGTTAACAAGAAATATGATCTTCTTCATTCTTCCAACAATATCCACCTTTTTCATTGATGGAAACATGTGCCAAAAATAATTTTCATACATCCTATGTACAAAATATATTCTATTTCTCTTTCCACTTCTCCCCCTTTGACACCAAGGACAAAGGTAGATCAAAAACATGAAAGATATGTACACAGGGTCTAGAATGTATAACACATAGAATCAAACTTATGAACTCCCCCTGAGGAGTTATCCCAAGCAATGTAAAAACATAAAGAATTTTACGCAGAGGAGGGAGCACTTTGCAGTTCCTGAAGAATGCCTTGCCAGACCACTTTACCATTCTCCCAACTCTGCTTAGTAGATACCAAAATTTATTTCAAAGATTCTAAAACAATAAAATTTTCTTCAACTTCATCTGGAGTGTCCGAAGTCAGATTGATCTTATCCAAATTCTCAGCATTGGCTACCAGAGCATACTCCATCCTCACATAATCACCAAGCAAGCCAATTTTTTTTATTATTCCTTCCTTCTACTTCTATAACATAAATAACTTTTCTCTGTGTGCGGAAATAACATTCCAATTTGATCTATCTCTATCCATGGATACATTGTATGTACTAGAGACAACGGTCAACTGGGACTCAATGGAGCCTATATACACCTAAAATTCGTCAAGATAACCAATTAATTAAACACAAGCTATTTGATTAACAAAACCCTCTTAATTCCTCTGCTTATAAATAAATGGAAAAAAATATTTATATAGTTCACTTTCTTAAATCCTTTCTAAAATCATTTTTCTTCAAGACTTAATTAAATAAACAAATCTAACTAATTTTTTTATTTGATTAATTCCCTTTCATTAAAATTCAATTTTTAAATTCAATTTTGTCACATTTCTACATAATTCTCTAACCTCCTTCCACCTCAACATGTGTCACATGAATTTAAATATTTCTAATTTGAAAAATGGGAATTTCCATCAAAAAACTCCTAACAAGATTGGAGACACATGGCTTCTTCCTCCATTTGATGCTCTTCA
The DNA here is from genome assembly GCA_007115665.2 of Sequoiadendron giganteum. Classification (NCBI taxonomy): domain Eukaryota; kingdom Viridiplantae; phylum Streptophyta; class Pinopsida; order Cupressales; family Cupressaceae; genus Sequoiadendron; species Sequoiadendron giganteum. The sequence continues at coordinate 154,529,287 of VCHN02000014.1, read as the reverse complement.
ACAATTGGCAAAGTGATCTTTTAAAGGGGAAAACCTCCATGATTCTCTCTAACTTCTTCTTCCTCTACTGTTGATCTCTCTGGATCATAATCTTGACCATTGAATCCTGCCACATCACAACATGCCTTGGAAATCCTATAAATACAACATCATTCTCTAGCTTTTCATAACACATCTTTGAGAAAACTTACTCTGCAGAAATCATTTGAGAGCATTTAGAGCAATAGAATAGTAGATTATTCAGAATTTTAGCATAGTATTTGCATAGTAATTTTGAATCATGGCATAGTTGTTAGCTGCATTTCCTTTATTACAGTAGTTTGTATACAACACTTGCACTATAATCTTTAGTTTCATATCCATCATCACATCACTATTATCATCTAAAACATATAATCCAACTTATCAAATCATGTAGGAACTAGGATTCTTGTATTTTACAACATCCGTTCTCCAGGTCATCATTCTACAAGTCATAGTACAAAGAAAAATATGAGAGCCATTATGATTCAAAGAATCCTTAGAGATAGGAAACAATTGAATGACTTTAGGAATTGATTATGTTTTGAATTTGATAAATTATGTGATTCAATTCTCTAATGTAATGCGTCTCATTGGTTGTGTGTTGATTATTCACTTTACACATATTCACATGACACATTCTGGTGCCCACCGTGGGGCCTAGCCCCTTTTATTAATATTTTTTGGAAAGTGTGTTTATAGGTCTGGACGAGAAAATTTTTAGCACGACCTGAGTTCTTTTGGTGCATACAAAACACCTTTTAGTGCATACAATTCCTATTACGGCACATCCGAGACATATTCTCGGGCACTTGTGAGTTCTTTTGGCACATACAGGGGGTTTTCTAGTGCATTCAATCTATATTTTAGCGCATACTTAGATTGTTCTAGCACATCTGTTAGTTCTTCTAGTGCCTAGGAGTATTATTTTAACGCATTTGCTTGTTCCAACACATTGGTTTTTCTTTATTTACAAAATTTTCAAATTTTGGAGATACTCTTTGTCTCTCTGTTTTTGCAGGTATTCTAAACGCTGTCAGAGAATTTGTTGAGACTATAAGAATGCTTTCAAAGACTATTTTCCTGAAACTACTAAAGGTTGTTTTGCAGGGGTGGGATTTATTATCGTTTCTTTTGATTAAATTAGGAACTTAGCTTAATTAGAAGGATAATTGAGCAAACATGTATGCTGTGTTTGTGGAGTGGTAGGCATATGCTCTCCCCTTAACTAGGTGATAAAAAAACCAGACCCATTCTTTTCATTTTGTTGCAATTTTATCCTTAGAGGGCCTGCCTGGTGGGAAAAGTAATCACCCCAAGGAACGACCCAATCGGGAACATGCTAAAGACAAGCGACTTCCACCTGGTATATAAGTGTGGGTACTTGAGGAAAGTTCAAGTATCACGAGGATTGTTTCAACAAGAAGGGCATAAATGGTCTCTTGCCGATGGATGATCCCCCACAAATGAAATGCCTATACTAGAACCTTTTTGTTATAGTAAGCCAAAATCCCTTTTCTATTTGTTGGTGTAAGAGTCTAAACTCTGAAGCCGTCCCATATTCTTGTGGCTTTTAGTAGAGATGAAAAGTTCATCATGGGAGATTCATGAGAACTGAAGCTTGGTTGACCCGAGAAGTGAGTGTCAAGAAAGGGGGAGCCAGTGTGGTCAAGCTTCTAATCATCTGCTAAAAGTAAGCACAACTGGAGTAAAATCCAAGTGGGAATCCAATAAATATTGTCCTTCACATCCTTAGGAATTGTACTTTTTGATGTGTCTTATATGTGTGTTCAAAATAACATTCAAAACAAACATCACACACAAAAATGTACAACTACTGATTCAGAAGAACATACAGTCAAACAAAACAAATCAATTTCTTGCTAGAAAAGCAAGAAAAAATAATCAAACTGTCAGAAAACATTGAATACTTCCAGTTTAGTGCATCCAGATTCTATTCCAGTGCATTTGAGTCATTTTCTAGCACATTTAAGTTTTGTGGTTCATACCCTCCATCTCTTAGTGCATTGAGTTCATAGTTTGGTGCATATAACACACCTTTTAGCACATCTGGCTACTGTTCTATCACATTCATAGAATTTCCTAGCACATATAAGTCTTGTTTTAGTGCATCCATCACATATTTTAGCGCATACCTTCTCTGTCCTGGTGCATCTGATTCATTGTATAACACATGCAATTCATTCCCCAACGCATTTGAGGAACAACCCAACACATCTAGCCTCTATATTAGCGCATCCATCTTTTAACGCATATGTGCACTATTTTGGTGCATCCAGTAAATTCAAAAATCAGAGATCTAATTTCATCCCTTGTTTGATAGTTGGAACTAGAATTAAGGATCCCTATTAGCACATAATCATTCCTCATATACCAAAGAGTCTTAAAATTGTTTAAACTAGCATCTACAATTGAAAATACTTTACCTAAGCTTTGATCAAGCATCTAAAAGTGCCTCATCATCACACCTATCTTTGATTAGCAACTGAGTTTCACCATTAGGATCCATCATCCTTTATTAGGATTCATCATCTTTCATCTTGAAACAAACGTTGTATAATTAGATTTAAGTTATTCCTCTTGGCACTCCTAAACAATGATCAAAGATTAGTACATTTTCATCATTTGTATGCCCGTTCAAACAAGATCAAAAAGATAGAAACTCAAATTAAAAGAGCTTGAAACTCAAAACAACATGGTTGAAGTTGAAGACAATCCTTTCCACAGATTCCACCAACTTGAGAATGAGGAGATCACTGAGGAAGATGTCCAAATTGTACAAGAAGACCCAAATTTCTACAAGTTCCTAGAAAATATTTTTGAAAGAGATGGGGAAAAATACCTTTTAATGCTGGCTAAACAAGGTGCCAAATTGCTCGATGATTTTGACATTACTCAATTGAAAGGAGCACCTAAAAGAACTGAAACTAATCCCCCAAACACAAATCTAGTAGCTACACTAACTCATCAAATGAAAAATCTGCAACAACAACTTCAAGACATGCAAAGGGGAACCACAAAATTTTACTTGTTGCAAGACATTTTCCCATATCCTTTTATCAAAGCGTGAACATTATTCCATTTACCAAACATTTTGAATTCCCAAAGTATGACAAATATAATGGTAAAACAAACCCTATAGATCATGTGAGGGAATTTCAAATCATGAGCCTCAAATTTGCACATGAAGAGACTTATTTGATGAGGTTATTTCCCCATAGCCTAGGTGGACAATGCATGGAATGGTTCTCCAAACTTGCACCAGGTATTAAGACCTTTGAAGACCTGGTTAACAAATTCATCACCCAATACACTTATAGCATACAACATGAGATAACCATGAAGGACCTTTCCAATACGAAACAAAAAAAGGGTGAATCTTTCCTCATATTTTTGAAAAGATGGAGAATATTGTTTTCAAGATATTCTCATCCGATACTTGAAAAAGAGAAGATGGAAATTTTCATCGATAATATAAACGATGATATGAGTTATAGACCTGAATTACAATGTCCACCTACCTTTGAGAAAATGGTTGAAAATGGAATCAAAATAGAAGAAGCTTTGGTCAAGAGAGGAGTCTTGAAAATTTACAATGAAAACAACTCAACAAACTCCTCTAATAATTACCATAACAATGATAAACCAAAGTTTTGGAAAAGAAAAAAGAATACTAATAATGATGTGTTAGCTGAAACACAAAATGCAAAACCAGTGTTTAACTTGACAACAATTGCCACCAAGACCAATCAAAATAATAATCCAACCAACAATCAAAGCAATACCAAAAACACCAATCAAAGCAACAATCAAATTAATGATGCTTCAATTCAACATGAACAAGACACCACCATAAGCTGAAAATAAAATAAATGATACCAACATCACATCCAATAAAGTCCATAACATCAAACAAGACATGGCTGCAATGGAGAACCAAATCAATGTCATAAAAATCAAAGGAAAACATGACAACATACCCATAAATGCAACCACGAGGGGACAATCCAAATATGTTTTAAAAGGAATCAATTCCAAAAAACTTGTCACCCCATCAGATCAATATAACATTATTGATCAATTGCAAAAGATCCCAGTGCAAATATCTATATTGGAACTCCTCAAGATTTCACCCGCCCACAAAGAAATTTTGGGAAAGGCCCTAGTGGACACAACAGTACCAACAAATTTGGAAGTTTGTACATTCCAAGCCATGGTGGGGCATTTGATTGCACCTCATTGCCTATCCTTCTCAAAAATGATGACATATCCATCACTCATCCCCATAATGCAACACTCCACATTGAGGTCTTAATACATAAAAGTCAATTCAAGCATGTTCTAATAGATGGAGGATCCGATCTCAATATATGTACTTTAAAGCTCGTCTGTGCACTGGGATTTTCAGAGAATGCAATAGATTCAAGAAAAAAGATCACCATTAAAGCTTATGATGACAAAGAAAGAGCTTCAAAGGGACTAATTGTGTTGCTAATTCAAGTGGGGCTGATTTAAAAAGATAAAATTTTCCAAGTTTTGGACAAATATTTGACATACAATATACTCTTGGGTCATCCTTGGATCCATGAGATACAGGAAATCCCATCAAATTAGCATCAATGTTTGAAATTCCCTTGCAATAGGAAAGAGATCACCATTCTAGCTGATTCCAATAGTCCTCAGTATTGCAACACCTTCAAGTTGGTCCAAGATGTCTTTGTGCCCCATAACATAGAAGCTCTCCCATTCCCATCTGCCACCCCAAGTAATTCAAACCAATCAAATTCCTTTTCAAAATTGCTTCCCACATCCTTGAATGAAGAAAGCCAACCATCCCCACCTAAACAGCTTGAGAAAAAGGAAGAAGCTACCCCTTCTACCTCCACCAATCATGAAGCCCAACTCAACGCTTTATCCAAACAATTTGAGAAAAAGGTCCAAGTTAAAGATAAAGGCGTGGGTGAATATTCTATTGAGCAATCCCCATGTCTCTCACAAATATCTTTCCCAAAGTCCTATGGCTAACCATCAACCTCAACACAACATTCTTCACAACCTATCACACTCTTTAATGGTAGATTCATAAAAGCAATTACACAAGCTGAGGAATCTGATGATAAAGAAATTTTGAACTGGCTTTACAAGGATGAAGCCAAATCTCAAGCAACAACAAATAATGTACAAACAACACATAATGACAAAGGATTCTCAATCTTGGAGAAAATTGGATACGAAGGACAAGGACCTATCAGAAAGAGAAAATAAGGAATTGTGGAACCAATTCAACCCATTTTAATCAATCCAAAAGACAAGACATGGCTGGGATATAAAGAGGAAACAAAAGAAACCACCCAAAATGTTCTTGAATGAATCCTACAACTGCAAGATAGTAATGACTATGAAAATGACTCAAATGAATATGAGTGGGATTCGTTATTTGAAGAGTCTTGTCATGACAAGGGAATTGATGTGATACAAAAGTGTGCACCCATATGTGAGGAGGGACAAAGTTCGGGGTTAAGACCACTTGAATTTGGATCACAATCTATCGATGGATCAAGCGAAGATGATCATACTCCTAGCGAGAAAAATCATTCGGAGGAGAGTTACATCATATACCTTGACATTTATATTGGAATACTTCATCAGGACCCTTACTGCCTTCAACTTAAACCAATCTAACGATTCCCTACCTCTAGTACATCTCGAACTTATCGATTGGGACAATCGAGCCTCTTGACATCCCTATCTTTTCAAACGATGATGCCATCGTCAACTTCCTCTATGATGACAACCCTGAAATACGTTCCACCATTGAATCTCAGAACGAAGCTTCCAGTCAAGGGAGTGTCAAATCTCTCAGCTGCAAAATGAATAATACAAAAAATCGATCTAATGGTAAAAACCATTCTATGGCAGTATTAGATCAAGAAAAGTAAAAATAAAGAGCATATCCAATGATGAAAACCTCTCTGAGGCGCCGAAGGATGAGAGATTTGACACTCTTCCCCAACACTTTCAAGAGAGATCAAAATTATTGATTGAGCCCACACAATCCATCAACATCGACATAGTAGAAGCAATAAAGTCTCTACATTTAGCAACATCCTTGACAAAACAAGAAAAATGAAGCTTCACCAAATTCTTTGAAGAGCGACAAGTCAACTTTCCTTGGTGTTGTGTAGTTTTTGCACACACGCCCCACCAGAGGCAGGGACCCTCTTTTTCTTTTGCATTTTTGCACCTTGGCTTTGTCAATTTCAGTTTTGCTCTTCTTGGGAGGTTATTTTGGGATTAATTCAAGACTTGGTTTGATGAAGGCAATATTCTGAGGCTCTAGGGGCTCTTCACTTGTCTTGAAAATTGGAAATGGGGATTTTGAAGTGAATTTTCAATGTTATGTGTAAATATTTTTGCACCAATGGATAGAGGACGAAAAATTAGGCCAAGTTTCTTTTTGAACTTTTCAAAAATTCTTCTAGAAAAAAAGTAATGAGGTTTTTTAGGGGATTTTGACTTTGCTTGAAATTTCAGGATTTTCCTCCCTCAACGGATTTTCCTAAAAATTCCTTTAGGCCCTCAAAATAATTTCCTTTTTGGAAAATTCTCAAGCCCTCAAAACCTAAAATTTTCCAAAATGAAAATTTCCTTTTGGAAAATTCCTTCAAGCCCTCAAAATCGAAATTTTCCAAAATGGATTTTTTAAAACGATTTTTTTTCCTGAAATGCAATTTTTTTTTTTTAAATAATTTTTTTTCGATGATGATATTTATTTTTTAGGATTAAATAAATCAAAAAAGGGGGGACTTGCATATGGATTCGTGCCAAGAGGGAAAATCTAGAAAAGTTCAACTCAAATATTAAAGTGGGGCCTATATAAGAATCCGTGCCACCAGCTGTATACCAATTGGAGAGGTGCATTTAACAAGGAAAGACATGTGAAGCTATATTTATTCTCTAATGAGGATTTTCTCAAAATTAATGTCATTGGACCACAATGCAACTGAATGCAATTGATTAGATGATGATGTACCATGAGCTCCCAAATTAATTGTAACAACTGGATGCTTCTAGAAGTGTAATGTATGCCATTGGATGAATTAAATCCTGGCCATTGATTCAAAATATAATTTTCTATAAAAGGCCAGTGCTTTCTCATTTGTAAAGGAGTTAGACTGGGTTAGAAGAGCTGATTAGAAGTTGTAGAAAGCCAGAATTGGCAAGTAGATTTCATAAATTAGCTGTACGAGAGGAGAGAGACTAAAAATTGTTATGTAATGCTGGAGAAGTAATGCAATTGAGTTTTTGATTTGGAAAACTTTGTATTTACCTTTGAAAATTTATGGTTTCTTGTTCTCAATTCTTAGTGTTAGATGTTAGATGCTAGTTTTTCAGTTCTTTCATGTCAATGGTGAAATGTTAATGATGTTGATCGATCTCCGGTCCATACTTTTAGCAATTTTATGATTGTAAGTTGCTGTGTAAAGTTAGTCTGGGCCTTATTTTGTGCTAAGTTCAACTGTGGATACTTGTTTACATTGCACCATTTACTAGGTATGTGGATGAATGTTCATAGTCTGAAAATATCCAGTTTCCTTAGAAGATTGCACTATTTCTGCAGAGTTGTGGGCTTGTCCTTGATCAAGTAGAGATTGGTTTTATTAGGGATCTATCCATTTGCAACATTCATCATTGTTGTGATTGATCTTAGGTGTTAGCATTGGGATCTCTTTGAAACCCTTATCTCTTTTGCTGTTTATTTTGAATATGGGTTAGTTTTAGGATTAAAAACATCACCATATTGCTGCATCTGATGAAAGTACACTTCCAACATTGTTAATTTGTAAGGTCCCCTTGTGATTACCAGCATTTCAAATTTTATCACTGAGTTGTTTTATTGTATTGTCAAGACCTGACATTAGAGACCTTGGGATTATCTCTTGAGGCTTGCTGATAGAGATTTACCTTTCAAGCGAGATATGATATCATATTCTGTCTGAGTTGTTGTTGTGTAGAAAACACCATCAACACTTGGTCCTATGTAGACATGCCAGGTATAGATATGGATTTAATCATGCATCATCTATCCTTACCACTAGGGGTAAAACCAGTGAAGTAAAAGTTAAGGAAAATATATCCACATATTGCCCTCTTGGTGAAAGTAGAAGTGAAGAAGCTATTGGATGTAGGATTCATTAGACCAATTGATTATGTTGAGTGGATCTCCAACATTGTACCAGTTTCAAAACCTGACAACAATATCTAGATTTGTATAGATTTCAGAGATCTCAATAAAGCTTGTCTAAAGGATGATTTTCCTCTACCCAACATAGACATCATTGTGGACCTAACAACAAGACATGCCATGTTTTCACTTATGGATGGATTTTCAGGATATAACCAAATAAAAATCTCACTTGAGGACCAAGATAAAACAACCTTCACATGTCCATGGGGCACATTCTATTGGAATGTCATGCCTTTTGGATTGAAGAATGCGGGAGCTACTTATCAATGAGCCATGATGACAATTCTCCATGACATGATGCACACCTTCATGGAATATTATGTAGATGATCCATTGGAAAAATCATACACCAAAGAAGGACACCTAGAGATCCTAGACAAAATCTTCACTAGACTAGAAAAATTTAATGTATGACTGAACCCAAAAAAATGTGTATTTGAGGTGACATTTGCAAAACTCCTAGGGTATATAGTTTCAGAAAAAGGAAATGAGGTGGATCCCAGAAAAGTTAAGGCAATCATGGAGATGCTTCCTCCCAAGAACATAAGTTAGCTAAGATCACTCCAAGGAAGATTTCAGTCTATTTGAAGATTCATCTCACAACTGCGAGCGAAGACCCATCCTTTCACTCACTTGCTACACAAAAATTTTCCTTTAGATGGGATGAGAAATGTGAAGCCCATTTCAACCAATTGAAGAAATATCTAATGAGTCCACTTGTCTTAGTACCACCAGTAGAAGGAAAACCACTCTTACTATACATAACAACAACTAAGACATCATTGGGAGATTTGCTAGTGCAAGAGGATTCAACAGGAAAAGAAAGGGCGATCTATTATATCAAGAAAACCTTAAATTACTATGAAATAAATTATATCCATTGAAAAGGCTTTCCTGGCAGTAGTGTTCACCACTCAAAAATTGTGACATTATATGCTAACTCATACCATCAAGTTAATAGCCAAAATTGATCCATCAAAATATCTACTCAACAAGACAAATCTAACAGGAAGAATGGAAAAGTGGGTAATGATACTGAGTGATTTTGACATCCCATATGTTGATAAGAAAGCCATCAAGGGTCAAGCCATTGTAGATCAACTAGCTGAAGCACCATTACATGATGATCATCCTCTACACATTGAGTTTCTAGATGCTGATGTCTTTACCATAACAACCAAACAATGGATATTATACTTTGATGGATCATACACTCAACATGGATCGGGAGTGGGAATTTTATTTGTCACTCCTCAAGGGAATACCATTCCAAAATCATACAGACTGGTGTTCCCCTACACCAACAACATGGCAGAATATGAAGCACTCATCATTGGCATCAAGGTAGCTGTAGGATGAAAAATCATAGTTGCAAGTCTATGGCGATTCTCAACTAGTCATAAATCAATTCAATGATGACTATCAGATAAAGGACGACAAACTGATTCCCTATAAAGGAATGATTAATGACTTTAAGAAATACTTTGTTATTATCAAATTTGAACAATACTATCAAATTTGAACAAATCTCAAGAATGGAAAACAAAGTTGCTGACGCAATGGCTGCTATTGCTTCTCTGTTACAAATTCCAGATAAAAGGAGCCGTTATGAGTTCATGGTGGAACTATTGTTTACCCCTACCTATGACGATCCCGAGTCCCGAGTCATTTTCCATTTACTTGACGTTGATACCTCAATCTATGGGAATATCTACACATATCTAAGAGATAACACCCTTCCACCTGACCTATCAAGAAACAAAAAATGAAACTTCATCCATCAAGCTGCCTGACACATCCTTATCACGGATGTACTTTACTGGCGAGGTCTTGATGGAACTCTCCTTCGATGTCTAGAACATGATGAGTTTGAAATGACCTTATAGGAAGTTCACGAGGGTATCTATGGAACACATTGAAGTGGTCTTACCCTAGCGAAGAAAATCCTACGTTTGGTGTATTACTAGCCGAATATGGAGGAGTCTTTCCAGTTTGTCAAGAAATGCAAGAAGTATCAGATCCATGGTAACCTCATTAATGCACCAACACAAGAACTCCAACCATTTGCATCAACCTAGCCCTTTTGGTAATGGGGACTTGACCTTGTGGGAAAAATCCATCCATCTTCTTCCAATGGGCACAAATTCATAATCACGACCATCGAGTACTTCACAAAGTGGGTTGAAGCTATTCCTTTAACTACCATCACTGGTAAGCATATTGCATCCTTCATTCTAAATTATATCATCTGTAGGTATGACATTCCTCAATTCATTGTCATCGACAATGGTAGACCTTTCAAGAATTAGAACATCTAAGAACTTTGTGAAAGGTTTCATATCTGACATCAGTTTTCTACACCATACTATCCTCAAGGAAATGGCCAAGTAGAGGCCTCAAAAAAAACCATCCTAAAGATCCTATAGAAAACCATAAACGATGCTAGATGTGACTGACACGTTCAACTGAACCTTGGTTTGTGGCCTTTTCATACCAGTATCCACACATCGATAGGAGCCACATTATATGCTCTTGTCTATTGATCAAAGGCCATTTTACCTATTGAGGCTAAGATACCATCACTCCGTGTGTCATTGAAAGGCATCATCTCAGATGAAGACTATCGAGTATCTAGATTACAAGATTTGGAACTATTGGATGAACATCGTCAACTTGCAGTTGATCACCTGAAAGAATATCAACAAAGAATGTCAAGAAGTTATAATCACAAGGTCAAACCAAGAAAATTTCAGGTCGGTGATTTGTTACTAAAATAAAACCCGTGCAATCAACAAGATAGAGAAAATAAAGGAAAGTTTAAACCGAATTGGCTAGGACCCTTTGTTATTGTATCGGTCTTCAGATCAAGAGCATATCAACTATCCATGCCTGAAGGGGATCTATTTGAGGAACCTATGAATAGCCTCCATCTCAAAAATGTCTACACATAATTCATCCGTTGCATGGTATAAAAGTCCTAAAGAAATACAAAAAAAATCAAAAAATGTCCTAAAAAAATAGTTACCCTGGTAAAAACCTGGAAAACAAGCACCTTGGTGACAACAAAAAGAAAAATCATTGCCTTGATGAAAACCTAGCAAACAAGCATCTTGGTAACAGAAAAAAAATCATAAAATCTGAAAAAGTGCAATAAAAAAAAGTAGTGAAAACCTGGTAAATAGGCACTATTTGTGATGAATCGGCTTCTCCATGAATTTAGAATGTGCATTGGTCGTCGGCTTTTTCTATCATTATGCATACATGCCTATCATAAAATGAGCTTCATGAACATATCTAGCTGCTGCAGTCGTGTCCCACCTTGTCTTGGTTATCAATGTACATATCTGTAATAATTGGTTTGTTTCTCAATGGGGGAAAAATCCTAAACTCATTGGAGGCAACCTGTTTTGAGCTTAAAACAACAGACGAGAAACAACAAGGCAACCTGGAAAAAACAACAATCATCCTGAACATCAATCATCATCCATCAAATTATAAACAATCAAAATCAACATCAAGACAAACAAATCAAATCTCATTGGATGATCATCTTCTGAATCAGGGTTCCATCACGTTGGCATGTATGTTCAATTTTTGTGCCTTGATTGTTGTTATCATTTCTCTAGAGTACCCCAATGATGTCCTGAACTAGAGAAGCAAGGAAGGAGAATGATATTTTCTTTGTCTATTGTCTATGAGTCAATCATTACTACTGTGCAAATTGTTGCGAGACATACTCTACAAAGTATCATTGATGACATTCTTAATTTACATGGGAAAATGATTATCTCTTGTTTGTTTACACAGGCGATGCTTAGGTCATCTTGGTCCAATTATACCTAGATTCTTGTGTTATTTTTTATTATCAAAACTCAACGGAGGTTGTACTCAGGTCGTCATGGTCTAATTATACCATCGATGTTTGTACTAACTTTCAATATAATAAAGACTCAATTATGATAAAAATCATGACAACTTGGCTAACAAAATGACAACCTTGCATGGTAGATTAGATCCGCATCCATATTAGTTCTTCATCTGTATTTTGGGATTTTCCAAGGCTGGAACAATTTTTAAACAATGTTACCTCTATCATCAAATGGATTGAGTATACTTGACATTAACAAAAACATACCATTCTTATGTAGTTGCATAAGCATTTTAAAGTTACACCATGCACTAGAAAGGCATTATCATTATCCATTCATTCATGCATCCATATATTTGCATTTACATTAGGAATCATACATTTTTAAATTCTTTCATTCACATATTATAAATAATAAACCATCCATTTATGCATTTATCATAATTTTTCACATGAAAATCCAAAAAAAACATATCATACAAACATCAATTAGGCATTCACATTTGGAAAAATCCAAAAAAAAAGCATTATCACTATTCATACATTTGCAGTCATCATAGTATTCACGTTAGAAAAATAAAAAATGAAATAATCTCTTATAAATCATAATCCATCCATCCATACCATCAATCATTCCTTCATAAATTACATCATAATATTTGGATTAGAAAACAAAAAAAGAATTGCATTGCATCATATTTGCATAAGTAAATTCATCTCATATAGTATAGCAACATCATACATTTGCATCAAGAAAATACAAAAAATAAATTGCATCACAGTTCATTTGCATCCATCTCATAGCATAAAACATCATTCATAAATAATCATCATCCACATATATTAATATATCATCATGTCATCCATACATGATCATGACATAAAACATATAACATCAACTAAAAATCACAACATAGAAATTAAATGCATCCATCATAAGCACATATAAAAACATATAGATCAACCGTCATCGCTGTATATCATATAAATCTTAAAATAATCATAATGTCAAGTGTACAAAGATGTCTAACAATGTAGATAGATACAACATCAAAAATGTGGTAGTATCTAAATGCCTCAAATTGGTGTATACATCAAATGTCTCAAAATACATCAAGTATGATCATGGAAGCTATGAGGTGCTCCTCCCAAACCTTGCTAGTCTCACTTGACCTCCTACAACACCTGAGGTACCTGCACCTACTGCACCTGCTGCACCTGTACTTGGGTCCAGAACTAGATCTTTGCATGGTGGTTGTGTCACTCCCATGTTGGTGGTCCGAGAGTGGCTGCATACTAATTTGGAATGTGCATAACTCACTCTCTGCTCTGCAGACACAACCTGATAATATTGGCCTTGATAGTACCCTGTCTCTCTGGTGACCTGTGTGACCTCTCTCATCATATCACCTACCGTGGTCCCCTCTGCCACTCTCTATAACCTATCGTCTAAGGCCAGTGCCTGTTCATCCTGCTCTCTAGCCACATCTCTCTCGGCCCTCAAGGCAGTAACCTGTGCCTATGCCTATGCTAACAACACCTGCACCTATGCCAACTGACTCTGCAGTGTCTGTACCTATACCTGTAAAGAATCTATCTTTGTCTGCTGTTGCGAGGGCACCCCAATTTTTATATGTTGTTGTGGTGTGGCCACCAAAGATATCTTCTGTTGTGGTACCATGATGTCCCTAACATCAAATGCTACACCATCGCCACCTCTACCACCATCATCTCTGCCATCATCTCCACCATCATCACCATCTCCCCCATCATTTCTCTCCCCCTCCTCCTCCTCATCATCTCCTTCACCTCTCCTTTGCCTAGGTGGACATGGTGGTTCCCTCTCATCATTATTTAATACTGGCATGGAATCATATGGGATTGATAGCTGAGGAAAAGGATGTGTAAAGAAATACTGCACATAATCCTCTGAGTAGGTAGCCTCTATAATCTTTGGGTGATAGTCCCATATCACTGGCTATAAACCAAAGTACTCCAGACATGCAACATCATACAATAGCACAGGTCCCCACTCTGGTATATCCTACCATCATTGTGCATAATGTGCCACCCCCTAGGGCATGCCCTATACCTTGTCGTATTGTCGATGTTCTCTCCCCAGAAGGAATCTCTCAATGATAAAAGGTGTCCTCCCAATCAGATATCTAGCTATGCACACATAAGGCATCTTTGTATCATCCTCTGGCCACCACTCACAATCAAGATAGGGCCTCCATGTCATAGAATATAAATAATCTAACACTCTTCTCCAGTACTCTAGTTTTCCTAGCTAATGTTGGACAACTGGACTTGTGTAACCATGAACATATAACCTCCCAAATGGCCTCTGTCTCTCTGCAACTAGTCTCCTGACAACTATATTCCCCCACACCCATATCTATAATAATGTCACTCCAACTGATAAATTGGATGCCCTGAGGTACACACCCTGGTGAAGATCATGGTATAAATGGGTAAGCATACATGATCCCCATGCATATTGAGTCTGATATAGAATCAAGCTCTCTAGTGTTTGACCCCATCCAACTGAAAATTCCTTTGACCTACGGTCGAGACATAAGAATCCTCTGATGAATCCAACAAGTACACACATAAATGTGGCATATGAATCAACCATATCCCACCATGGGATCTCATAACTGCAAATCTGGTCATCCTCAAAGACTCTCCTCAAGGCATCGGTCCCTCCCTACTCAATGACATCATACACAACCAAATCTCCAACAACTGGAATACGCAGAATCCGATAGACATCCTCTGGTGTCATGATCATCTCACCAGTGGGTAAGTGGAAGGTGTTGTGGTCGCTATGCCACCTCTCTACTAAAACTTTCAATAGTCCTTGATTAATCCTAATCTAGGGCATATCTAGCAAGGAAGTCAACCCACACTGTCCAATCACATTTAGATTCGCCTTATCTAAATGTGGTATCAAATCCTAGGTCCTCGGGAATTGCTCTTGTGACATCAATGTCGATGAAGGCTCCTATCATCATAACATATCAAATTAGAAATCAATCAATCAAACATCATTCAACCTATCAATCTAATCAGCTCTAATGAGACTTTGATCAAATCTTGTGAGCATTTATCATTGATCCTCACCTATCATGAGGTCAATCAATATCATTCTATCCTTGATCCTCACCTATCATGAGGTCAATCATCATCATCTTATTATTGAATCTTACCTATCATGATATCAATCATCATCTAATCTATCAAGATCATCAAAAAACACCTAATCGAAGGTTGATGCAATAAAAAATCATCAAAATTAGGGAGTTTTGTCAAAAAGTCATCAATCTGGCATAGATGTGCTAAAACAGTGTCTCAAAGCACTAAAAACCTGGATGCGCTAGAAGATTTCATCGATAAGCCATAATAGGGTCTCTATGCACCAAATCTATGTATGCACCATTGAATTCATCAATGTGCTAAACCCCTCTATCAATGCGCTAAATGCTTCTATGCGCTAAAGAATTTACCCATTGTGATAAAACTTGACATCGTTGCACCAAAAGATCCTATGCACTAGGGAAATAAACCTATGTGCTAAAAGTTCTTATGCACTACAACATTAACCCTATGCACTAAAAACCTAATCCTATGCGCTAAAAATCTGAATGCGTTATTACAGTCTATAGATGCGCCACTTCGGCAACCTAATGCACTAAAACATAAAATCAATTTTGAAACGCGAAAAAATGCGAGAGAAATGAAATGCACAAATCACAAGGAGGTTTTTTGGGGTATGTATTGGAGGTACTATGTTGTTGGGTGGTTGTGACATCGCACACACTCGAAATTATGTGTCTGAATGGGGATCACCATCTTGCTCAAATTGCTCAAAATCACTCACTCTCTCAAATTTTCAAACTTAAAAATGCACAAATGAATTCCTTTTCACTCATTTTTAGCTTTTAAAGGGTGATTAAGTGATGCAGATACTAGGTGGCACCCAACTACATTAAGATATCGAGATCTTCCACATGGTCATAAGAGGCATCTAACAAGATTAAGATGCTTACACAAATTCAACTTATCACCAAGCACTCCCTAAAGGCTTCTAGGCCTCAAACACAACTTATGAAGATCTCTTTTAGAGAAGGTTGTACAATGGCCAACAAAACATCAATTTGGACTTCCCACAAACCCAACACAACTTTCCCAAAAGATTACAAGTGACTTCTTTGACACAACCTTGAGAAACAACAAATTTCCCCTATTTTTAGGACATAAATTAGCTTCAATTTACAAAGGAGGTCCTTCACAAACACATCAAACAATCTTTTTTCATGAATCAAAACATCATATTTTCCAGTTTGTTTTCCACCCCAAGATTTTCTTACCACTAATCTCACAAACCCTCATTCTCAAAGCAAATACCAAGGGTTTTATAGAAAATCCTATCTCCAAGGTTCCTACAACCAATATAATGCTTCAAACACCTCACATACCATTTACACATGCTTAAAAATCAATTACATAAGCCATTCAATCAGAAATTTATCAAAACCATTCTTTAGTTGCCTGATTTTATCATAAAAACCACTCTGCCTAGCCTAGGGCATCAATTCCCAAACATCAAAATGCCTTATTAAAACTCCAAACATCAATGGAAATCTAATATAGAATGATTCAAGAAATTCCTTTGAGAAACAAGCCATCATAGTAGGAGGGATGGCTCAAACCTTAAATAAACCCCAAGATCATACCTTGCTGGCCTGTACAGGCAATCACAAGGTTTTGGTCAAATATTTCCTCTAAATTGTTTAAGAATCCTTCAAAAATAAAGGAAAAGATTATCAACACATATTACCACAATATTAAATGAATTTTAGACCAATGGAGGTTTGCACTAGCTGTACACAACAAGAATAACAACAAAACACAATAATTTTCCTTATAAGTGTTGGTGTTTTATTGAAACTCTTCTTCTAATTGATTGAACAACAATTTCTCAAGCCTTCTTAGGCCATTTTATACATTTTTAATTCAAAAACTACCTCTCAATGCCCTTAACTACCTTTTCAAGTCCTAATCCCTTCATATTCCCTTGAAAAATGACAATTTTTTTTTATGCATTAACAATATTGCATTTTTTGCAAACTTTAACCTATTGGACTCCAATAACCCCCAAATACATTTAAAATGGTGTCTTAGACCTTATGTGACATAAATAAACTTTAAAACATCCTATAATTACTACAACTCCACCTTGACACATTACTACCCTATCAACTTATGCACCATGGTTGTAGGTGCTCCTGCACCATACACCCACCTAGAAGAAACTCATGGCCCATGAGTGGGGTTTGGTACTAGCCCCACCATGCTTCAAAAATTCTCCCTTGAACCATAATATCCTTCCACTATTTCATGCTTTGTACTCCATGTTGCCCTGCACTTTGAATTATATTTGCATGTGAAAAGGACTGTGCTTGCACATTCAAACCTAATGTCTATTCTTTTCCCATTCCTTGTTCCAAACTTGTTGGTCTCCCTGCATCTGTACCTACAATAAAATAAGGCTTAGAAACCTCTGTCCGTGTACTCTTCTTTGTGTCATTTCCCTACTCACAACTACCCGTACTACCTTGTTCTTCTTTCATTGCTCCATTAACTTCCTTTATCAATGTTTTGTCAAACTTTTGTGCTTCTGTACCTACAAATGTTATTTGTATCTCAATTTTATTCATAGCCATAGGACACTCAATGGTCCCCACCACAAAAATCTCTTGCTTATTCACTGTCAACCCTATTTTTTCCTTCATACTTGTTGTCCCTGCATTTACAATCTTAGGATAGTTTACAACATCTGAATGTTTATTTTCCTTCACAATATTTATAGGTTCTTTCCTTCCACACATAATGACCTTTGCCTTACCCTTGACATCTTCTACAAGTGGACTTAACACAAAATAAAAACCATCTTTCACTATGGTTTAGGTATTTTACCTACCATCATACATAGGTCTCCTATCATACTACCAAGGTCTACCTAGGTGTATGTGACAACAATCCATTGGAAGAATATCACAAACCACACTGTCTTTGTAACCACCAATCTAGAAATCAACTACTTCCTTCTCATTCACCAATAAAGATTGACCATTACTTAACCATGATACTTTGTAAGGTAACTCATGAGGTTTTATTTGCAAGTTTAACTTGTTCACCATTTCACATGACACCATGTTTTTAGTTGAGCCAAAATCAATCACAATTTTACATACCTTTCCCTTGCTCTTGTAGGTGGTCTTGAAAAGGCTCTTCCTTTGCAATGGTTCTATCTCTTTGGAGGTCCTCAAAATTTGTTTTTGTAGCATCAAAGCTTCTCCAACTTCAGGTTTTGCAGGATGTCTTGATGAACTAATGCTTTCCTCTTCATCCTCTTGCACAAGTTTAACTCTCTTTTCACCTTTACTTCCACTTTATGAAGCACCAAAATTCTCAGGAAACATGTAGGATGAATGGCCAAATTCATTGCAAGTATACCATCTACCTAAAAACACATTGGAACTCCTACCTCATCCAAATCAGCCTCTTGTGCCTCTCCATCCACCTTTGAAAATATTTCTCTTGTCCCTTCATGGCATCTTCTTGATTGTCATTATTTGGCTTTGAATTAGGCATAGATCCTCTACCTCTTGATGCATTACCTCTGCCTCTAACAACTTTTTCTTGTCTTGTATTCAATTTCTCCTCCACCCTAATTTCCATTTGATAACATTCCTCTACATTCCTAGGGTTAGCCAAAACCAATTCATCTTGTATGTTAAACCTCAAACCACCCATATATCTAGCAAATTTTTCATCCTCATTCTCATCATGACTAGACCTCAAACTTAGTTTATAAAACTCTTCAGTATAAGACTTAATGTCCATTTCCTTTTTCCTTAAGCCTTGAAACTTCTTAAAAATTTGAACTTGATGATCCTTGGGTAAGAATTTACCTTTGAGTTTTGATACCATCTTGTCCCATGAGGTAATTTTGTACTTGCCTTGCTTCCTTCTCTCTGATTGAAAGTAATCCCACAATACCAAAGCATGGCCTTGCAAATTTTTCTTTGCAATCTTAACCCTCTGCTCCTTAGGAACCTCATCACACTCAAAATGGTTATCTAATACAACAATCCAATCAAGTAACTCTTCATCATTTAGACTCCCACCATACTTTTCAACATCAATCTTTACCTTATGCTTGTCATTCTTAACTACCTTCAACAACTTTGCAATTATTTGATCCTCAAGGTCAAGCTCTTCTTCCATATCTTCAAACTCTTCATCTTCCTCTTTATCTGACTCACTCTCTTCCAAATCCATTCTTTTTTTTTGTCTCTAAGGCTATAATTATTTCCTCCAACTCTCTGATCTCTCTAGCATTTCTGTCTTTCATCTCCTTCATCTCTTTAGCCATATCTTTTTTCTTTGGAGGCATCTTTGAATACTGAACTCTTCACTTCTTCCTTGTTCTTCACAACCTTCAAAATTAAAACAAATCTACTCCCTGATGCTCTAATACCACTTTGATGCAAATACTAGGTGGCACCCAACTACATCAAGAGATCAAGATCTTCCACATGGTCATAAGAGGCATCTAACAAGATTAAGATGCTTACACAAATTCAACTTATCACCAAGCACTCCCTAAAGGCTTATAGGCCTCAAACACAACTTTTGAAGATCTCTTTTAGAGAAGGTTGTACAATGGCCAACAAAACATCAATTCGGACTTCCCATAGACCAAACACAACTTTCCCAAAAGATTACAAGTGACTTCTTTGACACAACCTTGAGAAACAAAAAACTGCCCCTATTTTTAGGACACAAATTAGCCTCAATTTATAAAGGAGGTCCTTCAAAAACACCCGCCCCTCACTCAAAAAATTCAAATAGTCTTTGCTCATGAATCAAAACACCACATTTTATAGTTTTTTTGCCACCCCAAGGTTTCCTTACCACTGATCTCACAAACCCTCATTCTCAAAGCAAATGCCAAGGGTTTTATAGAAAATCCTATCTCTAAGGTTCCTACAACCAATATAATTCTTCAAGCACCCCACATACCATCTGCACATGCTTAAAATCAATTACATAGGCCATTCAATCATAAATTTATCAAAACCATTCTTTAGTTGCTTGATTTTATCACAAAAACCACTCTGCCCAGCCTAGGGCATCAATTCCCAAACATCAAAATGCCTTATTAAGACTCCAAACATCAATGGAAACCTAATATAGTATGATTCAGGCCATCACAGTAGGAGGAATGGCTCAAACCTCAAATAAACCCCAAGATCAAACCTTGTTGGCCTGTACAGGCAGTCACAAGTTTTTTGTCAAATATTTCCTCTAAATTGTTTAAGATTTCTTCAAAAAAAAGGAAAAGATTATCAACACATATTACCACAACATTAATTGAATTTCAGACCAATGGAGGTCTACACTATCTGTACACAACAAGAATAGCAACAAAACAAAGTAATTTTCCTTACAAGCATTGGTGTTTCATTGAAACTCTTCTTCTAATTGATTGAACAACAATTTATCGAGACTTCTTAGGCCATTTTATACATTTTTAATTCAAAAAATACCTCTCAATTCCCTTAACTACCCTTTCAATTCCTAATCCCTTCATATTCCCTTGAAAAATGACAACATTTTTTTATGCATTGACAATATTGAATTTTTTGCAAACTTTAACCTATTGGACTCCAATAACCCCCAAATAAATTTCAAATGGTCTCTTAGACCTTATGTGACATGAATAAACTTTAAAACATCCTAGAATTAATCAAACTCCACCTTGACACATTATTACCCTATCAAATTATGCACCATGGTTGTAGGTGCTCCTGCACCATTAAGTGGCATTATTTTATTTTATTTTTCAAAGGGGCTTAATTCATCAACTATTCAATTGGGGAAAATTTCACTCGGGAGATAAATCATTCTCGCATCATAAATTTTTGAAATAAACATCAAATCATCAAAAATTTCCAAAAATCTGGAAAATTCAAAAAATCACCGATTTATCTCCCGAGGGGGCATATATCTGCCATCACTTGAAAACCAACATCTAGGGCATTGAATTTTTTTTTTCAGCACCAACACCAAATTTTTCTTTGAAGCAATGTGTAAACACATCACTTCAAAGAGGGGAAACATGTATACACCTAAAATCGGTGAAGATAATCAATTAATTAAATACAAGCTATTTGATTAATACAACCCTCTTAATTCCTCTACTTATAAATAAATTGAAAATTTTATTTATATAGTTCACTTTCTTAAATCCTTTCTAAAATTATTTTTCTTCAAGATTTAATTAAATAAACAAATCTAATTTTTTTATTTTATTTGATTAATTCCCTTTCATTAAAATTCAATTTTGTCACATTTCTACATAATTCTCTAACCTCCTTCTACCTCATCTGCAACCTCAGCATGTGTCACATGAATTAAAATATTTCTAATTTGAAAAAATGGGAATTTCCATCAACAAACTCCTAACAAGATTGGAGACACATGGATTCTTCCTCCATTTGATGCTCTTCAACACTTGGCAAAGTTCTCTTTTAAGGGGGACAACCTCCATGATTCTCTCTAACTTCTTCTTCCTCTACTGTCGATCTCTCTGGATCATAATCTTGACCATTGAATCCTACCACATCACAATATGCCTTGGAAATCCTATAAATACATCATTCTCTAGCTTTTCATAACACATCTTTGAGAAAAATTACTCTTTAGAAATCATTTGAGAGCATTTAGGGCAGTAGAGCAGTAGATTATTCAACATTTTAGCATAGTATTTGTATAGTAATTTAGAATCATGGATTAGTTGTTAGCTGCATTTCCTTTATTACAATAGTTTTTATACAATACTTGCATCATAATCTTTAGTTTCATATCCATCATCACATCACTATTATCATCTGCAACATATCATGTAGCTTATCAAATCATGTAGGAACTAGGATTATTGCATTTTACAACATCCATTCTCTAGGTCGTCATTTTGTAAGTCATAGTGCAAAGCAAAATCTGAGAGCTACTATGATTCAAAGAATCCTTAGAGATAGGAAACAATAGAACAAATTTAGGAATTGATTATGTTTTGAATTCGATAAATTTTGTGATTCAATTCTCTAATGTAATATGTCTCATTGGTTGTGTGTTGATTATTCACTTTACACATATTCACACGACACATAGTCCATGAGATATTTTATGTTTTGAGTGGCATCAGGCCATCAAATACAATAGGAAAACTCAAAACTAGCTTCATATTCACAAGCCTTTATAGATTCAAGGCTCTTCTCTACATTGGTATGGGTCAAGGCACATTTTTCATGAAGGATCAATTGCATTTTCTCATTTAGTTTCTCTTATGCATCCTGTTTTGTTTTCTCAACAGTCCCGTGGCATGCTCCTTGAAGGATTCCAATAGAAGCTTCAGATTCTCAATCAAAGAGAGAGATGTATCTATAGATGTATTGGGAGTGATATCCTGTAGAGCCTTAATGGAATCTACAATGATCTCAGTTCCCTTCTGATGTATTTCTAAGATTTCTCTTCTATCAAATGCATGAAATATAACGCCTGATACCAATTTATGTACTGAAGAAATCTTGTTCATGTCTGCATAACCTTGATTCATTGGAAGTTGTAGGAGTTCCAGAGGAATTACCAGTTGAAATATAATCTTCTTAGATAGCAGTCCATTTAAGACATCATCATCGAAGGAAGATTCTCTAGTGTAATTTTATGATTTCACAACCTTTTGGGATACTTCTTCATTCTTTCTAGCAATTACGTCTAATTCCTTATTTCTATTTTCTCCTTC
Source organism: Sequoiadendron giganteum (assembly GCA_007115665.2). NCBI lineage: Eukaryota > Viridiplantae > Streptophyta > Pinopsida > Cupressales > Cupressaceae > Sequoiadendron > Sequoiadendron giganteum. The sequence goes on along the minus strand of VCHN02000014.1, from coordinate 154,506,253 downwards.
TTCCTCTAAGTTCTTTTCTTCCATCTCCTTTTCTTCTGATTTTTCTTCTTCTACCTTTTCTTCTTCATTTTTCTCTTTTTCTTTTTCTCCTTCCCTCTTCTCCCTTATCTCTATCTTCTTCTTTGGGGTGTACCAGAGGGGTAGTAGCATGAACATCTACTTCAATATTTTCTTAACATGTTTTCCACTTTCCAGATTCTCATTAGCAACATTGATTTCTGGTAGAACATTTGTACTACCTATTTCCGGAGGAGTATTGGTGTCATTCACTTCCAGAGGTACATTATCATCAGCAACACCAAAAGGAGGTTATTCCACAACTTTCGTAGAAGTTTCTTTTCTAGGTTCATGTGTCGAACCGGATGCACCAATCATCCCATACTTTACTATAGTACTCCTAATAGTACTTATTGTTTCCTTCCTTATTCCTTTGATTTCCTTCTTGTCTTTTGTCATCAGAGTATTAACTCTTCTCTTCACCCTTAACATATTAGCACAAATCTTCTTCAAATATTCTAAATTATCCAAAGATAGAGAGGATGGAGTTTCTTCATATGCTTTATTTATTATTTTCTCTTCTGGCTCAACTGCCTCTGCTCTTCTCTTCATTAGTATTTCCCACAAATTTTCAGGAACATCACACCTAATGTTATCCCATTTAGCTCCCAAAATGGTGAAATATTTGATAATGGCCAATATTATTGTTTCTTTATCTTCTTCTCCTACTAAGTCATACACTTCCACTATGGATTTCACCATATTATCTTGATTCACCATATTATTCACCAAAACATCTAGTTTGAGAGGGGAACCGGGTCTTACTGGAGAAGCATTCTATTCTTCGTGTTCCAATGGAAATACTTCTGTAACTTTGGCCTTCTTTGCATCATTAACATTTTGTTCATCAGTATCCTTTAAGGATGACACAAAGTGAACTTTCTTTGAACCAACACTAGTTTCTTGCTATGCACCTTCACCAGAGGAAACACTTATCCTTCTCTTTCTTGTTAGTTTTGTAGTTAAATATTCTTCCTCTTCCTCCTAATCATCAATGACACTCATATTCTTTTCCCTAGTATCCTTTTATTTTCTTTGTTTAACAGGGGCTGTCAGAGAAACACTTTTCCTCTTTCCTGATTTGGTAGTAGGTCTAGAAGGGGCCAAGCCTTTTCCTTTGTAAGTAGTGTTAGGCTCAATCTTCACTACATCTGATCTAGAAGCTGGTATGGAAGGAGGGGTCCTACTGGATCTCCTTGCACTAAGTAGTTCTTCAAAATTTTGTCCTCTAACAAATCTTCCTAGAGCTATCTCTTCATTTGTGAAACCATATTTCTTGAGCATTTCCGTTACATTTTTCTTTCTTGTAGCTTTGTTGTGCTCCAAATGAATTTCCATGGATTTCTCCATATAAGTTCCAATCTAGGGTTCATTTGTATCTTTTGGACTCTTCAATAATATTTGCACATAACCTTCAACATCATCTTATGAGACCTCATAACTTAGAGGCTGAATCCAAATGGTCCAGGGTTCAACCCCTTCTATCATACACTCATCAGAAGATACATGGAATATGATCTCATTTTTATATTTTTCAACAATCTTCCTTGGAATTATGTCTCTATCATTCATATTTTTCTTAAACACATAAAATAATGTCAATGAATTTTTCACATTGTTCACATCACCCAACTTACACATGTGATCAAAAATCTGACGTGCAACTGGTCAGGATGGGTCCCAATACACTGTTCCAAATTTTCTCAGAAGCATTTTGAGAAAATAGAATAATAGGCACACAATCAGAGAACCAAAATTAAAAGGGTACTTATTCTCCTTTGAAATTCTTAGATTTTCAAGTAGTTGTTGTTTGAGAATTGTTGTTTGAGAAGCTCACATAGATCATAATTTGCACCATTTACAGTCATATCATAGCTGGTATAAATAGTTGTGACAAATTCAATATTATCTCTATTGGTGAAGTATATTTTGTGACCAATCATTATGGATGCATAATTCATGGCTGGGTTAGTGATAGGTTTTGTCACAAGAGCCCTCTTGTCATAGGTTGCAATGGTGAGATTCATTACCATTTCATTTTTCATTGCTTTTAGCACAAGTACTCATCCGATGTCGCACAGTCCAGTGATGGAATTGAGTGATTCCTTGGTTATCAAGTACGGCTCATGAGTCCATAAGAACTAATCATGCATTCTGCTGAGGATTGACTTTACATACTGATCATCTACAGTGGAAAATAAGTTTGGAATTTTTTCCCAACAGTCAAAATTCTTCATCACAAGATTTGAGTACTTAGGTTTTACCAAGAAATCATCTCCAGTGAGTTCATTTATCCACATATAAATCAATTTGATAGGATTGAATTCCTCTATCTTAACCCTAATGTACATCCTTGTATCCTCTATCAGCATGATGCCATGGAGAATCGAAGAGAAAGTGCCCATAGGGTCATCCTCAAAAACCTTCATCAAGTATTTCCTATAGGAGGGTCTAGGTCTTTCTGTTGTGTTTATGACTATAGGAGTTGCCATTTTCTATTTATCGAGCTTTTAAAGGATTCAAGAAGAAATTTTCACAAGCTCACAACAACACAAAATCAATAAATACCTTTTTCTTCGCAAATAGTTGAAACTAGGGTTTGCACTAGTCACACTTCAATTCACTCTGAATGGCTCCAAGTCATTCTTCCCCTCTTTCAAATGCACAAATGATCAAGATTCCTTTATGATTTTGATTTATAGATTAATGTGATGCCCTAATTCTCGTTTAATTCTCTTGAAATTTGAAAGATGGCAAACTTCCTTATCTACGCTAAAAAACCCTAATATGCTCCACAAACAAGCATACATGCCTCTTTTCTTGCGATTTCTTTTTCAAAACCTCTGCATACTTATTTCTTACAACCTCACTTCATTCTAAGGACTAACACACTCAAAATTAGGGGGTTCAAGATATTTTCTACTAAAGCTCCCCCTAAGACCATGCTAGTTCTAGTTCCCGAAGGATTCATCTGCATCGGATGAGGGTACAGGCGCATCAATAGTTCTTGACTCTTCTTTCTATTTCCATATCTTACTCATTTCTTGCTTAACTTCTTCTTTGTCAACCTTCTTCATAGGTTCATTCTTCTTTACCTGAGCATATTGTTTTCCCTTTTTGCTTCTGCATACCTTTGAAATATGTCCTGGTTTTTTGTAGTTATAATAGACAATATTTCTTTGATTTGATTGACTTCCATTAAACCTTTTTCTACATTGATTCACTTTATTCCCATATTTGTTGCATGTATAGCAATAACCAACAAAGGATTGATTCATCCTTCCTCCATTAAATCGGCTCATCATCTGAGTTATATATTCACTAGCTCTATGTCCAAAATTATTACAAGCATAACATTGTCCGTGGAAAGAACTAGAGAATTGATTCATCCCGCTTCTCTATTTAGTTTCTTATGTCCAAACTTGTTGCATGAAGAACAAGTTCCATTGAAAGATGGGTACCTTTGTGCATTTGGTTATCTAACAGGTGGTTTCCTTCCTGGATTTATTTTCTATTTCCCTTTATCTTGAGTCTTTTGATCATATACTACTTTTGAGCTTTCACCTACTTCTAGTCCCAATCCTCCTTTGTCTTTAGAGGGTTTCTGTCCTATAATCAGTTCATCAAGCTTGGTAGAGCTTGTTTTGAAACTATCTTCACAGTCTTTTGCTTTTTCCAGTTCTGCTCTCAGATTTACCACTTCTTGTTCAAGCCTGGAAAATTCATTATACTTTCTCTTTATTTCTATATTCAAGCACTCTTCAATCCTCTTCTTTTCTTCCACTTGCAACTTTAGTCCATTGACATCTTCACTTGCTTGCTTCAATTGATCGCTGACTTCTCTATGTCTCTCTTTGAATTTATTTAATTGTTCTTTCAATTTTTGGATGTATTCATTTGCTTCATCAAGATTTTATTTCAAATATCTATTCTCATTTTCAGCTTTGTCACTATCATCAAGGGTAGTCTAGAGTTCTGCATTATCCTCCATTTGTTCAATCTCCAAGATCTCCCTCAAGCTATTAGACTTCTCTAGAGGAACCAAGCTCTGATACCAATTGTTAAATATCCGATATACTGAGAGGGGGGTGAATTAGTATATTCTTAAAATTATTGAGAAAATACCATCCAATCAATCCAAAGCATATGATAATTAAGATAAGTAGAATCATCAACAGAACATGAGGCACAAAACACAAGAGACACCAAATTTTTTACATGGAAAACCCAAAGTGGGAAAAAACACAATGAGGATTAAATCACAATATAGTATAACCGGTTATAAGATATTACAAAAGGGGTGGCTCACTGCTAGGACTCACTGTCCAAAAATGGGAGGCTCACTACCTACAAAAATGAAGTAACAAAATGGCTAATCGCCATAATTGAACTAATGAAAGTACATCTCAAGTGTAGATTCAATTCCTTTGTAGCTCAAGAAGATTCACATGCCAATAGATCACTCTTAACTCTTTTGGCTTCCACACATAGTCTACTAATATTCACATACACCAATTGTACTATCCATATCTTCAAAAACATCTTGTATATATATCTAATTGTCCATAGACAACAATCAAGTCATCTTCACAAGTCTTCTCAACAATAATTCAAATGTGTGGAACATGATAGCATGTTGACATGGATTACACAATTTTTTTTTAATCCATTACATCTTCAACCACTTGATAGGTCGGCCAACAATAGACCTAATAGAAAAATTGTAAACAACAAAATGATACCGGTGATAACCATGAGCATTTGTATGCACGAGTTCCTATCCATGCATTCATTTATCAATCACATACCATTTCCCAAAAACTAAAGTAGTAGCTATTTACCGAAGAGGATTCTCAAGAAAAATATTGAAGGATGATCCTTCATTACCGGTTTAGAATACCAGATTAATGTGGCTTTGAGTCTTGCAGTTGTAACTCATATATCATGGTGACATCAATGACAAGAAAACTATTAACAAGAGATATGATCTTCTTCATTCTTCCAACAAAAAGTCTGTAATCATAAATGAGTGCTACGTCAAGGCCAAAAAGGAAAGAGAAGCCATCACTAGGACAATTGAGGGTGCAAACTATGACAATGCCATCTGGTTGAGTGACACTAAAACCTTTAGTCACACACTTTCTTGGATTTGTGATGTGAAGAGAAAGATGAAGATTGAGGCAAAGTACAACTACCTACCTTCTGTCTCACCATAAAAAGTCTGTCATTATCGCTTTCTAGGGAAATGCCATCGGAAGGAAGTTTCAGTATGACATTTATCTTTAGGGACCCTAGAGATCTACCAATGGAAAAAGTAATAGTAATTTACTCGAGTAACGAGTCTAAGGGATATGTACCTCATAACTATGTATCTGATGACAAATCTGAAAGCTACTAACTATTTTGGGATAGGTATGAACAAATGAGAGATGCAAAACAATCTCAATATGTAGGATATACTCCATTAAGTTATGTATTAGAGAGTGAATCCAAGGGATACTCTCCACTTGACTATCTGAATAGTCACTCCATGTAATCAAAAGGATATTAAGATCCTTATGAAATGAATAAAAATCATGTGTTTATTGAAAAGCGTATGCTCAATCTTATGTGGAAATATTTATGTGCATTTGAATGCCATTTGAATGCTTTCCATAAGATAATAGATAACATGATTAAATCTAAAATGGATAAAACATTCAGGTAAAATCCATTTTTGTGAAGATGGTGAACACAAACCAATCCTAGCAGAAGCCAAGAAGCTGGGAAAGAACTAGTAGGGGTTGAAGCTAGATTGGACCAAATCTTGGAAAGGTTGGAAATCCTTGAACAAGAAAGGGAAAAGGGTAGGGTAGAAAATGATGTTCTCAATAATGAAAATAAGGGATAAAACTCTTTTCATGATCGTGATCAAACTCATAATCATGAGAGGGAAAAATCACCTACGCCATCTGAGGAAAGAAATAAGAAGCGCATGGCTTCAAAACTTTCCAGAGATATGAAGAAAATTACCCCACCCAAGTTTGAGGGAAGTTCCAGTAGAGATGAATCTTAGGCTTGGTTAGTTCAAATGGAGAAGTATTTCAAAATCTAGAATTACACTGAGACCACCTATTAGCTCTCAAAAATGCAGGCAAGATGCCTCAAGAGGATGCCAATCTCTTGATACACTTCAAGGTAACAGACAAGGTTAAGAGTACTCAACCTTCTACTCTTTAGGTGCTACTAGACCTAGGTGGGTGTACCTAATTGAATTGAGCAGACTTGACTTTTAATCTTTTCCTTTTGCCCTAATTTGTCCACAATGGCAGATTAAAATGGACAAAATAAATCAAATTTGGTATAAATTGTATATCAATATCCAAAACTAAACCCTAATATGCTCAGTTAACAGATGTAGAAATGTGAATGAAACTAAAGAATGAAAATGAAAGACCAGTGCCTTATAGGGTTCACGGAGTCAAGAGAAATCTAAAACAAGTTTACTTGTTCTGGCAGACATTCTAGTTATTTAGCATTTTATTTGGTTTATAACTTGTACAAACATGCAAGATTGTGATTATTGAGTTCTTCTTAATAATCCAATTGACATTCCCTAATTACTATGATCAATTCAGAGAATTTAATCTTTACTGGAAAGAAATAATTAATTGACCATACAGATGCAACAAATGTGCATTGACGAACTAGGTAAAAACTTGTTTACACCAATTCAAATAACCAGAAAACACCATTACAGAGACAACTTCAATAATACTTTCAACAAATATCATAAACAACTGATACTAGAAAACGTCGCATCATCATATTAGATTTTCATTGATATCTCCATGATTTTACATATGCAACCAGTCTCATCCCTTTTCAAAAAATTGTATTCTGCTGTATCTTTCTATCCTCTATCTAATTCTATCCTTCATATTGTTTTCAAAATGGACATTTATACATTGAGGATACGAAAGGACGCGTCCTTTCGGAAATAGAAAAAAAAATAGAATTCGAAACAAAAGATAGAGAATAATTAAAATTTAGCTAGCCACAAGTGAGTCGTAGTGAGGTAGTCCAAATAATCCTGACACTTATATGTATTCGCATCCTTGACAACATTCATGATCATGATTTCCATCTTGACCATCTCCTCATTTTGCTCGCTCACTTCCTCTAATGTTGTATTCTTTGCAGAAGCTATCTTCATGATTCCATTCAATATTGTGTCACATTCATTCTTCCATCTAGTGGCATGTTTCAACTCCCCTCTACCATCATAAAATGTGACCACAGTTTTCTTGGCAGCTTCAATTAATCCTTGCTTATCCCCCTGCAATTCCTCACAGAATTTTTTATGGCGACTGATAATATGATTTGTAGCTTCAAGTGCAGTACCTTTAGCCTCATTCTTGGCCAATTCATGAAACTTCTCCATAATTCGTCCATCCATCCTATCATGCTCCTTCAATGCAGTCAGAGGACTAGAATATTTTCCCCATAATTTGTTCAACCAGGATGTCAAATTATCTTGCCTCCTCTTAACAATTGCAACAATTGCATCATACTTTCCCTGATTATAGGCACTTGAACATATCCAATGATCTTTTGCTTGTGAGCTTTCTCCTTGAGTGAGCATTTTGGTTGGATCAATTGAAACACCAACCAAGTCTTTCAATCTATCATTTTCTCATAACATTCTCTCATTACTTGCCTTATACATTTCTCTTTCTCTTATCAGTGCCTGGATCTGTGCTTTATTCAATTTTTCAATGTCTATCCCAATCTCTATAGTAACCACAGGATCAGCCTCTCCAACATTTAGGGTCATAACATGGCCAAACGCCTTCTCTGTATCAATTACCACTGATTTCCTGTGGGGGGGATAAAAATCCCATATCATCAATGATCCTTCATCAGTATTATACTTAGAACCTACATAAACCTCTGTCACCTTTTCCTTATCAAGTTTGTGTTTAGTGTTACTATCTCTTAAGAAGCTATCAAATACCAATGCAGAATTCAAATCAAGTCCAGGAAAGATCATGACACCAACATTCTCCAACATTTTCCTCCCCTTTTTAGGAGTCATATTTGTCATTTCATCATCCACACATTTTCTCAATTGATCCAATAATTGCTCTTCATTCCCAAAAGTGACAGCACCAACATCTTCTCTTATTTCTTTCCCCTTCAGTTTGTACAAGAATGCTTTGAACTCTAGAGAATTTATAAACTCATCATCTGAAAGAAATGATCTGTATTCCATATGCCTTGCATCAATATCACCACTTTCAATACTCTATTCTCTAGTTGGGAAAACATACTGCTGAGTCCTTAACCTAGATATTTTCTCTGTTCTGCTCTGTGGCATTTCATCCATTGGGGTTTCCTCATCTCCAAAAGACAATGTCCCCATATCCTATAACCCTCGGTTATAACTTTCAACCACCACCTCTGCTTCCTCTTCATCCAAATTCCTGATCATATCATCAAAAGGATAAGGTACATGCTGATACCTTCCAAAGTTAATCCTTTCTTTGGCTGAATTGATATATTCTTCAGGGTCAAAGTTTTTCCTAGGTGGTCCCCTTTTCATATTATAATGCAACAATCTATCAAGGATTGAATTATATCCCTCCTTATCCAACAAATGAAATCACCAAAACACAAGGTACTAGGCATGAAAGCTTGCTTCCCATAAGAACTGAAAAGCATCACATTGCTGAAATCCATTTGTCTGACAATTTCCAAATATGCAACTCTGTTTGGAACTGTCCTTGGCAAAATAAAAGGGGCATCTTCAAATCCATACACTCTGATCATTGTAGCTCCTTCCAAACAATACCAGTCACCCCAGTTATGATCAATTGGCCCATTGAAATCTTTGGGCCGAAGAAACCTTTTAATCTCATCAGTCAATGAATAATTACAAGGATACTTATACAACTTGTACAAGGTTTTCACAAAATATTCTTCAAAGTGGATGAAACTAGAATTGGCAAACCTGCTGTCCCAAATAGTAGTCCATAGCTGAATAGGCAATGCCTCACCCTCCTTACCAATTTGATAAATTCTCATTTCTGGAGGCCATACTCCCAATTCCTATCCAAAATACAGCACCAAGTGCATCAACAATGAATAGTGTCTGAGATGAACAATAGAAGCTCCACTCTTTATAGCCATCAATCCTGAATCAAGCTCCCTAGCAATATATGAAGCGTAATCGAATGGCCTGGAGTTATGATACTGAATATCTGCTGTGATAATCATTGGCACAATTGACATGAGTTCTGGGGCATCCATCCCTAATACTTGGCACACTGAGAAATATGTGTATTTCATGTAAGGCTCAAACAAATCTACATGATAAGGAGGCCCCTCACTATCTTGCAAAGGTTCTGATTTGCTACCCTGTTTAACTCTATGAATAGGCAACCTCCAACCCTTATAGATTGTATCCATTCTCGAAAATTCCTTTTCCAACTCTTCGCAATTGATCTCCTCATTGCAAAACCCTTCCAATTTGAAAACCTCACCCACTACTTCTTTAGACACATATATCTGTGGTTTTCTAGATGGGTCACATATAGCCTTATGTTTTGGATCATAATTGTCTGCAAGCACTTTCACTAATTCTGCATTTACAAAAATATAAGGGCACACCAGTTTCCCTACATTTAACTTCCATGGGTTATAGACTGGTTCAAAATGGTTTCTTCTGTGGTAATGGAAATTGAAAAGCTCATAACCTCTTATGGCAATCCAGACATCACCTATGAACTTGCACTTGTCATCTAATTTATCAACCTCTACCCTAAGCTATGCAGATCTTCTAGCTTTAGGGCCCGAGCCAGGTAATTGATCAATAAGGTCTTGGTTCAACCTCCTTTCAGTGCCCTCATGCTCTGTATCAACCTTTTGTTTCTTTCCTTTTGACAGACTACTCACAATAGGCTTTCTACCCTTACCCTTCCCAGAACCAGAGGACTCCATTCTCAAGCTTATAGAATCAAAATGTAAAAACCAAGGAATAGTCACTTACAGTATTCCACTCGAGCTCCTCAGACTGAAAATGTCCCGGTTCTCTGCTCAGCATGCCAATTCACTTGCAATCAATTCGGAATTGAAGAATTGATACAAAATTCACTGTTATATTCCGTCACGCCATTAATGAAGCATGAATGAAAATCCATTTGAAACTGGCACTATCACATCAACTATCGTTTCGATGAGAAACTTTCAAATCTGGGGCGAAGTCCTTTTGCAACGTCTATTACACCCTTCGCCAAGACACAACATGGTCTTACCGACACTTGGGATCCAAAAAATGATGATGTCACTTCCTTTTGTGTCGCTATAATAATTCTAAGTCAAGGAGATGTTACATAGCCTTCATTGTGTCATACCAATATGCATTCTTCAAGTCATAGTCGCTGAGACAAAATCACCCTTTCACCGATGAACTCTCACTTTGGCATGTCCACCAAGTTTTCTCACCACAGAAATAAACCTCACCAATGAAATAATACCTTCGGTAAGACAGTAAACCTTCGGGAAGACCTATATCGATGCCTAATGTCTTACCGACATCACTCCTCCATATTACTCCTATTCGGTGAAACACATCCCGAGCTGCTTGTCGGTATAACATTCAGACTTCGGTGAAACTCATGTCGAAAATTTCTTCTCCTGGCGACGTATATCTCTATCGGCATACCTTTCAAATCAGCAAGACCCCAATACTCTCTCCAATAGCTTTTCGGATCCCCTTATGTTGAGTTCAGCAAGACAAGAGTCACTTCGCCAAGACCTTCCCCAACGAATATAAGTCTTATCGAGATATTTGCTTACAAGCCAATCGGTAAGACAGTATGATTTCATTATGACTTCATGCCGATACCCACTAGTTTAGCTGAAATGATCCCTCCATATGCTAGTCGGCAAGACCAATTGAATTCATCGTGACACTACAATGACGCCCCAACATATGTCGATATGAATCTTCTCAGTCGCCGAAACAAAAGAAAAGTCTTGCCGATTGTTTGCAACAAATACATGTTAGTGAAAAATATATCTCGGGGAGCCTTTTACTATGTCTTGCCGATATGGGTCTTTCAATGAAACAAGAAGAGGTAGATGGATTCAAATGGGTCACATGACAAAAATAAGCAAGACAATGCAAAGAGGGGATTTTATGTTTATGATAAGGACTTAAAAGTTGGAAACTCTTGAATGCAATAGACTGTAAAAATTCAAAATTTTACAGTTTTAACACCACCAAATCCACTTGGGGAGCATACTAGTTAGCAGGAGAAGTCTCTAACTAGTGGATGAATAAAAAGGTGGAACTAAATATTAATTCATGGAAATTGACATGGGGAGAGTTTGTTGAGATTTTTCATAAGAGATGGTTTCCCCAACTTTACTTCGATTAGAAACTCATGGATTTCCAGAGTTTGAGACAAGGAAATATGACATTCAATGAGCATTGGGAGAAGTTTACCCACCTACTTCATTATGTTCCTATGTATCAAAAAGATGAACACTTTCGCTTAAAAAAGTTTATCATGGGAATTAACATTTAGATCAATAGAGAGGTGGGTGTACATAGTCTAACAACTATGGATCTTGTGTATGAGAAAGTGGTTAAATAGGAGAAAAAGCTCAAGGCTATCTCCAACCATCAGAAAAGCAAAGTTTGCAAGAAGATTACGGGGGATCAAGACAAGCCAACTCCAAAGAAGGTGGAGGTTGTGCAAAGTGTACCCAAGCAAGGGGAAAAAGGATCCTGTAATAGTGAAAAAGAGTAAAAAAAAGAACGTAAGAAGAATGGTTCCATTGGAGGAAATACCAACAATGTTGGTGGAAACACTAGTAAATCTGGAGAACCCGTAAGGAAGAAGGGAACAAATAATAGATTCTTTACATGTGGAGGAGACCACTATGCTATAAAATTTCCTAATAGGTCATCTGAGTCACGATCTTATGGTAATCCATCACCTACCCACCAAGCGATGTTCCAACAAAAGATACATGCAACTCTGGATGATCGTCAGATGAAGTATCAAGTGAATCCAATTGAAAATACGAGTATTTTGTTTGGCTTATACATTTCTATTCTAACTGATATTGGTGCAACTAAGAATTTCATTTCACATAGAGTAGCTAAACAATTATCTAGAAAGGCTAGATACATGACAACATCTTGGGATGTAGAGTATGCAAACTAGACAAGAGCAAAGGTGGATCAATGTCTATTCGAGGCTAAAATAGAACTACCTTGTTTTTCTACAAAAGTGAACCTTTATGTCACACCTTTAGGATCCTATGATGTGATCTTAGGTATGAATTAGCTATGGATACATAGGGATAAGGTAGGTTTCCATATTAAAATAGTAGAATGCCTAGATGATCTTGGTAACCAAGCTAAGTTTCAATGGATACCTAGAGAGGTCAAGATTTGTCAAATCACTGTAATGCAACTATTAAGGGCTAAGAAGGAAGGGTGCAAACTCTTTGTAGTTAAGATTAAATAAATAGAAGAGAACCTTGATAAATTTGGCTCACAAAACTTCCAAGATATGGAAGAAGATGAAATGGATGAAACTAGAATGATAGATTTAGAGAAGTATCCTATATTGAGAAAGTTTTTAGATCTATTTCTAGATGAGTTGCCTAGGTTACCACCTAAGAGGATATTTGACTTCTCTATAGATATAGTTTTAGGGTATGAACCTATTTCCAAGGTACCATATAGGATGAAAACCACCAAACTAATGGAGCTTAAGGAACATTTGGATGAACTATTTTCTAAGGGGTTGATAAGACCAAGTGTATCACCTTGGGGAGCACTAGTCATATTTGTGAAGAAGATGGTACTTTGTGTTTGTACATTGATTATCATATGCTTAACTATAAGGAAATCAGAGGTGCATAAACACTTCCCTAATGAAAATTGTAAGGGGATAATGCAAACATATGGTTCTATTTTGAATTACAGTTCATTAGAGATTCACATAAAGGAATAACAATTGAGAACAAAATTAACACAAACACAAAATGTACACCAGATTTAATGTGGGAAAACCCTTATGGGAGACAAACCCACCACACCAAGTAAAAAAAAATTATATTATAATGAACAAAGTCCACATACAGAGTTACAATTTGTGCTTCTCAGATGTCAAATTACAATGTCAATTCAAGCATCATAACATTTCCTTGATCAACCTCATTCTCTCATTGAACACTCTCTTTGATCATGGTTACAATTTCATAATCATTTCAACATTTTCCAAAGAGGACACCAATAATTCTATATCCAAAGCCATCCCGTAAACCAAACATCACACAATAATTACCCTATTGACCCATCGATAAGACAACCACAAACCTCTCACTAATATTATTGAGTCCCACCAATGAGTGTAATACCCGCCAAACCAAATAATCATCAGATTATCGGCCAGACAAGATACCATGTCCCACTGATCACTCATCGTCACATTGACATGAGCTCCTCATGGAACACCGTCGACCAAGTCCATCGTCACATTGGGGAGATACCATATTGTTTCCCACAAATGGAAGCAAGTCCTACCGATGTGAACTTTACCGCTCAATAAATCTCACCATGTATTGGCATATTGGTGAGACAAGTTGTCTCTCACCGATATGAGGATGTCATAATGGTTAAGGTCACACTTGTTGATGTGGTCCCTATGGCCAGGTTAGCATGCCTTGAACCAGCTATTGTTATCCACCTGATAGCTTTGGTCCCACCATATATCATCGGTGTGACAACCTTTGTTGAAGAGAGTTTCCCTAAAGTCTCACCAAACACCCCAAGTCTCACTGACGAGAATGAGCAAGACTTCTTCAGGAATGTCTAAGAGAATTTTATCAAAGTCACACCAATTAGTCAAAGTCACATTGACAAGATCAGTCAAGAATTCTTTCAGATGTCAATGAGACATTTCACAATGTCTTACCAAACACCCATAGTCTCTTCGACATGAAACTTCTGACTTAGCATTAGCATGTCGAGGAGACAATAAATGAACTCATGCTGATAGAGGAATCTCTTGCTGACAAGCCATCAACAGATCAAGCTTTTGGTCCAGTAATGAATACTCCATATGAGGTCACACTGATAACAAACTTTCTTGTTGATAAAGACCAATTGAACATTGTTTGCTGCCATTATTATACCAATAAGCTAAGACATGTTTCCAACATGATCCCACTTGACGAAGGCTTACTGGATTAATCCAAATACGAGATTACTAAATGTCATAGGCCCCAAGGCCCATTCAATTGGCACACCACCCAAACTTGTATATGCTTAATGGTTTCATTAATTTATCTAAATTTTTTTCTAGAGTATCCACCTTCTCAAGACTAACCTTTCCATCCTCCACGATATCTCATACAAAATGATACTGCACATCAATATGTTTCATCCTAGCATGGAAAGTTGGATTTTTTTCCAAAAAAATAGCACTCTAACTGTCACAACAAATGGAAATTTTCCCTGCATTGAGCCCAATATCAGAACACAAATGTCTAATCCAAATGGATTCTTTGTAGGTGTGTGTTGCTGCCATATATTATGATTTCATAGTAGATAAAGTGACTACAACCTGCCACTTGCTCATCCAACTAACTGCACCACCATTTAACATGAATATGTATCCATTGGTGGATCTTCTATTGTCAATGTCCCCTACCCAATCAGAATCCAAATAAACTTAAATGTTGATGGATCTTTGTGATCCAACTAAGTTACCATGATAGCACAAAGCATACTAAGAGGTACCTTTTAGATATCTAAAGACTCTTTTCACAACATCCCAACATGATCTTCCTGGATTTTCCATAAAGAGGCTAAGAAATTCCACTACTTGGGAAATTTTTGGCCTTGTATAGACAATTGCATACATTAAACTACCAACTGCACTTGCATAAGGCACTTTGTTCACGTCCTCCATCTTGGTAGGATATTTTGGACAATCTTCAACATATAGCTTCATTCCTTGCAACACTAGAACAACTAGCTGCTTGCAATCACTCATGAAAAATCTCTCCAGGACAGTATTGATATATTTACTCTGGCTGAGCCAAAGATCTCTACTTCTTCTATCCCTTTTTATTTCCATCCCTAGAATATACCTTGCTGCACCTAGATCTTTCATTTCAAACTTTGCTAACAAATGAGATTTTAGATTAGAAATCATAGTCTTACTATTTCCTATGAACAACATGTCATCAACATACAAGGCAATAATAAGAACTCGATCATTTTAAGTTTTGAAGTACACACAATGATCATATTTGAATCTTAAAAATCCCATGACAACACAAACGTGTCAAAATTCTAGTACCATATTCTAGGCAATTGTTTTAAACCATACAGAGATTTCTTTAACTTGCAAACCAAATTTTCTTTACCTTTTTCCACAAAGTGCTCTAGATGGGACATATAAATTTATTCTTCAACATCTCCATGAAGAAATGTTGTCTTCACATCCATCTATTCAATCTCTAAGTCATATGCTGCTATAAGTGACAAAAGAAGTCTGATAGATGTCAGCTTAGCTATAGGGCAAAAAGTTTCACCATAATCAATTCCCTATACCTGGGAATATCCTTTCACAACCAACCTAGCTTTATACATTTCAACACTGCCATCCAGACCAATTTTCTTCTTGAATACCCACTTGCAACCAACAGGCTTTCGAACTTTAGGAAAGGGTACCAAATACCACGTTGCATTATTGTTTAATGACACCATTTCCTCCTTCATGGCTTCCAACCAAGAATTCAAATCAGACATTTCTATAGCCTCTTCACAGTCCTAGGCTCATCAGTGTTTTTAATCAAAGCATAGGCACAATTTGTATCCAACATGGAAAAACCATACCTTTTAGGTTGTCACTTTTCACATGTAGACCTCCTCATAAGATGAGGCTGAGGTTGTGGTTCTTCTTTAGAACTCTCAGAGCTTCTTGAGATCTCCTCAATTTCAGGTACACTTCGTAGTTCCTCTTTATCTAGTGTTATAGGAATTTCAACTACTTTTTCTTTCTTTTCTTCTTTCATCTCTAACTATATATCCACCGAAGAAGGTTTTAGCTCACGAAATATTACACTTCTACTATATACAACCTTTTCAATCACAAGATTCCAAAGCTTGTATCATTTCACACCAATATCATAGCCAATGAAGATACATTTTACAACTTTATTTTCCAACTTAGATCTTTTCTCATTCGACACATAAGCATATGCCTCATAGCCAAAGACTCTCACATGTCTTAAATAGGGCTTCTTACCAGACCAAGCTTCCATAGGCATTTTATCAATAATTTCCGAAGAGGGAGATCGATTTATTAAATAACATGTTGCAGCCTTAGCCTCGGCCCAAAACTTCTACTCTAGACCAACATTTCAAAACTTTCTTCTCACCTTTTCCATCAGCATCTTGTTCAACCTTTCAACAACTCCATTTTGCTACTAAGTCTAAGGTGTCATTTTATGCCTTTTATTCCATGGTCTTTACAGTACCTTTCAAAATATACAAAACAAAAATCACCATCGTTATCTGTCCTCAGGCATTTAATTTTTCTACCAAGCTTTTAAACTCTTTAAACCAACTAAACACTTTTGATTTACTTTTTAGAAAGTACACAAATGCCCTTCTTGAATAATCATCAATAAAAGAAACATAATATATTGATTTCAATAATGAAGGAACATTTACTAGACCAAAAACATCTGAGTGAATATAATCCAGAACACCAAAAGATTTATGAGGACCAGAATAAAATGAAACACGATGTTGTTATCCATATATAATGTTCACAAAAATCAAACTCATGGTTACAGTCATCAAGCCCTTCAACTAGGTTTTTATTTTTCAAAAATTTCAAGTCTTTCTTACCAATGTGGCTAAGCCTTTGATGCCAGAGCATGGTCTTTTCTACAAGGAGTTTCACCTCCAAAGAGTTTGCACTTGGAGGAACTTTTTTTCCCTTCTCTACATGAGCAACCTTTTTTGACTTTATAGAGACACTTTTACATTGAACAACATGTGCATCTAGCTTGTACAAAGTGCCAATTCGAGCACCTCCAACCAACACCATCGAGCCTCTAGTCATATTACAACCACCAATCAAGAATGAAATTTGCACACCAACATCATTCAACTTGCTAACAAAAAATAAATTTTGAGCCAGACCTAGTATATGCATTACGCCATCAATTCCTTTGATCCTTCCATCAAGAAATTCAATTTTGACTCTTCCACAACCAATGCTTTCTAGACATGAGTCACTTTCTAGATACACCTTTCCACTAGTGTACTTTTTGTACTTCATAAACCAATCTCTGTGAGATGTCATGTGAAAAGATGCACCTGAGTCAATCAGCCATACATCATCTGATGCATGAGTCACCAAGGTTGCAATGAAGGCATCCGCTCTGAGAAGAATCATTATCTAAAAATTTATTTTTATTCTTCTTTTTCTCCTCTTTGCAATCCTTACAGACATGACTAGGCTGCCCACAATTCCAACATTTCACCTTGGGTTTCTTTCCAAGAGAATCCGATCTCCCTTCATATTTTGATCTTGACTTCTAATCCTTCTTCTTTCCTTTCTCCTTTGATTTTCCTCGAACAACAAGACCCTCCTTTTCCAAATTAGAAGATTTAATTTTCATTTCTTTTGACAGCAATGAAGCAACCACATCTTTCATCTTGAAAGTGGTTTTTGTACTCCCAATATCCATCACTAAATGATCCCATGATTCAGGCAAAGAACCTAACAGAAGCATATAGTTATCCTTATCATCTATCTTCACACCTATAGATGTTAACTGAGAAATGAGCATATTAAATGTATTTAGATGATCAAGAATAGATGCCCCTTCCTCTATTTTCAATGAGTACAACTTCTTCCTCAAGAATAACTTATTCACAAAGGGCTTTCCTTGATAAATTTCACCAAGTTTCTTCCATAAAGAAGATGCAGACTTCTCTTCATGAATATTCATAAGAACAAAGTCTGCTAAATAGAGTATTATCAAACCTTTGGATTTTCTATCTGCAAGGACGCATTCTTCTTGATTCATGCCCGAGGGTTTAGTTCTAGACAAAAAAATCTATAGATCTCTATTCACCAATAGGTCTTGCATTTTGAGTTTCCACAACTCAAAATTGCCACCATTGAATTTTTCAATTTCTATCTTCCCTGATGTGCTTGCCATCTTAATCTGCAATCGAGATTACCAGATTCTTCTAAAATACTCCCACTTCAAAATTAGAACAAAAAACCCGTCCAACACAAGGATAAAACAACTGGATAGGCTTTGATATCTCTTGTAAGGAAATAAGAGGTGCAAAAAAACTTCCCTAATGAAAATTCTAAGAGGAGAATGTAGACATATGGTTCAATTTCAAATTACAGTTCATTAGAGATGCACATAAAGGAATAACAAATCAATTTTTTTTTAACACAAACACAAAATGGACACCAAATTTAACGTGGGAAAACCCTTACGGGAGAAAAATCCACCACACCAAGAAAAAACACTTTGTATTACAGTGAAAAAATTCCACATATAGAGTTACAGTTTGTGCATCTTAGATGTCAAATTACAATGTCAGTTCTGGCAGCATAACATTTCTCTGATCAACCTCGTTCTCTCATTGAACACTCTCTCTGATCATGGTTACAATTTCATTATTTCATTTCAGCATTTTCTAGAGAGAACACCAATCATTCTACATCCTAGGCCATCTTGTAAACCAATCATCACACAATAGTTACCATATCGGGCCATCAATAAGACAACCACAAACCTCTCACTAATATGTTTGAGTCCCACTGATGAGTGTAATACCTGCCAAACCAAACAGTCATTGGAGTATTGTCAAGAGAAGAGACCATGTCCCACTGATCACTCATCATCACACAGACACGAGCTCCTCATGGCACACTGTCAACCATGTCCATTGTCACTGTTAGTTACCAAAATTTGCACCCAATACTAAATTTCAACAAGCTTCAACAATTCTGGTAAAACATGGGATTCACTTCTACGTGGGACACTTAGATTGAAGCAAAACCTCTGGGTTCTAGGCCGGATCCTATTTGGATAATCACCTGAAAGTACTTAAAACTTGAAATTTTTGAAAGGTAAAAGGATAGGAAAGAAACTTGAACAATAAATCAACTGGGTATTCAAAATTTTTAAGGTGATACACCAAAATTATAAGGATATCTTGATTTGAAAACACATAAAAATGAAGCTAATAAAACTGAGCATACTAAAACTCAACTTTGACAAATAAGCAACTGCATAAAAATGTTTCATAGATAGGTAATAAACTAGTTTAGAGCTTCGAAATAGCATGAAAAGAGAAAGTTTTCACAATCTACAACCAAGCATGAACTAGATGAATTCTCACAATCTATAACCTATTCAGTTGTTAAATATTCATTCAAGACACAGTTCCAAGACATAACATGTAGGATTAACAGAAATCTCAGCATGAAACATCAAATTGAAAGCAGCAGCATACGAAAATGAACTCCAAAGTAGGTCCCAAAAACTCTTGTATTATCAAAATGGCTGCAAGGATCTCCTCAAAATATCATGAGTTACAACTGCAAAAGAAAAAAACTGGTACTGGAACTCCAAAAAAATTTCATATCATGCAGCAGAACTAACTCAAAAATGAGTTTCAAAACTCATAAGTACAACCCTCAACCTCCATGGGTCGGATCCAGAAAAATAGCCTACAGAATAGCATACTCCACTCTCCAAAAGAAGCCAAAAACATGGAAAAAGTCCTCCCAAGTTATTAACCACCCTATAACTCAGTCAAATAACCTCAAAAGCACTCCAACTGAAAATAGAAGCATCCAAACTGCTTGAGAGAAGACAAATCTGAACCCTGAATCCTCTCTAACAATTCCTAGATACCCTCCCAATGTTTCAAAACTGAGTCAACATGCCTATATCCCCTCCTCATGTTTGCAAAAGCATAAATTCAAAGATATCTCTCCCTAACCGTATACAAGGCACGTTTCATCATTTTGCATTTGAAATAGCAAATTGAATTAAGTGCTTATAACAATAACACTTAAGTCAAATGCTTTACAATTTAACTTAATGCAAACATACATGACTTAGTCAAAGGTGGAATGTAAAAGACTAAGTCTTGAGGGGCTATGAACTTTACCATGGTATAGTTACATTGCAAATTTTTTGAAAATAAAATAAAGGTAAAGAACCTTTATTCTATTGGCACATTTAGCTATTTTTAAAAGGCATAAATCATAAGTCTTAAAATAATTCAAAAGACTTTGAAAATAGAACAAAAGCACAAATAATGCCATGAACTTTTGAAAATAAAGAGAAGTTTCCATGAAATAATCATAAGGCTAAAAGCCTTTGACATTTCCTAGGGTTGAATAAAACCTAAATAATGATTCTTTTTGCATATTGTCGCTTCACTTTACCTCCTTCTGTTGCGCCGCCATGAGGGAAGACTACTGGATTTGGACACCATTAGAGAGACTTTGCTGAAGCTTTGAGCATGGTGAGTTTGATTCTTTGCATCGAATCAGATTTCCTTCTTTTTAAAAGCTTTTTTGAAGCTCCCACAGGCCGTGGTTTACATTTTTCTGATATCTTTTATGTTTTGTTTTTGGTGTTGGGCGCCATGAGTTCTCCTGGTCGAGTGTTTCCTTTGGCTGCATATTTCCTTTTTCCAGCTCTTGGGTGCGACCCTATGCTCTTCTACAGCAGGGATAGGTAAGGCTCTTCTGTTGTTTGCTTTCTTGTTCTAAACAAAAGCTTAAGGAGCTTGTCTGTATTGAAAAATGGCTGCTATTCTCTTAGAAAAACGCAGACCCAGGTGTTGACTGTGCCATATTTGTATATATTGATGCATTTGACTTAGAAAAGTGACTATCCATTGCTTTTCTAGATCTCTATGTCGCGCCATTACTTGTTTTGATAATGCTTTCTTTCATTATTATTCTGAAAAATGGAACAGAAACTCTATGTTGGTCACCATTGATGAATGTTTAGGCATTTTTACCTTATCACTTGCAAAACCCCAAAATGGGTAAATCAGAAAAATGGCTGAAAATTGTATTTATCAAAACCCATATGGGTAATTTAGAAAGCCATTGACATTTTCTGCATTCTGTAAAGAAATTCATATCTGGGTATCTAAAATCTCATGAAATAAACTCATACTTCAGTGTTTGACAAGAAAACCCAATGTGGGTACTATGAAAAATTATAAAACTAAGTAAAAACAGCCCTGTGCATTCTGACTTTTCCCTTCATTTTATGAGAAAAGTATTATATTAACTCTATTTTACTTTATTTCTAGCTTACTCTGAGTTTGTACAGTAGAAAGTTTTGCTACATCGGAACTTAGAAGATGATAATTTTACAAAAAGACATCTCTGAAGTTGTAAATCTATATACATATGATGTGATTAGACCACCACGGAATGAAAAAAAAAACCTTTACTTCTGTCTTTTGAAAGCAAACTACAAATTTTTTACTTTCATAGAGCATATATGTGTTGCATCACAGGACATAGGACTCATCCACACCTGGCACCTCTGAAAAAATATGATAGTGATTTTTCCTCTTATGCATGTTACTGAATAATCCTTGTGTTCTGCCATTAAATATTCAACAATGCACATCTTAAATTATGATTATTCCTTTTTCTTGATCTATAACCTTGCATCATGCATAAAGTTACATGGTACCATGTTTCCAGTTAAATGATCATGTCATTTTATGCTCTTCACTGCTTCAATAAGCAAATATCTTCCAGTGACATATTAATTGCAAACTACATTGAATGTACTGAAGTGTACTTCATGAATTGAGCATGAACTATGAGTTGGGCTCAACCCTCATGGGAGCCTCATTCTACCCCACTCATTTTGATTTAAGTTATAGCTGCACCTGTAGTTGCACATGAAACAAACATATTAGAATTAAAATATTTTCAAGATGTATGATCATTTCCTTCTCTCTTTTTCACTTGACAGGAGTGACTTTTAGCTTGCCTGATGCATGTAAAAGACGGTCTATACATTAGTGGGTGGATATGTATGTAGGATTGGAGACTGTTTATTGCTTAGATCTCAGCTCTAACCATTGCAATTCCTTTAGATGCAGGATATGAAGACTGAGAACTGCAGAGGACACAAAACAAGCCAACTGGAGCTGAGGATCACGCAAGATGGGAGACCCAAACTAGCCATCAGGCAATAACCGGCCTCCCTTCCTATATATGCATCTTTTAATTCTTTGTAATCCATTATGTATATATGCATTTTATGCTCATGAGACAAGCTAAATCTCATGGCTTGTGTGGGATAGACTTTAACTTTGAATCAATAAAGATTTATTTTCAGCAATTTTGTGTAAATCTTTTCAATATTGTATACATTTGTATAAATGCAACAATCCATTACTAAAAATAAAAGCTTCTTGATTCTTATGTTTATACACCTGAATGCAATATAGGAAGGACTAAAATTAAATGCACCTCACTTTGTTTTTTTGTAAATACTTAACCAATAAGCTCGACTTGATTTGAGCTGTAAGTGAAAAATGGGTAACAGTCACATTAGGGAGATACCATATCATTTGCCATAGATGGAAGCAATTCCTACCGATGTCCACTTTACTACTCAATAAAGCTCACCATGTATTAGCATATCAGTGAGACAAGTTATCTCTCATTGATATGAGGATGTCATACCGATGAAGGTCATACCTGTCGATATGGTCCCTACAACTAGGTCAACATGCCTTGAACCACCTAACAGCTCGGGTCCCACCATAAATCATCGATGTGACAACCTTTATGGAAGAGAGTTTCCCCAAAGTCTCACCAAACACCCCAAGTATCATCAACGAGAATGGACAAGACTTCTTCAAGAATGTCTAAGAGACTTTTTTCAGTCACACCAATCAATTGAAGTCACATCAACAAGACTGGTCAAGAATTCTTCTGGATGTCGATGCGACATTTCACAATGTCTCATCGAACACCCACAGTCTCTTCAACATGAAACTTTTGGCTTAGCATCAACATGTTGAGGAGACAATAAATGAGCTCACATCGATAGAGGAATCTCTTTCCAACAAGCCACCAACAGATCAAGCTTTTTGTCCAATGTTGAAGACTCCATATGAGGTCACATCGACAATGAATTTTGTTGCCGATAAAGACCAACTGAAACTATTTATTGCCATTGTTACACTAGTAAGCTGAGACACATTTCCAATATTAACAAAGATACGATAAAGAATAAGTATCTGTTGTCACACATTGATGATATTTTCGATCAAATGAGGGGAGATTCCATATTCTCTAAGATAGATCTAATATTTGGATATCACCAGTTGATAATTAAGGATGAAGATATCTTTAAGACTGCATTCAGAACTAGATATGGACACTATTAGTTCACAATTCTACCTTTTGGTTTAACAAATGCACCTGCAACATTTATGAACTTGATGAACATTGTATTTAGAGATTTCCTAGATAAGCTTGTCTTGGTTTTTCTAGATGACATCCTAATTTATTATAAGGATGAGGAGGATCATTGCAGACATTTAGAGATAATTCTAAAACACTTAAGAGAACACAAATTGTATGGTAAAATCTCTAAGTGTACCTTCTTCCAGAGAGGAGTGTATTATCTCAGGCATGTGATCTTAGAAAATGAAATCTCTATAGATCTAGCTAATATTAAGGTAGTACTTGAGTGGCCAATACCCAAAAATGTGTCTGAGGTTAGAAGTTTCATGGGTCTAGCAGGGTATTATAGAAATTTTGTTGCAAATTTCTCCAAGATCACCTTTCTGATTACTTCTTTGTAAAGGAAAGGAAAGAATTTTAAGTGGACTAAGAAGTGTCAAGAAGCCTTTGACCTAATCAAAGAGAAGTTAAATACTGCACCGATCTTGAAAGTACCAAATCTTGAAGGTAACTTTACTTATATCACAGATGCATGCAGAGAGGGCTTAGGGGGTGTGTTGATGCAAGATGGGCAAGTAATTTCTTACAAGTCAAGGAAGCTAAAACCTTATGAACAAAATTATGCATCATATGATTTGGAATTAGCAGTTGTAGTTCATACATTGCAAATGTGGAGGCATTACTTGTTAGGGAAACCCTTTGAGATGAAAACTGATCATCATGGGTTGAAGTATCCATTCACTCAACTAGATAGAGAAGATGGTTAGAGTTAATAACTGAATATGAATTTAATATAAGTTACATCAAAGGAAAGGAGAATTGGGTTGTTGACGCCTTGAGTCAAAGACGTCATATTGCTTTATAGTGATGATTCAAACTAACTTTAAAGGACAAGTATTGTAGAAATACAAAGATGATGAGTACTAATTACAAGTCAAGCAAGCACTCACTAGCCATCCACAAGATTCTATGTATGAAGGTTTTCATTTTGAACCTAATGGATTACTTAGATTAAGGGTAGAATTTGTGTACCTGATGTAGAAGAGTTAAATAATCCGGTATGGAAGGAAGTACATGAAGCACCGTAATCTAGACACCTTGGAATGACCAAAATGATGGCTGATGTGAAACCATTATATTTTTGGAAGGGAATGAAAGGAGATGTTGCTAGATTTTTGCTAGGTGTCTTGAATGTCAAAGGGTGAAAGCGGAGCATCATCATCCTGTAGGTTATTTAGACTTGCATGATATACCAGAGAGGAAATGGTGTTGGTGTAATTAATTATTTAATTACACTTAAATAAGTTTACTTAGGCATTCAATAGGTGATAGCTTCACATGTTTTCTTAGGATGTAATATTCCTTCTAGAAGGATGAGTTGTCTTTTCTAGAAATCTTATCTTATCTAGCACCATTTCCTAGGTAGTTAGTTAGTTGTCACATGTCATAAGATTGTGACACATGTCAACATCATATTAACTACTACATCTCAACCTTACCTATATAAGAAAGGCTTCATATGTAATTTGCCATATTCAATTTGGCATTCTTGCATCTTAATGATAGCATAATATTTCGGCCATTTCTCTCTTGTGGAAGTTATTTTGTCTTGCAGGTGATTTTGGGGTGTTTGAGGAGTTGACCATAAACTCCTACATGGTATTAGAGCTTTAGTGTTGTAGACTTCTTCCCATATCTAAGGGACCAATCTTGGCATGAAAGTTTTTTTGGATGTGAGTTGGGGTTTTGAGAGCCTCGCCATTGAATCCAAGGCGTTAGAGAAAGTCAAGACCAACTTTTATTTCGTCAAAATATGGCATATTTTATCAAATCTACAAGGATTTGATCCAGCCATTTTTATTGGAGCCGTTTTCATTTTTGCTTCATAAATCTAGTTTCCACTCATTTGTAGGAAAAATGATTTCTACGTTTTGTAGCTAGGGTCAAAATCTCAAATGGGTATCTTTTAGATTTTGCATATTTTGCACAGATATGAAGAAATTTGTTGTACAAAAAGCACCGTACATCATTTTTTCTCTTGGCTGAAAGTTAAAAAAAATTATTTTCTCATCTTCTGCTTGCTGAATCAAAAAATGATTTCCTAAAATTTGTTTTTACCATAAAAATATTTTTGGGTTTCTGTTTTTGTCTACAAACAGTGAGTATGTTTTTCAAAAATCAAATCATAAATAAACCTTTTTTCGCTAGAAAACTTGTTTCCTGCAAGCTAAATTCATTTTTTTTGAAAAATTCATAACTTTTGGCCATAGTGTCCATTTTTGGCAAATGAGATATCGACGAAAAGCTAGCTTCAAGCACTTCAAAGTAGTGCAGGCCAGTTTTTCAGATTTTGTCATCTACACAAATTTGAGGTTATTTTTCATCATGGATGAAGATGTGAACATTCATCAATGCATGCACTATTTCCTTTTTGTGTGCATTAGGTTTGCATTTTCTCTGCACTTCATTTCAATTCCAAATCATTTATCAATCAACTATTTTCTTCATAGATTCTAGATTTGTGCTAGTTTGTGAGTTTTCCAGTGTTCCTTGGCATCGGATCTGCTATTGCTTTATCATGATTCCAACCTGAGTATTTGAGTGACTCTAATATGATTTCTAGCAAACAAAAGTATCTTTCCTTGCTTGCAGAATTGAGGATTCCAATATTACTCCACAATGTACTTCCAGTGCTTCTCTTGCAACAAGTTATCTCATTATGGGGGGACTAAATGGTCTCTCTTTTCATCGTTTGTGTGGATGGAGATTGATTGGATTTATAATCGATATCATTATTGTATTGCATCTCTTTTTTGGAGAGGAGTTGTTTCCCACTAGGTTTTATCCTTTTCTCCATTTGTGAGAGATTTTTTTTGAATTTGTACATGGGTACCTAACATGGCCTAGTAGTCGGGACCCATCATTACATCTTTGCATCATTTGCATAATAATTTCCTTCCTAAGTTGCACTTATGTGGGGGTGTTGGTGTAATTAATTATTTAATTACACCAACAAATGACAAGTCATAAGTATCAATTTTGTGCAAGGATCTCCTATGTCAAGGAATAAGCATAATGTTATTCTTGTAGTTGTAGACAAGCTTACCAAAGTATCACATTTTATACTCGAGAATATAATTGATGGAGAACTTGTCATAGTAAGGAAATTTGTGCAAGAAGTGTTTGGGTTACACGAGATTCCTGAGAAAATTATCTTGGATAGGGATGCATGAGTTACTTCTATATTTTGGCAAACCTTGTTTTTTTCATTAGGGACTCAATTGAATATTAGTTCAACATATCATTTGAAAATGGATGGAAAAATTGAAAGGGTAAATCAAGTATTGGAAGACCTACTTAGAATGTATTTCATGGATCAATAGTACAAATGGGAAGACTACTTACCCTTAGTTGAATTTTCTTACTATAATTCTTATCATTCCACGATAAAGATGGTTCATTTCGAAGCATTCTATGGTCAAAAGTTTCGAACACCTATAAGTTGGGATAGAATTGAAGACATAGTAAGTCTTGGGCCAGAGATGTTAGTTGAAATGGAAGAGCAAGTGAAAATTGTTAAGCAAAGATTGGTTGAAGCTAACGACCGACAAAAAAGCTACGTCGATACTGAGGGAGTGCCCAAATTTTTTTTCATAGGTGACAAGGTGTTGTTGAGAGTGAAACCTCACAAGAGCTCCATTAAGTTTGGGAAATCTTCCAAGTTAGCCCTACGCTATGTAGGAACTTTTGAGATTCTATAGAAAGTGAATTCAGTAGCTTATCGAACTGTGTTGCCACCCGCTCTTGCCAGAATGCATAAGATCCTCCATGTGTCATAACAAAAGAAGTATATACCCAGTGATAATAATGTGATTGATTGGACCAATTTACAGGTACATGACCTAAGAGTGGTAAAAATCAAGCCTGTTAAGGTACTCAAAACATGTAAGATTTGCTTGCATAACACGGAAGTGTTGCAATGCAAAGTCTAGTGGGACAAGTATGCGGAAGACTAAGCCACTTGGGAGGACTATGATGAGATTTAAAAAAAGTTTCCTCATGTTTTAGATGCTTTTGAGAATGCTTAAAATAATATTTTTTTTGTTTGCTTGTTTTATGTTGCTACATAAAATCATCGGGGATGATAATTCACAAGGGGGGAGTATGTTACACACCAATTATGTAACTACTATTTACTATTACTATGTAGGGTAAATATGAATGTGATTTACATTCTATTGGTGAATAAATTATGCTTGCACTTTGTTGTCAATGCATTATGAATGAATGTTGTCTCATTTAATGTTATGTGAAGAAATGCATATATGTGAATGGATGGGTATTGATTTGATATTCTAACTTTAGAGTTGTATTATGTGTAAATACATATTTTGTGAACAACTGACTGTTGTGGGCATGTGTTAGTTAGATATAGGTAAAATTTCAATTCGTCCAGGTGGAGGGGAAGTATCACTCAAGAGAAGGTCTTGGTCGGGTAACTAGTAATATATACTATTTGAACTTACACATACACACACACACTCATAGTAGTATGGTTGAGTCAAGTCATTTTTGTTGGGGAATTGGTAAGTCATCCTTAGTTGTGTGTCTACTTTAGTAAGGGTCTTGTTTACTATTGAGTGAATTATTGGGTGATGATTATCTATTTGGAGCTATGAATTCTTCCCTATATTGCTATGCTTGTATTAGTATGCTACACATATGTGGAATATGCATATGTATAGTAATAATGCATGAATTTGTGTGTAATTGAAAGTGTATATATAATATATACATATATCCATATGTATATATGTATCAAAACACATGTATTATTGGAAAAAGGATATGCCATACAAACATATCGATACATGTATACATGTATATAGAGGCATATATATATGTACACAATCGATATATTGTTATTACTATGTGAATGCTATCTTGGTGGTATTCATTTGTATATTGAATGTAAACATGCTTGATTGACATATGACATATATGAATATATACTACTAACATATATATATATATGTGTGTGTGTGTGTGTGTGTGTCGATATATATGTATATATAAATATATGCTATATATATTTAAATATTATATGCTTTGAGGTTGATAATCATTGGAAATAATTATAGGTTGATTTATTAAATAAATAAAAGGCCGAGTATGTTAATCTTGTGACTGTTTTCCAAAGGTCGAATATTACTCATGTTCTCCATGCATTAAGAGAAAGTAATCTACAAATTTTAATTCGTAGTCATGAAGTCGATATAAGTAGAAGACTTGGTCGACGCCTTGTATTGAATTGTATTTGACTTAGTAAACTTATAAACGCCACATCATTGTGTAAATATCAATAGCTTTTAAATACGTACAAGATAATGAACAACAAGTCGATGAATGGGCCAAACCGCTTAATGAAGTGAATCGACTCATGCTAAGACTAAGTCGATGGGAGTTATGTGTTGCATATTTGATATTGACTGATTCAAGTATGTTGTGAACCACACCAACTATAGGAGAGGTTTGTTTGCCTTAGAACCACCTTTTGAATCCTATTTGCTATAGATGTTCATTGTGAGGGCAATTCAAATTATACACCTTTTTGCCAAGTGTTGATTTAAAATAGTCTCTTGTTGTTTTCAATCAATAAGCTCAATATGTAGCTTTATTTATCTTAGTATGCTCTTTATTGTGTACCACCTTTAAGCTAAGTTGAGTGAGTATCCATGCATGGTGATTGCTATCAACATTCATACCTATTCTATAGGATGTGAGGTCTCATTTCTATTGTATAAATAGT
Source organism: Sequoiadendron giganteum (assembly GCA_007115665.2). Lineage (NCBI taxonomy): Eukaryota > Viridiplantae > Streptophyta > Pinopsida > Cupressales > Cupressaceae > Sequoiadendron > Sequoiadendron giganteum. Next base: position 154,476,859 of record VCHN02000014.1, on the reverse strand, counting down.
AGAGAAAACTCACTTGTTTGGGACACGTCTCCATACACTTTTATTGTGCATTTTAGACACATTCTATGTGCAATTCTTAAGCATTATTTCTACATTCTTATCTGCTTAATTTTGTTATACATTGAGAGAGAGTTTTGAGTTTAGGTGAGAGTATTTTATCATATTGAGAGAAGTGTTTTATCAACTTGAGAGATAGAGGTTATTGTGGCTTGTTTGGGAAGTTTAAAGCTAAGCTAGTTGTTTTTCTAGGAAAGTTGAGTTGCTACCAGTCAATTGTACAAGCATTTTACAGGCATGAATATATTCTTCCTTTATTTGTCTTTTCTTATGTATGATTGGTTGATTGAGTGTTTTATTGCGAATGATTTCATTTAAGGAAATATAGTATTTTCTTTGAAAGGAATTAGAAGTTGTTATATTGTTTTGTGAAGTTCTTGTAGTTACTCCATACTAAGAGGAATTTGTTTACCATATGTATATACATACTAGATATGATTAAACAAGGGTAGCTTAAGAGTTACTCATAACCAGGTTATTTGGTTATACTAAATAGCTAGAGGGTTACTATTGGGAATGTTGTCCATTGAAGGGAGGGAATTTGTACATTTGCTTAATGAATAGAAATACCCTAGATTTTGTATAAAAGGTGATAGGTTAATCTTGGGATAAGATATTACCATGGGAAGGGTTACCTATGCATAGTTTATAGAGGCCTTAAGTCAAAACAAGATTAAGTAGTGTAAGTAAATGTTGACCTTCACTTGAAGTACTGAGTGAGAAAAATTTCACCAAAGTAGTGTGATTGCCTTTGGCTCCACTATCAGTTAACCATTTCCATGTGGTGCATGCTAGCTGCAATTATAGGGTTACAAGTTCTAGACATGTACGACATGTTGATGGTGTTTTCTGCACAGCAACAACTCAAACAGAATATGATATCCTATCTCTCTTGAAAGGTAAATCTCTATGGGAAAAGAGATAACCCCAAGGTCTCTAATGTCAGGTGTTGACAATGCAACAAAACAACTCAGTGATAAATGTGAAAATGCTGGTAATCACAATGGGACCTTACTACGAGCAAATACTGAACTTTGTATTTATCAGATCTAAACAATAAATTGATACTTTGAAACTTGATTTGAACCTTGATAATAAAGAAACAACAAAAGATAAAGGTTTCAGAGATAATTCTAAGACTACTTCTAACCCTAAGATTGAAAATGCCAAAAGATAAAATGCTCAAAATGGACCGATCTCTCATAAACTACATTCTGCTTGACCCAGATGAATCTGCAATTTCACAGAAATAGTGCAATCTTCTAAGGTATCTAAAGATTTTCAAATCATAAACATTCATTCAGCCAATTCTATTGCAATTGAGATGAAAAAACCCTTATAACTGAACTAAGCAAAATTTTAAGTCCAGGCTAACTTTGCAAAGCAGCTAACAATCAGCTAACTACAAAAAGTATGGACTAGAGATCATTGCAAACATTCCAAACATGAAACCCTAAGCATTACCAAACCATTTAACCAAAAAATTATAAGCAATTTCAAAGATAGAACACCAAGAACCATGCCAGATGAAATTCCAAAAGATAGATACCAAACACAATATCTCTCTTATATTAAATCATCCAAAACAACAACAATTCCAATTTTATGTTACAACACTTGCTTGAGAATAAACCCTAATTCATTCTAATATCACTTATCTACTTTCTCTATATGCTCCTATATGCCTATCTATATTTTCAAATGAGGCAAAATGCCTATTTTATAGAGAATCCCTAAGATAGGTTGGCCCCAAAAAGATAATTTACAATAAAACATGACCTACAAGAGGTCGGCCTCAAAGATATTCCAACATATGAAATGTGCCATTGGCACCAATTTCATCCAAAATCGCCAAGATGCCAAAAAGGTCGGCCCAATACATGTGGATAATGGGAAGCACAAATATCAATGTAGCCCTATAGAGCTACTCCCAATCTTTGTCCTTAGCTCGATCTTCTTCACCATGTACGGCCAACAAAACCCTATCCAGCTCAGCAACAGGTGGCACAGAAGAAACCCTAATCCTTCTCTCAAGGGACTTGATATCATCTCTCGCCTGCTTAACTGTACCATCCCAGTCAGCCTTATTAGTCAAGTATCTATCCATGACTGCAATATAAGATGCAACATCATCCAACTGATGTCCAATAACTGGTCCTTCATCAACTGGAGAATAAACATCTCTCCACCATTCCCTAAGCTGCTCAAAATTGAGATGTTCTAGAGAAAAATTCTTCCTTCCAGTCATGACCTCAAAGAATAAAATACACTTATCATAGATACTGGTCAAGGTATCCTCAATCTGCCGCACCTGCTTATGGATCTTTTTCAAGGCCTTCTGCCTCATTTGCAAGATTTCAAACCATTCCCAAGGTTTGGAAACCCTTGGAAAAGGAAGAATCATAATCTTTACCAATTTATCTTCAGTGAATCCCATGATTGTTGTGGTCTTCTGCAGTAGGAGGTCGGTATCCACATTATCTTGAGCTAATACAACCTTTAACCAATCCATTGATCTCATTGCATCTCCTCCAGTTGACAATATGCTCTTAATAGCATCATCTCCTTTAGTTTGGAAACCCTGCAACCAAGCAACTGTAGCATGTGTGGTACCCTTCATCTTTTCAAGCTTAGAGATTATCTCCTGAGGCAAGAAACCTGCATCAGAGGAGGAAGAACTAATAGCTTGCAAGGGTTTCATCAACTCTTGCAAGTATTTCTTCAGCTTCTCATTCTCCCTCTCTAGATCATGCCTCGTTCGCACAACCTTCTTCAACCTACCCACAATCACAGCCCTAGAGCCCTCATATTCTTCAATATCTTGCTCCACAGTAGCATGCCCCAAGTCGACAGTTTGCACATGATAATCCTGGGCAGTCACATTGTCTCTATCTTTGTTTGGAGCAGGGGTCTCAATATGAGCCACCCTGTTACCTGACCCATCTCTGTCAATTCAGGACACAACCCTTGCTTTCTTCTTAGTTTTTCCATTTTCCACATTAGCCATGAGAACATTCCAATTAGGAGGAGCATCCTCCACTATCACCATTTTACTCTTCAACTCCTTATCAAGCCAATCTGGAATAGTAGACCCAATAGGCATTGTATTTTGCCTATCTTGCCCCTGTTCCTATTGATCAGCAGTTGCATCCTTTTCAACACTTGGCATATTGGGAATTTCCACGATTGGATTCTCTTTCTCCTATACTTGTTCTTCCACCACAACCTGTACTAGTGAAGGGACCCTCACTGGTATTTCCTCCTCCTTTTAAGGAGACTTGTTCACTTGTTCCTTTGTAGGTGAGTCTGCATATGCCACCAAGGGGGATTGTACTACCCTGCCAATTTTTGCTTCTGCATTATAAAGGTCTCCCTCCTGAAACTCTCCCTCACCCAAATCTTTAGGATCTTCACCATTCTTTGGTTCCTCCTATGTGTTAGCAGCATCCTGAGGAATGGAGACACTCACTTGTTCAACAACAGGAATACTCACTGAAACATTCTCCTTTGTTGTAGTATCCCTTGGGGAAGGAGTCCTTGACCTCCTCATGTATACTTGTGTCCTTTCCTTTGAGCTTTCCACCTCTACCATTGGTGGGTCAATCTCCTTGTCAACTTTAGGAGATTCCTCCGCCTTCTGTGATAGCTTTGTAATTCTTCTTCTCTTTATCAATGGAGGAGCACTTTCCACCTCCTCCTCTTCTTCCTTATTCTTTTCAACTTCTTTCCTCAAGGCATGTCTCCTCTTCTGAGCAACATGCTTCCTCTGTTTACTTACCTCTGCAACCTTCTTAGCTTGAACCTCACTTACCTGTATCTTGAAAGGGGAATCCACCTTTTCCTTGCCTTTAGGATCAAGTTCAAGTGACTCCTCAGAAGCAGAGTGAGACTCTAAGTCTCCCATCAGATCATAGGTGCATGGAACACCTTCACCTTCCAACTCCAGCATCTTGTGCTTCAACCACATCTTGGTATATTTGATCACCGGGGCCATGACTTGGTCCAACTCAGTCGTTTCCTCCCCTAGCTAGTCAACCTCTCCAACTGGCCTATCTTTTACTGCCTCATATACATGACCATGGATCACATTTCCATCCTCCTATACCTGGTCAAGGATGGCCTTAACATTGTAGAGTCTTACCAAATCCATAGGAAATCTAGAAAACTTCTTCTTTCTTACCTCAAACTCATCGGCAAGGTTAACCCAGTAATCTTCAATGTGAGCCTTATGGCTATATTCCCTACTGGCCTTCTTTTTAGCTTTGCCAGTGATGTCAAACCTTGCTCTCTTGGAATGGAAAGAGAGACCAAGAGTACTCATCTCTTCCTCAGAAGCATGACAGATTGAATGGAAGCACAAACCTCACGCATTCCTATCTTTAGGGGAAAGTCATTCCCAAAACCAGTCTTGTGCATTTCTCCCTTTACAACATTGTCAAAGTCACAAATCTGCCTAGTGACTTCCAACAATATGATATGATCAGTAGGTTATCTAGGGAGTCTATAGGGAGCCCTTTGAAAACCATCAATTCTAATGTATGAGAAATTTGGGAACTGGATAAACCATGCCCCATATCTCCCTATCAATTCTTTAGCCTTATCTGAAATTCTCATATGCTCTGCACCTTGGAGCAATCTAATGATGTACATTATGAAAGCATCATTGGATCTCCTGTAATTTCCTCCAGTTAGATGCAACTGTGGATATACTTCATAGATGGCATCCTGCCCAAAGGTACCCCTAGTGCTTAACCCCTTTTATGGGTGAAGTCTCGCCAATGAATACACTAGGTAAGAGGACATGGTAAAAGTCTTGCTTTGCAAGACATTGCATAACTATTCTTGAATCACCACACTAATGACACCTTCCCAATGATAGTAAATTCCCTGCTCCATTCTAGCAATTACATTAAACATCCAGGTCTCGAACATACTTGCACTCTTCAATCCTACCAACCTGCTGAGAAGAGTGATGACATTATAGTACTCTCTCTTGAACTTAAGCCTGAATAGTTGCTTAGGTAACTTGGAGAAATGGGATTTAGGCTTCTCTAGCCAAGAGTTAATCACCTGCTGAGACTTGACTATGTTCTCCTCATAATATTTTCTGGCAACATCGATGTCAAAGGCCACCACATGGGACCTATCAGGCATGTCAAAGGTTGCAGGAATGGATACAAGACTGAAGCCAGCCATAATCCTTCCCTGGGGACCAACTATCCTCTATGTCCCTCTATCATAATTTCTGGCACACTCAAGCACTAATTCATAGCACTGCACCATGGAAGGAAAACCTGCCACATGAGCCAATTCGGAGTCTACCATTCTTCTTGCCAACAAAGGAGGGCTCGATGCTAACATCTCAGCCTTGAACTCCTCATAGTCCCACATACCTATGTAGGTATCTATAATTCTTGACCAAATTGAGGTCAGCTTGCTCTCAAGAATCCGACTCCTTATGTCCAATTTTACCTTTTTTGCATCTAAGATGGCCGAAGTCTCTGCACCTGGGTCTATTGCCTTTCCTTTGCCTCAACTAGCAACATCCTGTCCTGATCCTGCCTGCAAACACATAAAGATGACCACAATCAGATCCACAAGAAACATTAAGTGCAGGAAATTAGTATCCCAAAGTTCGGGATCTAGCCCCCCTCGCGGATTCCACACTAGAGAGGATTTTCGAGAAAATCCAGACTAAGCGGACTCCAGCAAACCAAACATGCAAAATCCCACAACCTGATTTTAATCCATCAACTAACAAAAGAATAACATTAGAAACACTTAGCATTAGCTCATTTAATCAATCAAATACATTAGCAATAAATAGATCCTTCATAACCATCAAATTCAATATTTTCCCAGAAAACCCGGAAGAATCTGCCAGAGATAGATTTTGGCGAAAACAACAACAATTACAACTCACCTAGGAAAAAGGAGGAGACATGGAACATCCGAGAAAATCCGAAGTGAACGGATTTTGGTGAAAGCTAGATATATCAAAATTAAAGCAGGAAATCGGTAAAACGACCCGACTGCGAACATCGGGAAAATCCGGAGGAAGCGGATTTTGGCGAGACAAATGAAGTCCGGGAAAAAAGTGGTGAAAGAGATAAGTCGGGGAAATCCGGGGGAAGCAGAATTCCACGAGGACCTCGAAAACCCGAACCTGTCCACATCTTCTTTACTTTCACCAAAATAATTCAAAAAATCTAGATCTAAAACCTATATTTTGACAACTTAACCTAGACCTCCAATGAATGAAACAAAAATTTAGAACACTTCTCACATCAAGTTGAGGAGGATTGGCCATGCCCTAGGTTAAGAACCCTAAAATGTCTACCATGAAAACACATAGAACCAGGCACGACTTGCTCACACACCAGAATAGAGAGTCTAAAACCAATGTGAGCAAGCACCATAAAAGAAATAATACCAGACCAAGAATAAACATCCATGACCAACCAAGCGGCCTGGTAAAGCAATGCAAAACCCCCAAAATGCCCAATGATAATGCGCATACCCAAGGGAATCGAGAAATCATGAAGGACCAAGAAGCAAAAGAAGCAAAGCTATTCAAAATCAACAGAGTAAAGGAGCATTCCTACATACCATGAGAGCAAAAAGGCTGGAATTGGTGATGCCAACAGATAACCATCAAATGCAAGTAGGATACAATCCACGCACATGAAACTTGAATGCATAGTCAAAACAGCCTCAAAAATCACAATCCAGCAAAACACCAATAACTCCAAGACTCAAACTCAAATGATAGCAAACGAACAACTCAAATGATCAATTACTTCCCAAAATCCAATATATCAAAGCCCCAAAACATCCACACAAATACCATCAATGCGATCGACAAGACAACCACGACCACAAAAACTTGAGGATTCGACGAGGTGATAGACTTCGGAGAAATTTGGACCATATGGATTTTCTCGAAAACATGGTCAAAAGGTAGCAACCTCCAGACATCAGAAGAAAACTGGGAGAATCCGGCCCAGGCGGATTTCCCCAAAAGCAGTGAAAACTCCGAAATGAATTCAGAACTCAAGGTATTCAATAAAATTCATAAGTATGCCACTTCAATTGGCAAGATGGACATTAAAGCACAAACCCAAGCAAGCGAAGACCCCAAAAAAAGAAAGGCCAAAACACCAAAAAACGAAAAAAGAGGGCCCCCTCTTTCAATGGGGCGTGTGTGCAAAAACTGCACAACCAATGGCGACTCCGCTGGGGAAATGCTCCAGAGCATTTCAAGAATAAACTAGAATGAAGAACCCAGAATCTCTGGTTTTGATCCTCTCATCCAAAAGACTTATGAATTCTTTTTCAGAAACCACAAGCAAGAAGACCTTTTCCTATACCAGGGTCCAAGTGTGTGTATTATGCATTTATCCCTATCCTATAAGTGCAATGGGAACAAGAGCAAATCTGACCAAGGCTACGTAAAAGTTCAAACTTCAAAAGCAACCTGGATAGAGCCTCGTTACCAGTCAAGCATTCATAGCCCCAGTGAGGTTATCATTGTGACCCTCCCAAGCATATCTCTACTGCCAGTCACGCGTCTATAGCCCCGATAGAGATACTAGGATACTCTTGATAAAGCGAAGCTCATTCAAATTTTCAAAATTTTCTCTTTCTCTTTTTCTGTTTTTATAGAACTCTCTTCTTCACCTTTGTAAGTAATGAAACTCACACTCAAGGATGAGGAACACAGTGGCACTAAAGCAAAATATAAGATTTTTCACTTGGCCAAATCACTCAAAGACCCAATGCAACTCCAAGATCCTTAATTTTAGTGTGAAAATGTGGGACCCAAATATATTCCAAAGTGTATCTAATTCCAAGTACAAGGGATATCAGATAAAAGAAATCCACCACTTGACTCTGAAAAACTGATTGGAGTTTATAAAATACATTTCCAGAACAATCCCAAATGAAATAGTCCATTGCACAGGTGCAACAGCCCCAAGGAAACCCAAAGCAAAAAAACAAAAAATGAAAAAGCAGGACAAGCCAAAGCAAACCTAAACTACCAGAGCAAAACCAACAAAAAAGAAAAACAGAAAGCAAACCTACTCTAGATATGTACAGGATGAACTACAAGTAGTTCAAGGTTGAAAATAATGGTTCAAATACTGCCCATTAACAGGCAGCGGGATATCCTCACCAGTGAGAGTTTTCAAATGAAAAGCATTATCTCCCAAAATTTTTGAAATCTATTAAGGACCAAGCCATAGTTTATCAAATTTACCATGCTCTCCCTTACGATCATGAGTTTTATCCCAATAGAGAACTAAGTCAGAAATTCTAAAGGCCTTTACCTTAGCTCTCCTATCAAACCATCTTTTTACTACACCCTGATGTTTAGCAAAGTTCTCTAGGGCTTCATCTCTTTTTTCTTCCAAATGCAACAATTCAGCCAAACGGGCCTCACATTTATCTTCTTCATTATAGTACTCATTAATAAACTGCAGGGTAGGGATTTTCAACTGGATAGGAAACACAGGTTCCAAACCATACACCAGGTGATAAGGTGAGGTTCCTATGGATGCCTTCTGTCTAGTACGGTCAGCCCAAAGAGCAAATCAGAGCTAGGTGTGCTAGTCCTTAGGATTTTATTCTAACAACTTACAAATAACCTTCAGTAGGTTTTTATTGGAAGACTCAGCTAGACCATTACCCTGAGGGTAGTAATTGGATGAAAACTTAATAACAATCCCATGATCATATGCCCAATTAGAAAACTTCAGTGATGCAAATGCAGGACCATTATCACAGACCAAAGACAGTGGACAACCAAAACGATTAATAATTCCTAATTCAAAAAAATTGATTACCACATCCGAAGTACACTGTTTACAAGCAAGAGCCTCTTTCCATTTAGTAAAATAATTAGTTATGGTAAGAATATACCTATGGCCCACAGAAGATGAAGGATTAATTGGACCTATAAATTCCATACCCCACTAAGCAAATGGTTTTACCTCTATGACTGGCTGCAGTGGAAGAGCTGCATGTTTTTCCTTAATTGCTGCAATCTGACATATGTGACAAGTTCTCACATGTTGGTGTGCATATTTGGATAAAGTGGGCCAATAATAGCCTGCCCTCAAGATCTGATGTGCAGTGGATGATGCAGAACCATGGCCTATGCCATATTTCTCATGAAATTCAATCATCACTCTAGTGGCTTCTTCTTTTCCCAAAAAGCTTAAGTATACACCCCCATGATTCCTTTTATACAAGATAGCTCCTTTCATCATAAAAATTCCACTCTTCAAGCACAGGGCCCACCTTTGAACCATATTAAGATGATTAGGACACTGCTGATTCAACAAATAGAAAATTATTTCATCATACCAGTCTCCTGGAGATACCTCTTGAAGGTAATAATGTTGAGCTGTGAGATCAGGACCGGTCTCAGCCATTGTCTTTGTAAGTCCTTGTCCCCTTACCAATTTTACGGGCTGGATTTCCATATCATATTCCTGCAACATGGTCACCCACTTGGCCCTTCGTTCACCTAACTCATTCTGTATCAACAATAGCTTTATTGTAGGATCAGGCTTTATTCCTCAAGATATAGTGTCGAAACTTCTTGACTGCTCTGACCAAAGCATAGGCTTGCTTTTCTACATTGTGATATCTTAATTCTGCATCTTTTAAGGGAGTACTCATGAAGGCTATAGGGTTTTCATCACCTTGATCAAACTTTTGAGTTAACATTGCAACATAGGAGTGATCAGAAGCGAATGAATATATGTAAAAAGGCTTAGTGTAATCCGGACTCACTAATACAGGAGCCTCAACAATAGCCTTCTTGATTTCCAAAAATGCCTCCTTAGCTTTCGCATTCCATTCTATCTTTGCTTCTTGTTTTAACATAGCATTTAATGGCTTGACTATCTCTGCAAATCCGGTGATAAATTTCCTAACAAAGTTAATCTTACCAAAGAATGACTTCATCTCTTTCTTACTTGCATGAGGCTGAATCTTCAAGATAGCCTGTATTCTCTCAGGATCAATAGAAATACCCTGTTCTAAGATGATGTGTCCTAACAAATTTCCTTCCGTGACTCTGAAAATGCACTTCCTTGGATTAAGTGAAATACCAAACTCTCTACATCTTTGAAACACCTTACATAAATTTGTTATATGATCGCCTTGTTTCTTAGAAAAAATGGTCAAATCATCCATATAAATAATGATGCACTTACCAATTATATCCTTAAAAGCGATGTCCATACCTCTTTGGAATGTAGCTCCAACATTGATCAATCTGAATGGCATCCTTCTGTAAGAAAAATTTCCCCACTTAGTAGTAAAGGAAGTCTTGTGCCTATCCTCATACTGCACCATAACTTGGTTGTATCCAGAATACCCATCCAAAAAGGACATCATTTTGGATCCATTAACAATCTGAAGCACCTCATCCAGTGAAGCAACTGGATAATTATCCTTTTCTGATGCTTTATTCAAATTCCTGAAGTCCACACACAACCTGATTTCTCCATTCTTTTTTCTTATTGGAACTAAATTTTCCACCCAAGTAGAATGTCTTACTGGAAATATGATGTGTGCTAAAAGCAATTTCTGCACCTCTTTCTGAATAATGGGTTCTAACAAAGCATTAATTGGCCTCTGTCTTTGCCTGAATGGTTTGACATTTGACTTCAAAGGAATGGTGTGTGTGATGATTGAAGTATCATATGTTTTTAAATCTTCATAAATCCAAGCTATTACATCATGATATGTATGTAAGGTATCAATAATTCCCTTTCTTTCTTTTGGAGTACATACCTTGCCAATAAAAACATTCTTCAAGTCCTCTGATGTCCCCATATTATATGTCTCACACTAGCTACTGAGAGACTCCCTTTTAGTATGTTGTTCTTGATCTCTTATCTTATCTAAATCAAAAATTCTTTCAAGTTGTACCATACCTATTGGAATAGTATTAGTCTTCAAATTAATGATTCCTCCAAAGTCTATTTCCGCTTCCTGAGGCTCCATCTCATCAATAACTTGGGAAGAAAACACATCACAACTTGTAATGAAGTCCAGAATATGCTTGTCATCTTCAAATACCTGGAAATTAGTAACGTTGTTAGGCACTAAAGGGACTGGAGTGAGCTCGACTATAAATTTTTTCAACCTTGAAAGTGACAGAGGCTACAAGGTGCTAGCAACTTGTGCTAGAGAATCAACAACTTGATTTTTGTTTCAAGGGATTAACTGGATATTAAAAGCATAGAATCCCTCAATGAGATCCCACACTCTATGCCTATAATTGGTCATTCTTCTATCACGACATGAATACTATTTTCTTACTTGTTTGATTACTAACTATGAATCTCCAAAGACTTGTAATATCTTAACCTTCTTCCTTGATGCCATCAATAATCCATGGATCAAAGCTTCATATTCAACAAAATTATTAGTGCATTGGAATTGGAGTCTGTGAGCAGCAAAGTAATTCTTACCTTTAGGACTAATCAATTCAAACCTTGATCCAGCAGCTTGTTTGGATTTAGATCCATCGAATCTTAGTGTCCAACAACCATCAGGTTTCTTTGGTTTCAATTTACCTTGTTCTTTGCTGGGGATAGAGAGCTTTTTAGGAAGCACTGGGTTCTTACCTTTATTATTGTTTGATTATTCCTGCACTTTAAGTCTCGTAGGTGGAACTGGATTGATGCATTTCTATATCTGTCAGACAACAGTCTGACACAAGTCACATTCCAGCTCAAAATGAGGGGCATCATGGACTCTGCACCAACTTCGAAGCAATAATTCTTCAAATGTCATGCTTCCTTTCAGTTGTATTTGATCTTCCATACACTTCTGGATGAACTCCTGAAAGTTATCCAACAAACCAAGCTGCCTGTCCTCTTGGTCACCTATTTCATCCTCTTGTGAAATCAATGTCTCAGGACCACTGCTCTCTGGAATGTGTTCATCTAAAGAATCCTGTAGCATAAAAACTTCTTCATCTTCTGCAACTGATGCAGCCAACACATAGCTCCCCATGCTGACCTCAGACATAACACCTCATTTGAGATATTTTGGTATTCCGTGATTACATATTTCATTTTGGGTTTTCTTTCAATTATGATATGATTTGGGACTCCTTTCCATGGTAACCACATATGGGAATGGTCCGTAGATGTATATCCATTTAAAGCTTTAGTGAAATCTCTTCCTAGGATCAAACCATAAGTATCAGGAATGTTAGCCACTTGGATATTGATCACTTGTTGCACCCTAGGATCTGATGCAAGTTGCGTAGGGATCATGTTCAATTCTCCAACTACACTTACTTCTATTTTTTCCAATTGAGTAACCTTCTTTTGAGAGGCTATAGGGGTAATACCTGATGCTTTGCAAATGCTAAAAGGCATAACATTTGCAGAGGCTCCTGAATCTAGAAGACAATTATGCAAATTATTTTTGAAGATACGAATAGAAATTAGGAAAGGAGGAGTTTCCATCTTACCTTGAAACAAATTCAGATGAGTGTCAGCTTGTGCAACTTGACCCTTATCCTTATCTTCTCTCTTGTCTACAAGCGAGATCTGACTTCTGGGTGTTTGAGAATTAGAAGACCTCGTAGTAGCCTCATTGATGGCTACCCCTTGCGATGTTATATTTGAGCTAAATGATCCCAGACCTGCATTCCTAAGGGCAAGAAATCTTAATAATTCAAAGGCAGAAAGACTCACCTTTACTTTCTTGAATTCCTCAGTCACATATTCACCCAATTTCTCCACATTCAAATCAGCCTGGGCTTCCTTGTAGCCACTAGCTTGCCTATCTTTGGATATTTCAACATTGTTCCCCTTTGACAAGTATTGGGTTGGCACATAAGGATAAGGTGGATTATTACTAGCTTGTGGATCTGGTGGAGTGTTGAAATTGTTAGGAGGGATGGAAGTAGTGAAAGGACCTCCAACCTGTGGACCCATGTTAGGCCTATTTCTTAAATCATATTTCTTCACTAGTTGTTGAAACATCTAAAATTCTTCAGCACTAACTTCTTCCTCATCTAAAGGGCTATTATCATTCTCATTTTCCTCATTAAACAACTGGGAAATCTCATCTTCATTCAACACCTATTCCGCCTCATCCTCTGTAATAGATACTTTTGCTAGTTCATTTTACTCACCTTTGGGGAATGGGGCATGATTAAGTACCAGTACTGGAGAATCATATGGGTTTGAAGGTATTATTTCATGTCCAATAGAATTATTTTCCACCTCATACTGAAAGATAGAAGTTGCAGTCTGAAATTCAGCACAGTCTAGCTCAGAGTGTTGACTTGTTTTATGGAGCCTGCGCCATCCAGACAAAGTTGCTTCTGCTAGGTATACACCATTCAGAGGCTTCTCCTGAGTAGCGGGTTGATCCAAGGGAGTAGGAATCCCTCCATTATTAGGCCCAGTATTCCAAGACCTATTCTACCTGGGTTGTTTCCATCTATCAAATCCTTGTCCCCGTTGCTGATTTCTATCAAAATTATGACCAGAGCCTTGCCTTCTATTCAAATTATGACCAGAACCTTTCCCTCTACCATAATTTTGATTTCTATCAAAGTATTGACCTCTTTCAAAATTGTTGTTCTCCCTGCCATAGTTAGATTGTATATTCCTCTGAGCAGCCTAAAGCTAGCTATTCTGACTTCTTAAATAAGTTACCTCTGTATTCAACCTCTTCACTTGTTCAGATAATTCATCCAACCTTTCCTTATCCAGACTATTAGGTGGTGTTGGATTACCACCAGAAGAATATCCAGGTATGTTTCCAAAACCAACACCCTGATTCAAGACTTCTGAATTTTGCAAGTATGTAGGGAAACCGGCTTTTTGCTGATGTAAGAGTTGATTAGCTCTCTGCTAGGGATAAGAAGTCATAGGTTGAGCTTGATTTAAAGGTGGACCTAGATGAGGAACCAGAGGAAATGATAGTACAAGATTCATAATTGGAGCATGACTGGTCAAAGCCTGGTTAAGGGCTTGAATTTGTCCAGGGTGAGCAGCAGGTCCTAAGGATGGAAAAGGTCCTAATAAATGTTGCCTCAAGTTTGTGTTGACCTTTACTACCTCTGCATATAAAGTGAGCAAAGTATTCAGAGAATTAGTCCTTTGTTTAAGGAAGGTGGCTGTAAGGCTATCCAAGGCTTCAAGGTACACTTCCAAATCAATATTTTCATTCCCAGCATAAGCCGCCTGGAGTCTAGTATATGCTCGATGGAACCTATCATTGAATGATCCTATGGGCCCATTAATCTCTCTTTTCACTCTAGTAAAATGCAAGTACAACTCATTAGCATTGATGGGAATCTTGAACTTTTGCAGAAATGCAGTTTCTAACTCAATCCAATTATGGATGGAAGCAGTAGGTAAGTGATTGTACCAATAGAAGGCCTCTTCTCTTAGAGAATAAGGAAAAAGCCTGCATGCAACATCTTCATGGTTAATTCCTCTATCCCTTAGGCACGTTTGAAAAATCCTAATGTGCTCTTCTGCCATTCTATTGGGGTCATGAGTATGAAACTTAGAGAAGAAGTGCTCAAGGTTCTTGGGCATAACATTGTAATTATTAAAGATCAGTGGGGATGGATTATTAGCAAGAAAAGCCATTGGTGGAGGTGGGGGTGGTAATGGCTGATTAATGACTGGTTGTGGTTGTGGAATGGGAATTCCATCAGAGTCAGATGAAGATGAGGATGATGGAGATGATGGAAGTGGCTGAACTGATGATGATTCTTCCCCTCCTCTGGTCCTTCTTGACATAGTAGGGGCTTGTAAATCTTGAAATTATTCTCCTCCTAGAGTAGACCTAGTTCTTCTTCTAAGTCTCCCAGGAGAGATGGCATTTAAGAAATGCTTCAGTTTGCTTGTTCAAAGGCCCTCTTTCTAGCGCCAATCTGTTGATGGTGTTTTCTGCACAACAACAACTCAGACAGAATATGATATCCTATCTCTCTTGAAAGGTAAATCTCTATAGGAAAAGAGATAACCCCAAGGTATCTAATGTCAGGTGTTGACAATGCAACAAAACAACTCAGTGATAAATGTGAAAATGTTGGTAATCACAATGGGACCTTACTACGAGCAAATACTGAACTTCGTATTTATCAGATCTAAACAATAAATTGATACTTTGAAAATTGATTTGAACCTTGATAATAAAGAAACAACAAAAGATAAAGGTTTTAGAGATAATTCTAAGACTACTTCTAACCCTAAGATTGAAAATGCCAAAAGATAAAATGCTCAAAATGGATCGATCTCTCATAAACTACTTTCTGCTTGACCAAGATGAATCTGCAATTTCACAAAAATAGTGCAATCTTCTAAGGTATCTAAAGATTTTCAAATCATAAACATTCATTCAGCCAATTCTATTGCAATTGAGATGAACAAACCCTTATAACTGAACTAAGCAAAATTTTAAGTCCAGGCTAACTTTGCAAAGTAGCTAACAATTAGCTAAATGCAAAAAGTATGGACTAGAGATTGTTGCAAACATTCCAAACATGAAACCCTGAGCATTACCAAACCATTTAACCATAAACTTATAAGCAATTTCAAAGATAGAACAACATGAACCATGCCAGATGAAATTCCAAAAGATAGATACAAAACACAATATCTCTTTTATATTAAATCATCCAAAACAACAACAATTCCAGTTTTCTATTACAACACTTGCTTGAGAATAAACCCTAATTCTTTCTAATATCACTTATCTACTTTCTCTATATGCTCCTATATGCCTATCTATATTTTCAAATGAGGCAACATGCCTGTTTTATAGAGAATCCCTAAGATAGGTTGGCCCCAAAAAGATAATTTACAATAAAACATGACCTACAAGAGGTCGGCCTCAAAGATATTCCAACATATGAAATGTGCCATTGGCACCAATTTCATCCAAAAATTCCAAGATGCCAAAAAGGTCGGCCCAATACATGTGGATAGTGGAAAACACAAATATCAATGTGGCCATATATAACTACTCCCCATCTTTTTCCTTAGCTTGATCTTCTTCACCATGTACGGCCAACAAAACCCTATCCAACTCAGCAATAGGTGGCACAAGCAAAACCCTAATCCTTCTCTCAAGGGACTTGATATCATCTCTTGCCTTCCTAACTGTACCATCCCAATCAGCCTTATTAGTCAAGTATTTGTCCATGACTGCAATATAATTTGCAGCATCATCCAACTGATGTCCAGTAATTGGTCCTTCACCGACTAGAGAATAAACATATCTCCACCATTCCCTAACCTGCTCAAAATTGAGATGTTCTGAAGAAATTCTCTTCCTTCCAGTCATGACCTCAAAGAATAAAATACACTTATCATAGATACTGGTCAAGGTATCCTCAATCTATCACACCTGCTTATGGATCTTTTTTAAGGCCTTCTACATCATTTGCAAGATTTCAAACCATTCCCAAGGTTTGGAAACCCTTGGAAAAGGAAGAATCATACACTTTACCAATTTATCTTCAATGAATCCCATGATTGTTGTGGTCTTCTGCAGTAGGAGGTCGGTATCCACATTATCTTGAGCTAATACAGCCTTTAACCAATCCACTGATCTCATTGCATCTCCTCCAGTTGACAATATGCTCTTAATAGCATCATCTCCTTTAGTTTGGAAACCCTGCAACCAAGCAATTGTAGCATGTGTGGTACCCTTCATCTTTTCAAGCTTAGAGATTATCTCCCGAGGCAAGAAACCTGCATCAAAGGAGGAAGAACTAATAGCTTGCAAGGGTTTCATCAACTCTTGCAAGTATTTATTCAACTTCTCATTCTCCCTCTCTAGATCATGCCTCGTTTGCACAACCTTCTTCAACCTACCCACAATCACAGCCCTGGAGCCCTCATATTCTTCAATATCTTGCTCCATAGTAGCATGCCCCAAGTCGACAGTTTGCACATGATAATCCTGGGCAGTCACATTGTCTCTTTCTTTGTTTGGAGTAGGGGTCTCAATATGAGCCACCCTGTTACCTGACCCATCTCTGTCAATTCAGGACACAGCCCTTGCTTTCTTCTTAGTTTTTCCATTTTCCACATTAGCCATGAGAACATCCCAATTAGGAGGAGCATCCTCCACTATCACCATTTTACTCTTCAACTCCTTATCAAGCCAATCCGGAATAGTAGCCCCAACAGGCACTGTATTTTGCCTGTCTTGCTCTTGTTTCTGTTGATCAGCAATTGCATCCTTTTCAACACTTGGCATATTGGGAATGTCCACGGTTGGATTCTCTTCCTTCTATACTTGTTCTTCCATCAAAAACTGTACTGATGAAGGGACCCTCACTAGTATTTCCTCCTCCTTTTGAGGAGACTTTTTCACTTGTTCCTTTGCAGGTGAGTTTGCATATGCCACCAAGGGGGATTGTACTACCCTATCAATTTATGCTTTTGCATTATAAAGGTCTCCCTCCTGAAACTCTCCCTCACCCAAATCTTTAGGATCTTCATCCTTCTTTGGTTCCTCCTGTGTGTTACTAGCATCCTGAGGAATGGAGACACTCACTTGTTCAACAACAAGAATACTCATTGAAACATTATCCTTTGTTACAATATCCCTTGGGGAAGGAGTCCTTGACCTCCTCATGTATACTTGTGTCTTTTCCCCTAAGCTTTCCACCTCTACCACTGGTGGCTCAATCTCCTTGTCAACTTTAGGAGCTTCCTTCATCTTCTATGATAGCTTCGTAATTTTTCTTCTCTTTATGAATGGAGGAGCACTTTCCACCTCCTCCTCTTCTTCCTTATTCTTTTCAAATTATTTCCTTGAGGCATGTATCCTCTTCTTAGTAATAGGATTCCTCTATTTACTTACTTCTGCAACCTTCTTAGCTTGAACCTCCTTTACCTGTACCTTGAAAGGGGAATCCACCTTTTCCTTGCCTTTAGGATCAGGTTCAAGTGACTCCTCGGAAGCAGAGTGAGACTCTAAGTCTCCCATTAGGTCATAAGTACATGGAACACCTTCACCTTCCACCTCCAACATCTTGAACTTCAACCACATCTTGGTATATTCGATCATCGGGGCCATGACTTGGTCCAACTCAGTCTTTTCCTCCTCTAACCAATCAACCTCTCCAACTGGCCTATCTTTTACTGCCTCATAGACATGACCCTGGATCACATTTCCATCCTCCTCTACCTAGTCAGGGATGACCTTCACATTGTAGAGTCTTACCAAATCCATTGGCAATCTAGAAAACTTCTTCTTTCTTACCTCAAACTCATCGACAACGTTAACCCAGTAATCTTCAATGTGATCCTTATGGCTAAATTCCCTACTGGCCTTCTTTTGAGCTTCGCCAGTGATGTCAAACCTTACTTTCTTGGAATGGAAGGAGAGACCAAGATTACTCATCTCTTCCTCAGAAGCATGAGCAGACTGAATGGAAGCACAAACCTCACCTATTTCTATCTTTAGAGGAAAGTCATTCCCAAAATCAGTCTTGTGCATTTCTCCCTTTACAACATTGTCGAAGTCACAAATCTGCCTAGTGACTTCCAAAAATATGATATGATCAGTAGGGTGTCTAGGGAGTCTGTAGGGAGCCCTTTGAAAACCATCAATTCTGATGTATGAGAAAGTTGGGAACTGGATAAACCATGCCCCATATCTCCTTATCAATTCTTTAGCCTTATATGAAATTCTCATATGCTCTGCACCTTGGAGCAATCTAGTGATGTACATTGTGAAAGCATCATTGGATCTCCTATAACTTCCTCCAGTTAGATGCAACTATGGATATACTTCATAGATGACATCCTACCCAAAGGTACCCCTAGTGCTTAACCCCTTATATGGGTGAAGTCTCGCCAATGAATACACTAGGTAAGAGGTCATGGTAAAAGTCTTGGTTTGCAAGACATTGCATAACTATTCATGAATCACTGCACTAATGACACCTTCCCAGTGATAGTAAATTCCCTGCTCCATTCTAGTAATTACATTAAACATCTAGGTCTCCAACACACCTGCACTCTTCAATCCTACCAACCTGCTGAGAAGAGTGATGACATTGTAGTACTCTCTCTTGAACTTAAGCCTGAATAGTTGCTTAGGCAACTTGGAGAAATGGGATTTAGGCTTCTCTAGCCAAGAGTTAATCACCTGCTGAGACTTGACTACGTTCTCCTCATAATATTTTCTAGCAACATCGATGTCAAAGGCCACCATATGGGACCTATCAGGCATGTCAAAGGTTGTAGCAATCGATACAGGACTGAAGCCAACCATAATCCTTCCCTGGGGACCAACTATCCTCTGTGTCCCTCTATCATAATTTTTGGCACACTCAAGCACTAATTCATAGCACTAAACAATGGAAGGAAAACCTGCCACATGAGCCAATCCGGGGTCTACCATTCTTCTTGCCAATAAAGGAGGGCTTGGTGCTGAAATCTCATCCTTGAACTCCTCATAGTCCCACATACCTACGTCGGTATCTGTAATTCTTGACCAAATTGAGGTCAGCTTGCTCTCAGGAATCTGGCTCCTTATGTCCAATTTTACCTTTTCTGCTTCTGAGATGGCCGAAGTCTCTGCACCTAGGTCTGTTGCCTTTCCCTTGCCTCGACCAGCAATATCCTGTCCTGATCCTGCCTATAAACACATAAAGATGACCACAATCAGATCCACAAGAAACAACAAGTGCAGGAAATCAGTATCCCAAAGTTCGGGATTTAGCCCCCCTCACAAATTCCACACTGGAGAGGATTTTTAGGAAAATCCAGACCAAGCGGACTCTAGCGAACCAAACATGCAAAATCCCACAACCTTATTTTAATCCATCAACTAATAAAAGAATAACATTAGAAACACTTAGCATCAACTCATTTAATCAATCAAATACATTATCAATAAATAGATCCTTCATAACCATCAAATTCAAAATTTTCCCAGAAAACCTGGAAGAATCTGCCAGAGACGGATTTTGGTGAAAAAAGCAACAATTACAACTAATCCCAAAAAAAGGAGGAGACACGGAACATCCGAGAAAATCTAGAGTGAACGGATTTTGGCGAAAGCCAGATATATCAAAATTAAAGCACGAAATCAGTAAAACAACCTAACTGCGGACATCAGGAAAATCCGGAGGAAGCGGATTTCGGCAAGACAAATGAAGTTCAAGAAAAAATTTGTGAAAGAGAAAGAAAGAGATAAGTTGGGGAAATCCAGGGGAAGCGGAATTTCACGAGGACCTCGAAAACCCGAACCTGTCCACATCTTCTTTACTTTCACCAAAATAATTCAAAAACTTCGGATCTAAAGCCTATATTTTGACAACTTAACCTAGACCTCCAATGAATGAAACATGAATTTAGAACACTCTTCATAGCTACTTGAGGAGGATTGTCCATGCCCTAGGTTAAGAACCCTAAAATGTCTACCATGAAAACACATAGAACCAGGCACGACTTGCTCACACACCAGAATAGAGAGTCTAAGACAAATGCAAGCAAGTGCCATAAAATAAATAATACCAGACCAAGAATAAACATCCATGACCAACCAAGTAGACTGGTAAAGCAACGCAAAACCCCCAAAATGCCCAATGATAATGCGCATACCTAAGGAAATCGAGAAATCATGAAGGAACAAGAAGCAAAAGAAGCGAAGCAATTCAAAATCAACAGAGTAAAGGAGCATTCCTAAATACCATGAGAGCGAAAGGACTGGAACTGGTGATGCCAATAGATAACCATCAAATGCAAGCAGTATACAATCCACGCAGACGAAACTCAAATGCACTGTCAAAACAGCCTCAAAAATCACAATCTAGCAAAACACCAAAAGCTCCAAGACTCAAGCTCAAATGATAGCAAACGAACAACTCAAATGATCAATTACTTCCCAAAATCCAATATAGCAAAGCCCCAAAACATTTGCACAAACGCCATTAATGCGGTCAACAAGATAGCCACGACCACAAAAACCTGGGGATTCGACGAGGTGATGGAATTCGGGGAAATCCGGACCATACGGATTTTCTCGAAAACATGGTCAAAAGGCAGCAACCTCTAGACATTGAAAAAAAACCGGGAGAATCTGGCCCAGGAAGATTTCCCCAAAAGCAGTGAAGACTCCGAAATGAATTCAAAACTCAAGGTATTTAATAAAATTCATAAGTATGCCACTTCAATTGGCAAGATGGACATTAAAGCACGAACCCAAGCAAGCGAAGACCCCGAAAAAAGAAGGGCCAAAACACCAAAAAGCGAAAAAAGAGGGCCCCCACTTTCAGTGGGGGGTGTGTGCAAAAACTGCACAACAGGGCACAACACTAAGTTCAGTGTGGTTAGTCGTACGGGGTTACCCAACCAAGCTCTTCATCGAAGGGTAGGGCCATCTATCTATGATAGATGTGTAGGGGACTGCAGATAAGTTTGTGATTGGCCGAAAAGTTCTTGAGTGATGCTTCTCCTCCTCCTCAGTAGGCGACAAAAGACCAAGGTTTTGAAAGGCGGATCTTGGACCATCTATAACTATTGCTCTGAAGCTCAATTGAGCTATGTATGTAATCGTGTACATTCCTAGAATATTGTAATTTGTGAAATTATTATGTTGAAATCGAATCTTTTTTGTATATTTTTATGGAATCTTTGTTCATATATTCTCAATAAAGATTTTTTTTATTGCAATGGCTTGTTACATAGTTTAATTACTTGCACAATGAAAACTTAGGAAATATTTACTTCATAAAGGGTTGGCATGTTACAAAAGTAATTAATTCATTATTCTCTCATACATTCTTCAAATATCTTGATGTACATATAATTATAAAAATAATTGATTAAAATACTCACATGATATTATCTTCTTTTCATGAAAAACTAATTAACTACCTCATGCAATTAGTCCACTCCCTCATGCAATTAGTCCACTTCTTGATGCAATTAGTCAACTCTTCCATGCACTTAGTTTACTATTTTATGTAAATAATTAACTTCTTTTAACTTATTTATCAAATTTAATTAAGTAATAATCATTATTTAATTAAAAATTAAAAACACCTCAACTCTTCTACGATTTCCACCTCTCCATATTCACTTTGCAATCCAATATTTAATCTCAACCATCCATTTATCTTACCAAAAATATATAAATCTAGTGTTGTATTCATCAATTCATCATCACTCTTTAATGCAACAATATTTTGTTAGTTTGATAATCTAACAAATGATAAGGTTATGTTGAAGAAATGATTGTACCATGAAACCATCTCTACATTGAACACTCCATTGAACGTTTCCTTAGATTTAGAATAACTATGTTTTTTAAATTATTCTTTTCAATGCTTGTTTATTTTATTATGATTTCATAGCTTACAATTGACACCAAGAAAATCAAACCGCTTAGTCATGACCCTTATGGTAATAATAATGATGTTTACATTAACATTTTTTTTTATTGGAGAAAAAAAGATTTTAAAAGAAATTATAGAAAATAAATACAAAGCTATTTGAAAATAGCAATAACTCAACCCATGAATAGATAGTAACAAGAGAAACTACAAGAATTAAAGAACAACTATTATAGAATTAAAAAAAATAACAAAATAGATAATAAGAAGATGACTGTGACTAAAATCGATTTCAAAGGCCTACAAACAAAAATGCTCAAGTAAGACTAACATAGAGAAAATCAAGTACGAGAATCCATTTGTGCCTGCAATTGTATAGAATTTGTACAACCATAGCCTAGAAACTTGTATGCTAATCTGCCCAGAATAATCAAAATAAGTGTTGCACAACTAGAAATAATGAGCAACATAAGGATGGAGCTCACATTCATATGGAGAAGCCAACAACTCATTAACCAAAGTGTTTCCATATATTGACTGTATTCTCTTCTTCAATGATTGATCAACCTATGCATCTTCTTTTGCATTTGCTGCAATAAAAACAATGGGATTACAAACAACCCATGGAATAAGCAGTAGTTCATATCTCAAAACTTCTTGAATTGAGATGCAGAATCACAATATGAACTTTGGCCTTAATCTAGGACAAAAGATATGTCAATTGAAGATAAAGAGTGTCACAGGTAGTGGTCTTCCCTCCTAGGTAGGACTCGAGGCTCAACACAAGGGTATGAAGATTGGAATAAATAACATTTAGTTCAATCTCAAGGGAGGAGGAGGTGCGAGACAAAGCTGTAAGATGGGGTTAGATAATTCCTAGCCTAGAATAAGTGACAACCAACACTTCTAAGCCAACAACCACACCTAAACAAGGGAATACAAATAATGGAAATAAATCAAGAATGCAAAACATAAAATAAAACACTCCCCATCATGGTTGATTACTTCTCTTGCTCTCCTATTTCTCCTTATGCAAC
The DNA here is from genome assembly GCA_007115665.2 of Sequoiadendron giganteum. Taxonomy (NCBI): domain Eukaryota; kingdom Viridiplantae; phylum Streptophyta; class Pinopsida; order Cupressales; family Cupressaceae; genus Sequoiadendron; species Sequoiadendron giganteum. Next base: position 154,453,399 of record VCHN02000014.1, on the reverse strand, counting down.
TTTGCCCTCATATTTATTGTAATACTTGTGCAAAACCCGCAAATGGTAAGTAGAAGATTGGAGATAATTAGCTGGTAACTTGAAAATGGGAGAGGAAGGTTTCTTTTATAGAAAACCATTCAAACGAATAGCCAAGATCGATCCTCTAGAAGGATTCCAAGGTTGAAAGATGAAAATGGATGAGAGGGAGGTTACAAAATGAAAGGCCAAGATCAAACTTTTGGAAAGATGCCAAGATCAACAGTCGGGAATTGATGCAACCATAATATGCCATTCATGGTAGAGCTATGACATTGATGGCTATGACACTCGATGACTATGACAGGAATGAAGGCTATGACAAAGACAACTATGAAAAAAATAAAGGCCATGAACAGCGCATCTTTGACCAAAAGGGAGGGATAAATAATTTATTTTAAATTATTTATTCGAAAATGGAGAAAATGGACAAGTGGAAAATAAATAATTCATTCGAATTATTTATTTGGAGAAAATGAAAAGGGAGCATTTGATTAAATTAATCAATTTAATTAAATATGAGGGATGAAAATTAGACATTAAATAATTAATTTGAATTAATATTTAATGGGGAGAGAAGTGACGCATAATTAAATAATCTTGAAAATTATTTAATTATAGAAGGATGAAAAGGTCTATGCATAGACAAATATTTATTATTATTATCTGACTATAGGCAAGTGATAAAAAATGAATAATTAAATAAATAATAATTTATTTAATTATCGAAGAAAGGGAGAGTTAGTGACGCAATTCATTTATTTTAATTGATCATGATAGAATACAGATTAGAAAATTAATTAATTAAATAATTAAAATTATTTAATTAATAGAGGAATATGATCAAGCATAATTAAATAATTAGAATTATTTAATTATTAGAGGATGATAACCAAGGAAAAATGTTGCTCGTAGATCTAGGACATTTTTCAGTGTCTACATTTCCCCCTCTTTGAAGTAATGTGATTTGAGAGTTGTGTCAAAGAATGAAAATTAAAATCAGGTTTAGATCATGCCCCAACATGCTCTAATGGTGACAAGGTACATGTATGCCCCCTCGAGAAAATTTGACAAATTTTCAAAAAAAAAAAAGAAAATTGCCCCGTTAAAACAAATGGATGACTAGGAATGTGATGGTGAAGACATAATCAAGTTTCAAAATCAATAAAGGGGTCAAATCCAAGGTCAAGGGATTCAAAAGATGCGACCATTAGGAAAGGCAGGTCAAAAACCCTAATTATGAACCTATAAATGACAATTTGAGTTTGAAAAAGGGTCATTTTCACATTCTGAATATAGAAATTTTGAGAGCTCAAAGTGATTAGTTAGCAAGAATGTCACATGTTCTAGAGGCCACCCACCGTGTGTATTGGATCTGCAACTATCGTCGACCTGAGGGAGCACCCCCGGGTATGTACTACTAGCCCAACTTTTATTTTTTTGTTTAATGTATATTTTCTTAGGAAATAATTTAGTAGACAATTGCGTCCCAAAATTTTGTGACGCAATTGAATTCACGTTTGACACATTCGATAAGTGGTTCATCGCAATCATCTGAGTGTGATGCAACTGCATTAGGGTAGGGGTACAAGCATTTAAGGTGCGACACATAAATTTGTGTGACACAATTGACTTTTAAAGCCACATATGTGATTGGGAAGGACACAAATGAATAGGAGCAACACATGTGTTGTACGAAGCAACATATACATTAGGCGAGTGACACAATTGCAGTTGCAATCTAGTTATGAATATGTGTGACACATTTGTTAAAATTGTGATGCAATTGGCTGGTTAAAAAATTGTCCCATAATAGGAAATTTTGACTTACTCAAATTAGGCTCCATTGGTTAACTGATAGAATAGGATTGACATTATTGGTTGTGTGGTGATTTCAGGAGTGTCTACCTCCAATTTATACTCGTGAGTCAAGACCAGATGTGTTCTGATTGTGAGACCAGTTGGGCGAGGAGGAGCGACATAAACTTTTGGACTTAGGCTTATTCTATGTGACCTATATGCCCATGATTAGGGCAAATAGGGGGATGTTGACAACATTAGTAGAGTGGTGGCACTCGAAGATGAGCAAATTCCATTTGTTGACAGAAGAGGCGACGATCACCCTAGAGGATGTATATAGGATATTAAAGCTACCCATTCAAGCCAAGCAGGTGCGATGTGATCTAGCATGGGGGCTATATGAATTGTATGATTATTATGAGACAAATGATGATACTGATCTTGGGATCCAGGGGTATGAGATTCAATGGGAGACCTTGGCAGAGACCTATGACTGATATGATTGTGTTTTATGTGCGTTGATACCAGTGAGAAAATATTCAGACTTTCTCAACCGTCTACTAGGACTCTTCTAATCTTGCACTTATTAACATAGACTTCAAGGTGTAAGGGGTCATTATGATCAGATTTTGGTGTGGAAAAGTCTTGCTTAGAGAAGGTGACATGGTGTGGCATAGCTAGGTATCCAACCATGGCTTGAAATGCATTGACATCTAGATTGGCAAGGATAGATGCTTCTTGCAATGATTTTTCAAGGATAGCTCTATGTTGTGGGGATGTGTGAAGGAGCTCCAAGATACAAATTTTCATGGGGGTTTTCCCAGTTGCTCCAAGAGATTATACCGCCTCTTTGGCTTGACTTAGATAGAGGTCCTAGAATAATTATCTTGGTTTTGTGAGTATCAACAACACAATCCAATTTTGACCTGTTTATGGTGATGGTATCAATGTAATCATCAAAGGGTGTTATATTAAGAATGATAGTGCTATATCCATGTTTGAATGTGGCATAATTGACACTATTTTTGTTCCCTGAACTAGAGGCTTTCCCTTTATCATGGTCTTGCAAGGGAGTCTTGAATATGGTATGATCAATATTGGTTTTTCCTTGTGAATATCATAACAACATGGTTCCATTTTCAATGAGGTCTTGAATAATGTTCTTGAGTGTCCAACATCTTGCTATTTTATCTCCCTTTCCATGATGGTATTCATAGTATTCGTCTTCTTTCCACCAATCAAGTTTGATCAAGGTAGGTTCACAATTCTTCATGTCTGGTAGTGTGATGAGATTAGATTGCAAAAGCTATTTGAGGATTGATTCAATGTGTTCACCTAATGGAGTGTATGTTCTCTTGGCACAGGGAGGTCCTCTCCATTGCTGATTGTTTTGGACAACATTCAACGTTTGGTTTTGACTTTGGATCTATGTATTTGGTATAGTTGGTAAATTTTATGAGGAGGGACCTTTAATTTGAATGGTTGGACCTTTGGTTATCAGTTTGGCATCAACAACTCCATAATTTGTGACATTTTAATTTTGAGACCAGTATTTTCTTTTTTCATCATTGGATTTCAAATTTTCTTTGTTTACCTTGACTAGTCCTTTGGCGATAAGATCTTTATCAATAAGGACACATTTCTCAAGGATATCTTCAAAGTTTGTGCAACATTGGATTTGAATTTGGCTCATCATTTCTCCGTTAAGATTTTCCACAAGCATGGTGACCAATTATTTCTCAGGAATGTGACAAGGGAATTTGCTAACCAAACCTTGCCTTCTTTGGTAGAACGAGGTGAGTGGTTCCCCTTATTCTTGTTTGGTTGTGCTCGATGTTGCAAGGGTGACATCATTTTTAATGTTGAAGACAAAATGATTGATGAATTTGTCATCTAGTTCACCCCATGTTCTTATCCCTGGAGGAAGGTGTGAAACCAATCTAGAGTTAGCCTCATAAGGCTTTGTGGGAATAATCTCACTAAATAGGTAGGATCATATGATACTTCCATACATGATGTGTTGAATTCTCGAATGTGCTCTATTGGATCCCCTATCCCCTTGTACAAAGGTAAAGGTGGTGTTGTGAAATGAGGGGGAAAGGGTGGCATTTATAAATTTTGATCAAATAGAAAGGGGCACAATTCCTCCACAGAATAAGTCTTCTTATTAGTCCACAATTGCATGTTTTCCATATGTTGTTGAAGGGTCTGTACTTGTTGTATCAAGAAGTATTCAAGAGATGGTTTTGCATTGTTTTGATTTGGTGTCACGATGCTAGCATTAAGGTCATAAGTTGGATTTAAATTAGGATTGATTCTTGGTGACGTGGGACCTTGGTTACCATATAGAATTGTGTTGTTTTTTATTTGGAATGAAATTTTCATTTAGGTTTGTTCCAAAGGTCATGTTTGCATGTGGTACGGTGTTTTGGAATTGAGGTGTAGACCCTTGATTTGTGCTTTAGTTTTGAAAATTAGGTCCTTGATTGATGTTTTGTGATGAAAGAATGGTCTCTTGATTGGTATTTTGAAATGAAGATGTAGACCCTTGATTGATATTTTGTCATGAAGGAATGGCTCCTTGGTTAGAGTTTTGAAATGATGGAAGGGACCCTTGATTATAATTTTGGAGTGATGGGATAGATACTTGATTATTGTTTTGCTTTGGGTTTTTTTTGTGAGACAATGTGAACCTTTCTAGGTTGACTTGATGAAGGTGTACTTTGAAATTGAAATAAGGATCCTTTATTTTTGTTTTAAAGTGTAGGAATAAGACCTTAATTTTAATTTTTAGTCAAAGGTGTAGGGCCTTATAAATTGGAACCTTGATGTATGTTTTTAAAAAGGGGGTTTGTAAAGGTATTACCCATGGAATTGGAGGAACTTCTAAGTGTGAAAATTTGTCCTTGTGTAGTGGTATGGGTTACCTTGTTTCCAAATGTTGGGATACTTGGGATATGTGTGGTAGTGGTACTCATGTGTGAAGTTTTCCTAAGGGGTATGTTTGATGTTTGTTGTGATGAAGGCATGAAAAGTACAAATGGATTTTAAGTTTCCTCTTCTACAAGGGCTGATACATAAAATCCTTAAGGTAGCTTTCCACCCTTTTTAGCTAGTGCATAGAATTTTTTTTTAGGGTTAGCACTAAAAATTTGACCAACCATGCTTAAAATTATTGGATCTTGATAAGCTCTTTCAATTTCTTGAGGAGTCAATTGTTTGTTGAACTCTTCTAGGCTCATGTCTTCCCATGTGTTGGTTTGGTTTCCTTGTGATATGTCTCTTGTAAGTGTAGACTGATTTAAATTTGTTCCAAGGGTAGTGTCATGAAAAGGGTCACTTGAATAATCCATGTCCTTTATTTTGGCTTTTGACCTTGTTTCAACCATATGAGACTTTCGCAAGTTGAAGGATAATGCAAGATGTAAATGAGACTAAACTATGTTTTTTATATTTTTAGATTTTAGGATATGAAAATGCAATGATGCTAATGCAAGAATGATAATGACCAAAGGATGGGGATAATGAATTCTAAAATATGATTGATGATTAAAGTGAGTGACAATGTGACTAGATGATGCTAATTGAAGATCAAGGTAATGATGCAACTAAGGTTAAAATGAACTTAAGCTATGTTTTTGTGTTTTTGGTGTATACGGATGCAAGGATAATGAAATTAAAGCATGCAAAAGGATATTGATAATAATATGATGCTAAGGCTAAGGTAAAACAAGCTTTTTTTTTTTGTATTTTTGGAATAAGGATGCAAAGTGCAATCTAAGCAATATGAGTCTAAATGAGGGAAATGTAATGTAAAGGAGTTTTAAACAAATGGTGGCAATCAAGATAATGTGAACCCAAGGTAAAAAATTCCAAATGTCATTCACCATAAGAGGACAAACAAGACTAGGGCACCAAACTAAAACCCAAACTTGATAAGGTGATAATGACAAGCCAATGACAAATAGAATATGTAACCAAGAATTTCCAAAAGCTCAAAGGTCTCCTATGTTCAAAACCTAAAGGTCCAAATGCAACCTTTAATGCAATTCATTTCTAATGGGAATGCTAAAATGAGCTGGTGAATCTTGAAAGTCTTTGGTTTATCAATCAAAGGTCTATGTGAAATTATTTTGGTCATATTTTGGACATAGGTTTCAGAAGTTTTTGTTTAGCATATAATTGCGGCTCTATTTATAGCAAATGCATTATAAATTTGTGGTTCAGGTTATCAGATGCGGTTTAGGTTATCAAATGTGGCTCTGTATCTAGAAAATGCAGATTGGGAAGATGATTGCGGTTTTCTAGTTCTCAGTTACGGTTCACAGTAATAGTTGTGGGTCTATATCTGACACTTGTGGTGTTCCAAAATGTTGCTTTGATAGTTTTGATTTTTTTGAAATTTTTTTGATCTAGATTTTGATTTTTTATGATGAAATATGATTGGAAAACACATAATACAGTATCAAGCAATTGTTTTTGGTCTGGTTTGATGTGAAAATGTTTTATTTTTAAAACAAAAAGAACAAATCCAAGTTGAAAAGGTGTGTATAATTGGTATAGCCCACCTAAATACCTCGATATCAGTGTGAAACACTTCTCTCTTTTGAGAGTGGATAAATTAGAAGTTTGGTGGCACTGGCTCCCCTCCATGATACTCACTTCTCTGGAACACCAACTTCAAATTCACCAAAGAGAAATTTTCTATCTCTACTCAAGGGAGGCAGTAGTGAGTAATCTTTGGGCATGATATTGTACCCTACACTATACCAAGCAACTAAAAGCCTAGGCTTTTAAAAAAAAGAGGTGTCTAGTAAGGGCATTCAGTTCAGGGGTGCTATAATAAACTCCCTCAAGAGGCCTCCCAACCCTTAGAACAAGGGATTTTTGCATCATAAATATATTGGGGGAGGGATATCATGTACCACTTCCCATTGATTGCAAAATTCCTTGCAATCACAAATTTATATAGCGGTTCAAAAGGACTTGGCTTTAGCCTGTTACTGCTTGGGTCATTCCCTTGGGGTGAGCACTTTTTCCCACCAAGGTAGGACCTCTAATGGGTAAACACAAAAGCAGATGGGTTTGGATTTTTGATCATGGAGTTTGCACAAGGTGAGAGCATAATACCTACCATCCTTCAAACACTAAAACATTGATTCATTACCCTCTAGTTAAATCTACGTGAAAGAAGATAATCATTTTTTTTAATGAATCAATGGAAATGTTGTCTAATCTAAAGAAAATAAGATCGTGGATTCAAAATAAAGCCTTGGACACATGAAAACCTACAAAACCACGTATTAGTAGTTTCACAAAAGATATCTTGGACTAATCAAAAGTGCAAAAAACCTTGTTAGCAAAAAAGGTTAGGAGCTAAGTAAAACTCACAAATTAACACCTAAATTAGATTGGAAGATAAAGAGACTGGACAAACTTAAAAATTAAAAAAACTAAGCTAAGAGCCCAATTTTTTTGTTGCTTCAAAAGAAGCAGTTTTGGGAGCTCCACTCCAAAGCCACACGCTGCAAATAGGAGATTAGCAACTAGAAAACACTATTCTACTTGCAAAACCCAAAGAAAAATTGAAAAGACATTAAAACTAGATTTTATCCCGAGTAGACAAATGTGTCGTTTCGTGCAACGATTGCGTCGCTGCATCACATTGCACGAGAGTTATTGCATCACACTTTTAAATTCAAATTTTATTGCCCATCATGTCTTCGATAGATGTGTCGCTTCTCCTCATATGCATCACTTCTTGGAAAATGTGTCGTTGTGTTTAACAGTTGCGTTGTTTTGTACCTAAAATCTGCAAAAACAAGAAAAAAATCATACGAAAAATTGGCAAAACTAGTGTTCACATTAGTTTCACCAATGTAAGATGGGGTTAGATAATTCCTAGCCTAGAATAAGTGACAACCAACACTTCTAAGCTAACAACCACACCTAAACAATAGAATGCAAATAATGGAGAGAAATCAAGAATGAAAAACATAAAATAGAGCACTCCCCATCATGGTTGATTACTTATCTTGCTCTCCTATTTCTCCTTATGCAACTTTGCCCTCAAATTTGTTGTAATACTTGTGCAAAACCTTCAAATGGTAAGTAGAAGGTTGGAGATAATTAGTTGTTAACTTGAAAATGGGAGAGGAAGGTTACTTTTATAGACAACCATTCGAATGGATGACCAAGATAGATCCTCTAGAAGGATTCCAAGATCGACGAATGAGAATGCATGAGAGGGAGGTTATGAAATGAAAGGCCAAGATCAAACTTTTGGAAATATGCCAAGATCAACGATTGAGAATTGATGCAACCAGAATATGCCATTCATGGAAGAGCTATGACACCGACGACTATGATGCCCGACGGTTATGAAAAAAATGAAGGCTATGATAGAGACAACTATGACAAAAATAAAGGCCATGAACAGGGCATCTTTGAACAAAAGGGAGGGATAAATAATTTATTTTTTATTTGAAAATAAATAAAATGGACAAGTGGAAAATAAATAATTCATTCGAATTATTTATTTGGAGAAAATGAAAAGGGGGCATTTAATTAAATTAATCAATTAAATTAAATAGGAGGGATGGAAATTAGACATTAAATAATTGATTTGAATTAATTATTTAATGGGGAGAGAAATGCCACATAATTATATAATCTTGACAATTATTTAATTATGGAAGGATGAAAAGGTCAATGCTTTAATTATTATTATTTGATTATAGGCGAGTGATAAAAGATGAATAATTAAATAAATAATGATTTATTTAATTATTGAAGAAAGGGAGTGTTATCAATGCAATTAATTTATTTTAATTGAACATGATAGAATAAAGATTAGAAAATGAGTTAATTAAATATTTAAAATTATTTAATTAATAGAGGAATATGATTAAGCATAATTAAATAATTAGGATTATTTAACTATTAGAGGATGATAACCAAGGAAAAATGTTGCTCGCAGACCTAGGACATTTTTTAGCATCTACAAAAGAAACTTGGCGTCAAAACCTCCATATGTTTTTTATTATAATAAGCCAACATGAATTAGATATCACATTGTGAGCAGTAGAGTATCCCAGAAGAGTAGATTTCCATGACCAGGGAGACTGAAACAAGACTGGTAAGGAAGCAAAGAGTGTAATCCACAACTTGGAAACATGAGGGAAAAAACCAAAAAACAATGTTTAAAGGTCTTGATCTTGCCACAAAACAAGCAAGAGGGAGGTAGATGAAGGAATTTGAGGTGAGTTCCCATCAGGATTTTAGCATGTAAAAGCTTCCAAATAGTGAGTTGAGATTATGCATCAGCTTTAGATTGCTAGATTTGCAAGTTGATTTTGTTCCACATTGACCTTTTGAGGTTGCAATGCCAAATATAGATAAGCAGACATGATAGGTTCAAGGTAGGAATGAGTTGTTTTTAGAGAACCATGAGAGGGAAATTTATGATGCAATTTCCATTTGGCCATCTCCAATCCTTGAAAAATATGAATGACAACTAGTGGACATGAGGATGGAGAGACTAGGGGACACCATATTTTGGATTTCCAATACTATGGGTTTATCTTTATGATTTAAATTAAACTCGAGTCTAAGTTGATGCCAATATTTCCATTTAAAACTAGTGGGATCTCATAAGTCATTAAATATTTGGATACCTTTTTTGAAAAGACATTTAGCTTTCATCCTAGGAATTTTGGCAAGAGGTAGATTATTATCTTGAATCAGGTGATTCCACCAAATTGACAAAGTGGTAAAACTAAGCTCATGGCTGAAGGACTGATCAAATTAAGATAAATTTTGAGAGACCAATTGCTATGCTTTCCATATACAATTTAGGGGGGCTGATCCATAGAGTTTGAAGTAGTGAGCAAGGAGGATCTTCTCATTCCATTGGATTGAGCTCCAATCTTTTCCATAGGTAGTTGTTTGGATACAATATCTAATTAACGCTTTCCAAAGAGTATTGCCATCTAAATCTCTACCTATCCATTTGATTGAAAGACACACTCCTTGAGTATATAGGTCAATGATGATTGATCCAACGTTCTCCTTAGGGAGGATATAATGAGACCAAGAGGTGGTAAGCCTTCCCTTTTTATTTCCCCATTTGGACCAAATAAAATTGTGAATTAGCTGGATGGTCTGATTATAACGGGATTTGGAGGGGAGCCAACACGAGGAAGTATAGAAATGGCTGGCCAAAAGGATTTTATTAGCTACTTGAATATGTCTAGCCATAGAGAGAAATCAGTTAGTCCAAACTAAAAATTTAGATTTAAATTTGTTAAAGAACCATCTCCACATGTCCTTCAAGGAGACTCCTAACCCAAAAGGAATGCCAAGATATCGTGATATAGTTTCATGCTTAATTTATTTCCATTCCTTAGGGATCCATGGATGATGAGGGTTGGGTCTTGTCATCCAAAATTTAGTTTTATGCATAGCTAACTTGGAGCCTGAGACATTAAAATAGAAATCAAGGATATCTAATAGATTAGTGATTTCTTTTGTTGATTTTTGAATGAAAATCGTGCTATCATCAGCAAAATGGGAATTAAGAGCCATCCAATTACCAGGGAGAGAGATGCCATGGATGAGTGAATTAGATTGGGCATGCTAGAAAAGGTAACCAAGAGCATCAACAACAAGCACATTAAGAAGGGGAGCTAGCGGGAAACCTTGGAAAATCAATTTTTAGAGGGGAAATTGAGGGGAAAGGGCTCCATTAATGTCTAATCTCACATTAGCATCCATGAACAACATATAAAAAATGAGCACAAAAGTTAGGACCAAACCCCAACCATTGTAGCATCTTAAGGATGAAAGGCCATCTTATACAATCATAAGCTTTGTCAAAATCAAGTTTGAGAATAAAGGCATCTTGAGTAGTTTCTTGGGCCCATTCAAATGATTCCCAAGAAAGGATTAGATTATCTAGGATGAATTTTTCCCCAAGAAACTAGTTTGCTTAGGTCTAACAATCTCCTATGTGATAGGTTTAATTCTTTTAGCAAGAGCTTTAGCAATGATCTTATATGAGGTGTCAAGTAAAGTGATGGGGCACCAACCATTCATCAAGTCTTCCTATTTTCCTTTGGGAATTAGTTTAATCAAACCCTAATTAATGATTGCACCTAAGGATCTAGTTTCTATACCTTCTAGGTAGACATTGTAAAAATCTTCTCTGATATGGGGCCATAGAATGCGATAGAACTCCATAGGAAGACCATATAGACCAGGACTCTTTTCTAAGGCCAAATTATACATTACTTCATCAACATCCTCTAAGGAAAGGTTATGGTCAAGAAGTTTAATATAGTCATCTTGGATTTTTTGAGGGATATAGTCAACCAGAGTGTCTTCTAGAATGGGAATTAGGGGGTCAAATGGATTCATCAATAAAAAATTATTTATAGTGATCAAAGAATATTTTCATGATATTTTGTTGACTGGTCTACAACACACCATCATTAGATTTAATAAAATAAATGTGTTAATTTTTGTGTTTATGCTATAAAAATTGAAAGAAAAATTTGGTTTTCTTGTCTCCATCTTTTAGCCATGGTAATCGATCCCTCAATTGAGCACCTTTACCCTTATAAGTGTCTAGTTTTCGAAGTTAATTTTCAGCATTAGCAACTGCTAGTTGTAAAATAATGCAGTGAAGATTGTTGTCCAATTGCTTCCTAATTTTCAACAAGCTTCCCTTTAAGATATTTCTCAGTTCTTCAACTTTTAGCTATTGCTCTCCCACTAAATTCATGAAGAAAATGGGTACATCGAGCAATAGTTCTTTCCCACCAGCATATCCATCTATCCTCTTGGGGTCTAGGCTCAACCTTCCAAATAGCAAGGAGAGCATCGATACAATCTTGAGATTGGAGACGTGAAACATTTAGTTTGTAGTGGAGCTCATTGGGAAGGGAATTAGCTCCAAGAAGGGATAAGGTGGTGAAAATGGGGAGGTGATCAAAGAGTGTGACAACTAAGTCAAGATGGATGAGATATCCTGTAGGGGAATACAAAATAGGCATATTGGGGGAAACGTAAAATTTGTCCAAGCAGCCCAATTTGCGGAGGACCCCTTCCCCATAGTTGCTCCATGTGAAAAATGAGGTCTACAAGAGTTATTTTACCCAAAATTGGATCATGAATATCGAGAGAGTCACTACAACAAAACATGAAAATAGCGTTGAATTTCAGTGTATTTCAGTTCATGAATTGGGTGATTTGGCTGGCACTAAACTCGACGCAAACATGCATGGTCATCTCGACACTGAAATTTGTGTCGACTTTGGCACTGGACATTGCGTTGGACTTAGCACCGGAAAATCATAGCACCCCTGTTAGCTCCTAAAATAGCACCGAGAAATAGCGTCAAAAATAGCGCCTCTATTAGTGCCTAAAATAGCGCCGAAAATAACGACATAAATAGCACCCAATTTGGCTTTCATTTTTGCTTCTATGTCTACTTCCATTTTTGCTTCTAGTTTTGCTTCCAATTTTGCTTCCGATTTTGCTTCTAGGTTTGCTTCCAATTTTGCTTCTGGTTTTGCTTCCACTTTTACTTTTGGTTTTGTTTCCACTTTTTCTTCCGGTTTTGCTTCCGATTTTGCTTCCAGTTTTGCTTCCGGTTTTGCTTCCATATTTTCTTCTTTTGCTTCCAATTTTGCTTCCGATTTTGCTTCCAGGTTTGCTTCTGATTTTGCTTCCGATTTTGCTTCCAATTTTGCTTCCAATTTTGCTTCCAATTTTGCTTCCAGTTTTGCTTCCAAGTTTTCTTCCAAGTTTGCTTCTAGTTTAACTTCCGATTTTGCTTCCAAGATTTCTTCTGATTTACCTCTAGTTTGGCTTCCATTGTTGCTTCCTTTTTTTTCTTCTAAAAATGGTTCTTGTTTTGCTTCCATTTATTAATTTAATATGTTTTATTTCAATTTAATTAGTTAAATATATCGTGCCTCTTAAATAACATATGATTATAGAGTAATTAATTTAATTATTTAACTCATATGATGAAATAACAAGATAATTCGGTAACACGAGATTTTTTATTGCTTGTAAAGATAAAAAAGTACATCTATTGTTCAGTGTCATTACCCACCAAAATTCCATAGAAAATGACAAAAACTAGAGGCACCTTAACGTGTAGAGTAAAACATTAAATAAACCTCGTAACCCCTATAACTGTTTACCAATAAAGTTTGTTGCAGAGTTTTTCTCGACCCTTTCCAAATGCAATTAACACATCTTAATCAAGGGCTTGCATTTAACACCATCTTGGATTGCCCACACTACTATTAATGATGTACTACTTCACCACCGCTTGCCACCTCTGCCTTCACTTGTCATTTAAGGTGTTGTCCTCTCCTATGTTTTCACCTAAGTCCACTAACTTAACACCTCTAAAATCCTCCAACCTGAATTCCCCCGTTTCACCAAAATTTAAAGCCCATTTAGATAAGACATTCACTTCCACATTACCACCTCTTTTAATGTGGCTCACCGCAAAACTTTCAAAAGAGCTTAACACTTCTCTAATTTTTTCAATTACGTTCTGGAGGTGCCAAGCATTAATTTTACCTTTCATCACCGCCTGAATATTATTGTAACATGATCATCATCTATAATTAAAACAAGTTAGTCAAATATCTATAATTTAATTGAATTTGACAACATCCATCTTGAGCAGTATATTAAAATCAGCATACGTAATAAATATCCATCCAAAAATCATCAACCACTTTTAATATATATAAATTAACAAGTCAATATTGATAAGTTCATCATCATATATAACTAAAACAAGTGAAATTCAAATATGCTAGTATCAAAAACATGTCAAAATGATACATGTCCAACAACCAACATAAGTTAAAATGATACATGTACAAATAATATAAATAAAATTATAAATTATGTAGCTCAAACCGATACAAGTCTAGATGATACATGTCCAAATGATATAGTGAAAATGATACATGTCAATATGATACAAATCAATAATACAGTACTGTAGGCCATGAAAATGATACATATGATAGTAACCATGAAAAGAGTCATCATAACGATATATTAGCAATGATCCATAATGCAGTCTATATGATCATGAATGTCACTAGTTACTACCACCAACTGTCTCATCATCATCATCACCATCATGATGATGATCATCATCATCATAATCATCATCATCGTCGTCGTCGTCGTCGTTGTCATCGTTGTCGTCGTCGTCGTCATCATCATCATTGTCATCGACCTCGGTGACTTCCGTATCGACATCATAATCATCCTCTACCATGTGATCTATACCGGAATAACCAATATTTTTTGGATCTATATCATGTTGAGGATCATCTTGATCTTCTAGAAGACCCGTGTTCTGCAAAAAAAATATTTAGAATGAAAAGTTATTATTTATTTCATGCAATAATTTATTTTTCTGTTATATATATAATATTACAACATATGAGACAAAACCATAATCATATTACATCATATCAAAGTGCACATACCATAATAAAATTTCAAAAAAGTTACAGCTAATACTGGTGAGGCAGGAGAAACTTCAACTTAAAAAAAAAAAGCCAATTAGGCTAGTAGGCTTGTGGATCAAGCCAGCATTTGGTGGAAGAGGAAGAAAGATGACTGAAACTCTGGAGGCCCACCATAATGGATTTCAGTATTCAACCATTATAGTAGAAGATAGATTTGATATCATGTATCAAAAAATTAAGCATGCATTCTTTCAGCCAACAGAGAAGGAGATGATTACTTTGCTTCATTTTCATTTGCATAACCATATCACAGAGTGGGAACCAAGAAGACCAAGGATGTCTAGTTTTATGTGGAGGTAATGGATGTGGTCCAAACTTTAGGAGGGGCAAGAAGGTCAATGTATAATCCTGATGAAATTGAGGAAGAACAACAAGAGAGGGACAAGAAAAATAAAATCAATACAGAGTTTCAAGGATTTTTCAAGCGAGTAAAAGAGCTATGGGAGCTATTGGATGTTGTGGTTGTGTTGCTGATATATTATTGTCATTGATGTCAACACTATTATCATTTTAATCTGCTTAAGGTTGTATATGTCGAGGAGATTGATAAAATTGTAAAAAATATAGTACAGGAAGCCAGTGGAGCTAAGAAGGTCAGAATGTTGGAAACCTTTGTGTATTGAAGATCTGAAGGTGCGCTTCAAAGGGTCTGGTGTTGAAACTTTCTAGTATGTTGTACAAAATTTTCAATGGTGCACATGAAGTTTTGTGGAATTTATGATGATCTGTATACCTACAGTTATTCAGTCTCTATAGATGGTGTTCTTGGTCAAAGCGGATGAAAGTATGATAATCTCATGTGTTGCTCATATGTTTATGACATTCATGGATGATTCTAGATCATGATCTATCCTTGGTGTATGTCCACAGTAATTGGAGTGTTCATGATCGAATATTTTTCCGATATGTGCCCGAGTGTTCATGTTCTTGGCCAACATTATGGTGTTAGCGTGTTTTGGATCCATGAGGATTAATATTTTATTGTTTGGCGTGTTTGGAGATTTTTTTTTGGGTCTTCACTATGTTATGGCCGACTTGTGTTGGTATGCATTAAAATGTATTCATGTATCAAGGCCGACAGTTGTAATTTATTCCCTATTTGTGGTCGACTGATTGGTGGATGCAAATCTATGTAGCAGATATATATACAAGATTGTTTTCCTCATTTAGTGTGTGCTCAAGTGTACAAGTGATGTACAAGTGTGAATAAAGGTCAGATCATTCAAAGCAGAGTGTGGAAGAGTTTTAAGAGGTTGTATTGTGCCTAACTAGAACTGTAACTAGGATTTTGCAGAAGCTATTTTCTCAGTTCAAATTCATCAAATGGATTTAATCTGATTATTGTATGTAAGGCAATGAGCCTTCCCTTTGAGCAGTGTGCTCTAGGAAGTGTGCCTGAATGCAAGTACATTATGTCTTTATTCTTCATTATACTTCTAACAGGGTATAATATTTTGGACTAACATCCACCGTGGTTTTCCCCCTCACAAGGTTTCCACGTATAAAATTTTTTTGTTCATGTGTTTCTGATGTGTTGTTCTTATGCTTGCATTATTAATTATCAGATATGTGATATAAGGATTGGTTAATGTTGTATAAGTTTGATTTTGGTAACAACTGATTCACCCCCCCCTCTTAGTTGTCTATCCTTGTTTTGCCAACAATTGGTATTAGATCTAGTTCCTTTGAAAGAAGCCTAACAGGTTGAGGTGATCTAAGATGGAATCATTTAAAAAGGATAGTCCTAGATTCGATGGTACAAACTACTCTCTATGGAAATTCAGGATGGAATGTCATTTGAGGTGCATTGGTAAACCTCTCTAGAAAATGACACAAATTGCATATAATATTCCTTAGAATGGTCCCTCCTTTGAAGATGAGATCAAGCAAGCAGAAATTAATACCATGTCAATAGAAACACTGGTGAGTTCTTTGATAGATTTGGAAATGACAAATGTGATGGGTTTGAAGACTGCATATCAGATTTGGAAAAATCTAGAAACATTGTATGAAGGAGATGCACTAGTGAAAAGTGCTAAGCTACAAAGTCTAAAAGGCAAATGGGAGAGCTTGAAGATGAGTGAAGATGAGAACATCTTTTCCTTCTTGCATAAGATAAATGAATTGGTGATGGACATTAGATGTGTCGGTGGAACTATGTATGATGATGAAATTGTGGCTAAGATACTTAGATCTGTGCCCCCTTCCTACAAGAAAAAAACTCATGCTATTGATGAACTCAGAACAGTGACAAATATTACAAAAGACATGCTGATTGGAAAACTTGTTGCATTTTAATTAAGTGAATTTGGTGAGTCTACTCCTAAGACTAAATTTGCTTTCAAGGCAACTGTATCTGGGAAAAAGAGATATGATTCAGAAGAGAGTTCCTAGAGAACATTTAGATATGAAGATGAGATGAAGTGGATTGAAGATGAAGAAAGGGAACTGGAAGAACTTGAAGCATTGATTGTGAAAAGAGAATCAAGAGGCCATGGTAAGTACAAAGGAAAGTTACCTATTAAATGATTTTCTTGTAGTAAGATAGGTCATTTTTCTTCTAGATGTCATAAAAGAGTTTCAAAATATAAGCCTGAGAATACTACATTTCAAAGAAAATGCTATTATGCTGAAGAAGGTGTAATTGATGAAGAATCTAATAAAGAAACTGGAAATGAAGATGAATGGGTATTTATTGCTATCAAAGAAAATGGTCAGGTGTCCACTGAATTTGATAGTAATGTAAATGTTGAGAAAGGTTTTGCAGCCAAAGTTGAAGAGAAAGATGAGTGGGTAATTGACAGTGGATGCTCACATAATATGACTGGTGACAGAAGAAAATTTGTAAGCTTGGAAAACTATGATGGTGGTGTAGTGAGGTTCAGTGACAACACTTCTGGTGTGATTCGTGGTAAAGGCACTATTTCTTTTGGTGGTAAGCACAATACTGATGATGTTCTTTATGTAGAAGGCCTAAAGCATAACTTTTTGAGTGTTGGAAAAATGGTAGACAAAGGCTACAATCTACAATTCAAGAATGGTAAGTGTAGAATAATAGGAAGTTCAGAAAATATAATTGCTTCAGGAACAAAGACAAAAGGTAATATATTTCATTTGAGTACTGCTAGTCAAAGTTGTTTGATTGCTCAAATTGATGTAAGTTGGTTATGGCATAAGAGGTTATGTCATGTGAACTTTGATAACATTGTCAAGATAAGTTCTACTCAAGCAGTTAAAGATTTACCTAAGTTAGTGAAGCCTACTAACACTATGTGCAAGGAATGTTAGATGGGAAAGCAAACAAGAAATTCCTTCTGGAGAAAATAGTATAGCTCTAATGGAGTACTAGATTTGATACATACTGATCTATGTGGTCCTTCCAGAATCAAAACACTACAAGGTGAAAGGTAATTTATGTTACTCATTGATGATTTTTCTAGAATGGTATGGGTCTCTTTCTTAAGAGAAAAACATGAAGCACTAGAAAAGTTCAAAAGTTTTTAGCTATGGTAGAGAATGAGACAGGTCAAAAGATTAAATGTCTAAGGCAGATAGAGGCAGTGAATTTACTTCACGGGAATTCAATTCTTTTTGTGAAGAGCATGGTATTCAAAGAGAACTATCTGCTCCCTGGACCCCTCAACAGAATAAAGTTGTTAAAAAAAAGAGCAGAACCATTCTAGACACTGCTAGAACCATGATGCTGGAAGCAAATGTTCCTCATTTCTACTAGAGAGAAGTTACAAGTATTGTTGTGTATACTATTAATAGGGTGAATGTCAACAATAATTTTGGTAAGACACCTTTTGAGCTACGGTTTGATTATAAGCCTACTATCAAATACTTCAAAAAAATTGGAAGCAAATGCTACATCAAGAGAGATGATGATATACGTAAGTTTGATGCTAGAAGTGATGAAGGAATATTCCTAGGATACTCTACTAAAATCAAATCTTACTGGTGCTTTAAAGAAAGGTTAAAGAAAATGGTTGAAAGTGCAAATGTTAAGGTTGATGAAGATATTGGTAAATAATCTAGAGTTAGTGATTATGATTCAGATGATCAACATGATGATGCTGACAATAATTCTTAGATACAGAATCAACTTTAGATTGTTTTGGTGAATCAAGAAAATTAAGAAGCAGAAACACGCGAAAGTGCAGAAGAAAGATCACAAGAACAAGAGGTAAGAGAAAACTTCAAAACTCCTAAGTATGTGAGAAGAAATCATTCTGATAGTTAGATCATAGGAGACAAAACCAAAGGTATGCAAACTAGAAGAAGAATTCTAGAAGAATATTGTCTAATTTCTAAAGCCGAACCTAGAAATATAAGTGAAGAATGCAAGGATGAGCATTGGACGAAAGCCATGAAAGAAGAAATGTTGCAGATACAAAATAATAATACATGGGATCTTATTCCTAGACCTTAGAACAAAAATGTGATTGGGACCAAGTGGGTGTTCCATAATAAGTTGAATGAACAAGGTGATGTGGTTAGAAAAAAAGCAAGATTAGTTTGCAAAGGCTACTCACAGATGGAAGGTATTGATTTTGAAAACACATTTTCTCTTGTTGCTAGAATTGAGGCTGTTAGACTACTTCTTGCTTATGCTACTTTCAAGAACTGCAAAGTTTATCAGATGGATGTGAAATCCACATTTCTGAATGGTGAACTAGAAGAAGAAGTTTATGTTGAACAAACGGATGGATTTCAGTTGACTGATGAAAAGGACATGGTATGTCAATTGAAGAAAGCTCTTTATGGACTAAATCAAGCTCCTAGAGCTTGGTATGCTAGATTGGAAAAATATTTATTGAAGCTTGGATTCAATAAAGTTACTACTAACAACAATTTGTATTTCAAGTTGGATGAGAACAAATAATTGATCATTGAAGTCTTTGTTGATGATATTATCTTTGAAGGAGATGATGATTTGTGTATGAAGTATGTTGATGAAATGAAAAGTGAATTTGAAATGTCAATGATAGGAGAGCTAAAATTATTTTTGGGATTGCAAATCACTCAGTTAGAAGATGGGATATTTATATCTCAATCCAAATATGTAAAAGAGTTACTAAAAAAGTTTGGCATGGAAGAAGCAAAGCCTATTGGTACACCTATGGTGACTGGATGTAAACTCACACAGAATGATGAATCCCCTAAAGCAGATTAGAAAAGGTATAGATCGATGATTGGTGGGTTGCTCTACTTGACTCAGATAAGGCCAAATATAATGAATGTTGAGTGCATGGTTGCTAGATTTCAAGTTGATCCTAAAGAGTCCCATGTGACTGTTGTGAAAAGAATATTCAAATATCTGAAAGGGACAACTGATCTTGGTCTTTGGTATCCTAAGAATGATGATCTTACTCTAAGTGATTTTACTGATGTTGATTGGGAAGGAGATATGGATGACAGGAAGAGTACCGGTGGTGGTGCATTCTTCTTAGGTAAGAAGCTGGTATCTTGGTTAAGAAAAAATAAAAACTTAGTTTCATTATCTACTATTAAGGAAGAGTACATTACTGCTGCAAACAGTTGTACCCAAGTATTATGGATGAAGCAATTGTTGAGAGATGTCAGAATTGAGTATGAAGAGCCCATTGCTATACTCTATGACAATTCAAGTGCCATTAAAATTTCTAAGAATCCAATATTGCATTCAAAGACAAAGCATATATCTATCAAGTACCACTTCTTGAGAGACAAAGTAAGTGACAAAGAAGTCAGATTGGAGTACATACATACCAAAGAGAAAATTGCAGATATCTTTACAAAGTCGTTTCCTAAGGATAATTTTGAGTACCTCAGAGGCAAGTTAGGGGTAACTTCCCCTCCTAATCAGAACTAAGATGCAGGTATTTGCATCAATCCATGAATTCATTGCTGTATCATATTCCAGATTGATGTTGTGGTTACTACTACTTAGGGGGAATAGTCATATGTTTTCAAGATTGAAATTAGAGCATATCTACCTTTTCCATTGATGTGAAAGGGGGAGAGAATCAATGTGAAAAAATGGGAAAGAAGAAGGAAACAAAAAATGCACAATCTCAGGGGGAGATTATTGAAGAAGAGTTAGTTGGGTTGATGGTATTATTTTTCACATCATGTGTTTCCATCAATGCGAAAGGGGGAGATTTATGGATTTTGTGGTTATGTTGCTGATACATTGTTGTCATTAATGTCAAAACTATTATCATTTTAATCTTCTTAAGGTTGTATATGTCAAGGAGATTGAGAAAATTGTAAAAAATATAGTACAGGCAGCCAGTGGAGCTGAGAAGGTTAGAATGTTGGAAAGCTCTGTATATTGAAGATATGAAGGTGTGCTTCAAAGGGGTTGGTGTTGAACCTTTCTAGTATGTTGTCTGAAATTTTCAGTGGTACGCATGAAGTTTTGTTGAATTTATGATGATCCGTATACCTATAGTTATTAAGTCTCTGTAGATGGTTTTCTTGGTCAAAGTGGATGAAAGTATGGTAATCTCATGTGTTTCTCATATTCCTATGATGTTCATGGATGAGTCTAGATCATTTTCTATCCTTGGTGTGCATCCATAGTAATTGGAGTGTTCGTGATTGGAAATTTTTTTTATATGTGCCCGAGTGTTCATGTTCTTGGCCGACATTGTGGTGTTAGCGTGTTGCAGATCCATGAGGATTAATTTTTTATTGTTTGACATGTTTGGAGATGTTTTTTTGGATCCTCACTATGTTATGGCCAACTTGTGTTGGTACACATTGAAATTTATTCATGTATCAAGGTCGATAGTTGTAATTTATTCCTTATTTGTGGCCGACTGATTAGTGGATGCAAATCCGTGTAGCGGATATATATACAAGATTGTTTTCCTCATTTAGTGTGCTCAAGTGTACAAGTGATGTACAAGTGTGAATAAAGGTCAGATCATTTAGAGTAGAGTGTGGAAGAGTTTGAAGAGGTTGTAGTGTGCCTAACTGGAACTGTAACCAGGCTTTTGCAGAAGCTATTTTCTCATTTCAAATTCATCAAATGGATTTAATATGATTATTGTATGTAAGGCAGTGAGCCTTCCCTTTGAGTAGTGTGCTCTAGGCAGTGTGCCTGAATGCAAGTGCATTCTCTTTTTATTCTTCATTATACTTCTAACAGGGTATAATCTTGTGGACTAACATCCACCATTTTTTTCCCCTAACATGGTTTCCATGTATAAAATCATTGTGTTCATGTGTCTCTGATGTTTTTTTCTTATGCTTGCATCATTAATTATCAGATCTATGATATAAGGATTGGTTAATGTTGTATAAGTTTGATTTTGGTAACAACTAATTCACCCCCCTCTCAGTTGTCTAGCCTTGTTTTTCCAACAGGAGCAACCTCATCTAAAATATTTTGAACTAGAGTTTGATATACCATTTAGAGAGCTTGGTTTTCATGGAGTTCCTTTCAAAGCCTCTGCTTTTTTGCTCCTATGGTAAAATTTTTGGTAGAGTTGGTGGTATTACCTTTCCTATTAATCACTATTAGTGAGATTGAGATTGTTAACCTTGAGAGAGTATGACTTGGGCAAAAGGTATTTGATATGGCTATTATTTTCAAAGACTTCAAGCAAGATGTACTCCAAATTGACACCATTCCTCAATATTCCCTTGATGGCATCAAGGAATGGTTGAACTTCGTGGATATAAAGTATTATGAAAGAAAAATGAACTTGAACTGGAGGCCAATTTTGAAGACTATTACTGATGATCCAAATAAATTTATTGAAGATGTTGGTTGGGAATTTTTGAATATGGAAGCTAGTGATTTTGATTCTGATAATTCAAAAGAGTCAGATCAAGGATACAAACCCTTTGATGTAGAAGAGGAATCAGAATCGGATTACATGTAGCCACCATCAAGAGTGTTACAAGATAATTAACAAGATGGAGAAAATTCTTATAGAAGGATGATTTTCAATATTGCAAGTACCGGCTTTAATGCCAACTACAATGGCAACATTAAAATTCCCTAGCAATATTTATGTTAAGGAAATTTCCTTTAGATGCAAGGATTCAAAGCACATCAACCATGTGGTAAAAAAGATTAAATCCCAGAGATGATCTGTAGAAAGGAAAGAGTCTAAAAGGTAGAGAGAGCTACACTAGTGACTCAGGAGAAAATTCATGTTTCAAAAACAAAGTCAATTAGGCTAGCAGATGTGTGGATTAGGCCAGCATTTGGTGGAAGAGGAAAAAAGATGACTGGAACTCTGGTGGCCCACCATACTAGATTTTGGTATTCAACCATGAGAGTAGAAGAGAGAGCTGATATCATGTATCAAAACATTAAGCATGAATTATTTCGACCAATAAAGAAGGAGATGATTACTTTGCTTCATTTTCATTTGTATAACCATATCATGGTGTGGGAACCAAGAAGAGTTTTATGTGGAGGTAATGAATGTGGTCCAAAATTTAGGAGGGGAAAGAAGGTCAATGTATGATCCTGATGAAATTGAGGAAGAACAACAAGACAGGGACATAAAAATAAATCAATATAGAGTTTCAAGGATTTTTCAAGCGAGTAAGAGAGCTATGGGAGCAGCCTTATCTAAAATATTTTGAAGTAGAGTTTGATATACCATTTAGAGAGCTTGGTTTTCATGGATTTCCTTTCAAAGCCTCTTCTTTTATTGTTCATATGGTAAACTGTTTGGTAGAGTTGGTGGAATTACCTTTCTTAGTAATCACTATTGGTGAGATTGAGATTGTTAACCTTGAGAGAGTATGGCTTTGGAAAAAGGCATTTGATATGGCTATTATTTTGAAATAATTCAAGCAAGATGTACTCTACATTAACGCCATTCCTCAATATTCCCTTGATGGCATCAAGGAATGGCTGAAATCTATGGATATAAAGTATTATGAAAGCAGAATGAACTTGAACTGGCGGCCAATTTTGAAGACTATTACTAATGATCCAGATAAATTTATTGAAGATGTTGGCTGGCAGACATGTGGATCAGGCCAGCATTTGGTGGAAGAGGAAGAAAGATGACTGGAACTCTAGAGGCCCACCATACTGGATTTCAGTATTCAACCATGAGAGGAGAAGAGAGAGCTGATATCATGTATCAAAACATTAAGCATGCATTCTTCCAACCAGTGGAGAAGGAGATGATTACTTTGCTTCATTTTCATTTGCATAACCATATCATGGCATGGGAACCAAGAAGACCAAGGATTTCCAATTTTATGTGGAGGTAATAGATGTGGTCCAAACTTTAGGAGGGGCAAGAAGGTCAATGTATGATCCTGATGAAATTGAGGAAGAACAACAAGAGAGGGATAGGAAAAATAAAATCAATACAAAGTTTCAAGGATTTTTCAAGCGAGTAAGAGAGCTATGGGAGAAGCATCATCTAAAATATTTTGAAGTAGAGTTTGATATACCATTTAGAGAGCTTGGTTTTCATGGATTTCCTTTCAGATCCTCTGCTTTTATTTTTCTTACAGTAAACTGTTTGGTAGAGTTGGTGGAATTACCTTTCTTAGTAATCACTATTAGTGAGATTGAGATTGTTAACCTTGAGAGAGTAGGACTTGGGAAAAAGGAATTTGAAATGGCTATTATTTTCAAAGACTTCAAGCGGGATGTACTCTGCATGTACGCCATTCCTCAATCTTTTCTTGATGGCATCAAGGAATGGCTAAAATCCATGGATATAAAGTATTATGAAAGCATAATGAACTTGAACTGGCGGCCAATTTTGAAGACTATTACTGATGATCCAGATAAATTTATTGAAGATGTTGGTTGGGAATTTTTGAATATGGAAGCTAGAGATT
The DNA here is from genome assembly GCA_007115665.2 of Sequoiadendron giganteum. Lineage (NCBI taxonomy): Eukaryota > Viridiplantae > Streptophyta > Pinopsida > Cupressales > Cupressaceae > Sequoiadendron > Sequoiadendron giganteum. The sequence goes on along the minus strand of VCHN02000014.1, from coordinate 154,429,190 downwards.
CTGATTCTGATAATTCAGAAGAGTCAGATCAAGGATATGAACCCTCTAATGTAGAAGAGGAATCAAAATCAGATGAGGAAGGTTCGGAAGATGAATCTCTTATGGAGTCAGAGGAGGATGATGAAGAAGAATATTTTGAAGAGGAGGAAGGTAAAACATGGGATGAATTAGAAGCCAAAGCTAGAAATGTAGATAAGGAAAAAGGAGACGAGTCTAACAGTGAAGAGGAAAGGCAACAACGAAAGGTAAAAGCTACAAGGAAGTCTCAGGCACTTGATATTAGAGATTCAAGAGGAATGCCTACCAAGAGGCATAAATTCAGATGAATTGAGTTCATCTACATACTTCTACTATTTATTCATGCACATAAACATCATCTTGTAATCATAAGATTTGAGTTGTATTTACTCATCCTATGCATCAATAAACAACTCAACACAAGAGATGCAAATTGACATATTAACACAACAATATCCAACTAAGTTATTGAAACTCAACTATTGATACCTCGTTCTCCATCTAGATTACAAAATCGTTCCACTTTTTGTTTTGTAACATATTCTTTTCAAATTGCTTTGGATGGCGGCCATATTTATCCTCCTATCAAAACATGGCACATGGACTAGTTAAGCTAATTAATATGAAATCATTTACTTTTTCCAAGGAAATAAAAAAATATATCATTTAACATATTAAATATAATTACAAATGTACAGATCAAGGCCTATAAACCTCTCTGGCCACTATGATGCATGGCACAAAGTTTCTCAAGCCTAGCCTTGGAGGCCTTGTCCTGAAACATATACTATTTCAATTTAACTATGCACAAATAAAATTTAAATATCGTTTAATAAATTTGATATAATCTTATGAGAAAATTCAAATACCTATGTACTCTCCTCACCGGAATTCCTCCGTGAATCAAACTTCTCATATGCTTTTACAAGCTCTTTCCATTCTTTCACACTTACATCAATTGGCCTTTTTTTTGCCTTAGCTCAGGAGGGATTTTTTTTATCTTCTTTGTTTGGTTGCACTGAAATCTCTTACAGTTTTGAGACATTCATAGCTTTATCTTCTTTATAGACCAACATGTTCCAAATTCATTCTCTATGGCATGGATAACTGCTTTTTTCAGGTGCATGGGTATCTTTGAGAATGGAAAATGTAGATGGTCTTTGAATAATTGAAGGCATGATTACTTCAACCTATTCACAAACATTTTCCCAACATCCATCATTCGGACTTCCCCTAAAACCACCTCATATTCTATCTTTGTATTGTAGCTACCAATGCAAGATTGAAAACATGGCATGGTGGAAGAAGTCTGTGTCCTAGGAGTGGAAGTCTTTGCTCCCTATTCCACATTCTTAGAGTTTACCATCATTGATTTCCTCCAAGATCTTTTGCTCGATCTAGGACTGGTTGGGGAATCAATTGATTCCCTTTGACACAATTGATTTGTTTACAATGTTTGAGGGGTGTTACCAGATTTTTTTTCTATGTATCTGGCAAGTGTTGTCCAGTAGACATTAACCAATTTGTTCACTGCCTCTACCCCCAATATGGAAGCCAATTCCTCTTTATCTTTGTCAGTCTCATGTCCCTATATATATATTTTTTAATTATATTTCTTCTTTTAAATTTAGAAATAAAAAAGTAAAAAGTAAAATTCAAAGAAACAATGGAAACATTTACAAATCTATAAATTGACAATGAATTACCTCATTGTGGCCAGAGTTTGCTGACAATGCTTGCTTCCCTCCATTGTTTGACATTTTGAGGCAACCTAGGGAAAATTATTTTCATCCAGTCTATGGAGGCAAATGAAGTACAAATTGTTAGGTATGAAAGTTTTCGTCTAGTTTTTGGTATGAAAGTTTTATTTTGTGGGAAACTATATTCGTTGGGTTTGCTTAGTGTTGATAACCTAGGGAAAATATGTTTGCTCAATTTTCTTAGTGTCGATAACCTTATCATGAAAACTCTTTCATAATGCAATCTTGCACGAATTTGTCATGGCATCGGTGACTATGGTGTTGTTGGGAAAAACCAAGTGGTTTCTACGTTTATTTTTAGCAGTTGCTTAGCAGTGACCGACCCAATTCCCAAATTTTCCAAGCAGTTCACTATTTCCTTGATACCTAGGTTAGGGAAAGAATATAGAGGCATCCTCACTTCGTGCTATAATATTTTGAGCCAAAGCTCAAATGGGTAGGGCAAATTTTTTTGTTGGTTTCTCAAAGGTTTTACAATTTATAATGATGGGAAAATTTAGAGGTTGTCTAGACTGGTTAGGCCATGAACCAACAAACAATCACGAATTCAAATGCAATACAAAGAGTAGTAAACAATCACGAATTCAACCAAGAAAAAAAAATTGTAACCTTACCTATGGTATCGCAAACTAAATCAAAATTTTCATCAATTTCTAGAAGTGCCCTGCTCTCTTCCTTTGCATGATGTTTTTCCCTTTTCTGTCGTCTGATTTCTTCCTTCACATGGGAAAGTTTTAAATTTTTTATTTTGATTCATTACTCGATGCTTTAGTCAACGTTAGTTAATGCAAACTTTAGCGCCAAATTTTGGCTGTTAATGTAATCTATTTGGGACGTATAAGGCAGCATCAAGTTCACCTAATTTAGCACCTATCATTGTTGTATAGTGACTATTTTCATTGTTGTGTATCACAAGATCCAGAGTATTGGAAATAATTCCAAATCCTGCCTTGTTTTTGTGACCACCGTTGTCCTATGGCTCCTTCATCAGCCCGGTGCGGTAGAGCGGTTTTACCGCGGTCCCACAAGGTGCTTCATCCTTCTCAGTGGTAGTGCGGTGAAAGCTTCTATGGCAGCACACAAGTCTTCCTTTTGTTCCTCGTAGTTTTGTAGTGACTCCTGCAGTCCCACAAGTCTTCTACCATTGGTGTGCGATAGTGCGGTGACCACCACTGTCCTGCGGCTCCTTCATCAGCTTGGTGCAGTAGAGAAGTTCTTACCATGGTCCCGCAAGTTGCTTTTTCCTTCTTGGTGGTAGTGAAGTGAAATCTTATGTGGAAACATTTTTATTCATAGAGGAGGCCATGGAGAGAGGACGTGGACGATGTAGAAATACTAAATAGATGAGACAACGAAATTTGTAGATACAATAGAGGTAAGAAGAGAAAGCAACCTCAACCAAAGGAGGAAGGTGTTTATGAATTCACAAATGCTACAACATAGAGGAGATAAAGTCATTTTTTTGTCCATGAGGCCTCTGAGGTCAAACTTATTGGTTGAAAATGCACAGGAATGGTGATTAAATGTGATTCTATGATCAATGGAAAAGTTTGAAAATTAGGATAGCCAGAACATGATATCAATATGTAAAATATATGACTAAAGTGAGGTTTTGTGTTGGATAGCATATTCATTGAAATGATATAATTTTTATACTAAACGTTATTTACTATGTTGTGTATTATAGGGGCGAGATGAGGCCATGGCAACAAATCATGTCATATCAAATGAGGATACAACGGATGAAGCGGGACATCAGGTACTCAAATTTTGACTTAACTTAGGAAAAAATGATCTGATGGAATTTTGTGATACCTCCATCTTTTTTCACAATATTATTGAAATTTATAATGTATTATCCAATCTTGGCATAAATTAATGCATGTTGTTAATAATTTTAGATGGAGATTGGAGCAAATGCAGAGCCTAAGCGTTCAACTAGAAAAGAACAAGATATGTACATGGATGTGGACCTAAAACTGTTAAATCACGTAGACAACAGTGGGTGGAAGAGGATATGACAATGGATACTACAAACACAATAAACGATTGCACTGAAGAAGAGATAGGTCAGGACTACAGTACATGGGATGAATACTTTGAGAAAATTATTGTTTTTGGATGTTATGTATGTCGTGGAAAGAAACAATTCAAATGAACGATTGTACAAAGACATTACATATATGATGAGCTTCCAACCGATAGTATGCCTCCTAAAATTGATTCAAATCCAATAGGAATTGTGGTGAGGAATTTTCCAATTTGATATAAATAACATGTATACTTCGTTTAAACATTGTTTTTGTAGGATAAAGTTCTTGGTTTAAATTTTCCCAGATCACCGACTTCCAACCTAGAGGGAAATGATCATTTATCAGATGATACATCTAACAAAATATGTGCCAATATACCAACTTAGAAGATGAGGAATTGACAAAAACAAGTAACAGAACAAGAACCGGAGTGAAGATGAATAATTTTCTTAAAGACAAGGGGAAGGTGGACTACATACCCTATGAGAATGAATGTGATGGAGATGATGACTTTCCCTTGAGTTTGAGATCAATTTACAAAGAGACATTTGATCGTCGACTATATTGTGCTTGGCCTAGTGATCAACAACTACCTAGAGTGTACGAGGTGTTTCAATTTTGGGGATACAACTACATGATACGAACCTCCAATATTCATGGAGTGAATCTAGGCCTCTTTATTGTCCAAAATGTACATGTGGGATCCAAACATAGAAACAATTCAAAAAAAACCACTAGGAGATTAATGCCATAGTATGGTCCATCATATTACAGTGGTGAATGGAGAAGGCTAGCATAATATAAGCCTCGCATGTCAGCATATGGTCTAAATTCGAATATGTATACACATCATCTCCAATTGGAAAGTGGAAAATAAATGAATAGAGGTCATCTTATGTATATAGATGGATGTGCATACACACAAAAATACTGCAAGATTTATAAATAGTAGTAAGGGAAGGGACCCTACTGTAAGACCGAATTGTCAATTTGTTGAGGTTATAAATGATAAAGATGGAGATTTGGAAAGAGAGGTTGATAGATTGATAATGGTTGAGGCTATTATGGACCTTACCATTGGGGATGAGTTATTGATTGATTACCCCTTCTAAAAATGCACTCCTTCATGAAATAAGAGGGAAGAAAACCAAAGAATAATAAATGAGTGTGGACTGATGTTTTATAAACTATGTTGTCAAAATTGTGTTTTATAGCAATTATTGTATAAAAAAGGTAGTCTATAAAATAATGTTCCATTATTCAATTGATTTATATATGTTCATACAATTTATATAATGTTTAATATATGTATGGAATTCATGTACAAGTATTTTTCTATGAAGATATTTTGGACCCAAAATGGATATTTGTCATACATTATGATCCAAGATTAAGGCATGTATTTGACGATACATTAGTGGATACTAAGCAAAACAATGATGGCCAAAAAAATGAGAGAGAGGGTTTAGAGAACATTGAAGAAATTGACATCCATGATGATGTTGAAGATGGTTATGTTTAGGCACAAGAAGACAAAAATCCAGAGTTAGATGATGTTATGGAAGACAACAATATGGATGGTATAGAAAATGATGATCCAAATACATTTGGTAACAATATAGATGGTCTATAGTCAAATTTCAATGATGATGAAGATGATGTAGGTCAAGATAAGGATGATGATAATATTAAATACTTGAAAGAACATATGAACATTGACAATGATACACTGGATGACATTGTAGTAGACAATAATGTTAATGCCCAAGACTTCTAAATTTTCAGAAATATTTGCAGTCCATGTTTAAAAAAGGATGATTCTTATGGCCTAAAATTTGAAATGCTTCAGTAATATTATGTTGTACTTGGACAATTGAAAACCTATTTTTTTCTCCTATCAAGCTTTTTTATTTTCCATTATAATTCTAAACCAAACAACATTTGCGAGGATGACCTTTTACACCAATATTAATTTGTATGAAGTTCACAAACCTTTTTTCAAGCAATAAATTCCTTTCATAGATAGGAAATGTAAAGGCTTCATTTAAGAAAAGATAAGTAGTCTCTTTTTTAGGGTAATCCACATGCAAAAAGTAAAAAGCACATAAAAAAAATTGTACAATAGAAAATCAAATTCAATTAGTTATGTCTTATTTCACTTGCACACTTATCTGAAAGACAGAGGGTATTCACCATACATTTCCCTTGACAAATCAAACATGTGCTTTCATTTATTTTTACTGTATATCTCAGAAGTGAAATTGTTGTTACATAATGATGCAATGAGAAAATAATATATACAAAAAAATGCAAAGAAAATATTTGAAATTTAACATGCAACCTACTGTGTTGTGTTGAAAGGAATCAAGATTAACTGGGATAAGAAATAATTTTTATTTTTTTTATGATTGTACTTAAAAGTGAACAAGATGTGAAAAGTGTGGACAATGATGGTGCTAAAATTGAAAACTCCGATTCTGATTATATTACTGTTTTATGTCATTTGAGATAAAGAGCACATACAATTTTATATAAATAGAAAATGAAGATTTGAAATTAGTAAACTGAAAATGTAAACACTATAAGATTTTTCCTTGAACAATAATTCACATACTGACTTACAAAAAAGGGTGAAGCATTTTTTATTCAAACTCTGTTTTATTTAATAGACATAACAGTAAAATAATATTTACAAGTACAAGAATATATACACTGTTTCATAGAAAATAAGGAATTTTTCATAGAATATACAAGTACAAGAATATATCATCATCATATCCTTAATTACCTATTGCAATATCCTTAAATTGTTCAATCTTTGGTATGAATTGTTGACAGAAAAAAATAGGATTACTTGGATGCTTCTTCCATTCATTTTGTATCAACATATGTTTGTGAAGAAACAAAAGTTAATAAAATATTAATCCACGTAACTCACAATTATTTAAATAAGAAAATTTGTTAACTTTATTATTTTTAAATAGTTTCCATTTTTATGTTGAACATGTAACAAGGCAAAATAAGCTCAAATTTTCAAAAAACTTAGTAGATCTACCAACATCCACACTAAATGCTTTATTGCATCAACATATTCATTCACATAAGCACAGTATTGAGGCTCAATAACTGATATTCATTCAAATATAACAAGAAATAAGTATGGAAAACATAATAAAAATTTAGAATGATAACACAATCATGGAGAATTTATGATAATAAGATGTTCTCCATTATATTGCTTCAATTGATATATATTAATAACAAAAGTCTTCAAAATGGAAATGATATATGATGATGATAATTTAAAACTAGGCCTTGGTTTCCTATTTATATAGGAAGCAACAAGCTATAGTTCTTTTACAAAAAGAAACGACCTTTCATAACTACTTCTTTTACTAACAACTATTTAATTAGCATAATTAAGGAAATAACAAGACTTAAGATATTTTGACATATGATTCCATTATTCAACGTAGAAGACCCATGATCATTGATCTGGAAAATTCTTCCTCTCCATGATGAACATCCAAATTCTCTCGCCTCAGTGTCCTATTCTTCTAAAACCAACAACTATTTAATTAGCATAATTAAGGAAATATCAAGACTTAAGAAATTTTGGCATATGGTTCCATTATTCAACGTAGAAGACCCATGATAATTGATTTGTCAAAGTCTTCTTCTCCATGATGAACATCCAAATGCTATCGCCTCAGTGTCCTATTCTTCTGAAACCAAATACTTTTCATCCCACTGATACACCTTAAAATATGATGACCACTTATATTCCTGGATCTTTTGCATTTTTGCAAGATGAGTTTGCCATCGACTATCTAGTAATGCCTTTATATCATTGACAAACTTTAGGTATCCCACATCAAGAACAATCAACCCATCCATGATCTGATTTAGCCTAGGAAGACTGGTATCATCATCCTCATGTATACGAGTTACGCACTTATGAACAACCTGGCTGAATTATTTCTTCCACTTATCCAAGTCCTTCAACTAATCACCATCTCTCATGATTTCAGGTATACACCACTATTTCCAGGTATGGAATAAATTCATTTGTGTTACAATACTTTTATCAAACCCTTGTACATACTGAAATTCATCAATAATCATCTTCACAGTTTGTTCAGTTGGCTTTAATGTTGTGGGTGCATCAACACTTCTTTGTAGAACTTTGCATACCTTAGCCAAAGTATGGCGAATAGGCTGCCACCTTTTGAACAAAGGATCCAATACAAGCATACATGTCTTTATTTGATCCATTGCCTCCTAAAGTGTTTTATAAATATCATGCACATTCTCCAGTTTATCCATAATTGATTTTATCATGTGCTCAAGAATCTTTTCCATAAGTTCACAAATTCATCTTTTCACTTCATCCTGGGTTTGATTGCTGGCCTTCTTTACATCATCCACTTCCTTCTCTGCAGTTTTTATCTATTCTACAGAAATGTTCTTCACAATATCCATTGGAGCAATAGGAGGCCTCTATAACACCATCTCCTTGCTTTTTGAGGGTCCTACTCCTCTTAATGTTCTTTCAATTTGACATTCTCCATGAACAGTTTATTAACTTCATCATTTAGGAACCTTTGTTCCTTTTCATACTCCTTCGATCTGTCTTCTAACCCTTAATAGTTGCTCGAGTGAACATGGTCGAATGCATGGTCATTGTGGCTGCCTCTAAAGGGGTGGTATCTTGTATTGTCCTTACCATCACTTCCCCTTTCATTCCTTGAATTACACCCAATAATTTGGCTTTTGTGTATTTTTCTATTTGATCCATATAGCCAGGGTTTCAATATTTGGGTTATACCCAGTTCCACTCACACCTTCATCAGAGTCAAATTTTGCAAGTAGCATTGGATCTTCCTGAGCCTGCACTTGATCAAGCATAAACATTTTCTTTAATTCCAAGCCAGGGAAAATGGGCATATTTCTCTTCAAGACCATTTCTCTAGCCTTCTGGGGGCTAATGTCAATGTTGTCAACTCTTAATTTCTAGAAATTTTGTGCTACCATTTCATTTTTCTATGATTCTTCAATTCCCACTTCAGCTGATTCCATCCTCTCTTGAAATTCTTTTATCTTCATCTTCATCCAGAAATACTTAAACTCAAGAATCTTAATGAATTCATCATCTTCTATGAATCTCCTGGCTGCAATTTCCTTTTCATCTTCATGTACCTATGTACTTGTTTTTCTACATCACCCATCCTTTCCTCATATTTATGGGCATTGGTCTCAAGGATGGGTTGATCAACTTCAATATCACCTTTCAATGACTACAGTACTGTAACCACTTCCTCAGTATCACCACCTCTTCAGTATCCTCATAAGGTACTAACTATTCAATGCTTCCTATCTTCTATCTTTTGGGAGGTAACTACTCCATGGGAGGCTCAGAGGTTTCACCTAGGGTATGCTTTGCAGTTGCACCACTATCATGTTCTTCGAGATATGCTTCCTTCTTTCTGTACAAGTCTTCAAATCTACTAATTATCAATTCTATCCTCTTGATGGGGTCCTTTTCCTCAACAAAGTATCCTAGGCAATCCTTGGACCTCTGCTTCATCCTTTCTTCAAGCTTCTTCGTATATTCCCATTTTTTCCTTCTACTAAATACATCATTATAAGTAATGTAGTTCCTTATGAAATCTTCTACAAAATCCACTTGGTGTGGCACTGTCATTTTGGTAAGAAGATTGTGCCTTATGTTGTTCATATGATTTTTAGGGTCAAAGGCTCTTTCTTTTCCAGATTTCAATGCATATCTTATCTTCAAATAATATTGTAACTCCTCTAGTGTGTCTAAGCCTACAGTCCAATCTTCACACTTGGTTTGGTTTGGTAGGAAAGTGCCTTTCTTCTGATTGTGCATTACATCTTTCTCCATCCACATCATTTTCCACATAAATTCAAGAAATTCTAATTTAAGGGGCACAAATTTTGGCAGTATGTGTGGAGCAATAGGGCATCCATAAACTCTTATTATTGTAACTTCTGAGAGGAAGAACCAATCTCCAAAATTGTGTGTATGACCCTACTCTGTTCTTAAAGCCAAAGGTCCCACTCGTTGCAATATTTTGGTTGAAAATCTTGGTATTGCATACCCAAGAACTCGAAGGATTTTGTGTACAAAGTCTTCATAGAATGCAACAAATCTTGAATTCTTGCACCTACTATCCCAAATATAGCACCATTTTTGGACAAGTGTGGGATTCCCTTGCTCATCTATTGTAGACAAGTCCATTCTTTTAGTCCAATGGTCCCTATTTTGGTACAATATCAGATGACACAGTAGGGAATAGTGTCTGAATGTAATCGGTGCTCTATCCTCTATAACTTGGGAGAATTCATCATCTAACACCTTCTCAAGGTATGAAGCAAAGTCATATTTAATATTAGTTTCAAGGTTTTGAATTCTCATGGCCATAATCATTAGACCTATTGGAATTTTATCTTAAGCATCTATCCCCAACACTTGGCAAAGAGCTAAATATGTATTCACAAAGTAATACTGAAAATTTGTTACATTAAATGGTTCAGTAGTGGTAGTAGAGATGGGGAATGTTATGTTACCAATGCCTCTTTTCATATATAGGGGTACCCCATCACTTCCATAAGTCTTTTTTAACCTATCATAATCCTCCTCACTTTTCTACAGGTTTATCTTGGTCAGAGCCTACTTGTTTAAGCCAAAACACTCAATGATGGCTTTTTCTGGTTACTTCTACCAATACTGTGTCATTTGGAAACCTTACTATTTTGGTAGTTGAGTGATAGTGTTTGGCTAGTATTCTGATAAATTCTACATCAACAAACACATTTGGGACAATCAACCTTGCTATATCCAACATCCAAGCATTTGACACTAGAATCTTCTCATTTCTCTTATTGTAAAAATACCAAAATAGGTCCCATCCAAATTTGGAAATGAGGGCATCCCTACAACTTTGTGTGGTGTCCACAAGAAACTTCTTATTACCCTATTTAGTAGACCCTAGAAGTATATCTAATATGGACTAATGGAGTGGTATCTTCTTTACTTTAGGTTCTTCATCTTTAATTTTAGGCTGACTTTCTTTTACTTTTGATTGTTTTGTTTTAGGATGGAGTGCTTTCTTCTTTACTTTAGGTTCTTCATCTTTAATTTTAGGCCGAATTTCTTTTACTTTTGATTGTTTTATTTTAGGAGGCATGTTTCAATTTTCTCTACTATGGCTTCAGATGACAAAACCTTGAAAGATTTTTTATATTAGCAAAGCTCTTTCAGAGATTTTTCATGCACTTACTCGAGTATTTCATGTTTACAGGACTTCTTCTTCTTGTATCCTTAGCTCCTTCCACACTAGTGCACTACAATTGAGTGTGATATTGGGAAAAATCACTTATCTTTGGATGGTGCGGTATTCAGTCATATTAGTTTTGGCAACTCTTAATAATTTAATAGCATTTAATTTTGGCAATGGATATGATTTTATGCATTTATTGTTGTTACCATACTACCATTGTCTCTTATTATACCCGCTACGGTATGGCGGTGTTTTTCCCTTCCCTTATGTTGTTTACCGCACTACCGCCTTGCTCAAGGCTTCTTGTTGTGGGGTTGCGGTGTATACCGCTCTACCGCATATGTTGCTCACCTTCCCGACAGTATAGAAGTGTATTCTTTTGATCATTACTTGAAGAGTGTCGATGAGACAATCTTATGTGTCTTACCGATATCTCAATGTCTCATCAACATTAGATCTTATGTTCCTCTGATGTTGGTTTCCAGTGTCGATGAGACAAGTTAATATCTCTTGCCAATATGCCAGTGTCTAATCGATATTTTCCTTCGGTGGTATTTCTTTATATATCGGTGTAACTCTACCATGTCGGGGAGACTTGTGATTGTCGTTGTGGTATAGCTGTGTTTTGCCCTTCCCTTTTTTCGTTCACCGCACTACCGCCTTGCTCAAGGCTTCTTGCTATGGGGTTGTGGTGTATACCGCTCTACCGCATATGTTGCTCACCTTCCCAACGGTATAGCAAATTATGCTTTTGATCATTACTTGAAGAGTGTCAATGAGACAATCTTATATGTCTTACCGATATCTCAATGTCTATCGACATTGCTTCGTTATATCCAAGAGTTGTGTTTCACCGAGCACTTGTAGATATACCTTGTCACTGTGACATAAGTGATTCTCTCCTCAATATGCCTATATCTTGTTGACATTTCACTATTTTACATCATCGATGAGACATGAATAAGTCTCTTCGACATAGGGGTGTCTAAAACAACGCTAAACCCAAAGCTAAACTCAAAGCTAAAGTCGGAACATGATGCTAAAATCGAAGCTAAACTCAAAGATAAAGGCAATGCTCAAGGTGGTGCTACACTCAAAGCTAATATCAGTGCTAAAGGAAGTGTTAATTTAGGAGCTAATTAATGCCAAAAATTGTGCCATCCTAATAAATAGCACTGACGTTTTCAAAAAATTGCCAAAAAATAAATTAAAACAATGGGTGGAAGCAAAAAATGGAGTGAATCACAGGGATTTGTTGTAGTGAGCTTCAAGCAAGGGTCCATACTTCAAAATCAGGCTGAGGCAATCTAAGAAGGTTATCCTAACTACGATTAGAAACATGTTCTACCATATTGAAATCCCCCAAGAATCCACTCAATAGTAGGTAGATTTATACGAAGCCAATCCCACAAGGTCGCTCTCTTAATAGAGGAGTTGGGTGCATATATGGAACATATCCCACGAAGGTTACCTTGAACAAGGATGGTAGCCCACACACAATAATTATTTGGGTCAAATCCAAAGGCAACAATTGTTTTAGCTAACCATGGGGCAAGACCCAACATAACACCTCTAGAACCATTAGGATGATTTGTATGGAAGAGACAAGCCTCCTTCCAAATCAATGCCAATGTAGCTTCGAGATAAGAGTGGATAAATTTCACTTCTTGTAGCATCAATACATCTGTTCGATTGTTTAGGACATACTTTTTGACCTGATATTTATGATATGTGATTGACAAACCCCTCACATTTCAAGATTGAATATGGCAGTTCATTGAGAGTCAGGAATTTCCTCATCCGAGAGGAAAGTGTTGAATTGATTGGAGGTCAATAAGGCATGCATATCTAAGGATCCATCTACAGTGGGTCTCTCTAGAGGACGATCTTGGTCTTGATCTCAAAGGGCTTGAGGGGGGTGTTCTCATAAGGCTATCTGGTTGTGAGGAAGCACCCACGGGGTTAGCTCGGGGTGTTCTTAGGGTTGCAATAGTCTAAGAAGGCTCAAAAAAATACCTGGAATTAGAGAGGGGGCATGGCTCGCTCCTTTCTCTTTTTGGGGCATCTTTTCTCAAAAGTCAAGATGTCCTTGAAGGAGGCTTGGTCATGAGAGGGCGAAGAATGCGGAAGGGCTTCGAGATTAGGTGGGGAATCAACATGGGTGGGAATGGATTAGGGAGGATGATGAAGGTTAGATGGGGGGGATTGGAAGGGGAATTAGCTTATGGGAGTGGAGGATCAGAGACAGGGGCTTGAGGGGGATGAGGTTTACAATGAGGGCAATATCTAATAATTTGTCCCTCTTTTTGGTAATAAAAACAAGAATTAGGCTTGTTAAGGTAGGTGATCCATTGAGTGAACTCAAAACTAGGGCCAACGAGCTTGATGAAATCAGGGAGAGGTTGGGTTAAGTCCATTTCAACATGGACTTTGGGGTGCACCTTTAGACTGGCCCATTTATCTGAGTTAGGTTTGCACCACATGACTCTTCCTAATTGTGCTGCTATATCATGGAGAAAGGGATGAAAAGCCAAGTTAAGGAGGGGAAGTTCCACCCACATTGGATATTTAGATTTAGAAAGTCCTTCTAGATGGAAGTCAATATCCCAAGCTTGGAGGTAACAGGTTTGATCACATATTATCCATGAGCCATAATGAAGAGTTGCTTTGGCATGATCAAGGTCCATGAAATTGCAAGCTACATACCCTCTGCCTAAGCCCCTAAATGATTATATAACCCACCCCTTTTATTCCCAGTTTGTACGTGTATATTAACATATTTTTTGTGTGAACCTTAAAGGGTGTGATAGAAAGGCCAACACAATCAATAATTTCGATGAATATTTATGTACTAAAACAAAATTTTGATATGTTGCTTCAATGGATTAAATTCAACACATAATACAATTGTAAGAGAGGGGGACCAACCACTACAAGGCCCCAAGTCACGAAAGGACGAGAGAAGTATGGCTACCCTAACTTACCTCAGTTAAAGGGAATGTTAGGATAGGCGGGATGAGAATGATGAGTACTATGAAGTCCCTTGACCACTCTGCAAACCCAAGAGCCAATAGGAGACTAGGCAAGTCAGTTTTTAGGTCAACTCTATGTCTCGAATAGCTCCCTTTCAGAGGATAGAAGTGCAGTTCAGGGATGATAGCGCGACGCACTAGTGTCTGTACGACCATAAAAATAGGGAGACAAGGTTGGACCTCTCAAAAATGAACTATCAACCTAGTTAAGAGTTTCTAAAGGTGCATAATAGCACTATGAAATACAAAACATAAAGACGAATGTGTTAAAAGAAGTATATTACCGTGAGGGTGACAAGGATGATCTCACATAATAGATTTTTTGCCAGCTCGCTCCAAGATATCTCCACCTACACACAGAAAAGAGGGAAAACTTTGAGGGGTTGTTGAGGGGTCTACCCCAGTCATACCCCCGTTTTGGTGTTTCCACCTCCACGGATAGCCAAGTTTGCAACAATGTAGAGATAATATGATAAAGAAGGGAATACAAGCAAAGTACACAAAACACTTCAAAACAGTAATGTGCTAACTCAGCCAAGTAATAGAGAAGATGAGTGAGGAGCTTATGTCACGACCCCTATTTTTATTTTCTGTATTTTACAATAAACAATTAAATTAAATTGTGTTGAAAAAAAAAGGTGCAAAAGAATAAAAGAATTAATTATATTTAAATAGAGAATTTATTTTTGCACATAAATGATAATGCGTTGTAATATAGAATAATTATTTTAATTGAAATTAAATGTTACTTCTTGGCTAACTATTTTGAATAAACATTTAAATTGCAATAAAGATATTCTGTTATGAATTACTCAAATAGATATTCAATTTTTTTAATTAGAAATGGTATTTTATTAATAACTGAGGATAAATATAGTGCATGGAAAATAATAATAATAATTATTATTTCAAGATTAGGTTTTTGGAAAAACTAAAGGAAATCTTTAAAAGAAAAGGATAACGAAAACACAACATGGTTTCTTGATCTTTATTTTTCTGCAAGAACAATAACTAAAAGGAAAAGAATGGATGTCGGGTAGAGTTTTCTGGAGCATAGTAAAATAAAACAATGGAAAGAAGAGAGTGTAGGAAAAATTAGAAGAGGAAAATAAATCTTCAAAAGTGATTTCCAGAAAGATCAAACACAGGAAAAGAGAAAGCAAGAAGAGGATACCCCAGTTGAAGCATTTTCCAGGTTTTTAAATCCCTTCCAGTGTATTTTAATTTCAGATGTGAAAAATTATAAATGCATGTGAAAAGATTTACTTCTCCCTTTTAAAACCCTTTTTGAATAACAATTGCAAGATTGCACCATAAGTGTTCAATGTTTTAATTGCGATGTGAAATTCAGCATTGTGGTTGTACAAAATCTACGTTCTTCCCAATCTTTTTATATAAAATTATACATATATTATATAAATACACATATATAAATACATATAATTTTTATATAACATACTCTACTGCTGTAAATTGAATTCCCTTCCAAAATTACAAATTTATCTCCAGTATTTTAAATTTCCCTTTTAGAAACTAAACTTATTGGCTCCATATTTCAATAAAATTACATATCTACATATATACATAGTTGTATATGCATATAAGTATATATATAATATTTTTATCATTCAGACAGATTGAAAGTATTAAAATTTTGAATTGAATTCATTATATAAATGCGCAATAGAGAGGAAAGTACTTATATTCTGGAGGAAATACCATGCTGCACCACTCGTTAGCATTCGCTTCATGCCTCTCTTCATTATGTTAACACAAGACTTTGGCTGTAAATGTGATTTCGATAGTATTTATTTATATAGATACACATTTGTATGATTGTTTTTTAATTGAAACTTAACACTGTTGTGTAAAATTGGATCTCTTCCATGCCTTTCAATTATGTTCATTTCGCTTTTAATAAGCACATCTATATGTATATTGAGTGTCATTAGATGTTATATAAATGTATTGAGATGTATATTTCAAATAAGTATAAGTATCTATTGTTGTTTACCAATCATGATGGAGTTGGGAAATTTAATGATAAATTGCATGTGTATATATATTTATATAATTTATGTATATATTTTTATGGATCATGCTGTGAATTAGATGACTACAACATTTTAAAAAAAGTGTTTGCATGGTTGTAACTATGTGTATTATTTCACTGAAAATGTGACTTCCTGAAAGTGTCTATATATAATTTGTGTATATATATTTATGGATCATTTTGTGAATTAGATGACTACAACATTTTAAAGAAAGTGTTTACATGGCTGTAACTGTGTGTATTATTTTGCTAAAAATGTGACTTCCTGAAAGTGTCTATATATAATTTGTGTATATATTTTTATGGATCATGTTGTGAATTAGATGACTGCAACATTTTAAAGAAAGTGTTTACATGGCTATAACTATGTGTATTATTTCGTTAAAAATGTGACTTCCTGAAAGCGTCTATATATATATATACACATATATTTAGTTAAATGTAAATATCATTCTGTTTAATAATGACAGATGGCAAGTTCCTTCAACTGTAAATGTAAATTTATGTATATGTATTTACATTTATATATATATAGAAAGGAATACAAATACAATAAGTGTGAGAGAAATATTTAAAACTCGAAAAGAATAGATGTTGAAATCTGACTTTCAATAATAACTATTTCTGTTTAAATGGGTATATTTATGTACTAGCTTGATTTAATTTTTCTATTAGTCTAAGTCATTTAAATTGGAAATATTAGATACTTTGTAAGCAAGTAGAAAGGAGCATGTGCATTTATTTTCTTTTATTCGTTGTTGTGAAGAAGAATGACTTAAATGAGTCCATGATGAAATGTAAACTTGATGTGGAAATTTCTTTTTTGAATCAAATAGCAAACTTGGGAATATAAGGTGTTTTTCTGAAAGAATGATTGAACTTTGATGTTGCTATTGATTACTAAGTTTTACCATTTTAAAAATCATATTGTGTTCATAATGAAGTAATATAAGGAGGGTATATTGGAATAAGATCTTTCGATGTTATATTATGAATCCTTGCAACCTGATTTTGGTAGATGGTAAGAATATATAGCCTTGTAAGGGCATAATTATGGATCCAAACAATCCTTGTAGATCATATTTAAAAACCCTTCTACAATGAATAATTAATACAAAACTTAGACTATTGTTTAGAATCTTTCTTGGCATAATACAATACATATTAGCCATAAATTGGAAGTGTAGATATTAAATACAAGTTATGTACATTTATATATTTTGTTGCTAATGAACCATAGTAAAATGTTTAAGGCATTTTATATAGGGTATTCTACTTATATCAAATTCATTAAAAATATTTCTTGCAGAGTAAATTGAGTTATATATTTTATAAGAATGTATACTCATATATTCACTAGCTTATATATGTATTCAGATACATACATGAGCTATACCTTCTTAACTCTTTTATAGTTTTATTTTCTTATTGTTGAACCCTCTATGAATCAATGAGTTTATAAGTAAACATCCTAGTTATAATTGCATAGGCATGTGTGCATTCTAGAAGGACTAGGATTACTTTCATGAAGCTTTACGTGATTGGTTATGTTTTTCAGTGTACTTGTGTGATATTTGAGAGGTCATTGGAAGTAGAATTGTCTTATTTGCAAATACTTGGGAGCGATTCATGATAGTGTTGGCATTACCTTAATTTCATATGCAAGTATGATGCATTGCTGAAACTTGAAAATGTAGTAGATTTATGTGACTTGTAAAAGAACTTCAATATGTTCTTTGTTAAGTGTGATAATTATGATATCCAAAAATGTGCAATGAATGGTCATGTCAGTGAGACAGTATGATCATGGCCTGTGAGGCATCATGTAACCATTGGGATTTTGTAGCCAGTAAGGCTCTACCAGTGAAGCATTTCATTAAGCCCGTGAGGCACTTTTACGAGTGGTTTTTCATCCCTATGAGGGTTTTCCACTCATGAAAATCTTTGTGTTATGGTTCTTGTGGTTGCATTTATGATCTTTCCATTTCCTTAATTTTGCATTACAGTATTTGAATTTAAATGTATTGCTGAGATTATAATTCATGTATTGCTGAGATGCTAAAACTAATGAAGGTACAACCTTGTTTTGATATACTTTGATTCATTGATGTATGTTATTCCATTTGAATTTAGTGATGAAAGTAATTTAATTATTCCTCTACACCTTTTATAAATAATTTTATTCTATTAAATTATTTTGGCAATTAAGGGTTATATTTAGTAAGTGAAATTTTTCGGACCTTACAGCTTACCACCTCCACCCAAAGCACTCAAGGCTAGTGGGGGAGAAAATGAGAGGAACTCAAGCCTTTGCTACAATCGATTTGTCCTGCTCTTTCTCTATTGAAGTGATGGAGTGGAAAGATTGTTGTTATGGGGTGCCAAATGTTGTTGCAATGCTTGAAGATGAGAAAATTGAATGGTGAAGAGATTGTGTAAGCTTCAACTAACTCTCAAATGGATCAAGGAATGAAGAATATGAATAAGGGAGATGAAGAAATGACTATATTCGGGTCGGCCAGCCAAGGGGAGGCGTTGCAATTCGACTTCCAATAGGAGGTGTAAAGTCTCTATAGACTCTAGCCACAGGAATCTACTAGGGACGTAAGTGCACCACACAAACATCTACATGTTGTGCGGACGTCCCCGACAGAAACGCCTCCACCAACACTCAAAACAAGTGCCAAGTGGGTGAAGAACATCAAGCTTATGTGGAATTAAGCCTCCGCCTTTGGTTTTCTAAAGTGAAGAGGGGTAAAAGGGGAATTTGTGTTAAGGGTGAAAATTCGCTCCTATACAACAATATTATAACACATGTACATTGGAATACTATATTTGATTTTTGTAAGAGTAAACCACTAAAGATATGTGTGTCTCAATCGATGTTTAAAAATAAAAGATGATAATTACTTTAAAATAGAAGAATATAAGATGACAACTTCAATAAATGTGATTGATTGTTAGCAATATTTAGACTTCTAAAAATAAGTAAAAACATTTTTTGTAAGACCAAAGATTGACTTTGTTTGCAGTTACAAGACGTGTTCACTTTAAGAATGATGTATCAACCAAACAAAGGAAGTGATAGGGAGATGCAAGTAAGTGATCGAGAGACAATAATAAATATAACACACAAATAAATATTCAAGCTTTGAAAAAATAAATTCTATCAATAAAATAAGTCATATGGAGATGTAAACCAATTTAATTTATTAATGACTATTTTATGAATGGTTTAATTTTCACTCTCAATCATTCATAAATATACATGTCCAAGTGCTCTTCACTATGATAAATTCCATGGTCTTCTTTTCATTCTCAATCATTCATATACATATTCAAGTGATCTTTACTATGAGAAATTCTATGTTCTAGATCTTTTTAATGGTAGCCTTCTTAATCTTAGCTATCTATGTATGTATTTTTAGGTGCTCCACACTAAGGGAACACCTATCAATATAAAATACAATTCTAAGTTCTTTTTTTTAATATGGTTATGTGAGGAAATTTAGTGGGCTTATTTTTATGTTATAATTTTAGAGACATATATTATATGATACAAGCTTGATAAATGAATGAGATTATTCATTACAAATAACTTAACATGTTTTTGGATTTGAATCTTTTTAGGCCACATAATTTTAGTTTATTTTGATCGGTGATAATTTTTTTATTTTATTAAATATAAAGCAGAGAATACAAGCATCGGTTTTAACTTCATCCAACAACTACCAAAAAAGATGATAAACCAGCAGAGTATCAAAATAACAGAATGCCCTAAAATTAACAACCTGCAAGCTACCCATTGCTCGAGTTTCAATAAACTTTACAATTATAGTGCAATCTCTACATACCCCCAAAATACCAATTCATAGACAAAAAATAACTTAGTAAACTTGAGAATATATAACTTATTCTACTTAGATGCCTTCACCGAACTCCCCACCTCCAGTGGCACTAGCGCCATTAACAACTTCGACCTCTTCCTCGGATGTAGACCCAAAATTTCTCGCTTCTCCTCTCTGGCAATGCCTTTTAGATTTTCTATGACCTCCTCCACTTCCATCAATTCCACGCATACCTTGAGTGCCTATCACCCGCGTTCCGCATCTTTTTGCCACAGATATTTAGTGTGTCCTTCCAGCCATATGATGAAGAGATGATTCAATTCTTCCATCTCCGGGCCTCCTTCGTACCTACCTTCAACCTTAACCAACCCCACTCCAGGTATCACCCATGCCAGAATGCCTTCCATATCCACTAGAAAATCTTTGTGGACGAGAGACTACATGAATTTCCTCAAAACATCCACCGACTCACCTAAATCCAAACCCCACGCCATGACCAATGAATAAATATCCATATTGGTCCTGTATCTGTGATTTAAACATTCAAAGCCATTCCCCAATATTAATTGAACTGCTTGTGCAACCTGAACTTCCTTGAACAAAAAAAGACCCCGTAGCCTCTTCACAGATGCTTTACTAACAAACAGGTCTAGCTTCCTTCGTGAAGTTAAAGTGAAACTGACCTCCATTTTTCTTTGGTTCACTAGCTTCCAATAACTCTCCCACTGCCGACAACCAACATTCCTCAACAACACAAAATGAAAAACAACTAAGGTGAAAAGATGTGTGTCATTAAGACACCACAATTTGCCAACCTCCATAAATGTTGAATGTACATCCAGCACTGACATTCACCTTCACCAAAGCACCACTTCTTTTGGGAATTACGACTCCACCTTTGCTTGCATAAAATTCATTCCCTCTTACATTAATTGCATCGAAGTACTGTCCTCCAGGTTTAAGCCTCTAAAATCTTCGAACCTTACAAAATCCACTGTTGCCAAGGATAGAGCCCAATTTGATAAGATGCCTACTCGACATTCCCCATTCGCCTTATATGACTTACCTTGAAGTTTTCAAAGAGGACTAATTCTTCCTTATTTTCCTAACCATTCCCTGCAGATGCCAAGCATTGATTTCACCTTTTGAAATTGCTTGAATTATTATTAAAGAATCTCCCTCCAGATGAATCTTTGTTCCCCCAAGCTTTCTGGCTAGCTTAATTGCCATTAAGGTTGTTGTTGCTTCTACGACGTTATTTGTTCCCTCCTTCAATTTCTTTGCTCCTATAGCCATCACATTCTCGTTCCAATCACAAACAATACTACCGACAAGTGATGGATCCAGATTTCCTTTTGAGGCTCCATCAAAATTTACCTTCCACCAACCTTCTTTTGGTTTCTCCCACTTATCCACCTCCACAGAAAATTTAGTCGGATTAACCCAACCATGCCCCTTAATGGGCAACCACATAAATTTATTAAAGAAAGGACATTGAATCTAAATTTGATGAGGTTGTGCATTACAAGTAACTCTTTGAAAATCTTTTAAGTCTTTTTTAATTTATCTATATTAATCTATTTCAACTAGCCAACAAGTAATAGTTCAAATAATATGTATAGTGATTTAAATTGTTCATATATCACCTACATATATACAAATCCTATTGGTATGGTTGAAAACAACTATGACGTCTAAGTGAGTTTAACATATATTGCATTTTGTAACATTAATTATAATAAATAGAATAAAATTTCAAATTATGATATCAAATATACAAATTGTATCATATGTTAAATGTGACTTACAAATTATATAAGATTATGTAATATTAAATATTTGAATTAATCATGAATTAAATGTTAAGACTTGTAAATCTACATAACAATTATATAATCATATTTTTAATAAAGAAATTTAATAAATCCTTTCAAAACCCACTTAAAAATTAAAATTTTTACATAAACATCATTTTTATATATTAACAAATAATTATAAATAAATGATATTATAAAATCCCTTAAAGCCCTTAAAATACACTCATAAAAATAATCATTTAACTACAGAAAATAAAAACACAAAGGAACATTATCTCAATATTATAATCATTCAACTCATTAAATATAAGAAGATAAATTTGATTTAAATTAAATCTTTGGAGTGGCCCTCATAAAATTTCGAAAATGAAGGGTTATTCTTTTTGGGGGTCAAATACTTGTTTTGTCCATTTCTTGCCTACTTTGGAGGGTTGAAATGTTTTAAAACATATATGATAGTTACTTGGCTTAAATGCAGGCTTCTTATAAAACGAAAACGATTTTGTATTTGTCCGTGGAATTGCCGATTAAATGGAAAATGACGGTACAATTATTTATTTAGCGTATGGCCTTATTAATACTTTTATGTACGGTACGATTGTAACGCTGAAAATGACGCTTATGGAGGATATTGTTATATTTATTAGTACTTGTCGTAGGCAATATTATTGTAATGAGTTTTGTATTTTATTTATCGTTTGTGAATTAATTAAAAATTTATTTTTTTATTTTTTTAAAATAAATATGTAAAATATTTAATTTTATAGATTTTAAAAATTATTTTTTTTAAAAGTGATTGATTAA
The DNA here is from genome assembly GCA_007115665.2 of Sequoiadendron giganteum. Taxonomy (NCBI): domain Eukaryota; kingdom Viridiplantae; phylum Streptophyta; class Pinopsida; order Cupressales; family Cupressaceae; genus Sequoiadendron; species Sequoiadendron giganteum. Next base: position 154,406,518 of record VCHN02000014.1, on the reverse strand, counting down.
AAAGTTTGAGGTGTTATGGACAGATTTTTAGGAAAATCGAAGGTTATTATTTTGTCATTTTTTAGAAATAGATTTACTTATATATAAATTGAGTTAAAATAGACAAATAGGTAAATTATATGCAACTGTTGATCTCATTAAATTAATAATTATTAATATTAATGTGTACATTAAGTCAAATTTGTAATATTATATTAACTCTTAAAAAATATATTTGTATTTTATAAGTGTTGTATTTTTTAATTGTTTATTACTATTTAAATTCAAATAATTTTAATGATAATTAATAAATTTATTTTAATATTAAATCTCTAATAATATATTTGTATGATATTATTTTATAAATCTAAAATAATTTACATATATTTAATAATTAATATTAATGTGTCATATCTTATAATGTTTATGTAAAAATTTGAATATGTTTAATTTTTAATTTGTATTTTGATTTTTTTATTAATATATTACTATTTTTTTTTAATAAAAATATATCTTTAGGAAGTCTTTATATTTTTACTAAAATTATTAATATTAAAATTAAAAATATAAAAAAAATAAGAAATTTAAAATAAATTTATTTTAATGATAATTTATAATTTTATTTACAAAATTCATTTATTAAATGAGTTATAATATTTTTAAATAATATTATTTTATAAATATTAAATATACAGTTATATAATCAATTTAATTTATATTTATAATAATGTTATGATTAATATATATATTTAAAATAGAAAAAAATATGATTATTATATTTATTTTACTTTAAAACTATTTATTGATATTTTTTTAAATAATTATATAAGTTGGCAGTTTTGAAATACTATGTTTGGAGATTCTCCAGAGGGGGTGTATGAACTCTACTAGGGTTTTCTTGAGTTTGCGGTCATTCTTGGCCCCTCTTGCGTCATACTGCAGAATTACTTATTTTCCTTGTGTACGACCGCATTTACTACGGTTTTTTTGTTTTAATATGCCTTCAACCGGCTCTAACCCAACAGTTCATGCTGGTGTTGGCGGTTCGACGGCTCTGCTTGATGGCTCCTCCACCGAACAAACAACCTCAAAAATTTGTTCTGAAATTGTTCCACAAGGTAAGTCTTTTGACTCCTCAGCTGATGTCATTTTGCCTTTGTTTGAATTTGATTCCGCTTGTCAATGGCTTGAAAAGCATACCCTTGTCGGGTATTTTGTTGGGAGGACTCTCCTTGAAAGTGTGCTCAAAGAATGGGTCAGTAAGTACTGGGTCCCTCATGGGGTCCGCCTTGATATGGTCCAAAACTTAACCAAGGGTTTTTTTTCTTTTTTGCTTTGCGGAGGTCAGTCATGTCTAGGCAATCCTGGAGCATGGTCCCTAGTAGGTCAGGTCTTCTTTGTTGGTTTTTTAATCATGGACCTGGGATTTCGCTATCTTAGATGGTACCAAGTTGTGGGTCCCAGTATGGATTGAGTTCCCAGGTTTACCCTTGCCTTGTGTGTCATTTTTCAATCATATTGCTTCCTCTCTAGGGAAGGTTATTTGCATTGAGCCTGATAGGATTTTCCAGGCCCGTCCCCAAAAACATGTATGTGTTGAAGTGGATCTTTCTCAAGATTTGAAAGAGTCCATTGATATTCAAATAGGCAATTTTTGGCATACCCAGAAAGTTACTTTAATCTTCCAAACACGTGCTATAGATGTCAGTTTGCAGAGCACAAGATCAAGGATTTCCCTTTGGTAGTGCCTCATACTCCTTCTCCGCCATGAGAATCTGATAAGTCCAAAGCTGATAAAAATGGACCACGATTATAAACCGTAAGAACAAAGCCAACGGCTCTGGGTCGGTTCCCAAAGTCCCCGAGCCAACTAAGGTTGTTTCAAACCCTTCGACGAAGGGGAAAGAGGCCTCAATAGGGCCTGATAATTTTGCGGCACAACCCAGGCCGAAGGCTATGCCTCAGCCTACTGTCGTTATAATGGTGCAACCGAAAGTCTCTCCTCTTGTGATAGGAGCTCAAGGCGGTCTCGTAGTCCTTTTCCACCATTAGAAGAAGGAGAATATGTGTAGGAGAAAAGGATAATTTCTTCTTCGTTTATTCAAATTGGGTCAGTTCCACCTAAAGTTTTGCAGAATCGTTTCTCCACCTTGAATGAGGAGGAATCGAACTCCGACGATATGGAGGAGTTTCACCCATAAATTTCCTCTCTTGGAATGTTCGAGGTCTGACAGACCTCTCTAGAAAGTATTATGTTCAAGATACTCTATATAAGTATAATGGCATTGAAGTGCTTTGTCTCCAAGAAGTTATTTGTTTTGGTTTTTTGCTTGCTTCAGCATGTCACTCTATTTGGCCAGCCAACCATATGTATTGTACGGATCATGATGTTTGGTGTGGCGGAGTTGTCATTCTTTTGTCTCCAAGGTGGCACTCTTGTGTTGTTGATCATGGGTCTGACCCCACACATCGGCTTGTTTGGATCCTTCTCAATATTAATAATCACTCTTTTGGGATTATTAATGTTTATGCCTCTAATGATGTTGTCGAATGCTCCTTGCTTTGGCATTGGATTGCGGACTCGTTACCAGTAGCCACTTGGTTTCTATGTGGGGATTTCAATATGTTTGAGATGGTGTGCGATAAGGATGGTATTTTTCCATTCAGATGGGCTGCTGGCAAAAGGGAGGCATGGTTTTACACGCGTAATAAATTGGGGCTCTTTGATCCCAATATTGGTCGCTGCCATTATCATTCCCTCTGGCATACTTGGTGTAATTTCAGAGTTGGTCCTGATAGGATCTTTAAACGCCTTGATTGTGAAACTATTTCAACCCAATCTTTTTTTTTGTTTGAAAACTCTTCACTTTCAGTTAAACACGTCTCTACTTTCTCATCAGCCCACGTTGGACCACATTCGCAGAGTCTATAATTTGGAGTGCAGGCCAGCTCACAATAATGGTTGGATTAATTGGTGGAATGATGTTATCACTCGTACGACTAGGTTTCTCTGCATTTATGAGTGCTAGTTGGCCATTTTCCATCAGTGGTCTTATGAGGCGACCACTTCCGACCTATGCTCGGCTATCGAGGATATTGTGGCTAACCCCTTCTCCCCACCTTTGCAAGTCAAGTTGGTGGAGTTAAGGCACAAAAAGAAAGTTGCAAATAATTATGTTGCCAGAGGTGCGCAAATAAAAGCTAGGTTGCACTGGTTAAAAGTTGGTGACCGTGCCTCCAAGGAGTTTTTTCTAGCCTTACATTCCAAGCACTCCTCTCTTGGCATTAAAAAAATCAAAGATGGGCTCCATGTCCTTTCTGAGCTACCTGATATTCTCTAGGCCTTTGTCAAGCACTATGAGCAAGTTTTCACTGCCCAAGATTACACGTTGGAGCACTAAGAATCCCTTCAGAGGTGCATTGTGATTGTTCCAACTAGGCTTTCCTCTGCTCAAAAATATTTTTGTGAGTAGCTGCTCACGGTTGAAGACTTGAAGGAAGCCATATTTTCTATGGTGGACGACAAGGCCCCGGGGGTCAATGACTTCCCGTGTGAATTCTACAAGTCCCTTTGGGACTGTATTGGCCATGATCTTCATAAAGTTTATCTTGAAGCTTTTCATTTGAAAACTTTGGGAAATATTATAAACAAGGTAAATATCAAATTCATACCTAAGCCTAGAGATCCTGAAGATATTTGCAATTAGTGGCCTATCATGCTCCTTACTGTCTCCTACAAAATCATTGCTAAGGCTCTGGCTCTAAAAATTTGCCACCTCATGCCTCAGATTATGCGCCCAGAATAGACTGGATTTACCAAATCTAGATTTATTCTTGATAATATCATTGTTGTTTGAGAGGGAATGGAGTGGGCTAGGTGCTCTGGCCAGAAAACTCTCTTTCTCAAAATTGATTTTGCTAAGGCCTATGATCGCATAGAATGGCCCTTCATTCTTGCCATGCTGAAAGCTTTGGGATTTGGCCCCAATTTTATTCAGGCCATCCAAATGCTTTTCTTAGATGCCTCTGCTTGCATCACCATTAATGGGTGCCAATCCTCCTCTTTTGGTCTTTTTTGCTCTATTCAGAAAGGATGTCCTCTTGCTCCTTCGCTTTATGTGTTTTTTGTTGAAGGTTTTGGCTATCTTTTGGACAACGTTGTTTCCCAGCAAAGGGTTCATGGCATTGCCCTGCCCAACTCCCAGTCTCAACTTGTTAATGACCATTTCGTTCATGACTATTTCCTCACTCTCCTGGAGGAAGAAGGCAATATTAATGCGGCTCTTGAGTGCCTTGACATCTTCTGTGAGGCCTCTGGTTCCGCCATTCAATGACACAAGACTCTTTGTTATAGGCAAGCTTTCTTGCCCACTCCTTACTGGTTACAACATTATGGATGGAAGTAGATTGGGTCATGGGAAATATTTTAATTTTTGGGCATCCCCTTCACCTTTCAAGCTTCTTTGGCTGAGCTATGGCAAGCCATTCTTTCCAGGATTGAGCAGAAGTTGGCATGCTGGATAACCAAGCCTTTGTCTCTGGCTGGAAAATTTCAAGTGTGTTCGAAGATTCTAGCAGCTACTCATGTTTACTATTCTTCTTGTTGGGCTCCCTCGAAATCTGCCTATGCCAGGCTTGAAAAGTTGCTTCGTGATTTTTTGTGGGCTTCTACGGAGTCCCATAGAGGGTTTTACTGGGTGGCCTGGTAATTTTGTTGCCTTCCCAAAGACCCTGGGGGGCTTGGTCTGATTTCCACCCAAATACAAGGGACTGCCTTATGTGTTAAATGGGTTATTAGAGCCCTTTCTGGAGATGAAGCCTGGAAAATTCTCCTCAGGCATTGCATTCAGTCAGGCTTTCTTGCCAACAAACCTACCTAGAAGGGGATTGGCTTTCAAACCCTTCTGGTCATGAAGTAACTTATTCAAATCATGGGCACTTTTTTGGCCAAGAGCATCTAAAAAGCCTGGGAGGTTGTTAAGCCTTGGCTTCGTTGGGCCGGTTCTGGCTTCCATGATGGGCTCTCTCTCAATCAACAAAATGTGTGGTGGTCACCTCTCTTTGCTAGTAATTTTAAACCTCTAGCCAAGTCTCCCTGTCTAAAGGCACTAAGATTCCATAAGAAACACATTCAAACCTTGCAAAAATTGTTTCACAAACCCATAATGTGTATTATGCCATGGGAGGACTTCCGGGCACTTTATAAACTTTAGAACCAGGTCCGTGATACTTTTGATGGTCTGGTGAATTCTATTCCTATAGAATGTCTCCACAAGGTGGGGATTCATGGGTCCAAGCCCTGGTGAAAGGACTGGAAGTGGTACCTAGACATCCCTTTCTGAAATTACAAGCCAAGGCTTGGCTATATGTGGATATCACTGCATTTTCCTATGATTGACAGTCTTAACCAAAGATGGCTTCTTCAATCCTTCGCTCATGTCTAGCATAAAATATTCTTTGTCATTTGGTCTGCAAGTGTTGAGACGAAGCTAGCCCACTTCGCCTTGGGTTTCTTTTCCAAGGCTTGCATGTGGGGGCTCGACTCGTACATTTAGGAGTCTAGGACCCTCGGTGCCCTTTCTGTGGGAAAGCCGAGTCTTTTAAGCATCTCTTCTAGTTCTACACCAGAGCTCAACAATTTTGGACTTGGACTCATGATTTCTTTAAGACTTTCAGGTCGGAACCTGTCTCCTAGCATATGGTTCTACTGCATGATTCACCCAGACTTCCGACCAAGTATACCCAACTTTGGCACACTTTCAGGGTGGAAATCCTCTTCAACATCTAGAAAGATAGAAACGCCTGCATTTTCACTCACACTCAAATGGATAAAAAAAATTCTTTGTATTCTAAAGCTATTATCTATTGTAATGTGCTTTTGTAGATTCAAGTTCAAGCGAACAAAGTTGCGCTTGAGGTTTCTCACCTCCAGGTGCTCCTAGATCACTGGGGCAATGCCCCGTGTACTGTTGATTGGGTGCCTAGCTAGCCCTCCTCTTCTCATGGCTGGTCACCCTCTCAGGGTCGACAGAGGAGTGGCTTTGCTCACCCCCGCTCTTAGCCTCCTTCTCGACGTGGCTCCCTCCCTCCTTAGTGCTCTCACACTCCTCCCCCTCAGACTAGCCAGGGGTGGCCCTCTGGAAGTGTTGCGGGGAACAACAGTGGGGGCTCGACCCTCTGATACCACTCTTGGCAGCCACTCTGGTTGGCCTAGTAGCGGCTCTAGTTGGCTTAGCTGTGATAAGAGTTTTTTGTGCTTGGCACTTGCAATCTCACCTTAGCACGAGGAAGAAAAAGAAAAAGAAAAGGAAACTGATGATGGATGGGGCCCTCCTCCTGAAATCACTCCCAAACCCATTGATGTATGGGGAAAGAAGACTGACAACATAGATCCTTCTGGATCTGTCGGCACTGCTTTGGCCTTTTGATGGCCTTTTATTTTCTTTTTGTTATTATGGACTTCTGGGCTAGGCCCACGTAACTCTATTTTTTTATTTTCTGGGCTAGGCCCATGTGACTCTCAAGGTCTGCCTTCTTACCACCCATCTTTTTTTGTGAATATGTATCTTATATTTTTAATTTAATATAAATATCTGCCTATTCATCAAAAAATATATATATATAAGTTCAATTATTAATAATAATTTTAAAAAATAATTATCCTTGCATGTTTATATTTTCACTTTTTATAATACATTAAATAATTATAATATAGAAAGTTAGCATGCATGTACCTCTTGGCATTATTTGTCATTGATATCAAAGGTCATGGAGACAAGACAAAGGTTTTTGAGTTCATGGCGATGAATGATTGTTGGTGCAAAGACAAGGTTGGTTGGGTTCATCATCCAAAGATAGTTGCATGATATGCCAAGGTGCATGAGATGCCAAAGGTGATAATGAGTATGTTTATGCTTTGATTGATAGTATTGATACATATTTTTTCAAGGTTATGTTTGCTCTTCATGTCCATATTGCAAAATAAAATGTTCAAGATGCAGAAGGGTATTTGATTGATCATTCTAAGGTTTAGGATTTTTGATCTTTGAAGGTGTGATAAAAACCCTAAGACCTAGGGCTTATCCCTTGTGAAGACTTTTAAAATAAAAGTTTTCTTTTTGTTATTAAAGACCATTGACTTACCATCACTGGTAAGAGGCAGTTTTAGTAAAATCTTAAGGGCATTGTTCTCATTGGATACCAATCCCTTCACCTATTTAGCAGGTTAATGTCTCTCATTATATCAACCAAAGCAAATCAATGGTTATCATTCAATATTTAGTATGGCGGGCTTATAACATCAATGGTTCAGATTTAAACTGGACAACGGTTACTCGATGTTAAAGCTTTGACAGGCGTTCAAAAGTGTTCCCCTTTGAATGTAGTTATACATAGTTGTGTATCTATATTGAGATAGTGAAGGCTTTGTGTGAAGGTATGATCAGGCTTTAAGTTGAGTGTAGTGGAAATTTAAGATTTTGGATAGTATGCTTTTGTCGAGACAAAATGCAATAAGAAAGACTTGAATAGAAGAAGTGTTAACTATGCAACTATTATGCTATACTTTGATTGCATAGTTCAATGTGAACCATATATGATCACAGACCTTTGTCAAAACTTTAAATAGAGCTCTGTGAGAGAATTTTGAAGACCCTGCCATAGTAGCTTTAATAAGATAATGCATAGTGAGGGAAATCTAAATAGCAGTAGGTAAATGGGTGATAGAGGATTTTATGATTGCATTTATGAAGTTTTTTGTCTTATGTGTATTTTGATGTAATTTGTGTGAGATCATGGGGTTATAGGGTTTGATTTGAGAACAAGGTATGCACAGAGAAAGTGAACCAATTCATATGACTGAATTCAGATGTGAGAAAAGTGTGTAACTTTTGTGAAAGAAAGCATTTGTGTGACTGATAGTGGAATATGATTATGTAAATTCCTCTCATGGTCTTCTTAGAGGATTTTTGTTAAGAGTTTTTGATGTTTGCAGAGGATTGAAGAATTATTTATCATATAAACACCAATTGGAGTCTTGTTTGTAGCTGTTTAGATACTATCATTTATGTTGTAGAGTCATTGGTCATTGCTCATACTATTTTGTTCATTGTGTAGAGGACTCTAGCAAAGAAGTCTTTCTTTCCAGTTTCTTGATGATGTGAATCTTGTCTCAGAGGAGACTCTTGTAGTCAAGGTGTTTTTGTTGATGCATATTGTAACAGGGTAACCCCCTGAAATAGTGTTTCTTCTTTCATTGGAGATTGGTCATTAAGACCATGGAGATTTTTCTAGTGAGGCATTTTGTGTAGCTAGTGAGGCTTTGCCAATGAGGCATTTTGTGTAGCTAGTGAGGCTTTGTCAGTGAGACATTTTGTGTAGCCAGTGAGGCATATTTTGTAGTCAATGAGGCTTTGCTAATGAGGCACAAAAAGTAGCCAGTGAGGCTCTGCAATTAGTGGGAATTTATTAAGCCAGTGAGGAAATTTTCTCAAGTGGTTTTTTTTATCCCTATGAGGGTTTTCCACTCATGAAAGTACTGTGTTATGGTTCTTTTGTGTTATGCATATTTTGAGTTTTTCATGTGGTTTAAAGAAATGATATTGGTTTTCACATTTGAGCACATTCTTGAAACTTAACTTTTCATGATTATAAAGAAATTATGTTCTTTGAAAAACAATTGAATTTGAATTTGGTTATTGAAACACTAATTCACCGCCCCTCTCTATGTTTCCCGTACTCCAACAAGTGGTATCAAAGCCAGCCCCTTGCACAAAGTTTAACCAAATTAAAGGTTCCTGGTAGTGGAGTAATCATTATGGAAAAAATTAAAAGAAACAAAGAAAAAAGAAATACCTAGCAAAATGTTGAACAAAAAAACCACTTAAACCTAGTACAAAAGATGATTTTGTAATGAAGAGCATAGACAAAGAAGGAGATCACTTAGTGAGTTATTTTGAACAAGAGTATGGTGAAGAGGATTGTGAAATTGATTTTTAAGGTGAACTTATTTATGTTGTTAATGAGATTGAGAAACTCAGAAAGGAGAATCGGGATCTAAAGTTACAACTAGTAGAGTCTAGAAAAGTTGAAAAAGCAATTCGCATGAAGCTGCAAACCAAAGTAGAATATTGTCAAAAGATAGAGGCTGAAGTGTTGTCTAAGAACACAACTAGAGGAAAACTCTTTGTTAAAAGAAAACACTGTAAAAGATGAGTTGATTGTCAATCTAAAATTAGGGATTGAAGAAAAAAAGAGGATAGCAAATATGACAAGGTCTCATTTGGAAGTCAAAATAGTTGAATGCCAAAAGCTTGAAGGAGAAATAGTCTCTCTAAAGAAAGATCTTGAGAATGTTAGAAACTAGTTAGAAAAGAATAAAAAATTTGATGAGTGCACCAACAAGTTGAATGAGATGTTAAGTAAGTAGAAACATCACAAGGACGTTATTGGTTTGGGCTTTGTAGAAGGATAGAGTTCGTGAGTCAGAAAACCACCAAGAACAAAGATAGATTTAAATTATCATTCTGCTGCCCTTAAGACTGTTGATAGTAGGCAGTTCAAGGACATCAACAGAGGAAGAAGAAATAGAGAAAACCAGTTCACAGGATCTCCACCTACTTGGCAAGATCAATCAGTGAGGTACATTTATTCATTTCCTAGTTATTGTTATTTATGTAATGGTTATGGGCATAAAGCAAGTTATTGTAGAAGGTCTAATAAGAGTCAACATGTATTCTTTGAGAATATGAATGTAATATGTTATAAATTTCATAACCATGGTCATGTTGCAAAGCACTATAGAACTAGGTTTGTGAAGCCAAAGAAGAAAGTTTGGAGAAGGAAACATCCCAAGAAGACAAGCATTCAAAAGGTTTAGAGAAGAAAGAAAACCAGGAGAAGGATGAATCTAAGCTCATGCATACTGCACAAGTGACATTAGTGCATGCATAAAAAGTAGCATGAAGTGAAGGGGAGATGACAATTGATATCTCATTTTAAACCCCTTAGTTAGTACCAAAGAAGTCGTATCTTTGCAGTGATTTTGTAATCTGATGTTGGCAATAGTTCTAGTTTTTTTGACGACTACTATCTTGCTTGATCTTTGGTAACAATGAACTTGAATACTCTGCATGCAAACAATGCTTTAATGATGTTTAAGAGATATTTTGTACTAATTCTCAATTGATTTGATACATAACTCACTGAGGAGTTTCATGCATTATAATGTTAGAATATGTTTAAACATGTGTCTAAACTTGAACAGTGAGGTTGGTGTTTTGTTTTTGATGCACAATGATATTATTATTGCCTTGAGGATTTTATTCTTTCTACTCAATATGGCAGAGTAAATATATCTTCTACTTGATGGATTGCACAGTTTATTGGCAAGTGCATATTGCATATTTACTTGACAGTCATTGACATCACTTAGACAGTCATTGTGACTGTGGCATTCATTTGGACTGTAGTCTTTGATTGTGTTGACAGTGGTTTGGTCCATGATAATGAGGTGGCATATTAGTTGCACAGTGGTCTTGCAAAACATAGTGGAGTATTGGATAAAAGGCATGTGAATTTTCAACTTTCAAACAAAAATAAAGACATTCCTTGATGGCAGGTGAAGCAAGGTGATAAATGGATAACAATGCATCTTCTTGGTGAGAGTAATAATTATGTTTCCAGTTATTGTGTAGTGATTCAGTGATTCCAATGCATGTTTTTCTATTAGCATGCTTAACCTGTTCTATTCAAGAAGTGTGTAGGAAAACATTGTACAAAGTTTTATGATACATAGACAATATGTAAGACAGTGAACAGTGATGGTTTAAACAACTTCCAGTACTGTGCTTGTAACCTTTTCTTCACAGTGTGATAAATTCTTGCAACATAAAGTTGTCATCTACTATGCTTAAATGAGGACATATCTCAGTCAAAATAGTGCTTTGATACTTCATTTCTTGATATCAAATCGAAGGCTTGATTGTTGACAGTCATAACAATGTATCTTGAGGTGTATAATATTTTGTGTCTCAGTCTTGTGACATTGTGTCAACTAATACACAATTTCATGTTGAGGTATTTCTTGTTGACTTGTTCAAGGTTCACAGTGCTTTTAATGATATTTTATTTGAGTCTATGATGCAGGGGGTGTCAACGTTTGCAAGTGTTTTTTAGTCAATGTTAAACATCGATCTTAATTGAAAACCTCAATTCATGTTTTGCATATTTTAGTAAGGATTTTCCAAGCAAATAGGGAACGCAGGAGTACAATGGCAGTTACTGACAATATTCTTGGAGTACAAGTAACTTTAATACGGTTTTTGGACAAAGTTCTGCAGGTACTCAAATTCAATAAAGTGCAGTCATCTTGTGAAGTAGAATAGGTAGTATCTTGATGAGCAAAGTACAGGGGTGCAATGCAAATTGATGGTATGTAGCATCATTAGACAGTGATATAGAGAATTGTAGATTATGGCATTTTTGCCCTTAAAAATAATAATATGCACAGTATTAGTTATGAACATGCAGTATCTTTGCTTGGTGGTGCTTCAAGTGGAGTAGTCTAGTGTTGTGCATAATGATCTTTATGATTTGTTTTCATTTCAAGATAGTCATCTTAAGAGGGTTCAAAGGAAAATTATTTAACATCAAATTGGCAACGCAATCAGTGGATATACTCTTGCTTCATTCATAAGACAATGATTATTTAGTAACATCATGGTGATAGTCTACTACATTGAATTGTATGACTGTTCATATACAGTTCCATTTTGTATTAAGAGTATTTTTGCTTCAAAAGGATTTTTTTTGTTGCTCATCTCATGATGCTTGATGATGCAAAGGTAATGTTGCTTATTCTTGATTTTTTCATGCTTTCTCATTCATGACAAATATGTTCATGGTCTTGATCCATTTAAAGGGTGATTGTTCATTCATTGAGTTACTTGTTGAGGATGTCAAAGATGTTAGTTCATTGATGTCAAAAATATCAGTATTGGTATCATATGCAAAGGTGTTGATTCAGCTCATGATTGATATTTTGGCTTGATACAAGGTTGAGAATGAATTATACCATTATTGGTGTTCTTGGCTTATGTATCTCAACTTGATCTGCTTCAGTATTGCTTCAGGAATGTCAAAGACTTTGTTGTCATTGATTTGTTTACTAGATTTTCTTTATATTTTCTTCAGCTGCTTGGTGCATAATTCTCTAGACAGTGCTTTCTTTCATATCAGGGGCAGTGGTTTGGTGAAAAAGTTAATGGTATTTTGATGCTCTTAATTTCTTGAGAGACAATGCTTCTACACTCCTGCATATCACAGTGCTCTCAGTCCTTTTCTTACTGTCTTTTTGATTAGAGAAATAAGGTACAACATGGTTGGTTCATGCTTGCACAATAATGTTCTTGATTGGTTCAAAAGTTTTTCATTGGGATAGCTGCTCTTTTGCAGTGCAACAATGTAACAATAATGAATCTTGATGAGAGTAGCTTCTACCATGGAAAGTACGGATAACAATAGTCTTAATCTTGGTTACAGTGATCTTGATGTTAGTGATAGTATTTTTGATGCGTATTTTGTTGACAACACTTCCTTCTTCTCCATTTACATGTCGAAAGTTGCTTTTTGATGGCTTGGACAGTGTTGGCAAATCCAATTGCAAATGGTTTTGATGTTCATTCAATCTACTCAGTCCACTTCACGAGGATTTAGTGCCCTTTGTCATTTGATGTCAAAGGGGGAGACAAGAGCAACAAGGGTTTAAATGAGGTGTCATTGATCTATTGACATTAATACCAAAGGGGGAGTTTGATGGTATTATTTTTCATTGATGTCAAAGGTCATAGAGACAAGCCAAAGTTTTTTGAGTTCATGACGATGAATGATTGTTGGCGCAAAGACAAGGTGGTTTGGTTCATCATCCAAAGATAAGTGCATGAGATTCCAAAGGTGACAATGAGTATGTTGATGCTTTGATTGATAATATTGGTACATATTTTTTCAAGGTTATGTTTTCTCTTCATGTCCATATTGCAAAATAAAATGTTCAAGATGCAGAAGGGTATTTGATTGATCATTCTAAGGTTTAGGATTTTTGATCTTTGAAGGTGTGATAAAAACCCTAAGACCTGGGGTTTATCCCTTGTGAAGAATTTCAAAATAAAAGTTTACTTTGTGTTATAAAAGATCATTAACTTACCATCACTAGGTAGAGGCAGTTTTAGTAAAATCTTAAGGGCATTGTTCTCATTGGATACCGACCCCTTCACCTATTCAGCAGGTTAATGTATCTCATTATATCGACCAAAGTAAATCAATGGTTATCATTTAATCTTTAGTATGGCGGGCTTATAACATCAACGGTTCAGTTTTAAACTGGACAACGGTTGCTCCTAAATGTTAAAACTTTGACAGGCGTTTAGAAGCATTCCCCTATGAATGTTAGTTACACACAGTTATGTAACTATATTGAGACAGTGAAGGCTTTGTGTGAAGGTATGATCAGGATTTAAGTTGAGCGTAGTGGAAATTGAAGATTTTGGACAATATGCTTTTGTCGAGACAAAATGCAATTAGAAAGACTTGAATAGAAGAAGTGATAACGATGCAACTATTCTGTTATGCTTTGATTGCACAGTTCAGTGTGAACCCTATATGATCACTAACCTCTTTTAAAACTTTAAATAGAGCTCTGTTTGGCATAGTAGCTTTAATAAGATAATACATAGTGAGGGAAATCTAAATAATAGTAGGTAAATGGGTGATCGAGGATTTTATGATTGCATTTATGAAGTTTTTTTTCTTATGTGCAGTTTGATGTAATTTGTGTGAGATCATGGGGTTATAGGGTTTGATTTGAGAACAAGGTATGTACAAAGAAAGTGAACTAGTTCATATGACTGAAGTCAGATGTGAGAAAAGTGTGTAACTTTTGTGAAAGCAAGTATTTGTGTGACTGACAGTAGAACATGATTATGTAAAGTCATTTTGTGGCCTTCTCAAAGGGTTTTTGTTAAGAGTTTTTGATGTGTGCAGAGGATTGAAGAATTCTTGATCATATAAACACTAGTTGGAGTCTTGTTTGTAGCTTTTCAAAGACTATCATTTATGTTGTAGAGTCATTGGTCATTTCTCATACTATTTTGTTCATTGTGTAGAGGACTCTAGCAAAGAAGTATTTCTTTCCAATTTCTTGATGATGTGAATCTTGTCTCAGAGGAGACTCTTGTAGTCAAGGTGTTTTTGTTGATGCATATTGTAACAGGGTAACCCCCTGAAATAGTGTTTCTTCTTTCATTGGAGATTGGTCATTAAGACCATGGAGATTTTTCCAGTGAGGCATTTTGTGTAGCCAGTGAGGCATATTTTGTAGCCAACGACGCACAAAAAGTAGCCAATGAGGCTCTATAATCAATGGGAATTTATTAAGCCAGTGAGGCAATTTTATCGAGTGGTTTTTTATCCCTATGAGAGTTTTCCACTCATGAAAATTTTGTGTTATTGTTCCTTTGTGTTATGCCTCTTTTGAGTTTTTCATGTGGTTTAAAGATCTGATATTGGTTGTCACATTTGAGCACATTTTTGAAACTGAACTTTTCATGATTATAAATAAATTTTGTTCTTTGAAAAAACTTTGAATTTGAATTTGGTTATTGAAACATTGATTCACCCCTCCTCTCAATGTTTCTCGTACTGCAACAGTACCTACCCTTTTGTTCCATTAAGTTAGAATATAGACATACATTATCCTACAATTTACATTATAATGATTAATATATATATAACATAATTTAAATAATAATTAATATTAATGTGATTATGTAAATATTTTATTAATATATTAAAATTAAGAAAATATATCTAAATTGTGTTAAATATTTATCTTTCCATTAAACTATAATATAGGCATGCACTACTAAGCATGCAAAGAACTAGTTAACAAAAACTAAATACTATAATTAACGAAACTTACTTTTATTTTTATCCACGTTAATAAAACTTTCATTTAATTTTTTCACAAGTACTATTTTAATAGACAATTTTATAGCACGAGTCTATGTTGATATCTTTTCAGCTGAGATCCAAGGGTTGAGGGGTATCCATTCCTTCAAAGTCATCCAAAAAATGATCCCAACCTCATGGATACCCATCAAAAGGCGCATCCAAAACATTGAGGGGTATCCATTCCTTCAAAATCATCCAAAACACGATCCCAACCTCATGGATACCCATCAAAAGTCATCCAAAACACGATCCCAACCTCATCACTTATATTATACTTCTGGGGATTTGAACCTTGGTGGATGGCGTAATCAAGGAAAATACCATCACCTTCACCAATTATGCTCAACCAATTAAGCCACAACCCTTTAGTATTGTCTTTATTTTAAATATTAATTTGTCAAGAATTTGTGTGAATGCAAACTAACAATTGCACCTTGCTGTGTAAATGGGTATGTCGAAGAGGTGTAGGAGGTCAATTTGAATTTTTTCTCTTGTTCACATACATTCATACAATGTATGAGAACAATGTGTAGGCCATTAAGTAAGTTATGTTTTCCACTAGATAAAAATATCCTCCTCTCTATGTATGCCTCGCTTTATGTATCTTTTCTTTTCTCTCTTTGTCTCTTCCTCCCTCTATTCTATCATTCTCTCTCTTTCATTATTAAAGAGTGATTGAGATTATGTGACAAGTGCCACCAATTAGATGTGCATTCATAATGTACAAACCATTTGGTTTCACTCTAAGTAGTAAAATCTTCACATCTGCATGTCTTCAGACATAAAAATTGATAAAGTCCCCAATCTATGACATTCAAAACTTGCAAGAATTTGAGTATATCCATGTGGAGATATGGACAAATTAGCAGTTGATACATCAACAAGGATGTTGACATAGGTTGACACCTAGTATGGTGGCTAGACCTTTGATAAATCTTGGATCAATGGTAATTGTTTTGATTGAAGGAGAAAAATAGGTTTTGAAGGGACCCGAAACCCTTTACAACAAAACATTTCTAAAACTAAAGATAACATAGACTAGCAACAACCAACCAACCAACCATAAAACACTATCAAAAAAATAACTAAGCACAAACAAAGAGGGCCTATTTCATGTTCTTCATAGTGTTCGCCACCTCCATTTCCTGATTATAGTGAAGGTTGACCATGGACAATAGTTCATTCTTCTCTTCCTCAAAGGTCTTTTCCTTACTACCCTAGGTCCTAGCACTTGGACCCTTCTCTTCTTCTATCACAACCTTTTTCCCTTTTTCTTTAGTTGGTGGCTCTTTCAAATTGCTACCATCCTGAGATCCAACATTCATCTGCTCCTCCCTTAGGTCTTTAAGTTTCTCCATGAGAACTTTAAGGGTGTTTTCATTGTTCTTAATTGAAAAGTGGCTATTTTTTAACAGGTTATGAGTATTAGTGTCTAATTCTTGAACCTTCTTCTCCACACCCTGAAGGCATTCCTCAAAGTCCCTCTTTAAATCCAAGATAGAATTTTACAATTCTACTAACCTTTCTTTTAACTCATTCAACTCAGAATATGAATGCCCCTTAATTTATTTACAACTTTCTCCTTTAGGCCTCTGATTTTAACATTAACTTTATTGAGTTCAAGCATGAACCATTTAGTAAGCTTGAAATTGCAGGCAACCCCTTCCTTTTCCATTCCTAAAACATCAAAAAAATCCTCACTTTCTTCATGAAGATAGAAGAAATCTTTAGAATGGGGATGGATGTTACCTATGCCATAAGTGACCTTACTCGATTTATTCCCCACATACTTCACAACCCCATCAAACACCTCTTTACCTTTACTCGAACCGGTCTTGATACCTTTCACTTGTTGAAAGGACTTTCTCTGCACCTTATGGCCCTCCACTTCATCCCTCTCTTTTTCTTTGTTCGAACTAGACCCGATATCTTTCGCTTGTTGAATAGATATTCTCTACACATTATAGTCCTCTTCTTCATCCCATGTTTGAGATCCATTGGACCAGGAGTAAGATTTTTTGGTTTTCTTTTTGGGTGGAGAATTCTTAGTGCTCACCTTCCCCTTCTTCTACTAACTTGACTTTGAGGGAGAGGAAGAGAGAACCTCCACTAACTCATCCCCAACTTCAGATTCTATCTTCTAATCATCACCTTCTCCATCATCAAAATTATCCGAACTCGAAGAAGAAAAATCCACCACTTTAGGGTTTTTCTTATTAGCAGAGTATTTACCTTTTATAGACTTTTGCAGATAATTTTCCTTGACGTGCTCCATGATAAGTAAGATTAGGCCCTCATGTAAGATAGGAGACCTAGTATTTTTCACATGATCTTTCACCGAGGACTCTAGAGAGGCTAGCAAATAGAAGGGAAAAGAAACTAGGAGCTTATGCCTAAAGTGATTGAGAAAATTAAAGTGCACACCTAGAATAGCAGTAAACCACCATCCAAGGTGATATACTACATTATCACTTCAAAAAAATTGGCCTAAATGGGTTTGATAGATAATCTATCATAACCCCATGAAGAGATCTTTACCAGTTGCTCCCTTTTATCACCTTTAGAAACTAATTCAAGGAATCCTCATTCCCTTTCATGTCCTTGAAATTTTTTTGAGCTTGTACTTGTAGCCCAAAAATTTGGGCAGTAAAATCCTCTATAATTGAAAAAATCCACACCATTCACTATGAGAGTCTTGTTTCTCCATCCTCTCACAAAAATCCTTGAAGCTTCATGGTCAAAACCATGAAGCCACTCCATAAAGGGGGTGAGTTCCCATTCTTCCAAAATTCTCCACACCTTGCTCTTATTTCTCAAGCCATCACAAGAGAGTGGATCTACTCTGCTGCAATCACCTCCCATTTTCTCAATGTGTTTGTTCCATTATAAGTTCTAGATCCTTTTTTGTATCACAATAGAGTAAATAGAAATGGTCTCAAAAGTGCCCACAAAATGTGTGATGCAACACATACTCAATAAACACCCATCCCATCTCTCATAATTTGTGCTTGCTATCATTAATCAGTAAGGCCAAGGCTTCAACGGGTACTGAGTTGTACCTATCCCATATCTTGGTATTCATTAATTTGATCCCCTCATTGGCAATTTTTTTCCAACGAGTTCCCCTCCCCAAATATATGAGAAATTCTGACATCTTCAAATGTGTGGATCATAGCTAAAGCATCATGGATGGTCATTTCAATGCTCCATCTAGGTTTTCTTAGATTTTGTAGGCACATAATGATCTATTAAGAGAGTCCCCATTGATCTAGACATTTCTATAGCATTTATCAACTGTCATTTTAATAGCATTAAATGTTGCTTTGACCTCAGCTTGATAATTGTTATAATGTGATATAAATTTCTTTATAATTGACTTGCATGTCTCTTTCTTGATTTTTAGAGTCACATATGCACTGTGATTTATTGCCCTTATCCCCTTATCCTTCTCAAGTTAGAAGAAACGTGATGGATCAAAACATAATTTACACAATCATAATTAATGTGGAGTTGTACTTTTGTATTTGTCAAAACAAAATTTACATAATTGCTTAAAAATATGGGGCCAAGAATAACACTATTCTTTAATAATCTCACTTTTCTCAATGATTTCTTTACTGAGTGCACTTTCCTTTTACTATAATTTACATTGGTAGGCTTTAGTGAGGGTTAATTTTAAATAAGTTTTATTGTTTATATAGATTAGTAGTATCAATTACAAAACCAATTAACAAAAAATGAGCACAAATGTTGGCTTCTCATTGTGGCTTCTTAGTAGTTGTAGGCTTCTTCTATTCAATTATTATTGTAATTATTCTATACCTACCCTTGTGTCTACTTGTGGTAATTTTGAATTTTCATTGAGCTTTAATGTTTAGGAGGAGGGTATTTGTACGTTAAATTATTAAACTTGTGTGAATAGTACCATTGCTAGGTCTATAAGTCCAACTAGTAGGCCATTAAGTAAATGATGTTCTACATTCAACATACCTTTGCATGGAAATGTGGTAGATTTGATTTTTTGGTGCACACAAAATTTGATCACTTTGGGTTTAGGCTCCAAGTGTCACCCATTAGATTCAAGTTCATAGCATGAATTGTCTAATTTCACTTTAAGTAGTGCATATTTTAGGTTATAAATCTTCATTACTTCTTGCCAAAAAATGATGGGAAAAGTCCTTTGTAGTTGATTCATTTACAAGGACTTAAATGTAAGTTGAAATCTAGTTATGATGGATACTATATGGTGTAGATGTGATTTTCTCAAAAAAAAAAATTAGTGTTAGGTTGTATTGCATCATACATTTGAACTTGATACTGATATGATTTTGTGATGGTAGAAATGGGCCCTTCTTTTGTAATAAGATGAAATATTCATAGTTTTTAGTATGTTAATTTTTTATTCATTGCATCTTGATTGATTTGTATTGAAAGAATTATTATTTGTCAATATATACACAATCCACATGTATTTGAAATTATTGAGACCAAAGAAATTGTTAAGCGATTAATGACCATGAAAGTAGATCCAACTTGTCCTTTTGAAGAGAAGGTGCTTGTTTACTATAAATTTCACATTTTATTTATTGGTCTCATTATTAATACCCATGCAACATAGAGATTTTTGGGACTTAATATTTTGATGTTAGATTTTGCTTGAGTCGCTTCTCTTTGTCTACATTTTAACCCTGTTTGACCCACTATCAATAATAGATTTGAGAAAATTTGTGTAGGTCTTGGGTTGTTAAATTCATTGAAGTGTGGATTTTTCCATTCCCCACATGCCTATAATGTGATGTAGTTTCCAAAATTCTATTTTTTTTTCTATGTGTTGGTTTTGTCAAGATATCAGGCTATCAAAGATATTATGACTTCCATCCAAGGTCTGAAAAGAATGAGTATTTCCTTAGAATTTTTTCCTTCAACAAGTTGTTAGAATTAGTCATCAAATGGTACCACTTCTTCCACCTATTTGGTCCCACGAACCCTACTTTCTACACAATCCATTTTATTAGGTTATTGGATTTTCCATTCTCTTGATACCTCTCTTCAGGTATGCATGATACCCCTCCCTTGACATCCTAATTCCATTCCCCTTGTCTAAACTCTCAAATTTGGTACCCATTCCTTGGTATGTTTGACCTCTAACCTTTGAAAACTTGAATTCTCAATCAAATGGATGAGGTATGGTTTATCCTCAACCCTTGTCAATTCAAAACTCTTGCCTATTTTTCATCAACTCCTCACCAACTTGTCAGAACAAATCATAAGGCCATGTGGATGCTAGAAAAAGTCCCAATTTATCAAAAAAGGCCATTGACATGTCTTGAGAGTGTTGAAAATCATTAGACCTACATTTTACCACCCAATGATTTTTCTTTGTGGTTTTGACACTTGATTGAAAGCATTTTTTGATAATAAAAACCAAATGGTGATTAAGATCTCATTTATGGCTTGATTTGGCCATGCTCCTACTTAAGGACACTCAAAACTACCTTTTTCACCTAGATTCTCATGGATTCAATGTAGGTGGATTCCATGTCTATTACTAATTTATTGTTGGTGGTTATATTTTTGTGGGATGGATCTTTTATGCCATTTGGGATGATTTTCACCCCATCCTACATAGATTTTTGAGCTTCTGATGGATGAATCAATTGCAAATATCTATATGAAATTTTTTATTGACTACTGGAATGTTCTTAAATCATGTGATTGTATTATTGAGGATCAACACCATGTTTATGATGTGTGCAATATAGTTCTCCTTTGCAAATTTTATCTAACAAAATGTTCATGCCCTAGCTGCGTGTGTATGCAAGGGAATTTGATTTCTATTATAATGGTTGTTTGTTGAACCAATTTTTGGGGCAAGAAAGGTTTGTAATTTTTTTTAGGGAACCAAATGTTGAATTTTTTAACTATAAATGATGAGATATGCTTTATAAAAATATAATAATATTATTGTATTGTACTTCTTTAATAATGAATATCTCCATGGTTGTTTGCAATGATTCAGGGAAATATTGTAATTGTCGTTAGATATTTTATTTTTACACATTTTCTAGCATGAATGTATTGAGCGTTTGGTGAATGTGTGACAACAACTAATGTGCTGAAAATATTTTCTAATAACCATTATTTCAATCCATGCAAGTGATAGTTTTGACTATGGATTTTTAAGTATGTTTATTGTTGAAATTGTTAGGTTAGGTGAAATTTACCTTGCAAACCTATGCCATTTTTATGTCTCTATGTTTCTTGGAAAGTGTCCTAGGGTACATGAGATAAATTCATTTAATATTGGTATATTGTAATTATATTTTTAAGAGGAAATTTAATGTTGGTGGAGGTTACACATCACTAGAGGAAAAATTTCCCCTCCTAGGCATCCATATTGGGAATGTGAAGGGTATTGAGTGGGGAACCCAATTTGGAGAGAAACAAGTGTCTATTGGTGTTCCACTTGGAAGTTGAATAGTCTCCAAAGCATCCTGAATGGTAAAATATGAAGAGGCTATGGATTAGGCACCCATGTTGAAGTCTTGTGCATATTAATTAATTTATTATCATGACTCTTGGTCTTCCAAGGAAGGGGCATTGGTTTTTACAAGTGGTTTTGACACCTCTTGTTTCGATTTACCATTATGATTTCACATCCCACAAGTTCTATAAATTGGAGCCATGAGATGGTAGTTTCATCTTATATTATTTGTAGGTGTATGGGATCATCCAGGTTGCAAGAGATCAAAAAGGAAGTGTATTACGGTGTATCTCTCTTGTGAAGATAAATAATATACCTTCCCTATCTTCTCATGTGGAGTTTTCCCAAAAGGGTTTCTCCACATAAATATGGCCACTGGTAAGAGAACCTGAGAAAATGATTGATGAGTTACATAATTTAATGCAGGGACATGTTACCTAGGAAGGTATAGGCAACATGGTTAGTAGGAAAGTGAAACTCCAATCTCTTCAAGAGGAGCTGGAACCTTTTGCCAAAGTACATTAGTAGATTGAAGGGCCACTTTTGATCAGAAATTCAAAATCCAGTTTCATAAGGGGCCATCCATAGAAAGAATGAATGATATAGTACCAACATGGTCAGATAACTTTTCTAAGTAAACTGGAGACAAAATAAGTATTGTTGTTGTAGCTAGACCAATGTTTTTCAAAGCGTTGATGATGTTGAAGATGGTGTGTTTTTTTTTAGATCCTTGAGAATGGCTAGCATTAAATTGGGCACAATTCTCGGCAGGAAATGTTGATGTAAATTCATGTACCACAATACATGGAGGGAATGTGTGTTTGATTTTGGAGACTCTCCATTAACCTCAATTCAAATTTTCTTTAGCTATTAATTGATGATTAAACTATATTGGGTGGAGCCCAACTTTTTAATTATCATGTTTTCCATTATTTTATGCTTTCCTTAGAATTAGCAAAAAGACTTGGTTGCAACTGAGATGCCTAGTTCATTCTTATTTTATTTAAAGTTTTAATTTTAGTTCTATTTCAATTCAAGACTCAGGCACTAGAGTTGGTTCCAATTGTTCTTTATTTTAGATCCACAATCATGGGAACTTGATTTTCTATATATGTTTAATTCTAGATCATTTGAAAGGTCCAAATTCTTATGTAATTTTTTCAACTACAAACAAATATAATCTTGGTGTGGAGTTTTCCTTACTAACTTTGTTGCAAAGTGTTGATTTATTTATCTAAGGATTATGCTTGTGGTGCATGCAATTGGATTCAACACCATGGTGATGGTATAATCATTTTTTTAATTACAATTGCTAAATTGATGAGATCTAAGTTTAATCTATGGAATTAAGTAGGATTTTGTCCCATATCTGCGCATGATTAACGGTGTTCTGGTTGAATGAAATTCTAAAATATTATGAGTTTGTGTTTCCTTTGAAGATTGAACTCCATTAATCGTAAATGTGTGAATGTTATTTCTATTAATGGTTGTTACAAAAGATCTTGTTCAAACTTGCAGAGGTGATTGATTGAATGCTTGATACTGTTGTTTGGTTAGGATATATTTGTATTATTCCTCGTTACCCTACTTATTTTGCACTTTATTCTATAAATATTTCATACATGTGTTGAAATTGCAACAAACTAATTCTCAATCTGCTATTTTCTGAAATATAATCTGTTGTTTTGAGTTATTGAAATTATCTTTTACAATTGCATATAATTTTCCAATTATTTAAATTCTAGATCCCCTTGTGAAACTACATTGATCTCACAACTGCGTTATCCACATAGTCAAGACCTAGCAGAAAGGAACATTGGAGTAGTTCTCACTACTTTTCAAGCAAGGTAATAAACCCTTATTTCCTAGCATGTTGTGCATGACTAAAATCACCCTCAAAAGGTAGAATGATGGAAAGGGGGATGAAATTGGCAGGGAGATGAAGATGGATAAGGATTTATGTGAAGGCATGGATGAAAGGGATGTGATGATGAGTGGGGGTTGGATAATGGATGGGGTGTTGGAAGACATATGGGTGAGTGGATGGGAATGTTTTTGGACCAACATTGGCACACACCTTGAGGGGTGTGGAGTAGGAGTTGATGTGGAATTTTTAGATTTAGATGGAGGTGTTAGGATTATAGATTTTGGGCTATAAGGACCCAAAATGGATTTAAGAGATGATGAAATGCTTAATATAGTGGATTTTGGGAAATAAGGGCCAAAATAGATTTGGAAGATGGAAGATTCTTAGATGGAGAACTAAAGGAATTAGGATTGGAGGAAACTTTTGGAGGAGACAATTTGGATACTAATTTGGTTTATGTTTTGGGATGAATTGTTTCTTTTGTTATTTTTGGAATCAACATGGTTTTTATTTTTTATTTTTTATTCACAAGCCATTGTGGCCTTTTGGATTTAGCTTATTTTTGGATTGGATTTTCTAGTGCTTTAGCATGTATTTTTGATGGGACATAGTGATCCTTGGATTTTTGTAGATTTTTGGCCTTATTAATTCTTGTTTTGATATCCAAATTGCTTCCAATAGTAATGGTATGGTTGTGTGACGATTAATTATTTGGAGATCTTATGAGTGGTGTGATTGAGGGATGGTTTTGGAATAGGCTCAAGGATGTGTGCCTATGTTGATATAGATTTGAGATTTGAGGTGATGGATGAGTAGGATGAAGGGATTTTTAGATAGGAGTGATAGGGTAGATGGATTTAAGGATGCAAGGACCCAAGATGGATGGAAGGGATGGAGGATTTGGCTTTGGGACATAAGGGCCCAAAATAGATTTGGAAGAGGGGGATTTAAAACATAAGAACCCAAAATAGATTTGGAAGATAGGGGATTGAGATGTTTGGATTTAGATGGGGGAATTTGGGATTTTTGAGGAATACCAACATCTTGACAATGATAAATGTAGCCAAGGCCACAATAATTTGTATTTTCTTTAATATGAAGGGGTTATAATTATCCTTGTTCATGGAGGCCTAATCCTTTACCTTGATAGTGCATGTTTTAACAAATACACTTGCCAATGGGATACGTATTATTTTGGAAACAAGATGTGTGTCCATGTTGAGGGGTAGGAAGTGGAAGGGATTATAATTTCTTCAATGAAACTAGATCAAATGAAGATAAAATAACCAATTTGATAGTTGGATGAGGTATGCTTGCATTTTGAGATGGAAGGAGATTATTAGAGGGGGTGGAAGGGATGCTTTGAACTTGATTTGGAGGATGACATGTGGGAGAATTATTTGGAGAAATTTCTTGAAATATTTGGATGTGTTTGGAGGATATAAGGTAATATGGAGGTTTGAAACTACTAGCAAGGAGTGCATGGATGGACTCTAGGAGTGGTGACATGGATGAGAGAAGGATTTTTTATTGTTTGGATGAAGGATTTTATGGATTTGAGGAATCTAGAAGACTTGGGATATGGGGAAGAGTGGATGAGTAATATGGAAAGGTGACACACTTAATTTATGCATGGTGGTATAGGATCCTTTGGTAATATTCCTTGGAGGAAATAATCAAATAATTAGGATGAAGAGGATTTGTAGCATTGGGATGATGTAGATTTGAGAGATAAGAAAGTGGAATGAGCAGTGGAGGATTCAATGGATTTGTGGATTGAGGATGAGGATAGGGATCTTGTTAGAAATTAGAACCTTAGGATGCTAATCATTTTAAATAAATTGAAAGAATAAATAAAATAAAAATGCTTCTAGATGGCCTTTTGGTGGTGATTTTGGGTGGTTGACTACAAATAATTCTAAATGGTTTGATGCCAACAATGTTCCTCATTTGGCTTTGGTGATTTCTCCCACCTATGAAGAAGATAAAGACAAAGCTAATAAGGGGTAGGATCATCCTAATGTCACTCAAAAGTTTTTTGATGTATGGGTTAAGTTGGGTGACATAGACCTACCACCTCCACCTTTTGCTACTACTCTTTCTACTTATCAAAATTTCTATATTTTCTTTGTTATGCTCCAAGCTTGGCCCCGTTTAGAATATAGGGGTGTTATTTCATATCCACCCACCTTTTTTTGAATATGTGTAATTTTATTATCTAACTTAATAGTAATGTTGACACCTATTCATAAATAAAAATAAAAATAAGAATTATACAAAGAATAGATTTAACACATTACAAAACATATACATGGAAAAAATCTTTGAGGTAAAATACCCAATAAAGCATCACTTCATTATAAAGCACTTAAAAAATGTTCTATTATAACATAGACCAAACCTAAGGAACCACTTCCCTTATTTCCACATGGCTAATAATAGGTCATGTGCATAGTGATAGAATTCACTATAAATCTCCAAATTCACCCACTCAAATGAGAGAGAACCTCCTTAAATATAGGAGAAAGGGTGGAAAAATAACTTAAGGGGTATTAGTTAAATCTATTCAAATCAACCATTCATAAATAATTAATAATATAATATTTAATTAGATTATTAATTGTTAAATGATAAATGCTTTATACCATAAGATTTTATAACCTCGTATTAGAATATATAAAAGTTATAAGGGTATGGCCCCTAATAACATTATGTTTTAAAAATTCCCCTTAATAGTAATAGGGGGCATCGCATACCAATTTCTATATAATAGAAAAATGAAGTATCCTAGTAATGTAAGTCTTATTTGACAGTGATAAATAGGGACACAAATATATGCTAAAATGTAGAGCGTGTATTTCAGACTACATGAACTTCATCTTGTCATAATTTATAATCCCAATGTTTTATATGAGGGCTTAATTTTTTTATTGGAGCCAATGACTCCTAAAACTAGACTCCCCAAGTTCATTACATAGTAGCTATAGGTTTGATATAATACAATACTTTTACAAGTGAAAGATTTATAGAGATAAGAAATTTTTATAGAGATAAGAATTGTATAGTATGCCTGTAGGACTTACATATGCCTAACGGTCTCATATTATTCCTAGTAGGACTTACATAATGCCTAAAGATCTTATATTATGTTTACAATATGCCTATAGGACATACATTATGCTAAAAGTCTTATATTATGCCTATTAGAACTTACATAATATATAAAGGACTTAAATATGTCCAAGTGACTTAAAATAATGCCTAGAGGTATTATGTTATGCAAGTTATGACTTAAATATGTCCAAAGGACTTAAAATAATGTCTATAATTCTTATATTATGTTTATTACGACTTACTTATTCCCGTTAGGACTTAAATATATCCAAAACACTTACTTCTAGGATGTAGCCACTAAGTGGCATCATTGGCATCACGTAAGGCCAAGCATTGATGAATTTGGAGTATAGAGGTTTGACATGTGATGGTTGAGATTCCAGTTTATTTATTCTTGAACATAACATACTTTTTCTTGAATAGATCTAGGGTGAAAATATGACATATAGAATGCTTTTTCTTGAGTTAAGTGTCCATGATCTTCAATGTGTTTTTCTATCTCTTTTAATTGTAAATAAGAGTCTTTGGTAAGAGAAAAATAACTCTAGTTTTCATATAGTAAGGTGGTACTTTTACAAGTATATAGCTGAAACTCTTCCATAAATCATCAAATCCACATTGATTCTTTTGGAGCTACTTTTGTATTTTAGCTTCTTTATTAAAGATCCACATAAGGTATATTTTTTAGATCATTACTCCATCCATGTGAAAGCATCTTCATTATATTTTGAATATATATCCTAAAGTAGATTTTCCTATTAATAGGATTAAAAATATTCAGTAGCATAATAATCAAATAATTTTTTTCTCAGTGTGCAAAATAATAAAGGCAATGATTAATTATATTTTAATATCCATTTTTCATTTGGCAACAAGCATATTATATTATTCCACAAAAATCCAAAATATAGTCAATTTAATTGTAGATAATTTGGTGATCATTAACAAGATCATATGATATTTTCATGAATATAAGTATGAATAATTTGTCATGTTTCTTTAAAAGAAATAGTAGTCATGCTACTAAACATATCTAATGATCATAAAAAAATTAAGCAATGGGTGAGCTATCCTTTTTAGGTTTACTCCCCAGATAATTTATTAAGGCAATAACCACCCATTATAAGAGAGTGTTTTATACCCAATAAATTTAGAGGATACTTGAAGCTCATAAAAATATGTTAATAAAGTAACACTCAAGAGAAGAAAATATAGTATCCCAAAAGATACTTTGAAATTTTATCCAATTCCACTTTTTGTAAGGATGTGTAAGTGCTTGAAACTTTTTCCCTTAACGTTTTATTTGTCTTTTCATCCTTCTATCTTCACAAAAGGGCATGGACTATTTTTTCTATTTTGATATGACAAGAATGAGAAGTCTTAGAAAGTAAAAACTAACCTATTTAGATGGATTTGAGAAAACACCTAGGGGAAATGTGCCAATTCCCACCCATGATCCAATTGTTGTTTACTCCATGCTTACCTTACCCGCCAATAACTATTTATATTTTAGTCATTAAATTGTTTTAATTATGCCAATAAAAATTTACAAACTACGCCAATATATGTTCACTACTAAATGTGTAGCTAACCAAAAAAAACAAATTTAAACATCTATTGGTACATGTATGTTTTGAACACAAGACAAGTTGCACAAAATATAGTCATTTTTGCATTAATTAAAGTACATTTATGTTTACAATTTCCACTCTATGCAAGTGGCTCAAAGCTTCAACTACATTGTATTTACATGTATATATGAATAGTTAATGGTGCACAATGTCACATAATATAAAATACTATGAATAGTTAATGGTGCACATTGTGACATCATATAAAACATTGATCTTCTTTGTGAGCTATCAATTGCACATTCACCCACACTTCCTATCACATCTTCATGGATTAACTCCATCAACTTCTGGTCCCTGCACACACAATTAATGGTGTAAGGCTCCCTAATAAACCAAAAAACATATTATAATTCATATCTATGACTGAATTTATGCAAGCCACCTATTTTGTCAATTAAACCCAATATAAAATTTATTTCCTAAAAGCCATGATAGAACTCAAGCATAAATGGCCATTGCAAAATGAAACTGCAGATTGTTTCCCACAAAAAATTAAATTTGAAAATCAACCACCACAATTCAATGAATTCAGTTTACACATTTTTATGCAGGGGCATCTGGAAGATTCAAAGAAAATTTAGTTGCACACACAGTTAATTTTATCCCCCAAAAGTTTCAGAGGTTCGCATGAAGATTTGATCAAGTTATGAGTATCTGTGTTCTAACAGTTGTTCAGTTGCTTTAGTTGGTGTTCCTAAAAGAAGAGGATGTGATTCTAGTGATATGAGTTGTTGTGCATCTTCAGTAGTGATTCATGGATGTTTCTAGATCATGACCTATCTGTGTTGTCATTTTGCATTGATTGTTGTGCTCGCGATTGGTGATTTTCCTTCTAGGAGTTCATATTTTCCTATTCCTGGCCGACAGGGTGGTTGTAGCGTGTTGTGGATCTTTGAGGCTAATTGTTTAAGGTGTTTTGTGTTCAATACATGTTGTTTTGGGTCCCTACTATGTTTGGGCTGACCTAGGTTGATTCACATTGATAATTACTTATGGATTTGGGTCGACAGTTTATACACATTTTGGTACGTTGTTGGGCCGACATGTAATGGATGTTATCCTTAGATGTGGATATATAAGATCAATTATTTTGAGGAGATTGGGAATGGAACAAAAGAAAGAAGGCATGTGTGAGATGTGCGAGTTCTGTGTGCGAACAATGTTCTAATCTTTCGAAGGAAGAAATAAAGTGTGAAGAAGAGTATTCATGAAGCACAGTGATGAGATGTTTTGATCCTGCAAGATCACATGGTGCAAGAGCACCTAGGAGAAACACCTAGAAGAACACCTCGGAACACTAGGAATAGGAAAGGTTTGTGAATTTTTGTTTTAATTTGATAAGGTCATGTTGACCATTGCATTTGTGGGTGAGGTTTAGACCTATCTTGGGTCAGGAGCTATTAGGAGTGGAGGAGTTGTGAGTTTAGACACTCAAGGTTGGTAAGTTCTAGTAATTAGAAATAAAGCCCAAAATGTTGCTTTAAGCAATTTTGGCCTAAGGAGGTGGTTATGTCCAACCAAGGGGAAGGGTAACCAATTTTTTGAACTTTATAAGGAGTGCCTCGACCTGTTTGAAAGGTTGGAAGACTTTGAGCATATTTGAGAGTTTTGAAAATTGTAGTTTTCCATGAATGGTAACCGAGGACAGTAGGAAATAATTGAATTTTTTTGTATTTTTCTCTTGGTAGCATGTTAATGGTATAACTAGGATCTTGATACATTTGGAATGTGATGCAGTTGTTCTTAAAAGCTTTGTGTGGATAGTAGTTAAGCATTCTCATCGTTTCTTAGTTGATTCTTAGATAGTTTAGCTTCTTTCCATTGTTGATTAGTCTAGAAAACTGTTAATCATGGAGACTTAGACCTCTATCTTCCACTATACCTGGTGTATATCCTATGGGAGTTGAGGCTAAGCTCCATGCCTATATATAGTTTAGGTTTAGGATTCTTTAGGATTCGAAGGAGCATGAGGAAAGTCTCTTCCTAGGCGAGCTTGGCAATGCCCGGCTAGGAAGGATAGTGCTAACAAGCACATAACTTGCAGGGGAGACTTCTCCAGGACAAATCCCATGGTAGAAGTGTGGAAGGAAGCCTTGTAGAGGCTTGGTGCCAAGGAGGAGGTTCCAACAGTCCGTTTGCTGGGAAAACTCTTTGACAGTTCAACTGGGTGGTCAAGAATTGACTAAAAAATCCCTACATTTGCAAAGTTTATGGAAGACACCTGTGTACGGAAAGACCAGGCACAAGACCTTGGAAATATTGTAGGGATTGGTATCAGGTTCAAGAATCCATGAAAAATATTTGAGGTTCTTTGGACAAGTTTGGAGAGATATCCACTTTTCTCGGGTTAGAAGGGCCAATAGGGGCTCTAGGCTTGTAGCCTTTTAACCCTAAGTGAGGGTTTGGAGGGAGCGATGGAGAAATGGAGTCTAATGGTTGCTCAAGAAACTTAATAGGATGATAGGAAGCATGATAGCATATCTTTACACCCCTGCAAGGAACTAGTTGATTGTTGTGTGAATTTGGCCTTTAGGGAAGATTAAGGGTCAAGGGTGAAACAGAGGTTAAGCACTAAGTTTTGGTTGTGTTGTGTGATATGGTTGGAAGTGGGAATGGCCAGTAGAGCCAGGGGTATTTGAATTGGAGTCAGGACCTATAGGTTGAGTTGGTGGAGAGAGCCACCAAAGGGAATTGTTGAGGTGAGACCTGGAGCATGGAACAGTGAAGTTTTCCATCCATTCCCCCTTACACCAATTCTTAAGAGTGGAAACAACCAAGGCTCAACCAGCAATTTCCAACTCACAACAAAGGTGGACAACTTCGAGGTCAGCCTTGATTATGATTACTTGATTATTAGCTACAAATTTTATACAATAATACAAAGTAGAAGTTACAGCTCCCATAGCATGAATCTAAGGTTTTCTCAAAAGGAGATTGTAAGGTAAGGGGCCAAGCATCACATAAACTAAAGTGGGTGAGGTAATGGGTCCTAGCTACAAAGGCAAGATTATTGTGCCCAGGGCTTGACAACCATTGTTATCAAATCCATGAATATACAAAGAAGAAGCAGCTAAAGAAGAAAAATTAGTCTTAATCTTAGGTAATAGATCTATACCACAAACATTGAGATTTGAATCAATATCAATGAGGGTACGTCTAATACCAATATTGTTAACATTGACTATGGTCATTAGAGGATCTACATGTTTCTACACATCTGGGGGTGGGAGTTCTTGTAGATAGAACGTAATATTTGATGAATTTGCATGAATATGAGCCATAAACACATTAACATCCATTGGCCTAGCAAAGGTAGGTAAGGATCTTTTGCAAGGCTTCCTAAAGCATACCTTGATAAACTGGAGTAGATTGAAGGAAATCCCATAGTGAGATCTTCGTTATAGTAACATGGAGTTTATCGACAAGATCATAATCACCAGGTGCTTTAGTTGTAGGTTTAGGTGCTTGAGGAAGGCTTGGTTCAAAAGGTGATAAAGAAGTAGATTGATCGAAATTTATTTTATTCCTTTTAGTATTATGTGTGTGCCCTTCGACATTATAAGAAGAAGAGTCTGTAGCTTATAAGAATTTTGTATGAAAATCCGTCGAGTTCCTAGAATATGGAACCCCACGAATAGAATGAATCCTCTTAGGATAAGGGCTAGGAAGAGTAAAATAAATGACCGATCTCTTAGGCCTTTGAGGGGTGGCAGAGACATAGATTACATTTACAGATTCATTACAACTTGTTGAAGAATTATTCGAAGAAATATTCTCAACATTGATCTATGGGGATCAGATGTGAGATGAGACTCCTCATTCACTAATGCATCATCTCTAGAAGAGAGTACATTATAATAAAGAAGAGATTCATCATTCACTAATGCATCATCTCTAGAAGAGAGTGCATTGGAATGAAAAGAAGGTAGAGTAATGTTAAGAAAAGAATTGATAATTTCATCCTCTTGCACCAAAATATCCTTATAAGTAGAAGGAATTTTAGGAGAGGGGTCAACAAAGAATAATAAGAAAGGAGAAAAGACCTCGCTTTCACACACTTGTAAGATGAATTCTTGAAGTTTCTTAACAAAGCTAGAAAGAGATAGAAGGAAGAAAGATAGAAAATGCATTTTAAAATAGAGATATAGACAAGTTAGTCAAAGGTTGGCATATATCTCTATTGATGACATGGAATTGGGTTCAGGGAAGCGCCCTGAAAATTTATTTCTTAGAAGGGAAAATCTTTGATTTGTCCTTTTTTTGTTTTTTATGGAAGGAGTTTTCACGTCGAGTTCACCAAAATGTAGAGAAGTGGAATTCGCTGCTCACAATTCTCCTTGTTCTCAAGAGAGTCTTAGGGAATGAACTACTCTAAACTACCTCAAGGAATAAAGCTTAAGCGATAGAATAAGAGGTGAGAGTTCAAGAATCGGAGAGAGTAGATCACAGAGATTTTCTAGATATACTAACAAGCTCTTGATAAAAGGATGACAACATGGTGCACTAGAGTCCTAGAGGTGTGTTGGTATCTCATAGGGACTAAAACTCGAGATTATCACAAAAAATAGCTAAATAACTACTTCGACTATGATTGCTAAGAAATATTAGAATGCAAGAAAGTAATAGAGAATAACATAATTGAAATAAAGTAAAGTAAACTAAGTAGAATGTAAATGATAAAGTGAGAAGGAGAGAAAGAGAATGCTTACAACAACCCAAGTAATGAAGCCTCCAGCAAAGAAATATCTTCAATACTTGCACACATAAGACTGAGGAAAATTGTTGGGGCTGTTTAGGGTCTTGCCACAATCAAACCCCCGTTTCGGTGTTCCCACCTCCACGGACAACCAAATAGATGGATAAGAGATAAAGAAATATAGACACAATGAGTGATAAAAGAAAACCCCACTCAAGGAGGAGAACCCATATCACGAGATAGATAGAAAGATAAATGGAAAAGATAGAAAAATGCATAGAAAAGGGATGTGATAAATCCCAAGATGCTCAAAAACACAAGATGAGAGAGATCACCTGTGAGGATTGAGGAAGCCAACGAGAGAGAGAAAGAAGGGAGGGTTGTGAGAGCCAAGAGACTTGTGAAGTGTTGTAAGAACATGAGAGTGTTGTTGTAGCAAGTTGTAGAGAGTTGTGCAAGCTTGAGAGAGCAAGAGAAAGAGAAGAGAGAATGTGAGAGAAAGAATTAAAGAGATCCATAAGAAGCAACAGAATGAAATACATTCATTTAAAAGAGATAATAGGAGGGAAAAGAAGGTTCCCAAGTTGTGACAAGGTGTCCTGAGTTGTTACCACCAACAAAAGTAGCTTACACAAATGCTAAGGGAGTGGACACTAAAGTGGATACAAAAATGTAAGTGAAATTGCAAGCGTTGTAATTTTACTACATTACACTATAGTGTCAAGATTTAGCTAGAACTTCTTATCTTTTTAATATTTCCAACTACAAATATTACACTTGCATTTTTGTTGGAGGTTCATCTTTTTTTGCATTCTCCAATGGTTCAATGAATGGGTACTTTGACACCCAATCAATTTGAAAATTACTTGTCATATCCCACTCATGCTCCATTTTTTATTTGTCTTTTCTTTTCCTCTTCCTTGCAACATCATCATTTACGGCGCCAACATTTTCATCCAAGTCAATTAACTCATTCTAGCTACTCTGGGTATCCCTTGGAACATTTTTTGCAGTATTGTCATCATTATCTAACTCAATTAAGTGAAACTCATTCCAATCTTCCTGTGAGGTATTAGAAATGCCTTCTTCATTAATATTTGGTACAATATTTGATGTAGTTCCAACTTGATCTAATGGATCAAAAACATTACCAAAGTAATACTTTATGGTAACTTTGATTTTTGGGCATTTTAATGTCCTCCCTTCACCACCTTGAGGAGTCTTACTCTTGTTGCACTTGTTGCTCTAAATCTTGATCTCTCACAAAATAAAAATTTTCAAAAAATGTCTTCTCAGTTTGTTAGAATTGGCTATGGATGCCAAGATCTATGGACCAAATGGAAAGCACAAAGAAGAGATAAAATAATGTGACAAGAATAAACTGTATTCAATGTCAATATGATATGAGATGCTTGATTTTACAATGAGAGACCCCTTGGTTATATAGCCAAGGTGAGAACATAGGAGTGCATAAGATTATGACAAGTGTCGTAATCTTATGACATGAGACAACAATGAAAAGCTATCACTCCACCTAAAGTGGAAAGTGATAATGTGATAACCACCACAAATAGTGGATCACCCAAAAAAGGTGGAAACCTAATCACATGATATGTCCATGAAAGGTGGAGGTGATAAAGTAATAAGAAGATAAGTCCACCAAAGGTGGAAATTCTCCAACAACTCCTATGTGGTCCCTAAGTAAACTTAACAAAGGTGTAATTATGACCTAGGACAAGGTACAACACAATTAATTACACCAACACAGTTTAAGGACATAAAATATAGATCTCATTCCCTACTCACTATCATATTTAAGATTGAAGCAAGAATTACAAAGAGATAAAAAATCTTATAACACTATGATGAAATGATCACTTACCTTTAGTTTTTCACTGACTCGCTATTCATTAATACAACAATGTCTGTAATTGTAAGTTTGTAACTTTCCTATGATCAAGGTTCCAACTTCCAAATCGAAAGCTCACAACTCACGAGTCTAGAAATGAACAAAATGTGTAAAAATACATCAGTTTCGATTGTGTTTATATCAATCCATATTTGGTGAATTCTACATGATTTTTAAATGGAATAGTGAAAATTTGGAAAATCCCACATGATTATACAACGATATATTTAAATGTTGGGCGAATCAAACTTCAACGAAACATATACATTGTAATTTTTAAGGTGATTATGGCCCTAAAATTAGCATGGAGTTATTATAGTATTGGTGAAATGGGTCCTCATATGCAATTATTTTTTAATGTAATTGGTGAAATGTGTCCTCAAACATAGTTATTTTTTAATTTTATTGGTGAAATGAGTCATACAAAATTATTTATAAATTTTATTGGTGAAATGGGTCCTCACATGTAGTGAACATTTAATGATGTTGGTGAAACATTTCCTAATACACAATTCCATTTTAATAGTATTGGTAAACATTTGGATGATTTAATACATGCTTCTGGCATTCCTAACAAAAATATTAATTAGTCTATTGGAAACACATAGTTTTTTATGGTGAAACTATTAATTACATATGCCTCATAAAATAAATTGATGGTGAATT
Organism: Sequoiadendron giganteum; assembly: GCA_007115665.2. NCBI lineage: Eukaryota > Viridiplantae > Streptophyta > Pinopsida > Cupressales > Cupressaceae > Sequoiadendron > Sequoiadendron giganteum. Next base: position 154,371,163 of record VCHN02000014.1, on the reverse strand, counting down.
GAAGTGCATTGAACCAAATTCATAAAATCTGAGCGATTTGGCCACCCCATTGGTTGCAATATATTTTCCAATTTCAACTATTCACCAATTGGCGAAGATTCACCACTAAAAAATCCCTGGTTAGAGAATTATCCTTGTAAGTATTGCTCTTTTGGTCTCATAATTTGGAATTATGTAGATAATGAGTCTGAAAATTTGTTAACCTTTCAAAGTATGGCTTATATATTATCGACTATAGTACCTTAATTTAAATAATACTATGTAGGTATAATATGTATCATCCTCTATATTATGGCTAAAGAAGTTTCTCTTTTGCTTAAAACCTACTTAGTTTATATGAGGAAGACATCAAGGGAATCTTTGAAATTGAATTCTTTGGTTTATCTTGTGGTTGATTGAGTATTCATTGTAAATATATTTTTTGGTTTACATTATTGCCAATTTGATCATTATTGTAAATGATTTTAGTGGTATTCACAAAGATACATAAGTCATTAATATTACCATTTTTTTATGGCATGCAATGTGATCAAATATGTTTTTATTATTGCTTGCATTTTGTGAAATATTCCATGATTGAATAGGTCACTATGATCCCTCCATTTAAAGTGAAAGATTTTATGATCATTAGGACTACTTTTGTAAACCTTAGACTGTGAAAAGAAAATGATTCATAAGTTAGAGAGATGTAAAATTCTATTTTATATTTTGATGTTCAAACAATAGACTTCGTGGTTGGGTTTGACTATGCATTTTCCATTGATTCTATGTGGATTGGATTTGGTTGATGACTATATAGTTTTCCATATTTTTTCATATAAAGTAAACTTATTTAATGATAACATGAAGAAAATATAGAATAAGTACTCACATGAGTGCCTATGTGTACTAAATGCATACATATATGCTAATAACAATACCATTCTTATGTTTCACTATCATGTTAGGTAAAAGCATTATATATATGCATGCATAAATTTATGAAAGATGTTAGGTGAACTCATGTTCTTATTATGTGGAATAAGTTAGACCATTACAACAAAAATTAAGGCAACAATGTCTATGATTGATATTTAAGATTTTTATTTGTTTTCAAATTATTAAGGATTAAAATGGTTGAACCATTATGTTGTATATAATTAAGATAGAAATTGTTAGAAATAAAGAAGAATATCAATATCTAAGCCAATTTGCATCTTGGATATGAAAATTTACTTTTTCGATAACCAATTTGAGAAAGAGGTGTGTGAACATATGACACACATTATCTTAATGAAACATGATTATCTTTTTTTTAAATATTTAGCCAAAGTAATGCAAAATCACTACTTGCATTGCCAGTTCATAGTGTTTATTTTTTACAATCAATCAAATAGGTCATTATCAGCTAGAGGGTATCTAGAGTAGTATGGAAAACTATTATAATTTAGAACACAAAACTAGTGCTTTGATGGCATGGTGATCTTGGATTTTCTCTTGATTTTCTACCCATGTGAAGGGTAGTTCCAATTTTAGTTGGAAGGTGTGTAGGGGACCACCAGTCTATGGTTGGAGGAAAAGCACTTGAGTGATTTTCTCCCTCTTGCATTTGAGATGTTAAAGACTTGGTTCATCAGAGACAATACATTTTATTTCACGTAGATTTATATTATTCTTAATGCATTATGATCATGTCTATGATAATGACATTTGTATCATGTCATATTGACCCATTCTTGGAATGATGTAATACTCGCTAAAATTATTATAATATTTTTAAAAATGGAATGAAGATATGCATCATAGTAAAACTTGTTCGATATTATTATAAATAAATGTGAGTATTTGATGTAAATAATTTGGTATAAGATAAATTTTTAGAATTTAAATCTTCTATCCTTTTATGAAATTTAAATCAATCTTATGATATTACGGTTTCAAATAACTTACTATTAGTTGCTAAAAAAAATAGAGTGTTTTCCAATTAATGAACCAATTGGTTCATTAAATTTTAGAATATAAAATGAAGTCTATTATAAGATTTCTTAGAAAAATTAGAAATGTGTTTGTTGGTGGAAATATAGTTGGAAATATGCAAAAGAATGATTACAAATTATTTGAGCCAGATATGTATAAGAAGATAAGATGGAAGGATACTTTGAAAGTATATACAACATAGGTCAAAATTTAGAATAAGTATAAGGTGAAGACATTCACAAGAATCCAAGTTTAGATTGAGATAGTGAAAAAAATAAAGTAGGTGATACAACAAATAAAGAAACAAAGGTAGATATTTATATAGGTGGAGGTATATGAGAAGGTATAGGTAAAACTACAGAGAAACTAAAAAAGGTTTTTTGTGGATATGGATAGGGTTTTTCCTAGTTCTCAATATTGGAAGTGGTGGAGGTGAAAGGATAAGTTTACCACTGATGTAGGAGGATCCCTTATTTGTGAACACTAAGTTCACAAATCACTCATGTGGGGTCTTTATTATAGGAGCATCTTATACTTGCAAGTAATCTTGCATCAAAAAAATATATTTTCTTAATGTTTGTGTTTTGTAGTTCTTAGTTCTTTTGTAGTCACTTTTGTTTTGCCTTGATCAAGTTTTCTAGCCACAATCGTCAATTTTTCCACTCATAATAGTAAACAAGATCATTTGTGTGGTAACACATATGCATCAAAGCATGTCCATGTGTCAAGTTTGTATTTCATGTGATTTTGTATGAGGTGGTTTACGATATCAAATTAAAGGATTCTATGATGTGTGAGCCATGATTATGAGCTTCACACAAAAGGCTAGTTATTAAAGGCATTATTGAACATAGGGTAATTCATGTTTAAATTTTCATTGAGTTTAGAGATATATATCTTGTTTCATAAGTGAAGGTGGTCATTAATACATTGTATTATGTCCAATTACAAGGTGTAATAACTCCTACAAGGGTGTTAGCTCAAATTCACAAAAAAAAATTACAATCACTCAAATCCTAGTTGTTATTTACCACTAAGATCCCAATGTGGGCAAGGTGAGAGCATACAAAGACTAGAATGATGATAATAAAATTAAACTAAAATATATTGGCAACTAGTTGACCAATTTATAATATAATAAAATAATAGAATTGATCAAGACAAAATGGATAATGGTGAAATGAGAATTCCAATCAAACCAATTTGGTTGAATGTAAGAGGAATTACGTCATCCTAGAAATGGAAAAATAAATTGCTCAATTCCAATACCCACCAAGAATGGAAGATAACATACTAAAAGAATAAGTAATGGATCCAATGGATAAATTGACCACAATATATTACAATGAAGTTTAAAGATCTAGTGGTATACCATTGAAGATCTTCAAAATATCAAATACTAGTGGTAAACCATCTAAGTTAATATAAGAAATAAATTTAGGATTTCATACTCAAATAGTCTTGACTAAATTCAGATGTAACAATATGTAATATCATTAGAATCTTAACATTTAACTATAATATAATGACTTAAAACTCATATACTAAATTTAGAGAATTAAATGATACCTTAAAGTGGTGTGATCAAGTCTAAAATAAATGTTTGAGACCTTATTGACTTTATAATAATAGAAGAATGATTTTAAACTTTAAAATAATTTTCCCAACTTTAAAATGAGCACGATCTTAATCAAGCATTAGAATTTCCTTAATATTTCATTGAAAATGAACAACAAAACAAGAATATAAGATTTATGAGACAAAACTGAAGGTGAAAAGGTTGCAACGAACACTTACAAAGGATACAATGATCCAAAGAGTAAATAGAACCTTATAAATTGATTGAATAGAATTAAATAATCCACCCAACACATGCCTTACATAAAATTGCAAAAAAGGAAGAATCCAAAAAGAACTAAAAAATGCTCAAACAATACCACGCCCAAGTTTGAAAGGAGTACATATTGAATAGAAAAACATGTAGCACTAGTACACCTTGTAGATGATTGGTATAGCTTGTATTAAACTAGAGATTATGGCAATGAATTATATCTTAATTTGAAACCATTAGTTAACAACTCTAATATCACCAAAATGAACACCCAATTTCACATTGATTAGTTGGTAATATTTATCATGTGAGCATGTACAACTTGATAAAAAAAGTTAAAGAACTAACTATCTAGATGGTTCGGCCACCACTGAATCTTATTCTCATAGTGACTTCATAAATTTGACAAAATAAAGTTTGCAATATGGTATGGCTAGGAAGCTAATGCAAAAAAATATAAAATCTTCATATGAGTACAACTTGCAAGGCTTAAATCTCACAACATTATCAAAGATTAAATCTTCAAAAACACACAAGTTCACAACTACAAAAAATATTTGAAAACAAACAATGATACTAAAAATCACTAAAGATAGAACACTAAAATCAAAGTCTAATGAAGCTTAGTATTAAACTTTCTATGGAATTACATTGATAATTAGGAGGTTTTTTATCCTCAAAGCCAACAATGTTACAGCCCAATTGTGTAATTACTATTTACTATTACTATGTAGGGTAAAAAGTGAATGTAATGTAAATTCAGTGGATGAACAAAATTTACTTGCACTTTTTTATCACTGCTTTATGAATGAATGTCATCTCATTTAATGTTATATTAAGGAATGCATTTATGTGATTAGATGAATAATGAATTGATATTCTAAATTTGGAGATGTATTATGTATACTGCATATTTTGTGAATAGCTGATTGTTGTGTGGATATGTTAGTGGTTGTAGTTATATGTTCAATTCCTTCAGGCAAAGGGGGAAGTATCACTTAGGAGAAGGTCTTGGTCGGGTAACCAATAACGTAACCAATCTGAGCTTACACACACCATAGTAGAATAATTGAGTCATGTTATTAAGTGGGAAGTTGGTAAGTCATCCTTAGTCAATATGTTTACATTAGTATTGGTCTTGTTTACTATTGAGTGCATTATTAGGTGATGTTTATTTGTTTGAGCTTGTGAGTTCTTTCTTTGTTACTATTCTTGTATTGATATGTGAAACATATGAGGAATGTGTATGCATACACACATGCATGATGATGATAGATCATACACACAAAGGAGCAAGTACATGAGGGTACATAGGTAGATGTATCTATGCACACTCATGCACGAGTTTCTTATATGCATGGAACTATCCAATGGAACTAACGGAATGCATATGTATACGTATAGATATATCGCTCGTAGTCTCTTATCAACACCATAGTATGATTTGGTGGGATAATTGAATGTGTGTGTATATATATATAAAGCATATACATATATCTATATGTATATATGTATCAATATACACGTACGGTGGCAAATGGACATGCCCATATGAATGTATTGATACATGTATACATACATAAAGATGTACATAGAGACATATATATGTATAAATATATATATGTATACATAATCAATATATTAATAGAACTATATGATTGCTATCTTGATTATATTCATTTGTATATCGATTACATATACATGCTTTATTGACATATGATAAATATGGATATATATATTAACATATATATACATATATATGTGTGAGCCAATACATATGTATATATATACATATATGTTAAGTATATATGCAAGTATTTAAAATACCATATATGGATTTGAAGTCGATTATCAAAGATAACTTGGAGGCAGATTTGTTAAACTAAATCAAGGCCAAAGTATGATAAAGATGTGGTTGTATTCTTTAGACGCATTTTACTCATGTTGTCTATGAAATAAGAGTTTGTAGTATACAAACAAAGAGCAAACATTAAGTTGATGTTGAATGAGAGAATAAGTCGATGCCTTTTTGTGGGAAACTCGTGGACTTAGTAAATTGAAAGTGCCATGTTATTTTGCATTGACCAACAGTTGTAAAGGCATGTTTACATATAGATAACTTTGTCAAACCAATTTATTAAGTGAATTGACTCATAACATGACTTAGTCGATATAAACTTGGTGTTGCAAATTTGATGTTTATTTTTTCAGATGTAAAGGAAATCACACCAGCTCTGTATGTGAATATGAAGCTTTAGAGCCACCTTTGAATCCTTATACTTGTAGATGTCCATTTTAAAATGCAAACCAAATTCTATCATGTGGAGATTTGAATTGGTCTCTAATTGTTGTCGATCAATAGGGTCGATCTGTAGTGGTTTAAGCTGAGTATGTGATTACATGTTTTCCACCTTTTAGCTGAGATAGATGTGTTGTTGTGCATGTAATTTATTGTCAAATTTCATTCCTATTCTATAGGTTGTGTAATCTCCAAGTTACTATATAAATAGTGGAGTAAGTTCATTTGTTTGAACACATTCTTCTACGCATTATTCCTTAAGCAAAGTCTCTGCATTTTATTTACATTTTTTTCTACAATATTCTGCCAAGTACAATGAGTGATAACCTTGAGTAATAAAGAGAGTTTATTATTTTTTGAGAGACGTATTTGTCAACTAGTGAGATAGTGGTTGTTGAGTCTTTGTTGGAGAATTGGTACCAATCTAGTTGTTGTTTTGGAAGTGTTGTGACTGTAGCTAGTTGATTGGAAATATTATCACAGGCATGAGGATATTCTTCCCTTATTTATATTAGTTTTAAATGATTTTCTTCTTGACTGTTAAATCTAGTCTTTTATAGTTACTTGTATATAGGGAAAAGTAATGTTTTCTTTGAAAGAAAAGTGGAAACTATTTACTCTATTTGTGTAATGTTTTTAATTACTCCATGATAGGATAGAATATTTGTCATAGGTATTGTTATTATACTAGATATGATTAAACATGGGTAAGAGAGAATGTTTGTCACAGGTATTGTTATTATACTAGATATGATCAAATGTAGACAAGCTTAAGGAACACTCATAGTTAGATATTTATTTGTGCTAAATGGATAGTAGGTTACTCCTAGGATTGTTATCTAGTGAAGGGAGGGAACTAGTAGGTTGCTCCAGGGATTGTTATCCATTGAAGGGAGGGAACTAGTACTTTTCTTAATGAGTTGTGTTACCTTAGTTTGTATTAAGAGATAGGTTATCTTGGGGAGTAGCTTTCCCATGGAGAGGGATTTCATAAGCATAGATATAATGGCCTTAATTCAAAATGATCTTGCTATCATGTAAGTGAATGGTAGACCATCACTCGAAGTACTAAGTGAGAATACATTGGCCAAAGTAGTGTGATTTCCCAAGGCTCCACTGTCAGTTCATTGTGTCCATTTAAATGCATGAGGGGTAGCTAGCGTAGGTTATAAATACTAGTCATGTAGGGCACAACGCTAAGATTAGAGTGGTATGTCGTATGGGGTTACCCAACCAATACCTTCGTTGAAGGGTAGGGCCATCTATCATTGATAGATGTGTAGGGGACTGCATATGAGTCCATGGTTGGTGAAAATACACTTGAGTGATGTTTCTCCTCCTCAGCATGCAACATAAGACCAAGGTTTTGAAAGTCTTATATTGTGAAGCTCAAAGGAATTATGTATGAAGTAGTGTACTTTCTTGGAATATTGTACTTTGTGAAATATTGTAATGGAATGGAAATCCTTATTGTATGATGTTATAGCATCTTTTTTCATATATTCTCAATAAAGAAAGGAATTTTTTCATTGAAATGGCTTATTACATAGTTTACTTTTTACTCGCACAATGAAAACTTAGGAAATTTTACTTTAGTGAACTTTTGGCATATGACAAACAAATCCAAAAGATAAAGTTATGAAGTATAATAAAGTGTATTTTTTCATTCACCTTTTTGTACCTTGGGCCTAGTGACACTTTATTTAATCTTCATTTTTTTTTTTGAATAATTAAATATAAGTTCTCTTTTAATTTATAATCCAAGTTAATTTTTGATCAATTAATTTAATTATTTAAACAATTTATTTTTTCCATCACCTCATTATCCTATGGGCAAAATTATGAAAAAAGGCTAAGGGTCATAAATGAACTTATGTTCGAGAAGGTGACATGAGACAAGGTAAAATCAAAGGATAAATAATTTAATATTGGCCACATGATTCTTACTATAATTACATAGGAGATTGTACTACATATTTTTTCAACACAAACGTACTACTTCAACCTTCACAATATAAGGTAGAAAAAATCATTAAGAGAGGAGAAACAAAATATGGATAGCAAAATAGTTTATGAATCAAGTTGTAGTCCAACAATTTAATATAGAATCATCATAACAATATTAGCCTAAGAGAGCTAGTGTTTGAAGTCGCATTCATGATTAGTGCATATTTGTATTATAATCTAAGGTATAGTTCTTCTCCAAGACATAGAGGTAGAAGTCATTGGTGTCATCTATTATTGTGGAATAATAAAGTATTGACATAGTGGTTTTCATATTGATCCTATCATAGTTGATTTTCTTGTGAATTTTTTGTGAAGGTTTTGTGTTAAGGATGCATAGTTGGATATTTTTTTACTATACCTTACCTCTATGACTACATAAAATATAGTCACAAGATCACCTAATTTTAGGAAACAAAAAATCAAGCAACAAGGAAACTCCTAAGGGGTTGGAAGATGACATTTTGAAATATCAAAAAATTTAGGGAAAACATGTGTAGGTCTCTAGAAAGCTCTAGGAATACTAGGTGGAAGAATCAAAATGATTTTAGGTAAGAAAAGTGTCAAGACATTGGGGAAGCTTTGGGGTTTATATGAAATAATAGAAAAATCTACATGTGAAAGGAGAAAAATCTAGGTTTAAACTCACTTTAGATCTATAATCACTTTGGATGATTCAATCCCCTAGAACTCACTAATTTATCAAAGTTGAAGAAAAGTATTTTCAATTTTGTTTTACAGTTGGGAGAAAAAGTGAATACAAATTGCCTCATTATAAAACTAATTCATGCCTAGATTTAGATTTTGTAAGAAGTTTCCTAGGAAAATCTTGATGAATGTAAACCAATTTAAACAACTAATCCAAGCTACCAATGAAGACACTAAAACACAATAAAATCAATTGAAACTAGTGAAAGAGGTTACATAAACCCAAAATAACTATAACTAGCACTCTCACCTTTGTGTGCAATGGGTACGCTGAAGAGGTGTGGAAGGTCAATTAGGAAAAAAATTGGTCTACTTTTTTGCATATGTTTGTAAGTACATAAGATCAATTGGTAGCTCATTTAGGAATTATTTTTTTTAAAACAAAGGTCTCAATGGAGAAGTGATGGCTTAAAATCAACTATGCATCCACTTACATGGATCTAGACACAATTGAAGCAATACTTTCGATTGAAGAAGATAATTAGGCTTCATCACCAACATGCTCATGTTATGTTTGCAATAGGGAGAGAGGGAGAGATAGGGAGATATGGGGATAGAAAGAGAGAGAGATGGAGGAGGGAAGAGTGAGAGAGAGAGGGGGTAAAGAGATAGAGATAGAGGAGAAAGATAGAGAGGAAGATGGAAATGGAGATGGAGATGGAGATGGAGATGGAGGTGGAGATGGAGATGGAGAGATAAAGAGATAGAGTAGAGAGAGATATAGAGGTGGAAAAGATAAATTTATAGAAAAGGTAGAGAGATGGAGAGATAAACATATGAGGATGAAGATATGAAGTGATACATAGAGAGAGGGAGAGAGAGGGATAGATATAGGGGTAGACTAGAGATGGATGGATAATGACATAGAGATAAGAGGGAGAGATGGAAGAATAAATTTCACATGGACATCACATGTGCTCATCCAATGAGATAATAAATACAAATTAGAACTACAAAAAAATCTTTGACCCATAAATCCTTGATGGATTGCATCCTTGAATATAGTACTCTATTTTGAAGTCTATTAACTCATGTGGGACCCATATGTGATGACAAGATTCTCCACTTCTTCCTCTAGGACTTAGGAAGGGGGAAATTCTTTAAATGAATCCAATGTCACATATGATTTCCACCATTGTGCCCCATATTCCTTATGAATGCATATGAAAATTGATGTCAAGGTTCCTAAGAGAATATAAATACAAATATCTCTCCAATTACACCTTAGGCATCAAAATTCACCTTCCAAGAGTGTTAGAGATACATGCCATGGACATAGGATTACAAAATAAATGGAACTTCAATCCTAATGATGCATTGGTATAATCCTTATCAAAGAATGTATTATAGTCTTATTGTCACAAAGTACCTACCTATTAGGGATCATAATGCCTCTATTATTAAGATTACCAATGGCAAAAAAAATTAATCTAGCAAGAAACCTATTGGATGACATTGAATTTAGGTAAGGCATTCTTGTTCCAAATCTTCTTTCATTCAAAACCATCAATATGTATATCATGCTAAAGGAGGTAACCAATGCACTAGTATACTTCCCTATTTAGAAGAACCCAATAAAATGATTTGATTTTCTCTAGTAGACTAATATTATATTAATTCATTTGAACTTCTCTATGAGGTAGCTAATAACCGCTTGATTGAGATGATTGAGAGGAGTAAGGAAATTAATCCACTTTCTACCATAAGTACCATATTCTCATTAACTAGCTATCCACTATGCAAAGAGAGTAACAAGATCATTCTTGATAAAATAAGGGATTATAGAATTAAAGGGTGTGATTTATCATCCCAAAATCTCATCTTCAACCCATTTCTCACTTGCCAAATTGAATCTTTTTTGTGGTGTATATAATTAGGGATATTATTCCATATAACTTTGGAAAATCAAAATAGGCAATCCATTGAAATATTTAGCCCTCATTACACTATTCTAATCCTTATTTTCTTTTACAAGCCTCTAGTAAATATCGGCTAGAAGAGGTTTGTAGACATGCTTAACTTGTCTTAATTCCAATCAATGTAAAGTGAATGCACACCTTTCCAAATTTGAGCAATGTTATTGTGTCATCATACAGTCTAATCCATGATTTGAGAAAGAAATTTTTTTTGGTAAAAGTATCCAGAAGCTACCTTACGCGATTATTGTTGCATTATTCACTTCTTGGACTCTCTCTAATCAAGAATATTTACTATACTTAAGAATTTAATTAAAAGCCACATATCAATACAAACGAGACTACCTATTTGAGATGACGCATAGCCTGATAAATGTCCATACTCTGTTCCAAAGCTCCCATTTTTGCACACATGGGTAAAATGGTGGTAAAATTTATGATATTTGGTTATACACTTGCCAATTGCATTTTTTTGGTATGTACAATTTTCTTAACAATTTCATATTGTGCAATTGTGGTAGATCTGGAGGCAACATTTGTTTGAGCCATTCTGTCAAACATTTAACTCCTTAATTCTTTTCTAAATTCCATTTTTTTTATCCTTCTTGTTGTTGAGACATTATGTCCATGATTTTGTCTGCATGCCTATTGATTTCAAGTGAGTTTTAATACGATAGATCTGTGAAGCAATTGAAGGCTTTAATTTTAGTTGATAATTTAGTTGAATACTCTTTTAATGTTGAGAAAACCATTAGCATTTTGATTTGTTTTGGAAGTTAGGTTGCATGCTTGCCAACTAATGGTCTTTGTTTTCTTTTGGTTTCCAGGAATGAAAGTTGAGAATGACCCTTGGTAGGACAATTTATGCAATCTAAAGGAAACTCTTGTGAGAGAAGAATTGGTGCAGTTATGGAAACTACTCCCTTAATCAATGGGAGAGTGGTCTATTTAGGCCTTTCAATTGGATAGGGTAGAGGATAGGGTAGTTGATAGCAGGGTGGATTCATGCTTTCAGCATGGTCAATCCATCTTTTCAGCCTTGAATTGTGTCAAGTAAACAAAAGTTTGAGGATTTGGAAGGTGTAGTAGAGTCTTTTGATTTGATAGGGGTAAGACCAAGGTTGGAAGTTGGATTGGAAAGAGAGGGGACAAATAATGGTTTTGGGTGAAGGCAATAAAATTACAATGGTGATTTTTTTATAACAAAATAAACAAATACGCAAAAGCCCCAAATTGCCTTAGATAAGAAGAGGCAAGTCATCAATATATAGATATTCAAAATAGAGGTTACATTATGGCACACAACCATATTCACCAATAACCCAACTAGAATATTTATCATGCACAACAACATTATTTATGATAGACACTAAAGTCAAGAAAGGCTGCTCCAAAGTCAAGAAAGGTTGCTCCAATGAGCATTATTGTTGTCATTCTCCCCCATAATGACCATTGGGAAGAACATGAAGTATATCTCTAAGTGTCTCGAACCTTTCACGAGCTAGAGGCTTCTTGAAGATATCTGCTATCTGATCCTCTGTACTAAAGTACATAATCTTGATCAATCCCTATTGAACCAACTCTCTAATGAAGTGATGTTGAATCTCAATATGTTTGGTCCTGCTATGAAATACTAGATTATTTGTCATTTGTATAGAACTCTTGTTTTCATGATACAACAAATTGGGTCCATTCTGTATCTGGTGCAAATCCTCCAATAGTCCTCTCAACCACACTGCTTCACATGTTATAAATGTTGAATCTTTATACTCTACCTCTGTTGTAGAAAGTGATATGGTACCTATTGTTTCTTGGACTTCCAATAGAATACTACAAAACCAAGACTAAAAGTATAACTAAATGTAGACTTTCGATCATCTATGGAACCTGCCCAATCTGAATTTGTATAGCCAATCAACTTACTATCCTCTAAATTTTGAAATCTAAGATCATAACTTAATGTCCCTTTGACATATCTAAGAATCCTCTTAGTTGCATTCCAATGTGTTTTCTTAGGTTTTGACATGAACCTAGATACCAAGCTCACTGCATATGTGATATTTGGGCAAGTAGTAGTTAAGTAGATCAAACTACCAATCAACTGTCTATATATAGCGGGTCCACTAAATTTGACACATCCAAGTTAGACAACTTAAGTCCAACTTCAATAGGTGTTGCAACTATTCATTTGAAATTTGTGTAGGATGTCTGAAGCATTTTTTTTTTGAGACATGAATATTTCATCTTTGTTTTGTCATACCTCTATACCAAGAAAATAGGTCATCTATCCCAAATATGTCATCTCAAATTCAACAACCATAGTTTCTCTAAACTCTGCAAATAAATCTGAATTATTCCTAGTGTAGATAAGATCATCAACATAGAGAACTAAGAAAAAATATCCTTAGCCGAGATCCTAATATAAAGATTTGGATTTGATTGACTTCTTAAGAAACCTTTATGTTGTAGGTATGAGTCTATCCTTGAATACCATGCTCTTGGTGCTTGCTTAAGACCATACAAGGCCTTCTTTAATATGTAAACATAGTGCTCTTTAGAGGGTATTTCAAAACCTGTAGGTTGAGAAACATACACTTCCTCATCAATATATCCATTCAAAAAGAACTCTTTACATCCATTTGATAAACTATCCAACTTTGTTGAGCTTCCAAAGCCAAAACCAATCTAATAGTATCCATTTGTGCTACAGGTGCAAATATTTTAGTGTAATCAATACCTTCCTATTGAGTGTATCCTTTGGCTAGCAATCTAGCCTTATGCTTATCAATGCTTCCATCAGATTTATACTTAATTTTATAACCCATCTTGTACCAACAATTTCCTTACTAGGAGGTAGTTGAACTAAAACCCATGTGTCATTCCTTTCAATTGTTTCTATCTCACTATGCATTGCTTCAACCCACTCTTCTTTTCCTTGAGCTTTTTTAAATGTTTTGGTTCATTAATTTCCATGATTTGAGTCATCAAAGCATAATTCACTTTTTCTTGTGATCTTGTTGTCATTTTCTCAAAATTTGAATCCAACATAAGAGTTGATGGATGATTCTTTTATGTACTTCTTTGATATTTTTTATACTTTCTTGCTCATGTACTAGAAGACTTAGGTTCATTTTATTCTTCTTTTCCTTATTCAACTTCATCAGTCATTATCTCTTTTCCATTTGTTCATTTTCCTCGCTATATTTTGTTGCTTCATTGAATACCACATCTCTACTTATAACAAGCTTCTTTCCTATTGGTTCATACAATCTATATGCTTTATTTTTTTATCCATACCTAGTAAAAATACATTTTAGGCCTTTATCATCTAACTTAGATCTTTTCTCTTTTGGTATGCGTGCATAAGCAACACAACCAAATACTCTCAAGTGATTAACACTTGGCTTTATCCCAGACCATGCTTGTTCAGGATTCATTCCCTTAATTGCTTTTGTAGGACTTCTATTTAGAAGATACACTATTGTGCATACTGCTTCTGCCCGATAACTTTTATCTAAATTCTTCTCTTTCATCATTCTCCTTTCCATTTCAAAAATTGTCGTATTCTTCCTTTCAACAACTCCATTTTGTTGTGGAGTGTAGGAAGTAGCGAACTCTCTCTTGATTCCATGGTTTTTGCAAAAAACTAGAAACTGATTTGATTTGTACTCACCTCCATTGTCTAACCTTATCACTTTGATGTACTTACCACTTTGTTTCTCAACCAACTTCTTGAATTCTACAAAATTTTCAAACACTTTTGATTTTGAAACTAAACAATATGCCCAAGTTTTTCTTGAGTAATCATCAATGAAGGTTAGAAAATACTTAGATTTATTCAAAGAAGGTGTTTCCACAGGACCACAAAAATCAGTATGGATTATCTCAAGATGATTCTTAGCTCTACGAGATTTCCCAATTGAAAAGATAACCCTATGTTGTTTTCCAATAACACATTCTTCACAAATTTGTTTTGTATTTTCAATGAAAGGTAGACCTTCAACCATTTTTAATCTCTTGAGTAAGATTAACCCACCAAAACTGAGGTGACCATATCTTTGGTGCCAAATTTTACTCATTCATTTCACTAGACCTCAATGCCTGGTTTCCCTGAGTGAAATGAAGAGGAAACATCTTATCACCTGTCATCTTTGCTCTTGCAACAACTGCATTCCTTTTTAACTTGTCTCTTATTATGCACTCATTCTCATCAAAAATCACTTGATAATTTTGTTCTAGCATTTGTCCAATGGACAACAAATCCTTTTTTAGTGCTAGAACCAATACTGTTCCATTGATATGTTTAAATTCACCATATTTTTTTGTAACTGCAATTGTACCTTTACCTTTGCTTCCATGAGATTGATTATCTCCTAGTACTACCGTACTTTGATGTTTTTCATCCAAATTGAAAAATAAATGTTCGTTAGATGTCATATGTGAAGAACATCCAAAATCAATATACCATGCATTATTTTCACTAGCATTTTCATTAAAGAAAGAAATAAACAATTTTTGTTTATTTTCAACAATACTATGAGCATTTATTTTTCCTGTTTCACCTCATTTAATCCAAAATTTTGATGCATAGTGTCCAAAATTATTGCAATCAAAGAATTTGAAATTCTTTTTATCATAGTCTCCCCCATTATTTCTACCTCTTCCTCTTCTTGTTCCTCTGAAGTTGCTATTTCTTCCTCTGAAACTATTACCTCTTCCTCTAAAATTGCTAGATTCACCTTTGTATTCATTTTTATTTTGATTCCTAAAAAATGTGTTTCTTTTTCCTCTTATGCTTGCTTTAGAGGAAAATGCTTGTTCTAGAGCTTCTTCATTACTTTGCATCCTTTCTTCAGCAGTTAACAATTTTCCATTTAGTTTATCTATGTGCATAGTTGTGATATCTTTGGAAATCTCAATTGTAGAAACCACACCATAAAATTTAGAAATCAAACTCCTTCAAATTTTCTCAATGACATGCTTGTCATCCACAACTTCTCCTAGAACTTTCATTTGAATAACTAGGCCTTCTACCTTTGTTACAAATTCATTTACACTTTCACTATTGACCATTTTTACATTTTCAAAAAAAAATCCTCATTGTTTGTAATTTTGCAATTTGTGCACCTTGATAAGCATTATTCAATATTCGGCATGCTTGTTGAGAATGAATAACACCACTTATCCTAGGAAAAATTGCTTGATTAATCGCACCTTGAATTAGAAATAGAGCCTCATTATATTTCTTGATATTAGCTTTATACTCCCTTTTATGTTGATCATTTAATGCATTAAAATCATTTGTATCTAGTTCTACATACCCTACTTGTACAATTTCCCACAAATCTTTGTATTTGAGTAGGGTTTGCATCCTAGTACACCAATATGTAAAGTTGTCTCCCTCAAATACAAGAAATAGATTGTTAGACATAAGATTTCCTACCATATTTTTCATAAAAAAGATGTGCACAAAGATGCAAAAGTTCAACATGAGTTCCAGAGAGATCTTTGCAAATAGATACTCCCCCTTTATCCTTCCAAATAGGACCCACACACAAAAAGATTTGTATATTATATTAATTTTTCAAAATTAAGTGTCGGTTGCAACCGATAATGCACTTAATAACACAATATTGATTTAACATTTTTAAAAATATTTATTTACAAAAAAAAATTATCACTTTGAAAAGAAAAATTTACAAGCTTAAAAAAAAATTGCTAAAACTTTGGTTTTTTTTTTTTTTTAAAAGTGGAAATATGACTTTCACGTGCCCCTCATAAACTTTAATATTAAAGAGTTAAAAAGTGAGGCTTTGACTGTTTGTGTGGATTTTAGAGAGAGAAGATTTCATATGCAACTCTCTTTGGCACAGCTTGCACACCTCCTTAGCAGACCTCCTTCTAGCCTACAAACAACACAAAAAAAGAATAAAACAATTTCCTTTTCCTTGCAGTGTTTCCTTTGGTTGGCCTGCACCTCCTATCTTGGCGGCTCTTCTTGGGTGGCTTACTTCAGTGGCTCCTCTTGGACGACTTCTTTTGGAAAATTGAAATCCAACTCCAACCCTCAAGTGCATCTGGAATGGGCCAGTAGTAGGCTGTCAATAATTCTTCGTTGTATGTGGGGGATCTGAAGCTTGATTTTATAGACAAGCTCCTCCTCAGCAGATTGCTCCCATTTCCCCTATTCACAAAAGGAGAGGTATTATGTCAGTATAGCATACAACAAGTAGCAAGCAACAAACAATGTTGTTGAACTCCTCCAAATCAACATGGACCTTGCAAACTTAAAAACAACTATAGGAATTCAAGATCTTTCATTCAAATGAATGGCTTTGATACCAAATGAAGGCAATAAAATTACAATGGTGATCTACTGATCACAAAACAAACAAATATGCAAAATCCCCAAATTGCCTTAGAGAAGAAGAGGTAGGGCATCAATATATAGATAATCAAAATAGAGGTTACATTATGGCACACAACCATATTCACCAATAACCCAACTATAATATTTATCATGCACAACAAAATTATTTATGATAGACACTAAAGTCAAGAAAGGTTGCTCCAAAGTCAAGAAAGGCTGCTCCAATGGGCATTATTGCTATCACTAGGTGATCAGTTTGGAAATTGTGAAATTGAGAGAGACAATGGAGGAGAATGTTGCATGTGTAATGAATTATGTTGTGGAGGAGTATACTTTTGATAAATCTGTTCTACAGGGGCCATGTGAGGCAGAGGTCGCAATCCACTTAGATAGTCTTGATGTAGGCAATGAAGTTATGATGATGGATGCTGATTTTTCTGAAGTAGAATTTAGGTAAAAAACATCTATTGATGTGTGTAACTGAATGTATTTCTCTTCATCTTTACGATAATAGGAGACACATTAATCTTCCTATTAATGACAAAATAAATGAGTGTTGAAGTTGGTGATGTACAAGATAAGATATGCACACATCTACAAGATACCTCTCACATCATTTTTGCACAGTGTTGTACTCAATTATGTGGATATAATGGTGACTATCAATTAGATCTTCTTGCATTCCCTCTCTCAAATTTGAGATCATTGATAGAAAAAATACACTTGGGAAACCTCACTGAGGGAACCCCTTTGTGTAATGCATCTACAAAATACCTCTCACATCATTTTTGCATAGTGTTGTACTCAATTTTACAGATCAAACGGTGATGATCAATTAGATCGTCTTGCCTGCCCTCTCTCAAATTTGAGACCATTGATAGAAAAATTACGCCTGTGAAACCTCGTTGAGGGAATGCCTTCGATGTAATTAAAAACCCTAATTTACTTTGTGAGGATAAAAAGATCAACTAAGAAATTAACAAAAAAAAACCGAACATGGGGAATGAAATCACTATCAATATCAACTTTAAACACAAACAAACATAGAATAATAATAATCAAGTTAAACCAAAGTAATTAGTGACTATAATACCTAGTGCTTGGGATATTGGACACCAGTCACAAGGAGAAATAAAATAAGACCAACTAATGGAATTTGGGGCATAATCTCAAGGTGGGGGATAGAGTATGTCTATACCTAGGTAAATACATGTTACAATGATAAGCAAAGAAAACTATGCCATTAAGGTATGGACCATTTTCCATCATAGAAGAAATTAGTGACAATGGTTTTGACTTGATTTATATCAATTCATAAAGATGCACTATGTGATGAATTTTGAGTATCTACATCTCGATCAACCTTCAATGTTGGATAAAGAAGAGTGTGTACTACCCGCCTTGGAAGACTTTGTGTATGTAAATAAAGAAATACTTTTAAAGTATGTAGTTCTAAAATAGGAGACATGGGGGAACAAGAAACAAGTCCAAGAGTCTTGGAAAATTGGACTCAAGAGACAATCATTAAAGAAACTGAAGTGGCACTCCAAAGAGAAAGTAGGGGAGTTGTTCCCTCATGTAGTGACTTGTAAGGATTTTGTGGGACAAAATTCTTGCTAAGAAGGGAGGTATGATTCATATGGATTCAAATCATGAATCATCTACATCAATTAAATGTTTTCTAGAACATGGAAATCCAAAAAAGCAAGTGGTTTTATCCATAGGATGAAATCATCTCTTTACAATAGGA
Source organism: Sequoiadendron giganteum (assembly GCA_007115665.2). Taxonomy (NCBI): domain Eukaryota; kingdom Viridiplantae; phylum Streptophyta; class Pinopsida; order Cupressales; family Cupressaceae; genus Sequoiadendron; species Sequoiadendron giganteum. The sequence continues at coordinate 154,352,329 of VCHN02000014.1, read as the reverse complement.
GAAAGTTATGAAATTGATTTGTCAAAAAAAAAACTATCATGGAAAAGTCAAAATTTTCATGGATGAAATAAAACCACAACCTAAAGATAATTGGTGATTCTATCACAACACAAGGAACATATAATTTGAAATGAACTAATTGTTGACTTATCAGTTGTATTTAGTTATCCTTGATGACAAAATATGTTGGCATGCTCTTTGGTATCTTAGATATTCTTTCAGAGGCTTTGATTTTGGTATTCATGTTTATGGTGATTCAAGATTTTAATGATATATTGACTCTTGATGTTTACTATTGGATCATATGGTGATACTTTTGGTTCATGGCATGCTCTTTCAGTTTCAGTTATTTACTTGATGGTACTGACATTTGACATGGTGTTCTTTATGTCAAGATATGCATAAGCTTCAGATATGTATCTTTGCTATCATGACAACCATAGGTATATTTAACATGCTTACATGTCATTGTGACATTCTCAAGCTAGAAGATTTAGTTTCAAGTATAATTTTGTTTATACATTTGTGCACTCTTATCTTGGACTGACATATTTAATAAGGTATGTGACACATTAGTTTCATCTGTGAGATAACATTTGATTCATGAAATCATAAATCATACATTGTTGCAAGGTATTGGACAGCATCATAGTAATGATTATTAGCTTCATAAAGGTAATACTTATGGCAATATGGTTTTAGTTGATATACATCAGGTTGATCATTATCAGTTGACAAGGGAATTATGTTTCATTTTTGGTTTGATGTCATTTTTGTGTCTAAGGCATATGTTCTTAACAATATATATGGTAATTAAAAAGAGACTCCATTACACGAGCCTAGACATCAATATCAACATCTAAAGGTGATCTTTTTTTAATGGGAAACTTGGTTTTGGAATCTTGTTTTATCACTTGTCAATTATAAATGTGTAAGTCAATTTAATGGCTTATTTAAAAGTCACTATGAAGTGACATGGCATCGACAGTTTGGTATGAGCTTATTGTTTCAGTTTATCAAAGCATATCGAGCTCTTATCAGGCATGTTAATCATATAGGATTTGGCATTTAATATTAAGAAAACCCTATTGGTTTTCCTTAAGCATTTGATAGAATTGATATTACTCCTATCGGGTTTTTGGTTTATTCACTTTGTGTAAAGTCTTGTGGAAATGATTCTTGGCAGCGACTATTCATTTTTTTATCTCACCAACTATGTGATGTGACTTCGACTAGTTGGATGGAATTATCAATGTGATAATTGTGTCACCATCTAAAAAGGTTGAATGAAATATTTGGTGGTAGCGACAGCTTGGAAATAATAATCAAAGTGATAATATTGTCGGCCTCCATGGTAAAGTCTTTGACAGCGATCTTAAAATCATTATGACTTTTGTTTATCACTTATGTCTTTGTTCATCGGACTTCAAATTTCATTTCACTTTGATAAAGGCGTCGATTGTAATTGGAAGTTAGGGAAAACGTTTTTGTTCATTCTTTTGCAAAGGTTCATAACCCTAACTGCCGCCATTGGAGTCTTGGTAACTGTTGATTCTCATTGGTTCAGTTGGCTGTAACAACATTGACAGGAAGAAAATCTCAATGTTTATTCAATGATGTGTATGGGTGCTAAGTTTGGTGTTTTACATTGGTTGAGGGCTCGAATGAGAAATAATATTTTTTGGTTTCTCCAACTAAGCACTTGTCAAAACCATCTAGTATTTTCATTGATTGATTTGCAGCATTATAAGGTAATTTTCTTTACTGGTTTAATGTTAGAATAGAAAGAGAGCTACTGGTTTTTGCTCAAATTTGAATAGGTAAAAATGGTTTGTTGAATATTGATTCAAAAGGGGATGCATTGCCTCAATTACATTTCTGTCTCTTTGTGGGTATTCTGAAAGTGCTGATCATTTTAGTTATTGGGTTCATGATGATGTGCATTCAGTTACAAAGTTTTACAGTGATAGTCGTTTATGTTTATATCAGCTTGAAAAATGTATGTGATGGAAATAGATGCCTCTCTATTTATTCTCCACCTGTCATCAAATTTGGAAGTCCTTGTGTAAATAGATTCATAAGGGTTTTCATTTCCTTCAATTCTTTTTTTGAAAAAGGAAAGATGATTTATTATTGGTGTTTCTTGGCATTTCTTGGATTATATGATTTTACTAGTGCAGATTTTTTCTATTGTCAGGTTATAGAAATCATAACTGTTATGACACACTGCCTTACCTAAAAACCCTTGGGTGAAGATTCAAAATAAAACAAAAATTTGGTGTCCGCCTTTCACAGCCTTTGAAGGGTTCTGATTCATTTCCTTAAAATGCAGTTTCTACCAAATCTCTTTGAGATATCTAGATGAAATCATTTTCATGGTGGATACATCATTGTATTTTTGGTAATCTTGAAAAATAACTGTCAGTTTTTTTGTCTTATCAAACCTTCGTTGAAGGTTCTAAAAAGTAGAATATTCAACTTGTAAAAGTGGGATATAAAGTGAGTGATCACTGTTGTTGCATGAACTATTCTTGAAAGACAGAAGTGATAACTTTTGTAAATGAAAATCTGAAAAGAGATAGTGAAAAAGCTTTGTAATAAAAGTGAAAACATGATGCAGAGTATGATCATAAAAACCTTATTTATTTAATATTTTAAGGATTCATGTTCAATATTTAGGGTATTAGATAGAGAGGCATGAGTGAGAAAAAATGAAACAGAGAGATCCTTTGTGTTATTGTAATTCTGTAAACTGAAAAGGGGTTGGTGATCCTTGAAATTGGTGTTTCAAAATAAGGGGTTGGTGATCCTTCAGATTGGTGTCTCAAATGAGGGGTTGGTGCTCCTTGAGTTGATGCTCAGAAATTAGCCTATAAGGCATTGTTAACAGTGTTTTTCAAAGAAGAGCTTGAAAGGCAGCAATTTAGGAGTGGTTTTTCTACCCCATAAGGGTTTTCCACTCGACATATCTTGTGTCTTATTGTTCATTTGTGGTTTCACTACTTTACTGTGAGAATGCTTTATTGTTCATTATTTAGCAATTACATTTCTCATTTCATTTTATGAATGATTTCATTCAGCTCATGAATGTACTTATCATTGAAATATTGAGAACAAATGTGTGCTATGGTTTATTTTCTAAAAAATCTTAAAATATGTTAAGACGTTGATTCACCCCACCCTCTCAGTGTCATTTTCACTCCAACAATTGGTATCAGAGCGTAGGGTCCTCTAATAGGTCTAAACAACCTAGGATTTATTCTGGTCTTGGAGTCTATTTAAAATGTTTCAAGCTCATGAAGGCACATCCGTGACTAGAGCTCCGTTATTTGATGGAACAGATTATGTATTTTAGAAAATTGGAATGGAAACATATCTAATTTCTATTGATCTCGATGTGTGGAGCATATTATTAAATGGGTACACTGTACCAACCACATTACCCACAACTACTCATGAAAAGAAAAAGTATGAAACTAATGCTAGAGAAAAAAATGCTCTCTTGTGTGCATTAACTAAAGATGTCTTTATTAAAGTCATGCATTGCAGTTCTGCTAAGGAAATCTGGGTTAAACTTGAAATGATTTATCAAGGAAATGAAAAAGTTAAATAGTCAAAAGTCTTTACTCTAAAACATCAGTTTGAGGAAATAAAAATGAGGGATGATGAAAAAGTGGCTGATTACTTCTTGAGAATTGATGAAATTGTCAATGCTATGAAAGGCCTAGGAGAAGATGTAAAAGAATTTGATGTAGTAACTAAGGTCATTAGAAATTTACTGCCTAAATTTGAAGCTAAGGTTTCTACTCTTGAAGAAAAAGAAACACTTTGACCAGCTTACCTTAGATAGTTTACAAGGTACTCTAACTGCCTATGAAATGAGAATCAGTAAAAATAATTCTACAGGAAAAGAAACTGCCTTTAACATTGAAAAGAAAGAAAAAGATGAGGATAGTGAGTCAGAATTTTCTGATTCTAAAGAATCCCATTTTGTTAGAAAGCTTAAAAAGGGATCTGGAAAATATAAGGGAAAACTTCCCTTTAAGTGTTTGAACTGTGGAAAAATAGGTCACTTTGCTGCAAAATGTCCCTATGGTGATCAAAACAGTGACAATGAGAAATCTGAAAAATAGCCTAAGAAAAAGGCCTATAAACCTAATCGAAAATTCAACTTCAAAAAGAAGAAGAGTTTGTTTAGTAAAGATGAAACAGACACTAAATCTGAAGATTATTTAGCTGAAGAAGATATAACATTATTCATGTCTGAAATCATTCAACAAGAAAATACAAACAATAATGATATTGAAGATGGTGAAGTAGATCTAGAAGGTGAACTGAAATGTGCTTTAAAAGAGATTAAAAAATTCAAAAATAAAATTTTGGCTCAAGAACAAAAATCTTCTCAAGCTCTTGCTCAAGAACAAACTTCAAATCAAGCAATAGTCTCTTTGAAGACTCAACTTGAAGAAGACAAGAGAGTTGAGGACTGTCTTCGTGTTGGTATAAGTTATAAAGATCAAGAAACACAAAAATGAGAAAATGAGATTGCTTCTTTAAAGAAATGTTTAGATAATGATTCCTTGTTAAAAGACTATCTCTTAAAGATTATATGATTATAAGTCAGAAAATTGAAGTTGAAGAATGTAAGAGGATAGCAGATGTTTTAAGGTTTGATTTGGAGATTAAAAATATTGAATGTCTAAAACTTGAAGGAGAGGTAGTTGCATTAAGAAAAGAGCTTGAAAGTTTCAAGGTTCCATCAAGGAAAATTCAAAAATTTGATCATAGTACTAATATATTGAATGAGATGTTGGGTAGACAAAAGCATTCTAAGGATCCTACAGGAGTGGGATATGAGGTTGGACAAAGCTATGCCAAAGAATCTAAAAGAGTGTCTGCTATTGCAGATGGAAAAAAATTTACACCAAGAATGAAGGTTGATCTTGGTCACCATGTTGTTGCACCGAAGAGTGTAGAGAAAGAAAAATCAGAGGATACCACTTCTGCTAGGAGACAATTCAAAGGTACTCATAGAGATAGGAGAAATTTCTTTAGATCTTCACATCCTTGGCATGATCATTCATTCAAGTATAATCATTCTTTTCAAGGATATTGTTATGTTTGTAATGACTATGGTCATAACACAATTAATTGCATAAGATGGTCAAATAAGAATCATTCTAATGTCTCTAGAAATGAGAATGTGGTGTGTTACAACTGTAACAATTCTGGTCACTTAAGAAGAGATTGTAGAATAAATACAAGTGATAATAATGTAGGGAACAATGTTGGAAATGTCTATAGGAAGTAGTATGTTCCTCAGAACAATCACAAAGCCATTTGTTTTAAATGTAATAACATTGGGCATAAAGTACAACAATGCAGATTGAATAGAAAGACAAGTACTTTAAGCAAACAAGTGAAAAAGTCTACATTAGTGTAGAGAAGAAAGAGAAATGAAGATGAAAAGAAGAGCAATAAAGATGAATGTGTGAAAACTCCTTGTGCACTACTTGCACATGTGATACCATCCAGATCTTGAGAAGAAGAAAATACTTAAAGGGACTCTATGGTAACTTGTTTTACCCCTTTTAATTCTAGAATGAGGTATGACAGCATGCATATGATATGGGAAGTTTATGAGAGCCTTGGATATAACAGATATCATCATGTTTATTACTCTGTGTATAACTGATCAGCTTTACAAGTTGTTAAGGAATTCAAGTTTGAAGTGCATTGACAGTCCTTTGGTGAGTTTGATGCTTCGATGGCTCAATTGATAAGGTGCACGTTGACTACATACAAGAGATAGTTAAGTTGCTTATCTTTGATGTCTTGAAATCATTCATTAATATTGGTATTGGTGGATTCTAGTTTAACCATTCATAAGGTGCATGAGTTAGCTGATGTCAATATATTTCCATGAGATAATGGTGGCTTGGACTGTGAAGCAATATTCATTCTTTTTCTTTGTCATTAAAGCTTGTTATCTTGATTGATCAATCTCATCATTGCTTGACAATTTTATATCATGCTTAACAGTTACTTGTTTTGCACATATTATAATGCTTGGTTTAACTTATATGAGTGAAGTTTCAATGACAGAGCATGATAAGACAGTGAATTGTTAATTGTTTAAGATGTTAGTACAGTATATGGCATGTAATGATAGTGGCAGCTAGTTGAAAGGACAATGACAGTGAATTTTTCTTGAAATTGAGTTTTGTGGTGATGTGCTTCGAAGTTTCCCGTAACATTTCATGGTTGGAACACAAGTATTGATGATTGTTGCAGGGTCATATTGACAGTGATTTGTATGTTTCCTATCTATGATAGATTTTAGTATGCTGATAGTATGGTATACATGATTTTTGTTATGACTTGCACAACTTTCATAAAAGACAATACTTTGACAATGAAATATTTGTTTTGGTCTAACAGTGCTTTGCTATTACTTGGCAGTTCAAGTTTTCATGGTCTTTAGCTTGCAGGTGACAGTACTTTATTGATTCTTGCATGATATGGTGTCTAAAGAAGTTTGATATTTGTCATCTTATGAGTTTCAGTTGAAAATGTTTACATTCTTCATGGAGGTGCAATAATGTGATCATCTATATCATTTCAAAAGATAGATAATCTAAGGTATAGTGAAGATCAGAGATTCAGAGACTTAGGGTAGTTAGATAATGGATTTCTAGATCTGTGTATACAATGGAAAGTGTTTTGTTACTATGTGTTATTGATTAGATTTGAGTCTTTACTCATCTGCAATATGGTTTACAAATGGAGTGGTGAATTTATTGTGTGTTTGCAATGGATTGAAAGTGTTTTCAATAACGCATTTGGATTATTTGACAATGCTCTTGTTGTTTTTGAAAAAGAGTAATAATACCAGTTTTGATGGAGCTTCTTTGTAGGGGGAGCTTGTTTCTATATGTTCTTATTTCCAGCTCTCTTATATATTTTCAGGTTGTTTCTCTTATTGTTTTACTTGTAGTTGGTTCATACATTCTTTGTTGGCTTCTCATTTATGGTTGCATTGCATTTATTTGTCATTGAGGCAAAAAGGGGGAGAGTAATTTGTGTTTTGACATCAAGGACAAAGGGGCATTTTTTTGACTTCTCAATTGTCTTTGGTTGTCCTTGATGATAAAATCTGTTGGCATGCTCTTTGGTATCTCGGATATTCTTTCACAGCCTTTGATTTTGATATTCATGTTTATGGTGATTCAAGATTTTAATGATATATTGAATCTTGATGTTTACTGTTGGATCATATGGTGATACTCCTGGTTCATGGCATGCTCTTTCAGTTTCAGTTATTTACTTGATGGTATTGACATTTGACATGGTTTTCTTTATGTCAGGACATGCATAAGCTTCAGATATGTGTCTTTTCTATCATGATAGCCTTAGGTATATTCAACATGCTTACATGTCATTGTGACATTCTCAAACTGGCAAATTGAGTTTCATGTATACTTTTGTTTATACATTTGTGCACTCTTATCTTGGGCTGACAGATTTAATAAGGTATGTGACACATTTGTTTCATCTGTGAGATAACATTTGATTCGTGAAATCATAAATCATACATTGTTGCAAGGTATTGGACAACATCATAGTTGTGATTATCAGCTTCATAAAGGTAATGCTTATGGCAATATGGTTTCAGCTGATATTCATCAGGTTGATCATTATCAGGTTGACATTATCAATTGACAAGGGAATTATGTTTCATTTTTGGTTTAATCATTTTTGAGTCTAAGGCATATGTTCTTAACAATATATATGGTAATTAAAAAGAGACTCCATTACACAAGCCTATACATCAGTATCAACATCTAAAGGTGATCTTTTTTTAATGGGAAACTTGGTTTTGGAATCTTGTTTTATCACTTGTCAATTATAAATGTGTAAGTCAATTTAATGGCTTATTTAAAAGTCACTATGAAGTGACCTGACATCGACAGTTTGGTATGAGCTTATTGTTTCAGTTTATCAAAGCATATCGAGCTCTTATCGGGCATGTTAATCATATAGGATTTGGCATTTAATATTAAGAAAACCCTATCGGGTTTCCTTAAGCAATTGATAGAATTGATATTACTCCTATCGGGTTTTTGGTTTATTCACTTTGTGTAAAGTCTTGTGGAAATGATTCTTGGCAGTGACTATTCATTTTTTTGTCTCACCGACTATGTGATGTGACTTCGACTAGTTGGATGGAATTATCAATGTGATAATTGTGTCACCATCTAAAATGGTTGAATGAAATATTTGGTGGTAGCGACAGCTTGGAAATAATAATCAAAGTGATAAATTGTCAGCCTCCATGGTAAAGTCTTTGACAGTGATCTTAAAATCATTATGACTTTTGTTTATCACTTATGTCTTTGTTCATCGGACTTCAAATTTCATTTCACTTTGATAAAGGCGTCGATTGTAATTGGAAGTTAGGGAAAACATTTTTGTTCATTCTTTTGCAAAGGTTTAGAACCCTAACCGCCGCCATTGGAGTCTTTGTAACTGTTGATTCTCGTTGGTTCAGCTGGCTGTAACAGCATTGACAAGAAGAAAATCTCAATGTTTATTCAATGATGTGTATGGGTGCTAAGTTTGGTGTTTTACATTGGTTGAGGGCTCGAATGAGAAATAATATTTTTTGGTTTCTCCAACTAAGCACTTGTCAAAACCATCTAGTATTTTCATTGATTGATTTGTAGCATTATAAGGTAATTTTCTTTACTGGTTTAATGTCAAAATAGAAAGAGAGTTACTGGTTTTTGCTCAAATTTGAATGGGTAAAAATGGTTTGTTGAATATTGAGTCAGAAGGGCATGCATTGATTCAGTTACATTTCCTTCTCTTTGTGGGTATTCTGAAAGTGTTGATCATTTTAGTTATTGGGTTCATGATGATGTGCATTCGGTTAAATTTTTTTGCAGTGATAGCCATTTCTATTTATATCAGCTTGAAAAATGTATGTGATGGAAATAGATGCCTCTCTGTTTATTCTCCACCTATCATCAAATTTGGAAGTCCTTGTGTAAACAGATTCATAAGGGTTTTCATTTCCTTCAATTCTTTTTTCGAAAAAGGAAAGATGACTTATTATTGGTGTTTCTTGGCATTTCTTGGATTATATGATTTTGTTGGTGCAGATTTTTTCTATTGTCAAGGTATATAAATCATAACTATTATGACACTCTACCTTACCTGAAAACCGTTGGGTGAAGATTCAAAATAAAACATAAATTTGGTGTCCACCTTTCACAGCCTTTGAAGGGTTCTGAGTCATTTCCTTAAAATGCAGTTTCTACCAAATCTCTTCGAGATAGTCAGATGAAATCATTTTCATGGTGGATACATCATTGTATTTTTGGTAATCTTGAAAAATAACTGTCAGGTTTTTTGTCTTATCAAACCTTTGTTGAAGGTTCTAAAAATCATACTATTCAATTTGTAAAAGTGGGATATAAAGTGAGTGATCACTGTTGTTGCATGAACTGTTCTTGAAAGACAAAAGTGATAAATTTTTTAAATGAAAATCTGAAAAGAGATAGTGAAAAATATTTGTAATAAAAGTGAAAACATGATGCAGAGTATGATCATAAAAACCTTATTTATTTAATATTTTAAGGATTCATGTTGAATCTTTAGGGTATTAGATAGAGAGGTATGAGTGAGAAAAAATGAAACAGAGAGATCCCTTGTGTTATTGTAATTTTGTAAACTGAAATGGGGTTGGTGCTCCTTGAAATTGGTGTTTCAATATAAGGGGTTGGTTCTCCTTCAGATTGGTGTCTCTGAATGAGGGGTTGGTGCTCCTTGAGTTGGTGCTCATAAATTAGCCTATAAGACATTGTTAACGTTTTCAAATAAGAGCTTGAAAGGCAGGAGTTTAGGAGTGTTTTTTCTACCCCATAAGGGTTTTCCACTCAGCATATTGTGTGTCTTATTATTCATTTGTGGTTTCACTGCTTTATTGTGAGAATTCTTTATTGTTCATTGTTTAGCAATTACATTTCTCGTTTTAGTTTATGAATGATTGCATTCAACTCATGAATGTACTTATCATTGAAATATTGAGAACAAATGTGTGTTATGGTTTATTTTCTAAAAAATGTTAAAATATGTTAAGACACTGATTCAGCCCCCCCCCCCTCTCAGTGTCATTTTCACTCCAACACTAACTTTGGTGCTTCCAATTCCAAATTAGAACCTTCTAGTGCATGCGAACGATTCCAAACATGAATAGAAATATGTCACAAAGCTAGTGCAAGTGTTTGGAGGATTTGTAGAGTGATGTACATGAGAGAAAGGATAATATAGTTGTAGGGGATTGTGCATATTCTATAGCGAGTAGCTAGAAAGATAACCAGTTGTCTTCCCTCATTGTAGTTGTGTTGATAATTAAGAATCAATAGATGGATATATTTTTCAATAGGAGTTGCTTTTCCCTTTAAAGGGTATTTTCCAAGATAAAAATTATGTGATGTGTTGTTTAGAATCTTTCCCTCAAGTTTATTTATTCTAACACAGTAGTTCTCCATCATAACCATCATTTTTTATTAAATCAAGTAGAATGGCAGTTTATTTTAGTTATTTCATAGTTCCTACAACTTGTTTATTGAAATTAAGGATTAAAAACTCAGAGTAATTAAACCCATTGCTTCTCAAGAAAGGATGACTGAATCAATAGAACTTTGATCATCCAAGTGGAACCTTTGAACATAATTCTAGAATTGCTAAATATATATTTTTTGATTTTTTGATATTTAGATATTTTAAATTTTCATCTCCATACTAGAATTCTCCCTTGAGGATTTATATGAGTGACTTGATGGTTTTCTTTAGAATTCGTTGAAATAACTTGAGTTTGTTAGTGACCAAAGTTTTTTATAATGCATATCTAAACTTTGAATGTCAAGTTATGGGTTTAATTATGACCCCAACAAATGGAGATACTAAAAATGAATAACTCTAACCAACATTTTTTGTTTTTTAATAGTTTGTTCCTTATCCAATTATGGATTTCAATTTCCAAAGAGGACATGGGCCATTCCCAAGTCTATCAACTATTTGGTTCTCACTAGGAACCCTTACTATTTTTTTTTTAAATAATAATTTTTGTTTAATAAAGCTATATAATAGTTGAATCCAAAGCATAAAGGTCATGTAAAAGGAATACATACTTTCTACAAAGTTTTCCTATTTTTAATATGTTAATTGAGATAAGTTCTATTTTGTTTAACTATTCACTAAATGATTTTGTATTGTTCAAAGTTTTGACCAATTACTACTTATAATACATTTAGTTCCACAACTACTATTTTTCCTTTGAATTACCAGCCTAATCTAGATCATGTTCATGAACAACATGAACATATGAAAACTACAAAAATATGGAATACAATAATAGTTGATTATCTAAATCTATTGGCAACTCCCTATTTTAAGAGTAAGGCTTTTGAGCTAAGGTTGTTCCAAGACCAATTCTGCATATATTATGGTATAGTTTTTTTTTTTCTCTCCCAAATGATTGAGAACTATTAATGTTACCTTCAATGAATTAACTAAACATTTTGATACATACTCTAACTATGGTTCATACAAAAAGCATGTAAGGTTGAACCATAGTTGGACTCTAGAAGAAATTTAGTTTGTAGGTTTAAATAAACATTTTGATACATAGTCTAATTATAGTTCATACAAAAAGCATGTAAGGTTGAACCATAGTTGGACTCTAGAAGAAATTTAGTTTGTAGGTTTAATTAAACATTTTGATACATAGTCTAACTATAGTTCATACAAAAAGCATGTAAGGTTGAACCATAGTTGGACTCTAGAAGCAATTTAGTTTATAGGATAAATCATGTGTGCATGAACTTAATGAGCAAATCAATATCCTTGTATAACCAAGGGGCCCTTTAATATATTTGTTTGTGATGTGCCTTGTTTACAAAATTGATCATAAAATACCCAAGAGAACAAGATTAGCTCACATATTCCCCAAAGGTTCTCTAATGCTTCTTGGCTCGTTTTTACAAATATTCAACAAGTAACAATATGCCAAAAAAATATACAAACTAGCCCCATTTTAATCAATATCTATATATGATCTTCCACTTGATTCATATCCATCTTAAGAATTGGATTGACTTCTCAAACTTCCAAGCAAAAATTATGTAGTATTTTTGGTGGATATACCCACTATTTTCTCACTAGCCTTGAGATCATTGAGATGATCTTGTTTTCTTGGTCCAATTCTACATTTATGATTTTTTATGAAATAGTTTCAATTTCTCAAAAACCACAAATCATGCATTGAGAACCTTTTATACATGCATGCAGAGCTTTACACTTTCCCTCATATTTCTATATTTTTTATATTTGTGCTAAAATATTAACATCCAATCTACACACTTTATCACATACTCCATGTTTACATTGTTGCAAGGTGTGACCCTTGGTCTCCTCTTCCTATGGTAGGTGTAGTCCAGCACGATGCTTGGGCTTCGTGACATGGTTTAACCACATCCTATAGATCTAGATCTTGTATAAATTTAGCGGTTGTATCAGGCATTAATAGATCGGTATTTTGGTGCAATGACAACTACCTGTGCAACAATTGGTATCAGAGCTGAGGTCACAGGTTTGAACTCCGCGCTTGCACTGGGGGGGATTGTTGTAAGGTGTGACCCTTGGTCTCCTCTTCCCGTGGTAGGCGTAGTCTAGCATGATGCTTGGGCTTCGTGACATGGTTTAACCACCTCCTGTGGATCTGGATCTTGTATAAATCCAGTGGCTATATCAAGCATTAATAGGTCAATCTTTTGGTGCAACGGTAGTCGCCTGATCTAAAAAGAAGTCAAAAGTTTGAAGGTTTACAAAATTGTTCATAATTTTATGGGTTCCACTACGAATAATTGAATTTCCCACTATAAATATGAAATTGGAATTAGAGAACACACATCTATTAAAAGTACTGAAGTTTGTATTTTATATAAACTTGTACCTACCAAGTAGCAAGTATTTAACCTTCACAATGACAAATATAAAATGATAAGAGGACCACCATATAGAAAAAAAAGAGGTTGCCACTTCAAATTTGAAATTGGGAATGATCACATGGTAAACATTTTAATTTTAGTGATTAAGCATAGTTATTAAATGAGAGAAGAATGTTGACCAACATGCAAATCTTAGGTAAAATAAAATAAATATGGAAAACATTTGATGTAAAATTTGGGGGTTGGATATGTTATTAGTACATATGTACATGCATACATATATGTCTAAAAATAGTAGTAAAGTTCATAATACAACATAACATGCATATAACAAACAAAACAATCATAAAAATACTACTTCAATGTCAATTTGTCAAACTACAATGTCATGATAGATATTCATTGTTCAAAATTAAAATTGAAATCAACAATCATTGTCATATATTGCTCTTCATAAAGAGCATCATTATTAGCATTAGATGATGTATGCAGATTAGAAGAACCAAAAGGAGTGTCATCTAGCATAGGCACGAAAAGTATGTTGGCTATCTTCCTCAAATGAAAATAAAAATTGTCAAGAAATATTAGTATCTAGGTCAGGCTATGCTAGCTTTACATGCCAAAACTTCATTTCCCCTTTAACATAATATTTTTTATGCATAAAAAGGTGCCAATTAGAATTGATGTGAAATAACTCCTCTACATTTTTATTGAGTGGATGAAGGAAAATGTACTTTGATTCTCATCACATGATGATGTAAGCAAGGGGTGCTTTCAACTACATCAAGAGATTAATATCTTTCACATGGCCTTTGAGAGGCATATAACAAGATTAAGATGCGCTTACAAACTCAACTTATCCCCAAACACACACCTAAAGGCTTGTAGCCTCAAAACCCAAATTTTGAAGATATATTTTGGAGAAGGCCATACAAAGGCCAACCAAACACCAACAAAGGCTTACCAAAAAACATCAAACAACATACCCACAGATCCAATAAGTTTTCCTTGACACAATATTGAGAATCAATAGTCTACCCCTGTTTTAGGCTACTTAATTAGCCCTATTTCCAAAGGAAGTACCTCGTGAACACTTTGTTCTCACCCAAACTCAATTGATAGAGTTAAATTGTGTTACAAACAATAAGTTCCCCCATTAGATCAAATATCCAAGTCTTCTAGGATGTTGATCCACCATACCCTCACTTTACATGCAAATAACCTAGGGTTTATTGAAAATCTAATCACCTGGGATTATCAGACCCAACCAATTATTCCAACACTTCAAAATCACCCTACAAAAACTCACTCTACTCTCATTTGGATAGTTCCATCAATATTTCATCAAAACCCCTCTCTAACTCACCATTTTCACATGGAAAAGTGCACTATTTAGCCCTAGGGCATCATCTCAAACCAACCAACTTGAATCCTCTACCTATAGAATCATGTGGACACCTAAATAACAATTTTTTTGGACCCATTCCATGAGCTACAGTAGTTACAATAAGTGGAATGGGTCAATTTGACATTTTAGAAGGCAACCAACCCAAAATACAGAGTTTACAAGGCTACTTCAGAAAATTTAAGAGAACTCCCACAAATCTTAATGATAGACTCTCAAACTTGGTGCAAAAGATGGCTAGAACATGCCTCTATAAAATTTAATGAACTTCAAAGCATGACTCAAGCTGTACAGGCCGTAAAAATCTAGAAAAGTGCACAATAACTATGAATTTGCAGAAAAAACTCGTTGTATAGATATGGATGATTCAAAATAAACCTCAACAACTGACGCTCGAGCCTTCTAAAGGTTTTTATACATATTATTTTAAAAAACTAACCAATTGTTGATGGTGAAAATGACACGCACAATGTTAAAACAAAATATTTCTACTCTATTTCTCCTAAAAAAGAAAGACAACATATAGTAGCCTAACTCCCAAGATCCTGGTAGTTGGTTCTCAACTGTCTGGTGTCACTCAATCAGTTCATGCAACTAAAATATTCAAGGGGCCTGTGCTGGTAACAAAAGATTCAAGCAATGACTCATTTTACTGAACTGTTTTAGTAAATCGATGGGGTTTCAAACAAAAGAAAAAGATAGATCAAAGGGTAAACCAGTAAGTATGAATCAAATTTATCTAGCATCCGGACATATATCTTCAACAATGAATGTTTTTCCAATCAGATCAAGAAAACCATAAGATGACACAATCTATAGAATAATCTATACCATTGCATACATTTTAGGTGCTTAATTAACTTCACAATTACACATCACAAATATTTCAAGGATTTCAAAACAACACACATTCATTCATCATCAAGATTATAGATCAATAGACTTCAATAAATTTAATTCAATGATAATCTAGCAAGATAATCCTTAAATCTGGTTTCTTCTAATGACTTTCATCACATAAGAAACTAGCATGCTTCAGCACAATCACTGGCATTCAGATAGATTATAACTTATCAGCCTTATCAAATAAAACAACATTCTAACACCATATTGCGTAAACCTGTAATTCTATTAACTGTAAAAAAAGATCAAGTACAATGTATCTCAGTAATCACTACAAAATTTTATCTCCTAATCTTAGGTAAGCCAATTCTATTCTCAATTAGCCGACCCTTACAATATGATACCCATAGGGTATTTATAGATATACAAAAGTTTGAACTCCACTTCTATTTTAGGTTATCCACCTTTTCAAAAACTAAAATTCTCTTAGAAACTCAGATCAATTTGATCTTGAGTTCTTACATTAGACATTTTGTTAAACTAGAGAATAGAAAATAGAAGAGAAAAAGAAGTCATGTGCTCCAAAACTGTCAGTGTTGCATGCAAGGGAGAAGGAAATCATGCATGTGAAGCTAGATCTGCAATGAACTCATCATAACTAGCGAAGACTTGCTATAACACATCTAATTCTGGCCCATCAACCCAGCTATCTTCAAATTTGATTCGCTCCAACTCTGCTGCAGCAAACCCTTTCATATCTTTTATCTTTACCAATTCTCTTCTTGCAGCTTTCATTTCTTTCTTGACATCCATTAGCTGATCTATCATCAAATCTTCTCCATCGTCTCCTTTTTGCATGAGTTCTCTAAATCTATCATCCCATTTCTCTTTGATCTGACTCAAAGACATGCCTTCTTTTGTTAATACATTTGCATCTACAATAATAGCAATGACTGCTTCCAACTCCTCATATTGTTCAGTCAAATTATTAACAGCATCTTGGACCTCATTCCTATGTTTACACAAGAAATATGTCCTGAACTGGAGTATATGAGAGGTCTTCTCCATAAAATCCTTATTGTCCTCCTCAAGTATTGATTGTTCAAGAAGAGTAGTTAAAGGCAATGTACTAACCTTTTCTAATTTCTGACTATACTCTTTATACTCCTCTTCTTGTTTCTCCGATGCTTCAATATATTGTTGCATTTCTCCTATTAACTCTTCTGTCCCTTTAATAATCTCAAAACCTTCAATCAAAAATTCACTTACTTCCTGATTCAACTTGTCTACCCATTTGTCTACCATCTTCGCTTTCCCTCTTACCTGCACCAAATCATCTACCTCCTTTTTGCTTAACAAAATAGGAGTCTCAATGGCTGTTACCTATTGTGATCTCGGAGAGGAAACACTTTTCAAAAATGAATGTAATTGATCCAACTGAGCCTTCAGCTCATCTTTCTTTTGTTTTTCCTTTATCATTCTTGACTTGGTTGTTGAAGCCACCACATTAATTAGGTTCATTTGTTGATTCCTAGTGGGCCTTCCCAAGTTGACAGTACTCAACTGATAATCTATTAGCTGCATGTCCCCTACCTCCTTTTTTATCATTGGCATGGCACACTCAACAACAATCTCTCCTTTGTCCGTGAGTCTAGTAGAGTGTAGGACTTTGACCTTCTTTTTAGGCCTCTCTTGTTTGATCTATTTTCCTCATATCCTCCCAATTGAGAGGTTGTGAAGGTGTTACTGCCCTTTTTTGCAAATCCAATTTTAGCCAAGTGGGAGCACATGGAGTAGTAGTCATCATAGAGGAAGAAGAAATAATGGTAGAAGGTGGTTGCATATTCACTTGGGGTTGAGAGTCAACCCTTGATTTCTCTTGTTGTTCTTGCACTATATGCATGTGCACAAGCCTTTCAGCCTCTTCCTTATCTTTATGTTCTTGTATCTTTTTATCTTCCTCTTCTTTCTTCAACCTCTCTTCCTCCAATCGATCTCTCTCCACTTTTTCCCTTTCCATTCTTTCCTTTTCCAATCTGTCCTTCTCTAGAGCTTCTTTTTCTTGTTTCTCTTTTTCTAAAGCCTCTAGTCTTTCTTTTTCCAACCTTTCCGCCTCTAGAGCCTTAAGTTTTTATGCCATCGCTTCTTCTTCTTGCTGCTTCTTAACCAACTCTTCGGCATTCTTTCCCTTTTCCAATCTGTTTTCTTCTTCATCCTTTTGGCGAGCTTCCTCTTCAAGTTTCAACTTAGCAATCAAGATTTCTTTCTCCCTCCAGTTTCTTGCCTTCTCTTCTTCAAGGTCATGAATCTTTTGTATGAGTTCCAACTTGTCATTCTCTTCCTTAACCTTGAGTTCATACTCTTGTTGTCTTTTTTATTTCTCTACTTCATCAGCTGCTGCCTTAGCTTCAATTTGTTTGGCTTTTCATTGTTGTTGGTGCAGTATAGCATCAGCTTGTACCTTGGCATCAATTTCCTTTTATTTCTCTAAGGCTGCAGCCCTTGCATCAGAATCCTTTTTCGCCTCTTCAAAAAATTTCCATTGATCTTCTTGTGTCAAAACCTGCTCAGTATCCTCCTCTAGAGGCACATTTTCTTGCATATCTTTTTCTGACTCAGTCTTATCTGAATCTATCCCAACATCATGAATTTCCTTTTCCATTTCTTTTCCCTTTCCAGCCTCATCCATACTATGCATAACTCCCTTTTGAATTTCTTTACTCTTCTTCCTTGTAAGTGGGACTTGTGTGGATGATTCACCTAATGTAGGTGTTGAAACAGTTGATCCCTTTTGTACATCCTCTTCTTGTATATCCTCTTCATCATCTACCGCCTCAAGTTCTATCTCTTCGATGTCTACGGGAAAGAACTCCAATGGCTCTTTAGGAGGTGTCCTCCTTTTGATCCTTTTGTATCCCTTACCCTTTTTAGGGGCTGGTCCTTGAGGTGCTTTGGTTCTTAACACCAACCAGTTAAAACTCCTATCCAATACTGTCCTTCAAATCTGCTTAATCTCAATGGTTTCTTCAGCATCCCAGTCAATTGGATCCAAGCTCTTGGTGCCAATGTTCAAAGCTTCATAGGATGGATCCAATACAATTCCATCATCCACCAAAGTGTCAGGAATGTTATCTTTAACACCAAGCTCTGACATGAGTGAGACAGACAATCCTTCATAATTCTTCTTTCTTAGATCATACTCATCTTATCAGTCACTCCAAAAGTCTTCTAACAAATTAAAATGCTTGTCAAATACCGAAGGTAACAAAGCATGCATCTTACCCTTTGGATCAAAGTGCCTACGGGCTGTGTGTAAACCTAACTTCAATTATATCAATTCACTATAGACCACCTTTGCTCCTACCAACTGTTGACAACAATACTCACCCAACTTCATGGGGAACTTGTGACATCTTGTTTTATGCTTTATTCCAAACCAAGCATTAACTTCAAGAGCCTAATATACAAACTCCATCAGCACTATTCTGTTATTGCAACACCTTGGAAGCAAATGTGGATGGCTTTCAAAACCAACTAACATCAAATATGTGAATTTTGGGTATTGAATGTACCGACATCCCCATTCAGCTATGAATTCCATGGCTTCTTGACTCAACCTATACCCTGCATCTCCATTCAATTGGTTGATGACTACATATATGAATGCATCATTGACTCTCCTGAAATGAGTCTCAAAAACTTGTAAAGACAACTGGTCATAGTGCTCCCACACTTTCTTCTGTCCATCCAATGCTCCCATTATTCCCACTTTGTTTAAACCTAGAAAGATACCCAACCTTGTTGTTGCATACACAATATAAGAGGTCATAAAGAAACACTTAGTCTGCCTGATGTTGGTCAGTTGATCATGAATAGCATTTGACACAATCATCGGCCAATCAACATGTTGGGCTCCATTTAAGATTGTCTGGATGAAAGGAAACATCCACTCCTTGAACTGAAATGTATCTCTCTTCCCAAAAACTCTAGATAGCATCATGATTATATCTGATATCTCTTTGTAGAAACCTACCCTCTTTGGCTGGTCTGCAAGCTTGCTTAAAGATTTCTTTCTAATCTTCAACCACTTCTTGTTCAAATGAGACTTATTGGAGTCCTTATACTGACTATATTTCTCCAAGGCCTCTGCCTCATCCAACTGCACCAACTTCTTAGGATCCAAGACATTGAATATATCTTGAAATGCTTGAGGAGTAAGATCAATGATCACATTATTTTGTGAATCCATGCATAGTCTTGTAGCAGGATTGTAGGCACTTGTTGCTGTTAAGATCAACTCCAGGCACTGGATTGACAAAGGAAACACAGTAATATGAGCCAGACCAGAATCAACAATTCTTTGTGTTCTTCCTATTACATCTTCCCTTTCTGCAAAGGTATCTGCTTATAGCTCTTCAAAATTGTACTAGCCCAAATTTGTATCGGTGATGTCCGACCAATCTGATTCTACTTTGTTGACTTTGATAACAGGACTCCTGTGATTATACCTCAAGGTATAAGGCAATTGTTCAGGCTTGATTTTCTTTGGTTTAGGCATTCCCTTTGATGTCCCTGTAGGCCAGTTTCTTTGACAAGCTTCTCCTGATGTTCCTGACATTTTCTAGCTTTCCTACCACAAAAACCTCTAATTAGATCTCTGAATATCATCATAAAACATGCTTTAAAACCATACCCTTCATTTATACATCGGAGGTGAAACCAGGCAGAAACATATTCTAAATAGTCTCTTTTAACACACTGCCAGAATCAGAGTCGAAACTGGAATGATAACTCTACTAACAATAAGCGAGCTCGGAGTCGGAACTGGAATGATAAATCTACTAACAAGAAGCGGGCTCAAAGTCGGAATTGGAATGATAACTCTACTAACAAGAAGTAGGCTCGGAGTCGGAACTGGAATAGCGATCGGAACTAAAACCAGAATGGAAACTAATTCGGGTTCCTTCAGATTTTCTATTTTTTTCATATTTGGGTTCGATTCCGCTCCCGCTTCCGCCAGGTAAACATTTTTATAAAGTAAAAGCTCCTCACTATGGGCGGAGCTGGAGACGGGATTGAAATAGAATCGAAACCTTTTGGAAAACATAATTTTCAAGTTCAAAAATGATTCTGATCCCGCTTCCGACCAAGTTGACCATGACGTCATAAACGACTTCATCAATTTAATGCAGAACTTCATGGTTTCAAACTAGATGATTCTCAAAACGACATGGGGCTAACCTAAACTTCGATACAACCATACCCATATGACCAGGGGCGACTGTATCCTAGGGCATCATATTTTAATCTTTTAAATGTGATCACAGAAACACATGAAACCCTAATCTAGATAATACGATAAAACTAGGGCACAGATTAACCCTTCCTATTTAAACCTAACGAATGCGTAAATGAAAACCTGAGTAAAACAACAGATCACAATAAACCCTAAACTACTATAAAAACATTAATTTAATCTACCTTACTGTAAATCCCTAATCCAACTAATGCCATTTAAAACCCTCAATTAATCTAAATTACTGTAAATCAAAATAGCACGGCGCAATCATGACTAAAACGTGAAAGCGACCGTGCCCTAAAACACAAAGAACTAATAAATAAATTTTAAAAAAAGAAAACAAACAAAAGCAAAAGAAACAAAGAATAAACTAGACAAACAAAATAAAGCAAGAACCTACTCAAATAAACATACCAAGAACCACGAATTCGTTTAAAACGAAATGATTCAAAGCACAAGCAAACATGAAAAACATAACAGTAAATAAACGAAGAACA
Source organism: Sequoiadendron giganteum (assembly GCA_007115665.2). NCBI lineage: Eukaryota > Viridiplantae > Streptophyta > Pinopsida > Cupressales > Cupressaceae > Sequoiadendron > Sequoiadendron giganteum. The sequence goes on along the minus strand of VCHN02000014.1, from coordinate 154,331,269 downwards.
ACAACAATAAGAAACCCTACCTTGAACACAAAAGAACCCAGCTAACCTTCTGAACTGATTCACAGGCAATAATCTTCTCCTCGTTCAATCGATTCGCTCACATGAACTCCGTCGCTACTCTTCCTTGCTCTTCAAGTTTTTAACAATTATAATAATGATACGTTTAATCCTTAATGAAGGTAAAAATCAGAGTTCTTACCTACGCTAAGCTACTATCATTAATGCATTAAATGCAATTGGGCGGAGTCGGAACTAAAAGAGAACGAACACTTCACTCCAGTGTGACTTCAGTCCAAAAAGTCAATGACCCAAAAGAGGCGGGGGCGGAATCAGAATGGAGACTGATTCAGAAACTTAAGAAATTTCCTAACTTCGCTCCCCTTCCAGTTTCGGGTCTGCCAACAAAGCACAACTTTTCAATAAACGCCAACTTAACGCCCACTCTGGCTTCGGGTCCGATGAAGACAAAACAAAAGGTCAAAAGAAAAGACTATCGTGATGGGGCCCGGAACGAGTTTTGATCGAAGTTTCAGAACTTGATTTGGTTCCTCTGATTTCGACAGACTAAACCAAAATAAACAAAGTGCTAAAAGCAAAAGACTCCAGACTTTGTTTGAAAAACAACAAGAGATAAAAACTAACAAAGGGGGACCCATTTTGACCAAGGCAAAAGATGGGGTGGTTATGCAAGGCATAACAAATGGCGACTCGGCTGGGAAAATGGTTTACCCATTTTCAAAATACCCAAATAAAATTTAAGTCACCCAAAAACTACTTGGTTTATGAAGCATACTAACTTGAATAAGATTAGATATATGTAGGATAAGTTTGAGCTAGAATCTCAGATGTATGTGCTCATGATTTATTTATGAATCTGAGTGTGTGCCTATTTTATGCATCATTCTTTGCAAGTACTTTCTCTGTTTGTGAACAACTATACCTTAAGATTCAAGCTACATAGGTTGAGTCTTTTAGCTATCGTGCAGTAAAATCCTGGGAATTGCTCTGCTGCCAAATAGGCATCCATAGCCCCAATGGAGATACCTCTAGTTCTCTCAAAGCATTGCTCTACTGCCAGACAGGCATCCATAGCCCCGATAGAGATACTTGATCACCCACTTGATATTGAGTTTTCCTTTCTTTCTTTCTTCTTCTCTTTTTTTTTTAAAACCTTGCTTGTGGAAATCTTTTATGCACCTTTCTCAAAACTCAAATTCAGTGAATCTAAAATGTGGGTTGAGAACTACTATGGATTTCGTGATAGTCTTAGAATCATATTTTTCACTTGACTCAAAAGTAGAGTCATTCTAAAATAGATAAGCATTTACTTATGCAGATGTTTTATCTAATTTGGTGGCAGATCTTTGATCACAATTCATGAGATATTCACATTATATCTTCCATCCTTAATAACTTTTCCAACCCAAACTAGAATGGTCATAAAACATAAGTTTCATAATGAAATCCTTCTCAATGATTATAATAAGAATACCTAAACCAATTTCTCTCTTAGTACCAATAGTATACTTTGAATAACAACCCCTAACTTGAGATGAGCAAAATGAGGATCCCCAATGAAACAAGACAACACAAAACAAACAAAAACAAAACAAAGAAAACAAAAAAAAAACATCAAAAACTAAAAACTAGAAAGGAAAACCTAAACAGAAACTTAGTTACATATGATACAGTATAATACATTCTTTTCCAAAATATCAGACTTTCTATGCACCAAAATAGTGCTTGAGAAATTGACCATTAACTGGTAATGGAACAGGCTCTCCTGTTAAGGTACTCAAACGAAAAGCATTCTCACCTAATATTTCAGCCACTTGATAAGGACCTAACCAAAGTCTATCAAACTTCTGGTGATCTCCCTTCTTTTCCCTAGCCTTATCCCATAATAACACAAGATCTGATATTCTATAGGCTTTTATCTTGGCTCTTTTGTCAAATCAGCGTTTGACAACAGCCTGATGTTTAGAGAATTGTTGCAAAGCAGCATCTCTTTGTTCTTCCATGTTGAACAAATTCAATAGTCTAACCTCAATCCTATCATCCTTGGAGTAAAACTCCTGCGTAAACTTTAGAACAGGTATTTGTAAACGAATGGGGAATATTGGATCTTGGCCATAGACTAACTTAAAAGGTGAATTCCCTAGAGTTGCTTTAATTTTGGTTCGATCTGCCCATAAGGAAAATCTCAATTGGGTGTGTCATTCCCTAGGGTTACTTTCTAACAACTTTTTAATAACTTCCAATAAGTTCTTATTTTTTGACTCAGCCACTCCATTCCCCTGAGGGTAATAATTGGAAGAATACTTCAACACAATCTTATGTTCATACGCCCATGAAATAAACTCAGTAGAAGAACAAGCAGGGCCATTATCACATACCAAAGCAAATGGAACTCCAAACCTGGTTGTGATGTTCTCAGTCAGAAACTTGATGACCACCTCTGTGGTACTATTCTTGCAAGGTTGTGCCATAGTCCATTGTGTGCAATAGTCAGTCGTAGTCAAGATGAATTTATAACCTGCAGAAGAATTTGGATTAATTACACCTACAAAATCAAGTGCCCATTGAGCAAATGGCCTTCCCTCATATACCGGTTGTAGGGGCATTGCAGGATTTCTTTCTCTAGATGCAAAAGCTTGGCATACATGACAAGTCATGCAGTGTTGATGTGCATCTATAAACACATAAGGCCAATAATAGCCCGATCTTAAAATTTGATGATCCAAAGCATCAACTGATCCATGTCCTGTTCCATGCCTTCCATGAAACTCATTTATGGCATGCTTAGCTTCTTGCTGATCCAAACAACGTAAATAGATTCCTTGAAAATTCTTTTTGTAAATGGATCCTCCTTTGAGCATATAATGGGCGCTCTTCATCCTCAATGCTCTCCTTTATGTAGCATTCGTTCCTTCTGGACACTTGTTATTGAGGAGGAAGAAAACTATATTTGTATACCAGGGATCCTTAATGAATGATTGAACTGTGTATTGTTGACAAGTAATACTTTTTTCCACTTCTACCATCGCTTTTGACAAACCTTGGCCTCAAACAAGTTTCATTGGGTGAATCTCCAGGTCAAATTCTTGTAAAATGGCCATCCATTTTCCTCTTCATTCCCCTAATTCACTTTGCATCAGAAGAGATTTCACAGTTGGATCTGGAACTATGGCCATCACTTGACTTCGAATTATATAATGCTTGAACTTCTTCACTGCTCGTACCAATGCAAAGGCTTGTTTTTCTATTGGTGAATACCTTACTTATGCATTCTTAAATGGAGAGATCATAAAAGCAATAGGCCTCTCCTCGTTCTCTTCTCTTCTCTGTGTCAAAACTGTTGCACATGAATGTTTAGAAGAAAAAGAATAAATGTAGAAGGGTTTTAGATAATCTAGACTTATTAAAAAAGGTGCCTCAAATATAGATTGTTTCATCTTCATAAAAGCAGACTTAGCCTCTTCACTCCACTTAATCTTTGCATCCTTCTTCATCATTTCATTGAGGGGTTTGACAATCTCTACAAACCCTGTTATAAATTTCCTAACAAAATTCATCCTTCCAAAGAAAGATCTCATTTCCTTCTTGCTACCTGGCTTTGTCAGTTTCAAGATGGCCTCTACTCGATCAGGATCTATGGATATCCCTTCTTCAGAAATAATGTGACCCAAGAGCTTCCCTTCAGATACTCCAAATACACACTTCTTTAGATTGAGAGAAACACCATAACTTATACATTTCTTTAGAATATTTTCCAGGTCTGCAGCATGATCTTCTCTATTCTTAGAGAAGATGGTCAAATCATCAACATAGATGATTATATATTTCCCTATCAAATCTTTAAAAGCTACATCCATCGCCCTTTGAAAAGTAGCACCTGCATTGATGAGACCAAAAGGCATTCTTCTGTAGGCAAATGTAACCCGTTTTGTAGTGAAAGCAGTCTTCATCCTATCCTCATGACTTACAAGGACCTGATTGTATCCTGAATACCCATCCAAGAAAGATATCATCTGAGATCCATTAACCTTTTGCAATACTTCATCGAGGGAAGGTAATGGATAGTTGTCCTTCTCAGAAGCCTTGTTTAAATTCCTGAAAGCCACACATAATCTAATTTCACCATTCTTCTTCCTTACAGGAACTAGATTAGCCACCCAAGTAGAATGTCTAACTGGAAAGATTATTATTGCAGCCAAAAGTTTTTGCACTTCTTTCTGAATTAAAGGTTCAATTAATGCATTGACCGGGTGCTGCTTTTGGCGAAATGGCTTAGCTTCCGGCTTGAGAGGAATTGTATGTGTGATCACAGATGTATCAAAAGTTTTCAAATCATCATAGCTCCAAGCAATAGCTTCAATATTCTACTTCAAGACTTTGATCATTTCATCCTTAATTTCCTGAGGACAAGTCTTCCCTATCAGAACGTTCCTTTCTGGGCCTGAGTGAGTCAAATTAACAGATTCATACTTACCTCCCTCCCTCTTTGTAGGCACTCTTTGATAAGCTTGTGGATCTGAATCAAATATTCTTTCTAATGCTATCATTCCTTTTGGGATGTTACTGCTCTTTAAATCCAATATCTCTTCTGGACCGTTATTTTCCAGATCCCAATCTCCTTGATCTCTGTCAGATTCGTCAATTATTTGCCCTTCAAAAACATTAGAATTTTTCAAAAAGGCCAATATATGTTGATCATCATTAAATACCTGAAAGTTTTTGACATTATCGGGAACAGCTGGGACTGAAATCAACTCAGCTGAAAACCTCTTAAGATTTGAGTCTTGCATAGGCTCTAATATACTAGCAGAAACAACAAGAGCATTTGCAATTTGATTAGCTTCCCTTGGGATGAGAGTAATCCCAAAGACATCAAAATCTTCAATTAAATTCCAAATCCTATTTCTATATGCAGCCAATCTTTTGTTATGGCATGTGTATTGGCTACGTACCTGTTTCACAATCACCTCATAATCTCCCATCACTATAAGAGCAGTAACCTTTTTCTTATGAGCAAACATAATCCCACGAGCAAGTGCTTCATACTCTACCACATTATTCGTGCATCCAAACTGTAATCTGTAAGAAGCAAAGTAAGTCTTCCCTTTCGGGTTAGTTAGCTCAATCCCTGCTCCACTTCCTGCTTTAGATTTAGAACCATCAAATTTAAGAGTCCATAACTGGTCTTTGGCTGGAAGTTCCTTCTTCTTAGGTATAACAAGGGATGACTGACTTGTGACATGTAGCGGCTCAGACTTTAGCTATTTATCAGAATGTAACTCGAGATAGAGTTGAGTTGAGGATTTTTCTATGTTTTTAGCCTATCCAGCAATTACTTCCTAAACACCCTCTTGAGTCAAATTACAATCCAACTCACTTCTTATCAATTCCTTGGGTATTGGTAAAGCATCCGGAGCAGGTGCATTGAAAATGCACTGAGTTACCTTAATCTCTTTTGGAATTTCATAACATAAAACCAGAATCTATTCTACTGATGAGGAATTTTCCTTCTTTCCTCACCTGTTTGATAATTATGGGGAACTCCTCCATTGTTAGGCCCAGTATTCCACTGCCTATTGTTATTGTTGTTGTTATTGAACCTTTGATTGTATCCTCTGTTTTGATTTTGATAATTTTGATCTAAGGAGTTCTGATTCTGGAAATTTTGATCGGTGTTCTGATTTTGGTTTTGATTGGAGTAATTTCGCTGAGTGTTATACCCTCCCTGATTGTTATAATTCTGATTTTGGTTGGGAGGAGGGTTTTGCCTAAACTGTGCCATGTCATTTGACATCTGAGAGAGATTATTCTTGAGAGTCTCTAACTCACTTGTGAGTTGAACAGTTTGTTCATTCTGCACATTTTGGACTATGGATGGGTAATGGACATGAGTTGATCCTCCTATTTGTTGTGGTTGATTTTGAGGCTGATGTTGAGTTTGATGGGAGTGATCTTGCATGCCATTGCCGAAGAAAGGCACAGTAGGTGGAGCTTGCAACTCAGATGCAGGTCCATATTGGGAATAAGACATCCCAGGGATAGTGTTGTATAAGGGTGGATTAGGCATCTGATAATTCATGGGAGGAAGAGCCACTCCTAAACCACTGGATTGCAGACTTATCTGTTGTTGCAATTTGATAGCCAGATGATAAATTTTGGACAGAGAGTCTATCTCATTAGGTTGATAAGTTCTTTGCAAGAATAGGCCAATCAAAGGATCAACAGCTCTCAGGTACGCTTGTATGGCCATACCTTCTGGCACTAAATAAGGCTCTTGTAGCCTATGATACATTCTTTGGAACCTAGTGTTGAACAAGGGTAGTGGTTCATAATGTTCCTTTCTTATGGTGGCAAACTGGTGATATAATATTGTAGGGTCTACATAAACCCTGAATTGATTAATACAAGCATTTTATAAATATGTCCAACCCATAATAGATCCCTGGGGAAAATTTAGATACCAATTATATGTCATATCACCCAAACAGTAGGGAAACAATCTACATACCACATCTTGATGAGCAACTTGAGCTCATGTGCAAGCATCTTTGAATGCATGTATATGCTCCTGAGCGCTTCTTGATTCGCCATGCATGTATTTAGGATAGAACTTCTCTAGGTTATTTGTTAAATCATGGAATTCCCTAGGAATAGTCCCTAATGGAGAGGGATTAGTCACAAAATAAGCCATTGATGGGATGGGTTGAGCAGGTGGTGATATTGGATGAATTGGTGGAGACTCAGGCCTACTTGGTGGTGGTGATGTAGGTGGAAAGGATGGTGATGTAGATGGAATTGGTGTAAATCCAGGCAGAGTAAGTGGTGGTGGCAAGGTAGGTATCAATATCCTATGGGCAAGGGGTCTAGTTCTGACCGAGGTTTGTATTTCTTGTAAAGGTTCAGGGTCGGTAGAGGATCTCAAAATCCTTCCATATTTCTCCGGTGAGAAAGACACTATGTAATCCAGCTTGTCTTTTCAAGCCCTCCTTCTAGCGCCAATTTCTGTTGATGGTGAAAATGACACACACAATGTTAAAACAGAATATTTCTACTCTATTTCTCCTTAAAAAGAAATACAACATATAGTAGCATAACTCCCAAGGTCCCGGTAGTTGGTTCTCAACTGTCTAGTGTCACCCAATCGCTTCATGCAACTATAATATTCAAGGGGTCTGTGCTGGTAACAAAAGATTCAAGCAATGACTCATTTTACCAAACTGTTTTAATAAATCTATGGGGTTTCAAATAAAAGAAAAAGATAGATCAAAGGGTAAACCAGTAAGTATGAATCAAATTTATCTAGCATCCGGACATATATCTTCAACAATGAATGTTTTTCCAATCAGATCAAGAAAACCATAAGATGACACAATCTATAGAATAATCTATACCATTGCATACATTTTAGGTGCTTAATTAACTTCACAAATATTTCAAGGATTTCAAAATAACACACATTCATTCATCACCAAGAATATAGATCAATAGACTTCAATAAATTTAATTCAATGATAATCTAGCAAGATAATCCTTAAATTTGGTTTCTTCTAATGACCTTCATCACATAAGAAACTAACATGCTTCAGCACAATCACTGGCATTTAGATAGATTATAACTTATCAGCCTTATCAAATAAAACAACATTCTAACACCATATTGCGTAAACCTGTAATTCTATTAACTGTAAAAAAAGATCAAGTACAATGTATCTCAGTAATCACTACAAAATTTTATCTCCTAATCTCAGGTAAGCCAATTCTATTCTCAATTAGCCGACCCTTACAATATGATACCCATAGGGTATTTATAGATATACAAAAGTTCGAACTCCACTTCTATTTTAGGTTATCCACCTTTTCAAGAACTAAAATTCTCTTGGAAACTCAGATCAATTTGATCTTGAGTTCTTACATTAGACATTTAGTTAAACTAGAGAATAGAAAATAGAAGAGAAAAAGAAGTCATGTGCTCCAAAACTGTCAGTGTTGCATGCAAGGGAGAAGGAAATCATGCATGCAAGAGATTTATGCATGTGAAGCTAGATCTGCAATGAACTCATCATAACTAGCGAAGACTTGCTGTAACACATCTAATTCTAGCCCATCAACCCAACTATCTTCAAATTTGATTCACTCCAACTCTGTTGTAGCAAACCCTTTCATATTTTTTATCTTTACCAATTCTCTTCTTGCAGCTTTCATTTCTTCCTTGACATCTATTAGCTGATCTATCATCAAATCTTCTCCATCATCTCCTTTCTGCATGAGTTCTCTAAATCTATCATCCCATTTCTCTTTGATCTGACTCAAAGACATGCCTTCTTTTGTTAATACATTTACATCTACAAGGATAGCAATGACTGCTTCCAACTCCTCAATTTGTTCAGTCAAATTATTAACAGCATCTTGGACCTCATTCCTATGTTTACACAAGAAATTTGTCCTGAATTGGAGAATACGAGAGGTCTTCTCCACAAAATCCTTATTGTCCTCCTCAAGTATTGATTGTTCAAGAAGAGTAGTTAAAGGCAATGTACTAACCTTTTCTAATTTTTGACTATACTCTTTATACTCCTCTTCTTGTTTCTCCGATGCTTCAATATATTGTTGCATTTCTCCTATTAACTCTTTTGTCCCTTTAATAATCTTAAAACTTTCAATCAAAAATTCAGTTACTTCTTGATTCAACTTGTGTACCCATCTGTCTACCATCTCTACTTTTCCTCTTACCTACACCAAATCATCTACCTCCTTTTTGCTTAACAAAATAGGAGTCTCAATGGTCGTTACCTATTGTGATCTCGGAGAGGAAACACTTTTCAAAAATGAATGTAATTGATCCAACTGAGCCTTCAGCTCATCTTTCTTTTGTTTTTCCTTTATCATTATTGACTTGGTTGTTGAAGCCACCACATCAATTAGGTTAATTTTTTGATTCCTAGTGGGCCTTCCCAAGTTGACAGTACTCAACTGATAATCTGTTAGCTGCATGTCCCCTACCTCCTTTTCTGTCATTGGCAGGCACACTTAGCAACAATCTCTCCTTTGTCCATGAGTCTAGTAGAGTGTAGGATTTTGACCTTCTTTTTAGGCTTCTCTTGTTCGATCTCTTTCATCATATCCTCCCAATTCAGAGGTTGTGAAGGTGTTACTGCCCTTTTTTGCAAATGCAGTTTTAGCCAAGTGGGAGCACATGGAACAGTAGTCATCATAGAGGAAGAAGAAATAATGGTAGAAGGTGGTTGCATATTCACTTGGGGTTGAGAGTCAACCCTTGATTTCTCTTGTTGTTCTTGCACTATATGCATCTGCACAAGCCTTTAAGCCTCTTCCTTATCTTTCTGTTCTTGTATCTTTTTATCTTCATCTTCTTTCTTCAACCTCTCTTCCTCCAATCGATCTCTCTCCACTTTTTCCCTTTCCATTCTTTCCTTTTCCAATTTGTCCTTCTCTAGAGCTTCTTTTTCTTGCTTCTCTTTTTCTAAAGCCTCTAGTCTTTCTTTTTCCAACCTTTCTGCCTCTAGAGCCTTAAGTTTTTCTGCCTTTGCTTCTTCTTCTTGCTGCTTCTTAACCAGCTCTTCGGCATTCTTTCCCTTTTCCAATCTGTTTGGTTCTTCATCCTTTTGGCGAGCTTCCTCTTCAAGTTTCAACTTAGCAATCAAGATTTCTTTCTCCCTCCGATTTCTTGCCTTCTCTTCTTCAAGGTCATGAATCTTTTGTATGAGTTCCAACTTGTCATTCTCTTCCTTAACCTTGAGTTCATACTCTTGTTGTCTTTTTTGTTTCTCTAGTTCATCAGTTGTTGCATTAGCTTCAATTTTTTTGGCTTTTAATTGTTGTGGTGCAATATAGCATCAACTTGTACCTTGGCATCAATTTCCTTTTGTTTCTCTAAGGCTGCAGCCCTTGCATCAGAATCCTTTTTCGCCTCTTCAAATAGTTTCCATTGATCTTCTTGTGTCAAAACCTGCTCAGTATCCTCCTCTAGAGGCACATTTTCTTGCATATCTTTTTCTGACTCAGTCTTATCTGAATCTGTCCCAACATCGTGAATTTCCTTTTCCATTTCTTTGCCCTTTCCAGCCTCATCCATACTCTGCAGAGATCCCTTTTGAATTTATTTACTCTTCTTCCTTGTAAGTGGGACTTGTGCGGATGATTCACCCAATGTAGGTGTTGAAACATTTGATCCCTTTTGTACATCCTCTTTTTGTATTTCCTCTTCATCATCTACCGCCTCAAGTTCTATCTCTTCGATGTCTACGGGAAAGAACTCCAATGGCTCTTTAGGAGGTGTCCTCCTTTTGATCCTTTTGTATCCCTTACCCTTTTTAAGGGCTGGTCCTTGAGGTGCTTTGGTTCTTAACACCAACCAGTTAAAACTCCTATCCAATATTGTCCTTCCAATCTGCTTAATCTCAATGGTTTCTTCAGCATCCCAGTCAATTGGATCCAAGCTCTTGGTGCCAATGTTCAAAGCTTCATAGGATGGATCCAATACAATTCCATCATCCACCAAAGTGTCAGGAATGTTATCTTTAACACCAAGCTCTGACATGAGTGAGACAGACAATCTTTCATAATTCCTCTTTCTTAGATCATACTCATCTTGTTGGTCACTCCAAAAGTCTTCTAACAAATTAAAATGCTTGTCAAATACCGAAGGTAACAAAGCATACATCTTACCCTTTGGATCAAAGTGCCTACGAGTTGTGTATAAACCTAACTTCAATTGTATCAATTCACTACAGACCACCTTTGCTCCTACCAACTGTTGACAGCCATACTCACCCAACTTCATGGGGAACTTGTGGCATCCTATTTTATGCTTTATTCCAAACCGAGCATTAACTCCAAGAGCCTGATATACAAACTCCATCAGCACTATTTTGTTATTGCAGCACCTTGGAAGCAGATGTGGATGGCCTTCAAAACTAGCTAACCTCAAATATGTGAATTTGGGATATTGAATGTACCAACATCCCCATTTAGCTATGAATGCCATGGCTTCTTGAATCAACCTATACCCTGCATCTCCATTCAATTGGTTGATGACTAGATATATGAATGCATCATTGACTCTCCTGAAATGAGTCTCAGAAACTTGTAAAGACAACTGGTTATAGTGCTCCCACACTTTCTTTTGTCCATCCAATGCTCCCATTATTCCCACTTTGTTTAAACTTGGGAAGATACCCAACCTTGCTACTGCATACACAATATAAGAGGTTATAAAGAAACACTTAGTCTGCCTAATGTTGGTCAGTTGATCATGAATAGCATTTGACACAATTATCGGCCAATCAAACTGTTGGGCTCCATTTAAGATTGTTTGGATGAAAGGAAACATCCACTACTTGAACCGAAATGTATCTCTCTTCCCAAAAACTCTAGATAGCATCATGATTATATCCGATACCTCTTTGTAGAAATCTACCCTCTTTGGTTGGTCTGCAAGCTCTCTTAAGGATTTATTTTCTGTCTTCAACCACTTCTTGTTCAAATGAGACTTATTGGAGTCCTTATACTGACTATATTTCTCCAACACCTCTGCCTCATCCAACTGCACCAACTTCTTAGGATCCGGGACATTGAATATATCTTGAAATGCTTAAGGAGTAAGATCAATGATCACATTATTTTGTGAATCCATGCATAGTCTTGTAGCAGGATTGTAGGCGCTTGCTGTTGTTAAGATAAACTTCGGGCACTGGATTGACAAAGGAAACACAGTAATATGAGCCAGACCAGAATCAACAATTATTTGTGTTCTTCCTGTTACATCTTCCCTTTCCGCAAAGGTATCTGCATATAGCTCTTCAAAATTGTACTAGCCCAAATTGGTATCGGTGATGTCCAGCCAATCTGATTCTACTTTGCTGACTTTGATAACAGGACTCCTGTGATTATACCTCAAGGTATAAGGCAATTTTTTAGGCTTGATTTTCTTTGGTTTAGGCGCTTCCTTCGATGTTCCTGCAGGCTGATTTCTTTGAGAAGCTTCTCCTGATGTTCCTGACATTTTCTAGCTTTCCTGCCACAAAAACCTCTAATTAGATCTCTGAATATCATCATAAAACATGCTTTAAAACCATACCTTTCATGTATACATTGGAGGCGGAACCAGGCAGAAACATATTCTAAACAGTCTCTTTTAACACACCGCCGAAATCGGAGTCGGAACTGGCATGATAACTCTACTAACAAGAAGCGGGCTTAGAGTCGGAACTGGAATGATAACTCTACTAACAAGAAGCGGGCTCAGAGTCAGAACTGGAATAGCGATCGGAACTAGAACTGGAATGAAAACTAATTCGGGTTCCTTTAGATTTTCTATTTTTTTCATATTCGGGTTCGGTTCCGCTCCCGCTTCCGCCAGGTAAACATTTTTATAAAGTAAAAGCTCCTCACAATGGGCGGAGCCAGAGATGGGATGGAAATAGAATCGAAACCTTTTGGAAAACATAATTTTCAAGTTCAAAAACGATTATGATCCCGCTTCTGACCAGGTTGACCATGACGTCATAAACGACTTCATCAATTTAATGTAAAACTTCATGGTTTCAAACTAGATGATTCTCAAAACGACATGGGGCTAACCTGAACTTTGATAGAACCATCCCCATATGACCAGGGTTGACTATATCCATGGGCATCATATTTTAATCTTTTAAATGTGATCACAGAAACACACGAAACCCTAATCTAGAAAATACGATAAAACTAGGGCATGGATTAACCCTTCCTATTTAAACCTAACGAATGCGTAAATGAAAACCTAAGTAAAACAACAGAGCGCATTAAACCCTAAACTACTGTAAAAACATAAATTTAATCTACCTCACTGTAAATCCCTAATCCAACTAACGCCATTTAAAAACCTCAATTAATCTAACTTACTGCAAATCAAAATAGCATGGCGCAATCACGACTAAAATGTGAAAGCGACCGTGGCCTAAAACACAAAGAACTAATTAAAAAAAAACAAACAAACAAAAGCAAAAGAAATGAAGAATAAACTAGACAAACAAAATAAAGCAAGAACCTACTCAAATAAACATACCAAGAACCATGAATTCATTTAAAATGAAATGATTCAAAGCACGAGCAAACACGAAAAACATAACAATAAATAAATGAAGAACAACAACAATAAGAAACCCTACCTTGAACACAAAAGAACCCAGCTAACCTTCTAAACTAATCCATAGGCAATAATCTTCTCCTCGTTCAATCAATTCGCTCAAATGAACTTCGCCGCTGCTCTTCCTTGCTCTTCAAGTTCTTAACAATGATAATAATGATATGTTTAATCCTTAATGAAGGTAAAAATAAGAGTTCTTACCTACACTAAGCTGCTATCATTAATGCATTAAATGCAATTGGGCAGAGTCGGAACTGAAAGAGAACGAACACTTCACTACAGTGCAACTTCAGTCCAAAAAGTCAACAACCCAAAAGAGGCGGGGGCGGAATCGAAATGGAGACTGATTCAGAAACTTAAGAAATTTCCTAACTTCGCTCTCATTCTAGTTCTGGGTTCGCCAACAAAGCACAAAACGAAACCAAACCAAAAGAGTAAAACAAAAGACCGACATAATAAAACTTTAACACAAAGGACTTAGACTAAAACCAAAAAGTCAAAAAGCGGAGGTGGAGACGGAATGGAAATTAATTCTAAAACTTTTCAATAAACGCCAACTTAATGCCCACTCCGGCTCCAGGTCTGATGAAGACAAAACAAAAGGTCAAAAGAAAAGACTATCGGGATGGGGCCCAGAACGAGTTTTGATCGAAGTTTCAGAACCCGATTTGGTTCCGGCTCCGATTCCGACAGACTAAACCAAAATAAACAAAGTGCTGAAAGCAAAAGACTCCAGACTTTGTTTGAAAAACAACAAGAGATAAAAACTAACAAAGGGGGACCCATTTTGACCAAGGCAAATGATGGGGTGGTTATGCAAGGCATAACACCAACCAAATATCTATAACTACCCTTTGAAATCCTAAGACCCTTCAACTTCCAAAAAGTTGCATTTTGCAATTTTGTGATGACAACATTTACATTTTTGTAACTTTTGTCAACTTGACACCTATGATTCAAGAATCACCCAATTACATATTAAATGGTCTGAATAGACCTTATTTAGCATAAATATACCATATCTACTGCCTAAATACCTTAACACCAAGACTTGACATGTTGACCTACATTTGTAATCTTCATGTGCTTAGGTGCACTTGCACCATACAACCTTGCAGAAAAAGAACTCATGTCACATGAGTTATGCCCTGTACCATGCTTCATCCCTACTCCACACACTCTTTGGTCTGTAAACACCTTCCTTTGATTCACATACTGAAATCTTGCACTACACCCTGCACCCTTGACCTTGCCTTCACTTGGATATGGTTCCACTTTTGTAATCAGACCTGACAATGGTCTTTTACCAGTCTCTTGAGAAAAAACTGATTGTGTACCTTCATTCTTACCTGCAAACAAACACTTGTTAATGGTTCCTTGAACTAACTTCCCTTCTACCTCATCTTCATGCTTGCATCTACCTTAATGTATTTTCCACCCTGTCCCTTCATCAAACCTCATGTCCTATCAGCAACATGCACCTTTGTATTCTCAGACCTATAATCCATTGTACCTACAAATCCTTCAAGATTTTCAACTTTATTATCAACCAAAGGACACACAATGGTCCCTACCATGACATTTTTTTTCCAATTCCTTCTTCAAACTTAAATCACCCTTCTCGCCTGTTGTCCCAGTATTTTCAAGCTTTGAAGCAACTATAGTATCTATCTTTTTGTCTTCTTTCACAACCTCTGCAACCTCTTTCTTCCCACACATGATCACCTTAGCATTACCTTTATCATCTTCCACAAGTGGAGTCAAAATAAATGTGCATCCATCTTTCTCTATGGTATAAGTGTTTCCTCTCCCATCATACAATGCACACTTGTCAAACTACCAGGACCTACCTAGGAGTAGGTGGCAACAATCCATAGGCAAGATATCACAAACTACCTTATCTTTATAACCTCCAATTTGAAACTCAATAATAGATTGTTCATTAACCAAAAGAGACTACCCATCACTCAACCAAGACACCTTATATGGCAACACATGGGGAAACTTTTGCAAATTCAGTTTATTAACCATCTCACTACACACCATATCCTTTGTAGAGCCTGAATCAATAACAATTTTGCATAACTTATTTTTACACTTACATGTGGTCTTGAAAATATTCTTCCTTTGCAATGGCTCCATCTCCTTTGTTGCCTTAAGTATGGTCTTCCTCATCACCAACATTTCACCTATCTCAGGTGCAGCATGTAACCTTGCAGAATTGGTACTCTCACACTCCTCTTCTTGAGCTATTTTTGCTCTCCTTTCATTCCTCTTTTCTCCACTTGATGAACTACCAAAATTTTTGAGACATTTCCAAAAAGGATGACCATATTAATTACAATTATAACATCTCCCTACAAAAACATTTGAATTTCTACCACCACTAAATCTATCTCTAACCCTAAATCCTCCTCTAGCATCAACACCTTGCTCCTTACCTCTGTTTGTTTCTTCTTGTTCCTCATTTGGCTGCCTTCCTGTAGGGATTTCTCCTCTCCCTCTTGTACTAGTACCTCTTCCTCTAACAAATTTATCTTGCCTTCTTTTGATCTTTTCCTCCACCCTGATTGCCAATTGAAAACATTCTTCAATAGTCTTTGGGTTAGCAACAAGTTCATCTTGAATACTGAATTTGAGACCACCTAGGTATCTAGCCACTTTTTCAACTTCATCTTCATCCCTTCTTGACCTTATACTTAGTTTGTAGAATTCATGAGTAAAGGCCTTAACATCTAGATTCTTTTGCTTCAATCCTTGCAATCTTTTATACAATTGAACTTCATAATCTTTTGGAAGAAATTTACCTTTTAGTTTTTGTACCATCTTATCCCAACAAACTATTCTTGACTTGCCTTATTTTCTCCTTTTCGTTTGCTCGTAATCCCACCATAGAAGAGCATGACGTTTGAGTTCTTTTTTGCCACCTTCACCTTTTGTTCCTCTGAAATGTCTTCACTCTCAAAGTGATTGTCCATATCAGCAATCTAATCAAGCAACTCTTCAATATTTAAATTTCCACCATACATAGGAAGATCAACCTTTACCTTCATTGAATCACCTTTAACTCCCTTAAGCAACTTTGTCATCCTTTGATCTTCAGGGTCCAATTCTTCATCAACATCTTCATATTCCTCACCTTCCTCCTCTATTTCACTCTCTTATTTTCTTTGTCTCCAAGGCAGCAAGCCTTTCCAATACTATATTGTGTGACTCCAGAAGCTTAGCATGCTTCTCCTTCAGTTCTTGCAACTCTCTAGCAGCACTAACATTATTCGAAGGCATCTTCACAAACTTGTATTTTCACCTTCCAATCACTTTTCTTCAAACCTGCAAAATTCAACCACAAGAGACCTTGTCCTTGAGCTCTGATACTACCTGATGTAAGCAAGGGGTGATTTCAACTACATCAAGAGATTAATATATTTCACATGGCCTTTGAGAGGCATCTAGCAAGATTAAGATGCACTTACAAACTCAACCTATCCCCAAACACACACCTAAAGGCTTGTAGCCTCAAAACCCAACTTTTGAATATATCTTTTGGAGAAGGACGTACAAAGGCCAACAAAACACCAACAAAGGCTTACCACAAAACCCCAAACAACATACAACATACCCGCATATCCAATAAGGTTTCCTTAACACAATATTGAGAATCAATAGTCTGCCCCTATCTTAGGCTACTCAATTAGCCCTATTTCCAAAGGAAGTACCTCCTAAACACTTTGTTCTCACCCAAACTCAATTGATAGAGTTAAATTGTGTTACAAAACAACAAGTTCCATCATTATATCAAAGATCCAAGTCTTCTAGAATGTTGATCCACCATACCCTCACTTTACATGCAAATAACCTAGGGTTTATTGAAAATCTAATCACCTGGGCTTATCAGACCCAACCAATGGTTCCAACACTTCAAAATCACCCTACACAAACTCAATCTACTCTCACTTGGATAGTTCCATCAATATTTCATCAAAACCCCTCTCTAACTCACCATCTTCACATGGAAAAGTGCATTGTTTAGCCCTAGGGCACCATCTCAAACCAACCAACTTGAATCCTCTACCTATAGAATCATGTGGACACCTAAATAACACTATTTTGGACCCATTCCATGAGATACAGTAGTTATAGTAAGTGGAATGGGTCAATTTGACATTTTAGAAGGCAACCAACCCAAAATACAGAGTTTACAGGGCTACTTTAAAAAATTTAAGAGAACTCCCACAAATCTTAATGATAGACTCTCAAACCTGGTGCAAAAGATGGCTAGAACATGCCTCTATAAAATTTAATGAGCTTCAAAGCATGACTCAGGCTGTACGGGCCATACAAATCCAGAAAAGTGCACAATAACAATGAATTTGCAGAAAAAACTCGTTGTATAGATATGGATGATTCAAAATAAACCTCAACAACTGATGCTCGAGCCATCTAAAGGTTTTTATACATATTCTTTTCAAAAACTAACCAACCAAATGTCTATAACTACCCTTTGAAATCCTAAGACCCTTTAACTTCCAAAAAGTTGCATTTTGCAATTTTGTGACGACAACATTTACATTTTTGCAACTTTTGTCAACTTGACACCTATGATTCAAGAATCACCCAATTACATATTAAATGGTCTGAATGGACCTTATTTAGCATAAATATACCATATCTACTGCCTAAAGACCTTAACACCAGGACTTGACATGTTGACCTACATTTGTATTCTTCATGTGCTTAGGTGCACCTACACCACATGAAGACAAATTGTCAACATATAGAGGCAAAGTTGGAGAGTTGAAAGTTATCAACTATAAATCAAACTTCAAACTTACAAAATATTTTTAAAATAAAATGAAATTCAAATTTAAAGGGTTTCAAATAAACTAATGAAAACTTACTTGCAATAAAACTTTGATCACACAAGGCTATAAATGTTGGAATGTTTAGCCATGGAGGTACCACCAAATTTAAGTATTCTTCTTACATTTTCATTAAGAGTGGAAAGAATTTGATCATTGGAATGTATAAAATTACCAAACCCATTTGTAACTACATCCTTCACATCATAATCAAGAAAGAGTCTAGCAAATCCTAGCTCATATCATTTGTTGACTTCTACATCCCTATATTGTGCAACCCTCCTTGATAGAAAAGATCTCAATAATGATAATTTTGAATTAATATAAAGGAAAGAAGATGCAATAGAGTGTTCATTGTGTTCCACCAGTCAACATTTATTTGCACCTATTTGAAAAAAAATCTTCAGATTTTACTATTTCTCATTTATGATGGTTTTCATCCTCTTAAACATTGATTAAAGCCCTCATATACCTCTCCCAAAGATGACATATTAATGTAAATAAAATAGATCCTACTCAAAATAGGTTTAATGAAACTAAGAAGAATAAAATGATCTCACTAGTGATATCTAAGATTATTTATTTAATATTTGTTGCCCTCACTATTGGATTGTCTCTAGACTGACCAAAGTTCGTTGATGATCATGTTAGAAAGTGCCTCACACATCTTCACTAGTTGTCTTAAGAAAAATGTGTTGGAGGAAAATCACATTTTAGCAACTTGTTAAAAAATTTAAAACAAAGAAAATAGAAAACATAATTAAATTTTAAATAGTGAAACATATAATTGTATTGCTTCACTTACCTTTAAAAAAATCAATTCTAAGAATGATCTGAATATGGCCTAAAACATGTGATTGTTGATGAACATTTACATTTCTTTAGCCTCACCATACACTTATTTAATCCAATCAATGTTGTTTCCCAATTGTTGTAACATTTCGTTGAACGAATGGATATCACAAGGTGTTGAAAGATGTGTGAATAATATGCCTCACACAACAAAACCAACTACTACAACTTTTTTTGTTGTTTGTTATGACTTGAACAACATTTTTTAGACCCCACTTCTTTAACCGTTAATACGAGGATGCCAACAATAAATTGTGCATCTTTTACCTATCCCTCATAATCCACTATTTCAAAAATATTTCAACTTTAAGTGGCACTACAATCACATTGATCAAGGGTCAATTGTTGGCATCCTTCCATACATTAAAAATGATGGACACCACTATCTCAATTCACAAATCCCTCAAGGTTTGTAATAAATTTTCTACAAATTTCACCTCATTTGTCAAAATGGTGTTGTGCACCTCAAATTCAATCCCTTGTACTCTTTTAGAGCCTCGTTAGTTTTTCTTCACATTTTTTTTTATCAATATAGTGACTAAACGATGAAAAATAATCCATTTGTGTAATACCACTTTTCCCCCAAAGTTATTTAAGTATTAGTAGCGGATTTAATAGATTAAATATTAGAGTTAAGATAATTTACCAAATGTAATGTTATTAAAATATATGTAGGGAAGGGAGATCCCCTTCCTGAAGGAAAATGAAAATTCTATCTTGGAACGTTAGGGGACTGAACACCCCTAACAAGAAACACCTAATCAGAAATAGGTGTTGGCATCGTAGGTAGACATTTTTATTCTCCAATAAACCAAACTCAAACAAGAGGAAATGGAGAGGTTTGGGAAAAGCCTAAAATTTTGGAAGATGGAAGCTATATGTCTTGTAGGCCCAACAGGATGACTCATCACAATGTGGAAACCTCAAGGGGTGCTCTT
Source organism: Sequoiadendron giganteum (assembly GCA_007115665.2). NCBI lineage: Eukaryota > Viridiplantae > Streptophyta > Pinopsida > Cupressales > Cupressaceae > Sequoiadendron > Sequoiadendron giganteum. The sequence continues at coordinate 154,311,458 of VCHN02000014.1, read as the reverse complement.
AGAGAAGGTGGAAGCAAACAATAATTGGTTGGCTTGTATGGTTAGAAGCCTCACGAGCGAACTATGTTTTCTTCTCATCAATGTTTACAGGCCAAACACATGCGCCCAAAAGAGGAAGGTTTGGGAAGAACTTCACCTTGTTTGCAACAACCCAGCCTTCAATTACATTTTTATTGGGGGAGACTTTAATACCATCTTGAAGCCAGAAGATAAGTTTGGGGGTGTAGGAAAGAAGCTACAATCCCAAATGGATTTTGAGCAATTTGTGGAAAACAATACTCTTTTTGATATACCCACAAGTGCGGGTCACTTCTCTTGGACGAACAGGCGGAAAGGTTTTAGTTATATTGCAAAGAAACTTGACAAGTTCCTCCTCAAAGGTGATCTGAGTGGCTTTCCGTTTTCGTTGGACAACAAGATATTACCTATATCCAGTTCAACCAATTTCTAGTAAGTTTGGATATTCTTGGGGACAAGAAACCGGTAAGAAGCCCATTCAAATTTGAGTGCATATGGTTTAAAGACCCAAACTTTAAATCGCTTATTAATCAATGGTGGAATATTGTATGGTTTGAGTGGTTCCAGTTTGTTTAATCTTGTAGTCAAACTAAAGTCGGTCAAACAACATCTAAAAACTTGGAATAGAGAATGTTTTAAGAACATATTTGAAGAAAAAATAAGAATAGAGGAGGAATTGGTAGCTTTGAATGAAGAAGTATTTAGCAAGGGAATGGACAAAAATCGATATCTGGAGGAGAAAGCCCTCTTACACCAACTAGAAGATATCCTTGCAAAGGAAGAGATATTTTGGAGACAAAAGTCAAGGGAGATGTGGCTAGATGTTGGTGACAAAAACACAAAACTTTTCCATAATGCAACAAAAGCTAGGAGAGAAATGAATAGAATCACCAACATCAAGACTGTTGATGGTAGGTCACTTGATAAGGCTGAAGAAATAGTTGAAGCCTTAGTTAGCTTCTTTCAGGAATTACTGAAGGATTGGAATGGATCGGCTTTAAGAGAACAAGATAGTACTATTGGTTGCATTCCTAAGATTGTATCCGAAGCTCAAAATTTGATGCTGATGGAAAAGTTTTCAGAAGAAGAAATAAAAAATGCAGTATTTCAGCTACACCCAGAGAAGGCTTAGGGTCCAGATAGCTTCTCAGCCGCTTTTTTCCAACATTGCTAGGATATAGTGGGTCATGACGTGGTGGAAGCTCTAGAGGACTCAAGAAGTACAGGTGGAGTGTTGAAAGAGATCGACAACACCTTTTTAGCTTTAATTCCAAAGAAAGAAAATTCAGAGAGATAGGAAGAATTCAGGCCTATCGCACTCTACAACACCATATACAAAATTCTTGCAAAAACAGTGGCAAATCGCCTCAAAAAGGTACTTACAAACATTATCTCAGATGAACAAACAGGGTTTGTCCCTGGCAGATCGATTTATGATGGAGTGATTATTGCCCAAGAGGAAATTCATTCGATCTCCAAGACAAAGAAGCGGGAAATGCTGATAAAATTGGACATTAGGAAAGCATATGACAAATTCAATTGGAGATTCTTATTTATAGTTCGTGTTGCCTTTGGGTTTAGGAGGGATTGGTTAGATTGGGTATTCAATTGGATTTATTTCCCCAGATAATCAGTTCTGATCAATGGCTCCCCCGAAGGTTTCTTTGGTGCCTCCAGAGGCTTGCGACAAGGAGATCCTTTGTCACCATTTTTATTTATTATCATGGCCGACGCTTAGGAAAAATAAATTCCTTTGGCTGATGATGAGGGTAGAATTAAAGGTATTCAGATTACAAGCAACATGCCAACCGTTACTCACCAAAAATTTGTGGATGATACGATGTTACTTGGAGAAGCAGGGTTAAAAGAGGCCAGATGCTTCAAACAGATTCTAGATACATATTCCACGGCTTCTGAGCAGGAGGTATGCATTGCGAAGTCTGAAATTTTCTTCTTTTTTACCAACTCAGCTAGAGAAAATCAGATTTTGCGTATTCTAAAATATAGAAAAGGGGCTTTGCCAAGCAAATATCTCGGTCTGCCTCTAACCATGGGATTGCAACCTCAAAATATTTGGGATCCATTAGTGGAAAAAATGGGAAATAAGATGGCTTCGTGGAAGGGTAAATGGTTGTCTTGGGCGGGGAGATTGACAATGATCAAAGCAGTCCTCACAGCTCTCCCAATTTATATGCTATCCTATTTGCCATAATCAGGTGATGCCTACAAAAAGTTAAATAGAAAAATAAGGAATTTCTTCTGGCAACGTGTTTCGGAGCAGCAAAAAATCCCCCTAATAAAATGGGATAAGATATGTAAACCAAGGGAATTTGATGGTATTGGTTTAAACAAATTGTTTTCCAAAACAAGGCTCTAGGGGAAAAATTGGTTTGGAAGATGTATGCGAACACAAAGCTAAAATGGGTAAAGTTAATGCAAGAAAAGTATCTAGAAGGGGATGAAACAAGCATTTTCTTAGCCAAAACCCTCCCGCATGGTTCGAGAATATGGAACTTTATGTGCAGTTGCAGAAATGTAATCACTGACCATCTAACCTGGGATATTAATGACGGTCGCTCAGTGCTATTCTGGGAGGATTCTTGGGGTGGTCACCAAAAACTGTCGTGTTATGAGGTCTTGGAACAAGCAAGAGAGGCTACAAAACTAGATTGGGGAATCCATGTAAGGGATTACTTGTGTATATCTGAGTTTTATGATTGTTGTGAATGCAATTGGAAAAGTGTGAGATCGTTAGGGCTTAGTGATGCGGTGGTGGCAGCCTATGAGAAGGCTATAAATACATGTATGGAGGTCATTCGGGAAGGGAAGGACAAATTGATATGGAATGGTTCACCTTCTGGTGGCTACAATGCTAGTGTGGGATACAAGGAGTTGGAAAAAGAGTAGGAGTCTAAGGATAGTCTACCCAAAGATTTGTGCTGGAGAAAATTATGTCTGCCAAAGGCAGGGATGTTTTCTTGGGCTGCAATGCAAGGCAGAGTACTCACTATCGACAGATTTAAAAAACTAGGATTTAATGGCCCCTTGAGGTGTGTACTCTGCAGGTGTGAAGAAGAAAGTGGAGATCACTTATTTCTTAGTTGTGCTTTTACATCAAAATGTTGGTAATGGCTTTGTGCGAAATTACATTAGTCCTTTGCATGTCCAAAGGACTTATTAAGTATGCTCAAAGGATGGCCAAACATCAACAAGAATGCAATGTTTTTCGGGTTGTGGTTGGCTAGTCCCTCACTTTTGTTATGGGAAGTTTGGAAAGAGAGGAAAAGGCGAATTTTTCAAGATAAGGAAATGAACATAATTTCATTTTGTCAACAAACTAGAAGCAAATATTGTTGAAGTCATCTTAATGATGACTCTTTAACAGTGGGATGGTGCATCTTGGCCTATGCAAGCTTCAGTTACTTGTACAGTGTGCTCTTCAAATCTCAAACCTTTTGGTGTTCAATAGTATTCACTAGTGTCATCAAAATGATAATAGCAGATACTCCCATTATGATATCAGCCTCATGTGGTCAAAATGCATTCAGGAGTAGAACACCAGATAAAAGTTTAGACGGGTTGGTTAAAATACATGAGTCTGGAGTCTTGGATGCGGTCAAGCTGGTGTTAGGAGAAACATATTTGGCTTCTACAGTGAGTTTTCATGCAAGCTCAAACATTGCTTGAAGGCACGTTGGTAGTTTTCTAGACATATAGTTTTCTAAGGGCATGGTACAAGATATGGCATCCTAACCTGCTAGATGGCTTAGAGTTCATCGCCGCCTTGGCTCAGATCGGTGCTGGTATCCCTCGCCCCAACAAGCTTCACCTCCTATTGGTCCCGGGTCAAAACCCTGAACGTCTCCCCTTCATCGTGAACCTATGTTGTGGCGTCACTGTGGTCGGGTGTGGGGGTTATCTTCCTGAAGCGAACTTGGGTTTGTTCCCAAGTACTTCATGGTTTTTTTGCGACAAGATTATTGCCTCATCCTTGGCAGGCATGGTTTCTCTTCAGTATTGGTATTTTGGTTGGGTTTGGGCCTCGACCTGTGCTCTATTCATGGTAAACGATGCCCTAGGGAAAAGGGTTATCTGAGCTAGGGTTTGATGTAGAAAGTGCTCGATGGAAGGTTTTTAAGGCTCTTAAAGCCACTAGGTAGTAGACGGGATATTCTAGTCTTTTGCTTAGCATGTACTCTTTTTTTCCATATTAATAAAATGTCTCTTAACAAAAAAAAATATATATGTGAATAATTAATGTTAAAATAATCAATGTAAAACTATACATGATAATTTGGAAAGGATCCTAAACTAAATAATTAACATAGTAAATTGAATAACATAACCACATAACTCAATCATATTATCATCAAATTCTTATATATAATATTCCCAAAATATTTTAACATCAAGGGTTTCCAAAATTATCTGAATTAGAGCACTTGGAATGGTCATTACCATCCTAAGAAGATTTCAATGGCGTTGGCCCTCATAGCTATGACACACTTCAAAGAACCTATATAAACACATAGTGTGTGCTTATGCACCATGCAGATCCATCAAATCCTTGACCAAGACAATCCCAAGTGTACTTTGTACCTCAAGTTCGACACACTCTGTGTGCTCCCTACTCTAATTCCCATAATCCACCAAACCACCTTCTTCCTTGAGTGATCTCCATGCCCCCTCCAAGTCTCACATAAATGCTTTACATAAGCCTTAAGGGTTGCTTTTCAAACCATCACCCCCTTTCACAAAGGTTGCCTTTAGTTATTATTTTAATAAGTATAATTATTTATCTTTTTAAAGAGTTTTCATAAATATTCTTCATTAATCTCCATTTTAACCAAGGATGATATTATCTTCTATTTTTCTATCTCCTTTTAATGCTTTCATAACTTTATTTTTATTTTGGGGAATAAGTTTCATAACAATTTGCATAGATGCATATCGTAATGTGTTGATCAACAATCTCTTGGGATTGATTTTGAAATGTCTTTTTCAATGCCCCCTTTGTCCTCTTTTGTGTTGTGGGATCTTCTTCATGCATGGAAAAATTGAGTGGTTCTTTACGACAACCTCAAAAATGCTAAGAGGTGGGAAAATATGGGGTCTCTTTGATCAAGATCCTCTCTTTACTAATGGATGGCCTATTCTAAGTGAAATTCATCCTCCTACTTGTTCATGGTCTTGAATATAATCCAACAATATAGATGTTTGCATAGGTGAAACCCTTTTTCCTAGGAAAAAAATTGATGCCCATGCTAGGAATACCACTTAAATGGGCTATCACCTAGCTCTATGGGCTTGGATATTTGACACCACAACCACTACAATTCCAAATATATCCCACACCATTGGAACCTATTATGTCATGTCAACATACTTTTGAAAGGAAACTTCCAACCATCAAATGGCAATTTCTTTATAACCCAAAAGAGAAATCTATACAAATAAGTACTCAAAATCCACATGCAAGAGAATCGACAACATACCCATCAAAGATGACATAAGATATACCTTGGGAAAATCCTCAAAGAGGGAAAAACCCAACCTCCAAAAGCATCCATCGCTCATGTATTATGTAGCAATAACGATTACAATACATCTTCAAAGTCTCCATGAACACCATTGAAGCAACAAGCCCTCTCCAATCAATCCATGTGAACAAGCATGTAACCACACATCCCATGCCACGCTTCAAACGCTCACAAATGATAACAAGATTTAACCTACAAACTGGCCAACCTTAAAACAACTACCCTTGTGGTTTCTTTTATAGAAACAAGCTCTCACAAAACCACCAAGTGGTATTACATAAAACCATGAGATTACAATATTGGGTACTTTATTTAATTATTTTACCCAATATTAAATAATTACATTTTACAACATAAAGTGGCCCCAAGAATATTAACCACTAGTGATGCACATACTCCTAGACTCCCTAGGTGCACCACACACATAATAAATAAATAAATACATTATAAACATTATGAAAAGTGTACAACACACCTTTTCCTAACATTCTCCCACTTGTTGTATACATTTCATAAGGGGAACAAGTAACCTCAAAACATGAATCAAATGAACAATCCATATAGCCACATATACCATCAAGGAATTAAAAATGCTTCATGTGCTCCATCAAGATACTTGCAACAAGAATCAAAGTGACCACCATCCCAAGCATGAATTCTCTCATCCACCATCATTCCAATGCACAAAGATAAGAAGCCACACAATTTGTCACAACGAAGCATAAATCTTGCCTCAACTGATATCCCAAACACAAACACTCAATCCAAAGGTATCAACATGCACCAGTAGTTGTCAAGATACACAAATCCATAGCTTAAATAGCACCCACAACAAGTGATAACACCTCCAACTATCCATACCTCCAAGGCATACAAAACATAGTAAACATGCCATAAACATGTATATCCATAAAGTACAATCATAAAATCCATGTGCAAACCTGTCAAAGAATGGCATACACATCCAAGAGCTCCCACTACATGGGTAATAAAAATATGAAAATGGTCAAGGCATACTAAGTCTACCAATAGCATCATATAGAAAGTGTAAACAACATCATGTAGTACCAAGGAATCATCCATAATGATATGCAAAACCTGTAAACCAATAACTTGTAAGAACAACTCTCACCACAAGTCTCCATAGCTCTCCCAAGTTCTCCACACCCAACAAAGGAAAGAGATAAAGGAACCTCCATTTCATCACCCAAGAACATAAGTGAAAACACATGACCACAACCTAGTGACCACAATAGCTCCAACCAAACCTTAAACCAATGTAAAGTGAAACCAAACATACAAGAAGATAACCAAGACCAAAGAGAGAAACTTTACACATCATATACTTGAAGAAAATCCTCCTACATACACCTCTAAATGTCAATTGTGTCAAGTATGATCTCCAAAACACCTCAAAAGAAAATCCATAACAACACCCAACCGCTCAATCACCAAGATCAAACATAACATAAATATCATGTAACCGACATGGATGTAAGCCTCTCATAACCAAAGAAGATCAAACTAAATCCATTCCCAATGAAGGAAATAAGCTCAATACATCTCCTAAACTCAACATCAATGAATGTAATCACAATTCATAAGGAGATAAACATGCCAACACTCCTCAAATGAACACCCCAAAACCATATATCCATAGCTCAAGATCCATATGCATGAGAAGATAAAACATAAACATAATGCACCTGAAAGAAACAATGTGCAATACCTCTCAAGTGATAGATTGTCGAGAGGACCAAGAGTGGGGAATGAGAATGCTCCTCCAAGATATCCAAGTCATCATGACTCACCAAGAACACTCTCCTCATAGGTCCATGTTGAACTTACGTCCAACCAAGGTGTAGGCTCCTCATACTTCCTTCTAAAATCTCATTAAGAGTAACCATCTCAACACATGTCTCTAACCATGAGAAATCTAGCCTCACCTATGTCTCCAAGTATCCATGAATGCTTGTAACCAATCAAACCATGCCAAACTCCAAATGCAACATAGCACCATCATGAAGTAATCAAACAAATTATCAATGTACCCAATACCAAGAGAACCAACCAAGATCAATGTCAAAGTCCTAAAAACTGAATCAATAATATAACCATGACACCATGATCTCACACCTCCTCAAAATAAGAACATAACAAGCACTTGTATCATGCCAAAACTCTAACATATGATCAAGAGTAAACCATGATATAATAATATAACCATAATATCAAAACAAGGATCACATATCAAGATACAAATCATGACACCTCAACCAAAGACTAAAGAAGTCTTGCATGGAAAACAAAGATGTCAACATATCCAAACCACATGAATATAACCATCCTATGTCAATGAAACCAAAGATGCCAATTAACCCTCACTGCATATAAGTAGTATCTAAGAGTCCATCCATGACACCAAGAATCACTACAGAAGATCGTCCACCATCAAATGGTAGATCCACATCACTGCCAACAACTCCACTAAATTGTGATACCGAGCTACACATGGCATTGTGACTACCATCTCCTCCATGAAGATCATGTCTACACACACAACTGAAATGTCAATAACATAACAAGTAGAACCAAAATCTCCAAGCCAAGAAGATACCTATAACCGCCAAACCATCATAAACATATCCAATCACTACCAATCCATCACTATCAAAAGCTCCCATTGAAAATTATAATCAATTTATCCATGACATCATGATACACCACATGCTACAAGTCCCATAAAGAACTATCTAGGTATTGTAAGAAACTTCCATTCTCTCATCTCTAAGCACATATACCAATGTACAAATGACCAAGAACAAGGCCAACTATCAAAGTCTGCAACAACAATGAATCAAACCTAGTGAATAAAGATAATCCACAACCAAGTCACCCCAATGCAAGTGAATGGGTAGCTAATCCACAACCTACATAACTTGTAGATCCAATCACTGAAACATGCAAACTCATCATTACATGAGTAAACTGCAAACTAAGATATCCAAGAGAATAACCATGTAGACCAAATGACTCAAACACCAAATCAACCTCTGATCCGATTTTTCAAACATGTCCACATCCAAGTACCATAGTCAAAGAACCAAACAAGCATCTAGGAAATAAAAAACAACCTCCTAACACCAAACCAAATCACCACTAAAGCACCACCAACAATGATCCTACATAAACAATCATGACATGCCAAATTCTCTAAAGCACAAGAAACATCCATGACACCATGATCACCACCAAATGTACCAATAACTAACAATCCAATCGTGTCCACATATCCATATAGTATATTCAACTACATAGGTCTCACATCATGACTGCACCTGGTAATACCATCTCATCTCCTTAACATGACAACAAAATCAGAAAACCAAGTGACTAAATCAAGCCACCAAACTGAAAATGCATCAACACTAAAATATCTATGGGAATTGACAACCCATGTCCAAGTCATAAATACAACATGTATGTACAGACTGCCTACAACATTGCACAACTTGTAGATGCAACAATGCAACATACAAATCCAACCATATACTAATAACCATGTCAAATGAGAATAATTAGAGATTTAAAACTGAGTATACAATTAATCCAACATCAAAACTCTAAGATCTAACTATCCATAAACTCATAGTATCACCATAGTCAAAGTAACCCATAAACAACACAGGATAGAATAATAGAAAATAAATTATGCCAAAACAACTCCAAACCTTATCCATTGTGTAGTGCTTTGAACAAGCTTTATGTCGACTATTCGAAGTCCAAAATCTGGCTCTATATGCTCAAGATATGACCTTTCAAAGCTCAATAAGAACACCTAACTTCTAGTAAACAAAAACTATCGAAACAATAAAATCTATAAAAATAAATGGCACCACAACGTGAAGCACTAAGTACGCTTTCCAATGAGTCCAAGAAGACCAAAATCAAACAATCTAGGCGAAAGTTATGCCCCCCAAAAGCAAAAGCACAATTTTAGTATGAAAGGCAAAAAAATCACCCCCCTTGGTGGTGGGGCGGTGGCCCACCAGTGGTGGTGGAGCCACCCAATGATGCCACCCATCTCAGTAACCAAACTCAAAATATTCATAACCTTCAATTTAATTTTCACATATATTAAAATAGGGTTGGCTTTTTAATTTAATTTTCACATATATCAATTTTCGTCTCTTGGCCAACTTGAATCCAACCATGAGGTCCATTTTGTCCTAGGAGATCATTTACAAAATTTTCCCCACAAAACCCTCATTTGAATGCACAACCAAGAAACCTTGTTTAGCCAATATTTTTCACACTCCAAATCTGCAAACAACCCATCATAATAACAAACCCAAAACCCTCAAATCTGTAATAAACAACCTAAAAAACCCTCATATCTTGCCATGTCTTTCAGTCTCTCATACATTGTATAGATTCAAACTCAACCAATATTTTCTTAACCTAGGGTTATAACAAAAATCTTCAACCATGAAAGCTCTGATACCAAATGAAAAGAAACTTGCAGCCATCAAATGACAATTTTTGTATAACCCAAAAGAGAAATCTATGCAAATAAGTACTCAAAATCCACATGCAAGAGAATAGACAACATACCCATCAAATATGATACAAGATATACCCTGAAAAAACCCTCAAGAGGGAAAAATCCAACCCCCAAAAGCATCCATCACTCATGTATTATATAACAATAAATATTACAATACATCTTCAAAGTCTCCATGAACACTATTGAAGCAACAAGCCCTCTCCAATCAATCCACGTGAACAAGAATGTAACCACACATCCCATGCCATGCTTCAAACCCTCAGAAATTCTAACAAGAGTTAACCTACAAATTGACCAAACTTAAAACAACTACCCTTGTGGTTGTTTTTATAGAAACAAGCTCTCACAAAACCACCAAGTGGTATTGCATAAAACCATGAGATTACAAAACCATGTCCCCACATTTAATATTGGGTACTTTATTTAATTATTTTCTCCAATATTAAATAATTACATTTTACAACTTATCTCATGTCTCAATGTTACATACAACATAAAGTGGCCCCAATAATATTAAACACTAGTGATACAAGTACTCCTAGACTCCCTAGGTGCACCACACACATAATAATTAAATAATTACATTATAAACATTATGCAAGGTGTACAACACACCTTTTCCTAACAACTTCCACAAGTGTGAGTTTGGATATGGTGTGAGGCAAGGTTGGTCCACCAAACTAGAATTGGTTGCATTTGTAATTCTTGTAACAAGTGTGGATAACAACACATACCAATAAAATAAAAACAATGGATGCTTATTTTAAACACGAAAGAATGGGAAAAAAAATCTAAAGAATGTTTATATAAGAGAAATGAAGAAACAAACTTTACACCAAACCAAGAATCTTCCTCTATGATATCATTGGCAATAAAGGGGCTTTGCATACACATAAGAATAAAAATCCAAACTCTTCGAAACCTTCAATGATCAATCCTCAACTCTATATGTGCAATGAAAATAAAGAATCAAAATGAGGCAAGTGTACTTGGTGTATGTGTTTTGTTTTCAAAATAAGGTAGTGTTTGTTTTTGTGTTTTAAGTTGTTGTACGGCCCAATTGAGGGTTTAGGGGTAGGTTTTTAGGTTGACCCATCAAACTATATGATACAAAAAGCAATAAAATTAAAAATTTGTAAGGTTCCTTGCAAGTGCACCTTAGATGTGTATGTTGAGCCACAAGTTCAATAAGGTATTCCCATAGGCATATCCAACAAAACCTAGGGTACATTAGCAACACCATGTCCACATCGACAATAGATCAAACTATGAACCTAAAATGAGAACAAACCAAAACTAAATCTAGTAGATTTGTAAATCCATGGGTGTACCTTACTAAACTTGGGGCCTAATGTTGACTTCTTCTGTGGCATTTGTCCTTGATGTCAAAACTGCCCTGGGTTGGTGCCTTGGAAGCATTTCTCAGATGGAATTTGATTGGCAGAGTTTATATTTGGTATTCACCTGTCATTGGCATACTTAATTCAGGTTGTTACAGTGTGGTTTGATCAGGCTCTTGCATCTTGAAATTGTTAATGGTTTATATGATGCAGCTTGGTTCTCAGTATAATCAGGATAAATGGTAAGTGGAATGGCATTGTGAGTTCATCATGAAAATTCAGACTTCTCTATTCTTATAAGTCTTTGGAATTCATTTGAAAATGGAACATTATACAACATTGAATATATCAAGGTGGCATTCGACTTTGGGTAAAGGCATTGGTTAATATTTTAATGTCACATTGGAAGTGACTTAGCCTTGATTTCTTGGGAATATAAAAGTCAATAGTCAACCATTGTCAAACGGAAATGAGTTAGTCAGCATCTGTTTGGTAAGGCCTCGAAGGTCTTACCACAGTACTGCTAGCAATTAAGCCAGTGACCGCAGTAGTGCGGTGTAAACCGCCAGCGGCAAGCAAAATTGCTACCGCTACACCGTGGGCAGTCAAAAGTATAACTGCGGTAGTGCAGTAAAATCCGTTAGTGGCAAGCATAACAGCTACCGCTATACCGCGAGCTGTCAGGAAGCTAACTGCGGTAATGCGGTGGAAGATGTTAGCAGTTTGAAAGGTGCTACCGCTATACCGCAAGTTGTTAGGTAGCTAATCACGGTAACGCGGTGGAAACCGCCAGCGACAGAAATGACCGCTACCGCTGTACCGCGAGCTATTAAGTAGCTCACCATGGTAACGCAATAGAAGCGGCTAGCGGTTAGCTTGGAGCTACCACTGTACTGCGGGTAGTCCAAAGAATGACCACGGTTGGGCAGTAAAAGAAGAGGTAACTGTTAAGTGTTAGTTACCGCTATACCGCAGGTGAACAGTTTGAAGGATGCGGTAGCACAGTTGAGAAAGAAATAAAATTGTTTGTTGGTTATTTTTGGAAACTTAGGTCACTATTATGCTTCATTGCTTGAAATTTTTTGAAACCTTATTCTGGCCGCCATCTTTGAGTTGTTTATCTCACAGTCGTTTCACTGTTCTAGTAGCCGGTTTATTGATCATTGGCAACATATTGGAAAATAGAAAGACCATGACAATGGTCGGTTCACCTATCAGTTTCCTACCACCGAATAAGAGCTCAAATAAGGGAGAAGCTCGGGTTGCTAAGCCACTTTGCAGTCTGGTAAAAACTGATACATGCAACATCTATTTTGATTCTCTCAAGTATTCAGTTTTTCAATTGGTTTGCAGAACCGTTACTTCTAAATGGAAGGTGAAAATTGGTTAAATCTTTTTACTGGTCAAAACCAAAAAGATTGCATATAATTTTTAACTGCACTTTACAATAGATTTATCTTATCAGTTTTATGAAACAGTGGTATCTGTTTGGGGAAATCATGATGACTTCGAATCTATTCAGTTTCTTACATGGATTCTTTCATAACGGTTATTATTGGATGCATCATTCTGAAGTTACGGTTACATTGCATTGGATTTGTTGGTTGCGCTACTGTTACAGTTGGCTTTTCGAGGGTTTTGTTCATGAATTTCATATATGATTTAATGGTTCTTGTTTTTCAACTTTGTTTGTGCAGGCTGCTTGAGAGGACAGGCTTCAGTCTGCCTTCTATATTTGAAAAATGCTTGGATATTCTTGTCAGAAGAACTTCTTCATATTGATCTTTCACACATGGACACTCCAACACATGGCATTGTTGGTCGATTGAAGTTTGGTAATCTGTTGATCATTTTTTGTTCTTATTCTCTGAAATAGAAAAATGAGAAACTGTTGTAACCTTCCTTGAATGTAATGATGAAATCTGTAATCAGATGAAAACGGAGATATTGACTCTAATATAAAAAGAAAAAGAAAAAAGGAGCAAAATGGAGTGTTAACTGTTTTTCTGTGACAATCCATGAAAAGAGTATAAAAACAAAAAAAAAGAGTTAATTGAAAGACGATGGAAGAAGAACAATGAGAAATATATGAAACAAAAGGGAAAACTTGTGATAATACATCACAGTGACTGTATTGAAAAATGTTGAGCTTTGAGATTGAAAATCTGAAATATGAGTTGATAATCAAGCTGACTTAAGGCTTGACAATGCTTGAAATTATGAAGGTTCATTTTGGAACTTTGAGGATTTTAGTTATTGTCTGTCAAGAGGCACTTGATAGATAAAAGAGAAACAAAGAGATCCTCTATATCATTGTATGATTTACTAAAACAGTAAAGGGGTTGGTGCTCCTTGAGATTGGTGTCTCTAAATGAGGGGTTGGTGCCCCTTGAGATTGGTGTCTCTAAATGAGGGGATAGTGCTCCTTGAGTTGGTGCTCAAAAAGTAGCCTATAAGGCATTGTAAACAGTGGTTTTGAAATTAAGCCAGTAAGGTAGTTTAGGAGTGGTTTTTCTACCGCAGGAGGGTTTTCCACTCTGCAATTCCTATGTCTATCATTTGTGTGATCTATGTCTATCTTGCATAATATTTCCTTCAGTCATTTATGTTATTGTGCTCATTCAGTTGGTCAATGCTCTGATACTTTAAGGCTGTTTAAAAGTCTAAAGTCAATTTGCTCAAGTTTGTCATGCAAATTTAGATTGTGCAAATCTGGTGCAAAATGTCTTTCATAAGGTGAATTAACTTCTGCATTATGTGCTCATTATATGAATGCTCAAGAGTCTATCATAAGCAAGTCAAAGTTGCATATTATGAAGATTTATAGCTCTGTTGATAATGCACAACAAGATTGTTCATAAATATTTATTTGAACAATATCATTTGATATGGGTTGCAAATGTTAGTCAAGTCTCATGTCAATCTGACCTGAAATGTTAATGCTCACCTGCTTAATCAAATCTGTCTCTTTGGGTTAAGTGAGCAAAATTTTAAGTATGCTTTCAAGGTTAAAAGTTAAAATTTCTCCACTCTGATTCACACCCCCCCCCTCTCAGAGTGAATCCACTTCCAACACCTAATGGCAATGCCATGTCCACACCCATAATGGATTTGGTCATAAACTTAGACTAAGAAAATATGAATCCAAGGGACTTGCAAAGAAAATTGGTAACATAAGAAATGATGAAGCTAATGATCAAAATAGCAATACATAAGGGAATTCACTTCACATAAAGAAAGAAATATAAAAATAGTGTCAAATATACAAAAAGGTGCCTATTAAAATTGCATTCATGCACAATGGATCACAAATTGTTGAAATTGTTAATCAAATTTTAAAAAAGAAGCTAGAAGAACCATGTATTCGTAACTATGTTTTTCATATAAGGAAAATTCATATTGTGGACCTTTTTTGGCAAGTTGCCTTGGCTACATCTATAAACAAGAGCATCTTATGACCTAGGGCAATTCATAAAATAAGCTATATCTCAAACGGAATTTTTTATTTTTTTATATTGTTAATCATTTAAAAATATTCTACTCATACGAGCATCAACATGAGACCAAATACAAGCTCTTGCAAGCATAACCATGAGACTAATTTTAGCTCCTTTCAAGCAACCACACTAGAAACCGCCTTTGTTGAAGTGCACAAGACAACTGAGAGGGGGGCTGAATCAGTTGTATCAAATTTCTTTACTTCTGTTGGTTGACAAATTTATCACCTAACTTTGTATTCTCACACCCACTAAGGTAACAAATGTAACCACAATTGAATCAATGATGATATAACTTTCAGACTGAGTCTCTTCTTATTTTAAAAGGTGGCAGCTACCTTCGTTTGATATCCAATGAATAATTTTTAACTAGAGTTTCTTTTAACCAGAAAGCAAATAAAGGAAGGGGATTTTAACCAGAAAGCTTTAAAGGCATTAACGGACTTCATATGATAAAACTGAAATAATTCACAACTAATATTGAATCAAAATCACCACAACATCCTTATTCACAGATAAATCATACTACAGTGATGCAACAACTCAAAGCATAAACCATTCCAATAATAGATCACTCATAGAAGAATATTCAACATAAGCAGAAATGATTCATACACCATAATTCAAAGATTACGAATGCATAAACTCCACCACAGTTTTCTATATCAGAATAACGGAAAACAATAAATCAAGATAACAAATTTTTTGCTCTATTGAGTAAATCAAATTTTTCCCAAAAGATCCTAACACTATCAGATGATCCCCTATTTAAAGCATAGCCAACTGTCTTTGGTAATGGTTTCTTGAGAGTAATCGTACCAAATAAAATAAGTCTTAAACTTAAAAGAGCCAAAATAAACTAAAGTGTCATGAAATACTAAAAACAACTAAGCATCAATTCTTCTCGCCTCAGCCTCTTCATCTTCTAGATTCACGACCGCTCCCTTCCACAAGAGTTCCTCTTGTGTCTTCATCTTGGTCTTGTAATCTCTATACCTGGAAAAAATTGCAAGTATTTCTTTTCTCCCTGGTGTTACAGTAATTTGCAATCCAGTTCTCAATTTGGATAGAGTAGCTTCAGACTCTATCAGAGTTTCAGATCTCTTGCTTGCTTCGGTTTTAAATGAATCAAGGTAGACTTGCAGTCTTTCGAGTTTTGAAAATGACTCTTTGGTCAGTGTGGGAGGATCTGCTATCTCCTTGTTGAATACCTCTTTAAACTTTAGACAAATTTCCCTCGCATCCAAAATCTTATCATCAAATTCATCAATGATATCAACCTTTAAGTCATGATAGTTACTTTTGATGTCCACCAACATATCCAAATACCTTTCAAGTATTTCGAAAATTTCCTTTACTAGGTTATCATAAATGCCCAATTTCCAATTCAATGAATCAGACCAAGAAGGGTCTAACTCCTTTGGATCATTCACAATCTTCTCATTAACCAACTTCATTTGATCCATGGAAATTAGTTCTTTTATTTCCTGTGAAAGTACGTAGAGGCTGGTCTAATCTTTTCTGATCTGTCTTAGCTCTATCATCAATTATTTTCTCTTATCAACAACCTGAGTATAGAAAAGCACGTATTTACTGATAAAGAGGGTAATCTCTTGAGACATTTCATCTATCCATTCATCGACAGCTTTGGAATAGCCCAAATTCTTTCTGATTAATTGCATCGAAGATGCATCAATATCTACTCTCTGAGAACTTGAGGCTTCATTAGATATAGCAGAGGGAACCAAGGAAGAAATAAAATTCTTTAAATCAAGGACTTGGGATTGCAAATTCACCTTTTCTTTTCTTTCTTCCTTCACCCGCTTAATCAAGGCATTGACTGAATAATTTGCATGATACACATCACCTTCTAATGTTTGTGGTCCCATATCAACATTTGTGATCTTATAATCAGCCGTTGTTATCTCATCATCGTTCAAATCCTTCATGGGGTCTGCAATTTTTAATATTTGATTCCCAGAAGTAGGATCAGTCAACATTCTTGACATTTTTTGAGCTTTCTTTCGCCTCGAGGAAGACTGTAGTAACTTCACAACTGTATCTACACCAACAGTTGTTGTAGGAGTGCATTTCCTCTTTTTCTACATTGCCTTTTTTAGCCATACCGAGAAAGCTTCTACCAAAATAGCATCTTTGTTTCCATGAACAACTTCCTTTGACTCAACAGGGAGGATAGATGTATTCTCTCCCAGGGAAGAAGGTACTTCAGATAAAGGGGGGAAAGTATTATCTTCAACAATTTGCTTGAAAATGGCATCTGAATCCTCAGACACAGGCTTTGCTTGGTTGATCTTCTTTTAGGGACTGGGGTAGATACACTATCATGTTCGCATATCGACTTCAATTTAGTCGTCTCCTCAGGTTTATCACCATCACCCCCAGACTATGAATTTGTGCTTGAAGACCTAGTAGCCAACCTCTCTGATGATGCACTTACTACGATAGTTTGGGTGGACCTCTATTCATTCTTTTGACATGATCTTGGTTCATGAGTAGAACCAGCAACTAGTCTCCATCTCCCTTCTAACCAAACCTGAGTTCTTTTTAGCACTGGAGCAACTCGCACATTCATGTTAAAAACTTCATTCTTACTCCAGTCAATCTTGGATGAGATTTATCAGATATTTTCATATTCAAGATCAATGACCATCGAATCTTCAGTGCGTTTTCAAGAATTGGGATTGAAAGACCAAATACTTGAATTTTTCTGAGGGTTAACCTCATTTTAGCCCTTTTCAAAATCTCATTTTCATCAACACAATCTTCCCAAAAATCTTCAATAGAAGATTGGTGTTGGTATGAACATTCTCCATACAAATTATGCTTCACGAAACCCTTGCTATCAAAGTTAGCCCTCATGAATAAATATTGGAGGTTATATTCCTTGAGAACTCTTTCAGCACCTTTAGCTATCTAGTTATTTTTGCATGTAAAAGAAGGAGACACTAATGGGAAAGGATAACCCTGCTTCCCCATACTCACATACTTCACATTCACCAAGGCCATTTGTCTACAAACTTCTAGAAACACCAACAAATATTTTGAATACCTAGGCAATTTTAATGGGGCTTTCTCATAACCTCCTATTCTCAAATATGAAAACCTTTCAAATTGAATATAGAAACTTCCAAACTTTGATACCAAAGATATCGATTCAGGAGAAAAATGCACTTCAGGGTTTCCATCTAATTTCCTTACAGCCTCCATCAAGAATGCATTATTAACAAGCAAAAATTATCCCATTCCAACCTACTTAGTGAATTGCGGGTAACATTCATATATAGGCATACCACAAGTTGGAGGTACTTACGGTTTTAATCTTGGCTAGAAATATCTTTGACTGGCTATAACATATATCAAGCAAGAGCACAAATGGAAGGTGGTAGTTTTCTAGAAATTAACTAATTGCTCATTCAAATGAAAGAAAGTTACCTTAGCCCAATCTATGAACACATTTTCATAATAGATAACCAAAATAAATTAACACATCCAATCCTCAAAAGATTCAATCTATGCATTTCCAACAATGTGATGCAACAGAGCAATGGCATCTGCAATTTCTCCTTTGAAATGCATTCTTTTAAGTTTAGTAGGTAACTGAGATTTACCTTTCTTCTCCGAGTTCAACCAACCTTTGGCTATAGAATTCTCACACCAATCCTCATTATCTTTGAAAAACTCACTAGCTGCAGCAACCGACATCTCTTTTACAGATGCTTTCTTAGGGATCCTTAGCGCATTGGAAATAGTTTCAGGAGAAATTATGGCAACAACAGTTCCGTCTCTAGCTTTTATCTCCCTCGTTTTTGGAATATATCTCCTTGCGCATGCACCAACCAGGTCCACACTCAGGACGGCTTCTGGGAACCTCTGGTGTGAGCTAATCCACTTTCTAATAGCTTGGCATCAATGGCATATTTTTTGTTACTTTCCAATCGTGCCCAGAATTCATCCAGCTTAAAAGATCCCAAATCGGTGTCCCTCATGCGAAGCCAACAATTTCCAATTTCGGACTGCAGGAGCTCACAATGAACAGAGGAAAACCCACTTGCTTGAAAGATAATTACAGAAAATGGAAGCACAACTAAGAACTCAAGCAAAAAAATCTCCACCACCTTTAATTACATGAGAAAAATAAGACTTGTGTTTGGTGTCGAATTAATGTGACGCCTTGTTTAAATTCTCGGTAAAGCAAACCTCAAGACTGGTATGCTTTACAAAAATTCTTGATAAGACATCTCCAGGTTGTATTGTACGCCTCATTAATGCATAGGCGGTGCCTCGAAATGTACGAAATGAACAACGCATCGCCTTGTTGCAGACAACTAAAACTTTCTAACTCAAAATCGGGAGTTGCAAAGTTATGAGAACCTTTGTCTCACCGACTACACACTAGGTCAACACATATGATGCCATCAAGAAGAAACAAGCCGAACCTTTAGGAGGTTAGGGAAAACATGAACCCGATGACAAGGTTTAAAATCACTGGGCACCAATGACCTAAGTTTCAAAACCTAAAGAACGCACGACGAGAGGTTAGGAAATGCAAAGACCTCGCGACAAAGGCAAAGATGATGGTAAAAACTTAGACTCGGGCAAAAAATGAGAAAACAAATACGAGGGAAGATAAGATTTTACTATTACATGACAAAAATAATACCCATAGGTAACAACTTCTAACCTTAAACAATTCCACTTTAACTCAATATGTTATTAAGTGTAAATGAGAAATGTAAATAACATAAAGCAAAAACCAGAGACACCATATTTACGTGGAAAACCCAATGAGGGAAAAACCACGGTGAGGATTAGCTCACAATATAGTAATAATGCAATACCAAATACAAAGGCTCACTGCCAGAGGGCTCACTACCCAGATACAAAGGGTCACTGCCAACAATAGGACTCACTGTCCAGAAAGAGGCTCACTGCCTACAAAAAAGAAAAGATAAATAAAGATCCACCACAAAAGGTTCCCCACATTCGCAGCTTGATCAAAAGATTACAGACACCATAAACTCACTTCTTTTAGGAATCTAACACATCAAAGTATTGTTTCCTTCATTCGCTCTTACACACTCTTCTTTTCGCACTTGTTCGCACACTTCACTTGCTTCTTCTTCAATTCGCAACATCTTGACTTGCTTGTATATCATCTTCAACCCTAGAAGAATTCTTCAAGTCAGCTAAACATCCTTCAATTTACAAATTCAAATTAGGTCGGCTACTCAACATTCCCATGGTGGATAAGAATGAGAGATGACCAATTACGCATTTAATTAGGACCCACACGACATCTTGGATCAATCACACGCTTCCTTAATTTAATGCAAAACCTTTATGTAACGTGTAGACACTAGGTCGGCCAAACCTAATGAAAACACCAATGAGCTTTGAAGTATGTGCATCTCAAGCAAGATGATCACACATGGATCACTCAACACACTTCACCAGGCAATTTACCTTCTCTAAGAAACCTTCAGGTACACCCGCAACAACTGCAACAATATTCATGCACATAATATTCTTCAACAGTCCAATTGGACCAACCAACCAACATATAGGAGCTCAAGAGCAAATCTTCTAGAGCGCCCAATCACCAACACATTTTTCAGAACACAGAAAACATCAGTATGAATCATCTCCTAGATCTACAAGATCTGAAACAAAACACCAGAATACTGCAGAGCCAAAACATTTCTCCCAGTCCACAAAAAAATAGTTTTGTCAAACTAGTTCACACACCTATGAACACATCTTTCATTCTCCATCGATCTAGAAGCCAAAACCTATGATATATTATCTATTGAGGCTCATGAACAATACCACAGATCCGCATAAGCATAGGATCAACACAGAAAAAATGCAGAGCACAATACCGGAGCACACTCAAACCACACACTCAACACTGCCTTCATTATTTCTTAAATTTTCTCAAAAGCACTTGGCAAAAACACAATTATAACTTCATAAATAGAGCTCCATATACTCTAAGAACTTTTGCAGTATCTCAACTATACAAGTACTATCTGCAATCATACTAAACTATGTTGACATGAATGACAACATTAATGAAAACACCACCAAACACATCCATACTTGCAACAATATCCCCATTTTCCATTGATGGCAACACATGATGTGAAAAAACATCAAAGACAGCATACACAATCTCCTACTTCTTCTCTCTTCTCCTTACAAAACTCTCTCCTTTTTCAACTTTTTCACATGAATTTCTCTCCCCCTTTGACATCAATGGAAAAGAAAATTTTTGCATGAAAACTCTTGCCATATAAAACTTTGATCACTCCCCCTTAGGAGTGCACTCACATCACATACTGCAACAATGCACCTCTCTACTCCCCCTAAGGAGTAGACCACAATCATCAATCCAGGTCAAAAGAATTTGTGAATCCATTGGACTGATGCACCTCCATGTGCACCTAGTTCAAGGAAGGAGAGGCAGTAACCCCTAACGTCCCCTGAGATACTCAAAAGTATCCTTTGGAATATGTCAGCAATTTGTTCCTTGGTAGGTACATATTCAAGTCTAACTTCATTCTGCAACACCTCCTCCCTTAAGAAGTGATACTTGATAGATATGTTCTTTGTCTTAGAATGCATCACCGGATTCTTTGAAATGTTTATAGCATGTGTATTGTCACAAAAGATAGAGATAGGCTCATCACACATCACACCTATGTCCTTCAAGGTTTGCTTCATCCAAAGTACCTGTGTACAACAGGATGTTGTTGCAATATACTCAACTTCTGCAATAAATAAAGAAACGGAATCATGTTTCTTACTCAACCATGAAACCAATCTTCCTCCAGGGAAGAATGCACTGTCACTTGTACTCTTCCGGTCATCTACACAACTAGCCCAATTTGCATCAGTGTAGGAATTCAATGTGAAATCATTATCCTTTGGATACCATAGCCCATAATTTGGAGTTCCCTTAAGGTATTTGAATATCCTCTTCACAGTGGTAACATGTGCTTCCTTAGGTTCTTCTTGAAATCTTGCAACTAAACATACTGCATGTATTATATCCGATCTAGTAGCAGTAAGATACAATAGTCCACCAATCATAGATCTGTACATACTCTGATCAACTTTAGAAGATTCATCATCCTTACTCGGCTTACATCCAGTTACCATAGGGGTACAGACCGGTCTGGAGTCATCCATTCCAAACTTCTTCAACAATTCCTTAACATACTCAGATTGTGAAATGAATATCCCCTTTATCATTTTGATTTACTTGAAGTCCAAGGAAGAAATTCAACTCACCAATCATAGACATGTCAAACTCTTTTTGCATCTCCTCTGCAAATTTCTTACACATACCTTCATTTCCACCAAAGATAATGTCATCAACATATACCACAATTATCAACATTTTATTTTTCTGAACTTTGAAGTAAAGATTGTTGTCTGCAGACCCTTTGTTGAATCCTTGATGTTTCAAGTATCTATCCAACCTTGCATACCAAGCTCTGGGAGCCTGTTTAAGTCTATATAGTTCCTTTTTCAACTTGCAAACCATGTCCAGTTTGTTTGACAGCTGAAATCCTTTTGGTTGCTTCATATATACTTCTTCCAATTCTCCATTCAAAAATGCAAACTTGACATCCATCTAATACACTTTGAAGTCTTTATGAGCTGAAAATGCCAAGAACATCTGAATGGCCTCCATTATTGCAACTGGTGCAAATATGTCTTCAAAATCTATTCCTTCAACCTATGAATAATATTTGCATACAAGTCTTGCTTTATTCCTTACTACTTCACCATCTTCATTCAACTTATTCATGAATACCCATTTTGAACCAATTGCATTCTTGTTTACAGGTCTAGGGACTAGTTCCCATGTCTCATTCTTCTCTATCTATTGCAGTTCCTCTTTCATTGCTCTAACCCAACTCTCATCATTGCATGATTCACTCATAGTCTTAAGTTCTATCTTAGAAATTAAACACAAGTTTACCTCAACCACTTTGCTTCTTGTCTTTACACCTTCACTTATGTCTGCAATTATTTGTTTCTTCGGATGATTTCTCTGTACATATTTAGGAGTCTTAGGTGTAGGTTCTAAAATCTCCTCTTCATCACTTTGTTATTTCTCTTCCTTTTCTTCTTATTGCACTTTCCCATAGATAGGATCATCCGGTTCAACTTCACTTATTTCTACTGGTCTATACATAGCTTCATCAACTTTTACATTAGCACTTTCAACTATTTTCCTCAGTCTTTTATTAAAGCATCTATATGCCTTATTATTTGAATATCCAAGAAAGATTCCTTCATCACATCTAACATTAAACTATCCAAGATTCTCGTCATCTCTTTTAATGTAACATATGCTTCCAAACACTTTAAAGTATTTAATAGTAGGAGTCTTACCAGTCCATAACTCATAAGGAGTCTTAGTGTTGTTACCTTTGATTTGAACTCTATTAAGAATGTAAACAACAGTGTGGATTGCTTCTCTCCAATACACATCAGGAACATTTTCTTCTTTCATCATAGTTTTGGCAGCCTCTTGAACAGACCGGTTCTTCCTTTCCACAACTCCATTCTACTGAGGAGTTCTAGGGGCAGAATAATGTCTCTTTATGCCATGTTCTTCACATAATGCATTAAAGTCACCATAAGTTAATTCTCCACCTCTATCAGACCTTAAACATTTGATTCTCAAGTTTACCTCATTCTCTACTCTTGCCTTGAATGCCTTGAATCTATCAAGAGCCTAATATTTCTCTCTAAGAAAAGTAACCCATGCCATCCTAGAGTAATCATCAATCAAGAGCATAAAATACCTGTCAACATTAAGGCTTCATGTTCTTGTAGGACCACAGAGGTCTGTATGAATCAATTCCAGCATTCTGGTAGATGATTGTTCATTTCCTTTAAAACTGCTTATTGTTTGTTTTCCCAACTAACAACTTCTGCAAATTGAATTTGAAGGCTTTGTGATTCTAGGTAGATCTCTGACAACTTCCTTAGAACTGATCTTGGTCAGATTGTCAAAATTTACATGTCCCATCCTCCGGTGCCACAACCAACTTTCATTAATCTGTGAAACAAAACACTGACCATCACCACTCTTAAGCTGATAGCTGTTTCCATGAGTTCTCCTTCCTGCTGCTACCACAGTTCCAGATCCTTTTTTGATCTCACGGGTGTTATCCTGAAACACAAGCTTGAATCCTTTGCTACACAGTTGTCCAACACTTAAAAGATTATGCTTTAAACCCTTAACATAATAAACATCGTCAATACTATTTTTTCCATCAAAACTAATTGTTCATTTACCAACAATCTTAGCACCAAAATTATCTCCAAACATAACTATTCCTCCATCATAATTTTCAAGTTTAGTGAACTTACTCTTATCTCCAGTCATATGATTTGACCACCCAATGTCAATTACCCAAAAGTCTTCATCTTGTCTAGCATGAAAATTAGTTACCAGAGTACCTTCCATCTCATCCTTCTTGCTATCTGAACTAGATTCCTTTGCACATCTTCCATGGTTAGTAGATACAACTTTACTTTCTAGGGCTAGAAATAAACATTCATCTTTATCCTCCTCAAAATCAGACTCATAATTAAAAATTCCTGCATCTTCTTTGACATAATACAATTTCTTGAACTTCCTATCCTTCTTGTCTCTGTGATTATTATTATTGTCTTTGTTCTTCTTGTGTGTAGCTCTATTAGGACATCTTGGAGCATAATGACCAATATTTCCACAACTAAAACACTTAAAGGGCAACATACCTTTGTATTTACCAGTACCTTTCTTCAATTTCCTTGTGAAGTTTGCTTCCAACTCTTTTGAACCATCATCATTCAAGTCATCTCCTATTTTCATTTCTTTAAAGGTTGTTTCAGTTTTCTCCTTATCTCTTGCAAATTTTCTCATCTTGAATGCAGTCAATATACCAAATAGGTGCTCCTTACTAAATGTTTTTGGTTCATATGATTCTTCAATAGCAGAGACTTTGTCACTGTAATTCTCTGGTAGGGTCATCAAGATCTTCTCAATTATATTTTCACCTGACTCGGTACCACCTTGATTCTTGATCTCATTTCCTACAAGTTCAACTATCTAATAATAGCTTGCAATATCTTCACCCTCTTACATTCTCAAGTTCTCAAATTTTTGCTTAGTTGTTAGCTTCCTTGACAATTTTACTCTATCATTTCCTTCATAAATGTCGTTAAGTTTTTCCCATACTTCATAAGCAGTGCCTAAATAAATAACCTTTGTCCTTTCAGTTTTAGATAGAGCACTAAAGATAGCACACCTTGCCTTTTCATTCTCTGCATAAGCCGCAATCTCATTTATAGAGGAAGGACCAGCGGATGGTGCAATATACTTTGTCTCCACAATTTTCCACGTCTTAAAACCAAGAGAAACCAGATAATCTCTCATTTGTTCTTTCTAGTCACTGTAATCAGCTCCATCAAAAATAGGGATTTGCAACTTTTGTGTCATATGATCTACCTCAAGTGGTTAAGCTTTTCACCAAGGAACCAAAGTACTGATACCAATTTTTGAAATGCACAAGACAACTGAGAGGGTGGGTTGAATCAATTGTATCAAATTTCTTTACTTCTAACCTTAATAAATTCCACTTTAACTCAATCTGTTATTAAGTGTAAACATGAAATGCAAATAACAGAAAGCAAACACTAGAGACACCAGATTTACATGGAAAACCCAATGAAGATTAGCTCACAATATAGTAATAATGCAATACCGGATACAAAGGCTCACTACCAGAGGGCTCACTGCCCAGATACAAAGGCTCACTGCCGACAATAGGACTCACTGTCCAAAAGGAGGCTCACTGTCTACAGAAAAAGAAAAGATAAATAAAAATCCACCATAAAAGGTTCCACACATTCGCAACTTGATTAGAAGATTGCAGACACCATCAGCTCACTACTTTCAGGAATCTAACACATCAAAGTATTGTTGCCTTGATTCACTCTTACACACTCTACTTTTTGCACTTGTTCGCACACTTCACTTGATTCTTCTTCAATTCACAACATCTTGATTTGCTTTTATACCATCTTCAACCCTAGAAGCATTCTTTAGGTTAGCTAAACATCTTTCAATTTACAAATTCAAGTTAGGTCAGCTACTCAACATTCCCACGATGGATAAGAATGAGAGGACCAATTACACATTTAATTAAGACCCACACAACATCTTGGATCAATCACATGCTTCCTTAATTTGATGCAAAATCTTTATGTAACGTGAGACACCAGGTCAACCAAACCTAATGAAAACACTAATGAGCTTTGAAGTACGTGCATCTCAAGCAATATGATCACACGTGGATCACTCAACACGCTTCACCACATATTTTACCATCTCTAAGAAACCTTTTGGTACACCCGCAACAAATTCAACAATCTTCATGCACAGAATATTCTTCAATAGTCCAACAGGACCAACCAGCAACACACAAGAACTCGGGAGAAAATCTTATGAAGTGCCCAATCACCAACACATTTGTCAAAACACAAAAAACATCAGTATGAGTCATCTCCCAGATCCGCAAGATTTGAAACAGAACACCAAAAGACTATGGAACCAAAACATTTCTCCCATTCCACAAACAAATAGTTTTGTCAAACCAGTTCACACACCGGTGAACACATCTTTCATTCTCCATCGATCTAGAAGCTAAAACTTAGGATATATTATCTATTGAGGCTCATGAACAATACCACAGATCCACACAAGCATAGGATCAACACAGAAGAAATGCAGAGCACATTCAGACCACACACTCAACACTACCTTCATTATTTCTTAATTTTTCTCAAAAGCACTTGGCAAAAACACAATTATAACTTCATAAATATAGCTCCATGTACTCTAAGCACTTCTACAGTACCTCAACCATACAAGTACCATCTACAATCATACTAAACTGTGTTGACATCAATGACAACATTAATGACAACACTACCAAACACATCCATACTTGCAACAACCTCCACACCAAAAACCAACTATGGAAGACCAAGAGTCACAGCTTCAAATTCCATATTAGATGTCCCTTTGGGATTTGAACTTGGGTCTCCAGAATGAGAACTCAGTGTTTTAACCAAGCTCAACCTCTTGGACAAATTTTCATGTTTGAAAATCAAAATATAAGAAAATAAAACACGTGCTAGTTATAGTTCACTACATTGCACCCCTTCACAACTTTCAATGACAATTCTTTTGTGTTTGTTGTCATATTTGTTTGTCAAGTTGTTACATTACCTATTTGCAAGGCATGTGTATTAGTAAGAGACAATGAAGGTCATCTAAGGCCCGACAACTAGTCTCAATGCGGTGAAAGGTGCTTCAAGAAGTTTACTTGAGACTTGTAGGGTAGCAATTTAAGTGGTATGAAAGGTTATAGTGTATGCCTATAGTAATTATTTGTATTCAAGTGACAAAGTACACTAAAATATATGCTTGAATCAAGTGTAAATGACAAGTGAAATAGGTACCTAAAACAACACAAGACAAGACAAGCATTCAAGTGACAAGATTACCTGAGGTAAAAAGGCACTTTTTGGTGGCTAACATAGCATAAATAAGCACCTACGATGTGGATTAGTGGTAAATGCATGTGGAATAGACACTTATGCAATAGAACAACCCTTTGAGTGACAAATATAGTGTTTTTATGCACTAAGAAAAGTAATCTCAACTTGTAAATGGCATGAGGAGCATTATGACATGCCTAAGGGAGAAAGAACAAGTGGTTTAGCAACAAATGTGCATGAAATAGGTGTTTTGGGTTAGTTAATTGACAAAATCAACCAAAATAGGTGCCTAAGTGTAAATAGCATGTCTTTAAGTGGTAGGGACAACCATATGGCATGCCTAGTTACTTCAAGACCATTTCGAGTGACATGAGCTAAATAAATGTCAAGCAAGCCTAGATATCCTTCAAGTGGCAAAGACACATGAAATGAGTGCCTAGATGCCTTATTAGTGATAGAGGTCCTAAAGGCATGCTTGCAAAGATAATAGATCAGGAATTCATGGCAAAAGTTGTTTAAAGGCATGCTTAGGCAATGAAAGATAGTTTTAAGTGGCAAATGCAATAGTGAGGCATGCTTGAGCATGCCTAGAAACCTAGACAACTTTTTGAGTGGCATAAGTATGTAAAATATGTACATATATGCATAGAAACAATGGTTGTGACAATAGTAATAACAAAAGCTCACCTAATGTTTGATGAAGCAACATTCAATTGACAAAAGTAGTTAGAAATGTACCTAGGTCTATTATGACAACAATTTTAATCATTTGTGTCAACAACACTTTGAGTTGCATTGTCATCATCACCCTAACTTTATGCATATGTAGTGGTTTGAGCAATCAAAACAACTATAGTTGAAGACAAGTTTACCCATTGAAAAATAATATCGGCATGTTCCATTCACATAGGATTTGTTTTTTGTTTCTTCTAATTTTCCATTAAAGAACAAGTCACCATCAAGAATAATAGGGTTTAATAGGCTTAAGGGTAAAAACCCGAGTTTTATAGTCTACAACAATTTAAAAGAGGATTAATCAATTGTTTTTCATGCATCATCTATGGCGTTTTTTGGTGACGATTTTGCCTTTTGTTGATTTTTCCAAGTTCTTACACTAGGGCTTCATCATACTTTCATTCAAAGGATTCATCCAAGGTTTTTCAAGCCTATCAAAATCCTAGGAAGCAATTCTCACTTGGCAAGATGGATTAAGGTGGTTAGTGTTCACATTCTTTAGAGGATATAATAGGTTTTGAGCAAAATGTTATCTTAGAATCAATAGAGGACACTCATGTATCAAATTGTTATTTTTGGCCACAACTATTTATGGTAGTCATTATTTTGGTGGTTCTATTTTTAGATATATGAATGAACCTAGTTTTAAGTCACATTAGTTGGTGAATATTTATTCTTTCTTTACATTTGTTTTTGCTTCAAATTTTTGTTTAACTATTTTTCAATAACTTTTAAGAGTGCTTTAAAACATTGATTTTTGAGATAAATAACAAATTATCATGTCAAAAAAAGGTCATCCTGTAACTTACAAATAAGTGCTTTGAGCACAAAACATTTTGAATAATAGGTGATGCTATGCTTATGCTAATTAAATATTGTTCCATGTGTTATCTTTGTCCTCTTTATCATGTTTGTAAGTTCATGAATTGAATCAAAAGGAGATTATAGCATCAATCTTTGTATTGGCAATATTTGTCTACCTAAGTTGTAGCTTTGTATGCAACACATTTTTTGGTTCAATATTTGTCTACCTAAGTTGTAGCTTTGTATGCAACTAATGTAGAGAGACTCCCTCCAGCAAATACACACTCACAATTCACACAAAAAAAGATTTGAAACAGATTGTAAATAACACACATGCTCTTTTTATTAAAATCAGCAACAAATTACATACAATATCACTTCATAAAAATCTGCAACAAACTTGGCCTCTCATGGCCTCTCAAACTCTGTGAAAAATCCTCTTTCCTCACTCACAACTTTCCTTCACAAGCCACTCTCATGGGCTGAGCTCTCAATCTCTCCGGAAAAATCTGCCTCAAATTTGTAGCAATATTTTATTTTTTATTAGCTTCTCCAATCTGCAAATTCTTCTCAAATTCCCATACGAAGCATTGAAGGGTCTTCGAAAACTTTTTATTTATCTTACTGTATGTAGCACTTAGAATTAAAATGACTCCAACCAAATTGATATTTCAAAATATTAATATTAAAACAATTAAAATCCCTCCAATAATACCTTTGATCTACATACATTTTTATTTTTTAAAATTTTTTTATGCAACTACAGCAAAGTGCACCAAAAGGCTGAAAAATGACTTTTTGCATTTCTTTCCAGAAGCTCCTCTTTGCATGAAATTTTGTCAAGATGTATAATATAACATTCATAAGCTTTCCACCAAGCCATTTTGTCCCAGCACTAATAAAACTCCAAAAATTAATTTTCTTCAAAATCGCCAACCGAAAACAAAAAAAATTAAATTCTCCCAAACCATGCAAGATATGATTACAAAATCTTTACCGTTAAATCTAGGATTCTTTTAACAATCTTCCTATGCAAGGATTCACCATGAAACTTCATTAATTACCCGAAACAATTATTTTAGCGAAACTACCTATTGAGCACCAAAACTGAAGTGTGACAAAATTTAACTCTGCATGTAACCCAAGGCTGTGAGATGTCGAAACAAAACCGAGGCAAACCAAAACTTAAATAAACAACTGAAAAATATTTTTGGGTGATGCCGATTGCACGTTTGCCCAATGCTCCTACATCAACAACACATTTTTTGATTCCTAGAATTGTCTCGTTAATGATCCTAGTTATTCCTTTCAAATTTTGTTTGCATCTGGTTACTGGTCTCTCTTTTAGCCAATAGAAAGGTGCTCGTATCATGCTAAGAGTCAATTCTTCTTATTCAAAATCATAAAATATCACTTGTGAGACAAGTGGTGTGACCAGTTTTATGTAATGCCCAAAGCAAAAATGCAAACAAATAGTTATTTCTTTAATGAAAAATTCCCCAAAAGAAATATTGCAAATGTAAATGATCATATACTTTGCCTATATCTTAGTGTCTAGGGTAGTTCTGATCCCATGGAGCTTACTCTTATAAATTGAAGAGAGGTTTTACCTCACATACTATTCTAAGTATAAGTTGTCTCAAAAGAGACAAAGTAAAAGATTAACATGAAAGGAGTTAATTTTCAAAACTAGTTCGTCATCAAAGGTAGTTCATTCCCTTCATAACTCATGGACAAATATTAAATAGAGTTTGTTTCTCTTATGGAAAGAGTGAAGGGTGTGCATTTCCTTAATATATCTTACAAAGAATATAAATGTAATAAATTATAAGATTACATATATGGACTGTTGAAACTCATGAAATCGTCCCATAAGCATGCAATAAATAATGAACACCATGGAAATCTCAAAACATTTAACCACTCTTTATGTTTGTATAAAAGCCATCACATCTTAAACAGAATTGCATTCCCTACATCTTACACACAAATACGTTAAAATTTTAAATTAGAGATTACTAGAATCAGTCTGAGGCATGAGATGAGCCAACACTTCAGGAATACATTTACACTATCTGATCTCCTGCTTTCCACCATGAGATAGACTGAAAATTTAAAGGCTGTTCTAATGTGAGCTAGAATTTCACTAAAAAATGCTTCGATGGTAAAAGATATGTAATGAATGTAATGATCATTTTCATTCTAAACGAAAATATACAAATCAAGATAAATTTCAAAACTGCAATTCTAGGCTACATAATGTTCCTATTAAAAGTTGTGCACAAAGGACAGCTCATAGAATCCCATGGTGAACAGGCCATTTTTAAATTAGTAATTAGATGATGCCTTTCCTCATCAAGTAATTGTCACAAATTTAGGAGTACGACCTCTAGGCAATTTGTGCTAGAAAAATGTATCGAGAGAAATACTAAAAATAATTTCACATCATAGCCTATCAACCAGATTACCTACCTTGCAGGTTGAACATTAAAATCCCAAAACATTTGCATGGTGTTGTTGAAATCATCTTCATCTGCTTTTCGTGCGTTCCACTGCTTCTAGTCGATGAATCCTACTTATTTTTGGGAAAGAATACGCAAGACAAATCTCCATTTGTCCTCTTAAAACACTTCAAACAAATATTTACACATTAAACTTTCTACCGACTTTTCAACTTGATGTGTGTCGGATATTGAAGCACTACATATAATGCATGAAGCTCATTTAACAAAAGATGCCTGCTATATGCATCAAGATATATCAGAATCATCCTTTTTTCCCAACATGTTTCTCTTTTTTCTGCTGATCCTCCTTTCCCCAAATGCATTTTCGTCTCTAGGATGTTGATCTTCTAAGGACGATTCCATCTTTTCGTCCCATTCTTCAAGCTCCAGTTTAATTTCTTCTTCTACAGGTGGTGGTTCTACGTCTGAAACTTTGGAATCTCTTTCCTGCAAAAATTAAAAAGGTATCTTGAGCCTGTTCATTTTTGTGAATATATTGGACTTCGGAATCCCTGGTGCAATAGACACTAGAAGAAAATTTTATTCGCAATTTTGCAACTACTACCTCTTTTGATGCTCGGAGTTTCTGAAGGAGGATACCAAGTTGGTTCTGGAGCTTTTTTCCTCCCCCATTCTCTGAGAAGAATGAAGTATCTCTAAACAACTGGAAATCCTGAAGATCTCCATTCTTCAAACTTATCTCTAACTGGAAAAAGATATAGCATTGTAAGCAAAAGTTTTATAGCTCTTTTAAGTCCGTGTAGAGAGAAAAATGATATTTATGCCAACACATGATAAGCAAGCAGACAACGAGACTGTCAAATACATGATGTATACTGCCTCAGAGAAGTAACTAACTCCACATGAATTACTATAAACAAAATAGTAAAAATCTATAAACTTGATCCTGAATTGTGCTTCTGAATATATGGAAAGTGCACTGAAAATTTGTCAACAAAAGAAAAGCAGATAAAATATTTTACATTCAAGGAAGAGAAAGAAAAAAGCATAGACAGACATATTAAAACAAATCAAATTAATAATTGAACATAACAGTTGTACATCTATACAAAATTAATCAAGTACAACCAACACAAACACCATCAAGAAATTCGTATGGCATGTAAATGTTCTTTAAATCATTGCTTCCAGAAGTGTGTGTGATCCAAATGTCAGTAAAGAAATCTACGTTCACACCCATACATGTCTTTGAAAATACACAAAAGTTTTGAAACATAAGTATAAACAATAATACTTCTCTAGGATCTCATACTACACACAACATCTGAAAATTAAAAACTAAGTGCTCCCGAGCTTCCAACGGCTAGAGAGAATAGAGAGCAAATCTAATCACCGCAACGAATATGGTGGTCTGACTCAATTTGTAAGCGATGGAAACATAAATCAATCTCTCTATTTATACAAGACACTTCAAAGCAAACAGTATAAAGCATATATACAGAATTCAAGGGACAAATGAAAAAACTATTATTAGCATGTCAACCTTCCCTGTGCATGTATACAAATATACAACCTTCAAGAATATAATCAGGATTACAATTAATGTTGAGGAGCAAAGAAAACCGGAAACTCAAAACACAGAATAATAATTAATAAAAGTAGAACCATCTATCGAGAAGCAGTCCCTTGATGTTTATTGCCAATTTCATTGACATACCATGGCTCTTTAACTTGAGAATTGAACTAATGTAAAACCCACAACCATTTCCAAATAAGCAGCAAATAGCCCAAAGAATAAAGACCATTAGAAGGCTGACCCAAAATATACTTTAATACTTTTGCGAAGGTGGGAATGGATTATTGAAGAGAGAGAAGATAGCACAGATTCTAACTGTATTTCGAAACCAAGATTGGAAGCAGACCAAAACCAGTAAATTGTTTTTGGAAAGACCTACTAATAAAATCGGTTCTTGATCCATTTGGCACTTTGTGACAAAATTTGAAAACACAGACAAACTTGTAGGTCACCTTGCCAGGGCTCATTGATTGGAATTCAAAATATTCAATACATCAGAAAGCTTAGGACCTGTACAACATGATGAAAGAGTAGTGAACTCCCTTTGGAAAAGTGTAACATTATAAATCCACTCTAAAAGGATCAAAAATCACAATATACAAACATCTACAAAATTCCTAAATTTTTGGTAAACCAAAAGTGTGTTTAATGAGTTTAATGTCATGGCAGATTGCTTTCCAAACTCTGCAGCAAATTGCTTCACTTTGTATTTTAAGATTATCCATTTCTTTCTAAAAAATGGCTAAAAGAAAAATATCATCCTAATGTAAAAGTCAGCATGTTGTAGCTTAACATCTCTTCTCAAGACTCGGAGATAGCTACTCTTTTGTAAGTTACTCTCATTTGCAATAAAGATTTCATTGGCATTGCACCATTGTTATGATATTTCCTGGAAATATTTCTAAAAGTCAAAAATATAGCAGACCACTTCAAGGGGGTGACCTCCAATAATTAGATAATAATAAATGAATTCAGTATTGTATAATATGATGATATGAGAGAGAGTTATCTTCCTTATTTATAGGCTAAACTATGTAGGGACATGCCCCTTCATCCTAATTAAGAGGTATTAACCGGAAACTCAAAACACAGAACGATAATTAATAAAAGTAGAACCATCTATCGAGAAGCAGTCCCTTGATGTTTATTGCCAATTTCATTGGCATACCATGGCTCTTTAACTTGAGAACTGAACTAATGTAAAACCCACAACCATTTCCAAATAAGCAGCAAATAGCCCAAAGAAAAAAGACCATTAGAAGGCTGACCCAAAATGTACTTTAATACTTTTGCAAAGGTGGGAATGGATTATTGAAGAGAGAGAAGATAGCACAGATTCTAACTGTATTTCGAAACCAAGATTGGAAGCAGACCAAAACCAGTAAATTGTTTTTGGAAAGACCTACTAATAAAATCGGTACTTGATCCATTTGGCACTTTGTGACAAAATTTTGAAAACACAGAAAAACTTGTAGGTCACCTTGCCAAGGGCATAATTACCTCATTGATTGGAATTCAAAATATTCAATACATCAGAAAGCTTAGGACCTGTACAACATGATAAAAGAGTAGTGAACTCCCTTTGGAAAAGTGTAACATTATAAATCCACTCTAAAAGGATCAAAAATCACAATATACAAACATCTACAAAATTCCTAAATTTTTGGTAAACCAAAAGTGTGTTTAATGAGTTTAATGTCATGGCAGATTGCTTTCAAACTCTGCAGCAAATTGCTTCACTTTGTATTTTAAGATTATCCATTTCTTTCTTAAAAATGGCTAAAAGAAAAATATCATCCTAATATAAAAGTCAGCATGTTGTAGCTTAACATCTCCTCTTAAGACTCGGAGATAGCTACTCTTTTGTAAGTTACTCTCATTTGCAATAAAGATTTCATTGGCATTGCACCATTGTTATGATATTTCCTGGAAATATTTCTAAAAATCAAAAATATAGCACACCACTTCAAGGGGGTGACCTCCAATAATTAGATAATAATATATGAATTCAATATTGTATAATATGATGATATGAGAGAGAGTTATCTTCCTTATTTATAGGCTAAACTATGTAGGGACATGCCTGTAATGTCCCCATTATAGTTCAATTCAAGAGCATGTTTAGTTAGCCTATCTCTTGGACCCTTATAGGCTAACAAGATTTGGTTAGAGGGTCAGTGACCTTATTTTGGTGGGTTTTGTCGTTTCCGTCCTTTGAGTTCAATGATTGGCTCACAACAGGGCTTGGCAAAATAGTGATTGACAGCTTCTGATGGCACGTCAATACGATGGGTTATGAGCAAGATATTAATATTTCAGTGAAATTAAAGTGTTTTAACTTTATTTGATGGAATATTATAAAGTTGACTTGACTTTATAATAAAGTAATCACTTAAATTTATTTAAGTGAAATTTAAAACACTTT
Organism: Sequoiadendron giganteum; assembly: GCA_007115665.2. NCBI lineage: Eukaryota > Viridiplantae > Streptophyta > Pinopsida > Cupressales > Cupressaceae > Sequoiadendron > Sequoiadendron giganteum. The sequence continues at coordinate 154,275,897 of VCHN02000014.1, read as the reverse complement.
ACAAAAAGGAGCGCCCATTTATTTTAATAAGTGACTATTGAAAAAGTGCAAAATACATTTTAAATGTATTTTAATAAAATGTGGCGTCACTTCTTGAGATGCGTGCCTTTTCCTTATAAGGAAAGCAAAGGAAAATTCGAGCTCATCTTTTGACTATTTGATATTTTATCTTTGGCTTTGGCTGAGCTTGGTTTCTCTGAGACAAGGGTTTCAAGAGATTTATCTTTGGAGAGCGGCAATTCTTCACAGATCTGTGATTGTGAGACTGTGAAAGATCAGTTGAATGATTGCAACAACGGGAGCTTCAATTCAGGAGTTTCTACAGTGATTAATCAAGATTTTCTATGCAGTAATCAGTAGTTTGCAATAAAATATAGGATGGTTTGAGAAATTGGCGTCATTCTTCATCTGGTGGACATTCCAGCTTCATGGCCGTACCTTCCTTGCTGAGGACGTGATTTCTCCTTGAAGTGTGTGGCTCTTCTATCAAGGGCGTTTGAAGTTTTGAGGAGAAACTCCTTCTTTCTTGAGGGTTTTTCACCTTCTCCTTTGGCGTCTAGCTACTACAGCCCATTTGCCTCAGTTTTCAGGCTGGAGATTTCATTTTGTAGCCTTCTACATTGAAATTTATCAGTTTTCATCATTCTTGGCTAGCAAACTGGAATATTTTCTTAATTAAATAATCTGGAGCATTTCGGGTATGTTTATCATATGTAATCTCTTTGTTACGGTTATTTAATACCTTCTACACTTTCAATTTGTCAATTTCAGCTCAGATTTGAGTTTTATGAGCAATTTTATGAATCAGCCCTTCTACTTCTGTCTAGAAACTTTCTCTAAAAAACTAAAAAACACAAAAAGATAAGCAAAACAGCAGGGGTTTGAGAGGGAGCCAGTTGTGCTCATCAATGCCCCTTCATCCTAATTAAGAGGTATTAATGTATTAACTATTATTTATGTTAGGGTTAAGTATGCCACAAGTGTTTATCCTTATGAATATATAATATATACTTAGGAATATACAATATTAGGATAATAACATTCCCTTCCCTTTTAAAAAAGTATTGCCCTCAATGCTTAGCAACTCGAAAATCTTTCGTATGAATCGTTCATCATTCCATGTTGCATCTTCAACTAGAAAATCCATCCACTTGATTAGGAATTTTGAGGTGGCTCTATTTTCCAATCTGATTTTGAAAATTTCATGAAGTTTTTGTATAATTTGTATGAATACGTTTTCCATAATATTAGTGAAAAATAGATGAGAGAGTCCACAAAAATTTGCATTCTTAATTAGTCTATCCACAACAAGCCATATTACATCAATATTATTTGTCTCTGGCAGCCCCATAATGAAGTCCATTAATATTTTTGCCCAGTTTTATATTGGAATGCCTAGTATTTGTAAGAGGCCTGGAGTCTTTATTATTTCCCTTTTACTCTGTTGGCATATCAAACATTCTACCACAAATTTTTGGATATTCACTTTAATACCTTCCCAAAAGAATTTTTTCTTTATAGGATGATAGGTATGAACAAATCTTCTATTGTATCTTGTTAGACCCAAAAATCCTCTCTTCTTAGGGTCTATCTTAACACCTTTAAATGACACCAAATATCTTGAGTATTTTACTTGTTTCACCCCAAAGACACATTTGGATTCTTTTGCATAGATTTTATTTTCTCTCGATTCATTAACAATAGGAATATGAAACTTATCTTTATGGGTGATTTTGTTTAGCTTCTTGTAATGTGAGCACATTCTCCATGGATCATCCTTTTTGATAAGAATGAACCTAAGTTACCGATTCGCCACTCCCAACCTCCGGATACGATACGATTCGTACCGGATTCGAAATTCGGGTTCGATTCGGGTCAGATTCAGACAGGATTTGGAATTTTGACTGTGGATTCGCTGCGGATTCGATTCGCCTCTGTGGATTCGTCCAGTATACGCCCAGGCAAATCCGAGGCGAATTCAGCCGAAAAAGTGCGTTTTTTTTCAATTTTATATTTTTTTTTTACCAAAAGTTGACTTCTAAATAATAAAATATTCATTCCAACCCTAATCTTTGCCTCCAAACACATCTAATGATGTTGATGATGCTTCTTTTTTTGATGACCTATACGATTCAGATTGATCGATGATCAATAATGGCTGATTGTAATTTATATTTTAACTTTAATTTATAATTTTATATCATGACATTCGACTTTTGAGTATCACTAATATTTTAATATTTGACTATGAAAGTGATGTCTTTTTGTTATGTTATTAGATTATTAATATGGTGGTGTATTCTGAGCTTAATTACTGCTGCAAATATGTATATATTTCTGATTTTTATATGTTTTTTTGTATTGCCGTACCCAAAACGTACCCAACCCCAAAAAAAAAAAATCGCCGAATCCCGTACCAGATTCGTGTACCCGTACCCGAATCCAAAAACGAATCGATAACTTAGGAATGAACATAGGAGATAAATAAGATTTTTTTGAACAATGCTTCATGGTATTAATTTAATGTCATGACTATGGTCTCCAATTAGATGTACAACCTTGGATTTTTGAAATACTAGTTGGTGGTGTTGAATAATCTCTTGAATTTTTGGTTGATCTTGAGTTATCATGTCTTGTGTTTCTATAAAATGCAAGCGCCCCTATATTATAAGAACCTTTTTTGAGTAATTTCACCATCCTATGGGAACTAATGATTTCACTTGGTGGTGATTTTATTCCCAAAAGTTCATACCTCTAAGCCATTGCACACCCAAAACTAAATCCACTCCCCTAATAGGTATAGCAAACATTTTTGAATCTAGTTGATAATTTCCCATTGAGAGTTTTATATGATAACATTTACCACCACAAAAAAATTGTTTCCCATTGGCTATCATGGCTTGAAAATTAGAGACTGGATAAACAAAATAATTGAGCTCATTAGCTAATCTTCTATCAATAAAGTTATGTGTATTACCAGTATCTACTAACACTTTTACATTTTTCTTTTTTATATTACCAATTACTTAGATTGTTTGTAACTCTGTGGTGCATTTGTTCTATTCAATGCATGTAGAGGGAGATAGTAGTGCTTTCTTTTTCCTTGGAATCCTCATTCTTAAGTTTTATGTTTGATTCTTTTGTAGGTACATCTCCCTCTTCTTCAACCTCATCATTTTTCTCACAACTAGAACACTCATGACTCCTTGCCCATTTTCTTTCACAATTCCAACATAGGCCTTTTTCTCTTTTCTCTATCTCTTGTTGAGGAGAGAGCTTACTAATTTCTCTTAGGTTAAGAATTTGTCCATGTTTTTGTTCATAGGATTAGTCACATTTTGATCAGTTACTCACGGTTTCACCATGGGTGGTGTTTTGTTTATCAATATGCAATGCTCGTTGCATAGCTTTCCTAACTATACAAGGTACCAACAAACAAACATCATGTTGAATTTGGTCCTTAAGTCCATTTATATACAATTGTAGCATTTGGTAAGGTGTCACCTTAAGAGCTCTAAGTGCTAATCTCAAATGCTCGGCATTATATTCAACTAAAGACCTTAATTGTTTTAGATTTTTTAGTTGGTTAGAATAGCTTTCAATGCATGGTTGTTCATAAAAGGTTGCTAATTCTTTACTAAATTCATGTCAACTGAACATTTGTCCTTGTCTGTCAGTCATCTATCATTTGTACCATTGGTAAGGTCCTAATTCTAAATATAGTAAAGCTATGTCAACCATGACATTATTTGGTATACTGTGAAGTTTAGATTGTTGTTCTATGAGGCTTATCCATGAAATTACATTTCTACCATCAAATTTATGAATATTTATTCTTGGTAGGTATAATTGTTGACCTCAAAAAGGTTCTCCTATCCTTTGATATGGTTTATTAGGATTGTACCCACCTTGGTGGATTTTTTGGGACTTTAATTCTAATAATAATTCTTTCATAAACCTATCTAAACCCTCATTTAAAGATTTTACAAATGGGTCAAACAATTTATTTTTAATGAAATGTATTGTTGTTTCATATCCTTGCAGAATTATTTCCTCAATTTTAGGTGGTGGAAAATTAAATGGGTCCTTAGATTTTGTATGTGTAGAAAAGTTCTCCAATCCTAAAGATGACATGGCTTTAATTATATTTTTAGTTTAAGCTTTATGAAGGTAGAAAAGTATTTGGAGAAAGAGAATTTGATGTTTCAGTCTGGACAAAACTTAGACCACTAAATTAAGGAATATATTTTATGTCAAAAAATAAATTTCAAAGAACTAACCTTGCCTAATTTTTTTATAAGCTTTCCAAAAGTGTAATTAAAAATAAAAATAAAAATCCAAAAATTGCAGCCTATAGAGAAAATTAATGAAAATTTTGATTAAACTTTGACCACTACATTAAAGAATTTATTTTATTTTCAATAGTAAATTGCAAAGAACTAACCCTGCCTAATTTTTTATAAGCTTTCCAAAAATGTAAATTGTTTAAAAAAATTCTAAAAATTGTGGCCTGCAGAGCAAATTGTTGAAAAATCATATAATCACAATAAATTTTAGAAAAATTACCTTCAAAGCCTGAATTTTTTTTGAGAGCTTACCCCCTCCCCCCCCAAAAAAAAGAGCAAAATTTGTACTGGTTTGAAAGTTATGGTGGAAACAAAAATGATGGCCCCCAAATCGTAGCTCCGATACCCACTTGTTATGATATTTCTTGGAAATATTTGTAAAAATCAGAAATATAGCAGACCACTTCGGGGGTGACCAATAATTAGATAATATGATCTGATATGGGAGAGAGTTATCTTCGTTATTTATAGGCTAAACTATGTAGGAATATAACCCTTCATCCTAATTAAGAGGTATTAATGTATTAACTAATATTTATGTTAGGGTTAAGCATGCCACAAGTGCTTATCCTAAAGAATATATAATATATACTTAGGAATATATCATATTAGATCATAACAACCATTATTTGTGCTTGTTGGCGTCATTTCCTTTGCTTTGATAAAACATTAGGTTCATGCAATAGTGTGTTATTCACTAGATTGCCAATGAAAAGCAAATGAGTGCTATCATAGTAGTTTGTTCCATGTTTGTATGTCCCATCGAATGAGGTATTGAGCTCTACACTGTTACTGAAAAGATAACATGTAATATAATTTATTTACTTAGCTTACAAATGATTAATTTTACATTGATTACAATATGGCTTTTATAAAGCCTTAAAAAAATTGACTACCAAAACCACCCAACAACTAACACAAAATTAAGATACCCAACAAGATAACTTACAAACTACTAATACATTTATTTAAATAACTAACTTAAAACACTAATAATCTTTATTTACCTACTAACCTATTATATAATATTTCAACATTCCTCCCCTTTTTATATCACTCCAAACAAAAGTAGGAAAATTGGTAGTAGACTAAGACAGGTAGCCCATGTAAGCACTCGATAACATAGGACATATACTCAGCTAATGAAAATATCACAAACTTACCAAGAGAAATCAAGCCGAACATATCAGTGAATGCCCTAACTATCCATCCCAAATCCCATGTAATACATGACAAAACAAATACCATCTCGAGAGGAAAAATTCCCTCCTTTGAGAGAACAAGCGCCTCCTCCAATACACAACGAGAGAACATCCCTCCTGAAGTGTACAATAGGAACAAATCTCTCTATGTCAAAAACTCCACCAAGCCTCCCCTTGATCCAAGAGAATACAAAATATCAAGATCTATCTAGTGTCTATTGTTAGTACCCATGTTGCTACCCCTACAAAACTTTGCCTACAGTCAAATTTATAGTTAGTAGCCATGGTATCCTTGTCACATTAGTCAGTGTTGGTTGGATTATTATTCTTGTCAATCTGTCAAGTTATCAGGAGTTGGCCCTTTTCACCTACCAACAATGTTTATAGATTGATCATAGATAAGGACTGAAATTGAATCAAGCTTTCAAAGGTTGATAGCTCCAGAGTGAAGTTGAAAGTGATATACTGACAAATAATGGAAGGCAAGGACAAGGTTGGCAAATAGTTTACTAAGTCCCTTCAACACTTTGTTCAAGTGACACATCCACATAAGTGTAAAGAAAATTGAATAAAAGAAGAGCACAAATTGAGTGGCAATGTGATTCCAAAATGGCAATAAGGAGAAAATATGTTCACTAAGTGTGAAAGTCACACTTTTACATTGGCAATGCCAGTCTAAAGATCTGATTTCAGTGGCAATGGTGCAATGAAACTACAGCAAACTTCAAAGACAAAATCATTGTAAGTAAGTTGCACATGTTTAGTGATTGAGCCAAACAAAAAATTGTGACTTAAGTGGCAGAGTCAATAGTAAAAGCGTGACCAGCATAAATGAATAAGTTTTAAGTGAAGTTGTACCTTTATGTTGGCAATGCCAAAGACAAACTTCAATTTAAGCGGCAGAATGGTTATAAAATCATGATTGGCAAGTATGGAGTGTTTAGTAGCATGAAAGGAATAAAAGGAATGTTGCACTTTATTGTTGGTAATGTAACTTAAAGTTGTGACTAGACTGGCAATAGTATCATAAAACCGTGCCCACTCAACAAAAAGTTAAAACCTAAGTTCCATAGCATTTCAGGGACAGGACTGTGGGATGGCAGAGACAAATTTCAAGGATGTTAGTTTGGAGGCCATTTTTGGGAGATGGCAAAATATATATATATGCATGCTTTGGAATATTCAAACTTGTACAAGTTTAACTAATATTGAGTTACATGACATCAAAATTACGACAGTGACAATAGTATAGCAGCAATAAATATATCATGACAGCAGTGACAGTAGTATATATCATTAAAACAGTAACAGCAACTAATAAAAACTTAAAAATTAAGACAATGACAGTAGTATAACAGCAGTGAATATACCATGATTCAGATTCATAGCTATTGATATAACAGAAATAATTTATGATTTCATTGTTCAAACTTCAAATTCAGAGTTTCCAATAAGCAGTTGTAATAACCACCCTTAATTTTTTTTGAAAAAACTTGTTAGCTCACCAGAATGAAAATGCTGAACAACTTTCCTTTCCACTTTCTAATCACCAAGTTCCCAATGTGGGCGAGGTGAGAGCATACAGTGTACAGGATTACAATTATACTTAAAATGAGCAGCTCAAAGTAACATCCACTTATCCATTGGGCTTAGCTGGGCACATCCACTTTGCAGTGGGGTAAGTAACAAAAAAAAATCAAGAGCAAGATCATTGGTGGTACTACCACCTAGTGTTACATTATGAGCTCTTACAATTCATTTCAAATCAATACATATCTGCTGTTACAAAAATGGCCATGAAAGAAAATTGATAGAACACCCCCACATATCCCAAGACTTGTCATGAAGCAAAGGAAGAGCAACTTTCAAATGAGCCACCGAAGAAAGAATATGAGGAAAAACCAAAAGGCTATGCAAATGTTCTTAAGAGTTCCATCAATAATGAGAAGAAGAGGAAGGAAAACAAATGTTCCACAAAAAACTAATATTCCTCATAGAAACAACAAGAAAAAATTCACAAGATCATTTCCTCCAAGGCAAGCACAAATGAACAAGTCTCAACATTTCTTTCATAGTTATTGCTATTCATGTTATAACTTTGGTCACAAAATAGTGGATTGTTAAACACGTGCAAGAAACAGTGGTTGGATCAACAATAGAGGTCCTCATGTGTTGCCAAAGAGAAAGGACGACATCATATGTTATAAATGCAACCATCTTGGTCATAAGTGTTGAGGATCGAATAACTTAGACAAGTCTTAATATCTTTCTGGAGAGATTTAATCTACAAGAGCAGAACATCATTGATTTCTATATCCTACTTTGAAGATCAAGACTCTTATAAATATGTTTGAGAAAAGACGTGACCTTTCGATTGACATCCCTCCGATTAAGCAAGGCCGACAATCAATCATAATCAAGATATATATATATATATATATATATATATATATATGTATCAGTTGATCTCAGACCGAAGCTACCAGATTTCAACACTCCCTCTTAGCTAGGGAAGAGAACTCCAATCAAGTATATATATATTGATATCACCTAACTTGTGATATCAGAAGATATGGTATGCTTCTGGGAGTGTCAAGTCACATGACATTCTTCATAACACATCTTCTTTAATCAATACTCCTCTAGGCTAAGGAGGATAACTTCCACTAAGTAAAAATGATATCACCTAACTCGTGATATCAGAAGATATGGTATGCTTCTGAAAGTGTCAAGTCACATGACATTCTTCATAACACATCTTCATTATTCAACACTCCCTCTGTAACTAGGGAGTATAACTTCCATCAAGTAAACGTGATATCACCTAACTCGTGATATCAGAAGATATGGTATGCTTCTGAAAGTGTCAAGTCACATGACATTCTCCATAACACATCTTCATTATGGTATGTGCACTGACATCAAGTCACATGATGTCTACCATAATTCATGGCATATCCACGGATACAAATATCCACCATGATTATCTCTTAAGGATCACAATGATCTTCAGATATCAAGTCTCATGATATCCATCAAGGTGTCCAAGAGATACTATCATGACATGTCCACAGATATTAGGTCACATGATATCTATCATGATAGTTCATCATTGTAGAGTCGTCAATGTCAAATACAAGTGTTCATTATTGAAAGATCGTCACCTTTCAATAATGTACACAGGGTAGTAGGCCCATAAGGTCATGGAATCACACACATGACAAAAGAGTTTACACATTAAACATCTTTATATATTAGTACAACTTTTAAACAAATTTGAATTTCAAACATAATATCAAATTACATACCAAGTTTTCTGCCCGAAGAGTTCAACCTTAACTCTGGAGAGAAGTTGTTGAGTATGTCCGCTGTTTAAACATTTGAACTAATATACTCCAATTGGATCACTTTCCTTTCCACCATATCTCTTACATAAAGATAGGGGATCTCAATGTGCTTAGATCAAGGAGTCCCACAAGCAATTTATGAAGCCAAAACTGCTTCTCTTGCCCCCATAGAGGTTGCATTGCAATCAGCCTCTGTCGAGCTTTATGCTACAAAAAACAGTTTTCTACAAATCCAAGAGATCATAGCCCAAACTGAATCAAGGTTTCCAGGTTGATCTAGTTTGTCTTTTCTGTAAAGAAGACTATATCCAATAGTGTCATGAAGATATCTCAACTTGTGTTTTTACAGCCAAAAGATGAATTTCCTTTGGCTCACACCTGAACTGGCTTAGAGCATTCACTAGGACCTTCCATTTGCAGCAGGAGTGCTTTATTAACTAAGCTACTGGCCTCTTGTGGCCAGCCCATCATTAGTCCGGGTGTGGCTTATATCCAACACCCCCCCTTAAGCCATACTGCAGGTGCATGGGGCTCTTTAGATCCTGGGACCTGTCGTCATGGAGTCTCTTAACATGACGCCTCATCTCAGTCTCAGAGATGAACAAGGCTTTCACCTCATATTTCTCTATCTCAAAGCATTACAACAAGTGAAGATGAGACTCCCTCTGAAGCTCTAATTACTTCTTCTTAGAAGGGATGACTTCAACCATCCACACAGTCTAATGGTTGCAAGCAGAGTCTTCATTTTCTTCTTCTTTTGTAAACAATCTCTTATGCTTCTGATCCGTCCTGAAAGCATCTAGAAGAGATTATAAATAGTTCATAACTATCCAAAAATCATACAAGTTATATCATGAATGAAATTTTCAAAGGATCTTATGCTAGTGAACACAACACAATTCAAGAGAATTCACAAGATCAAAATAAATGATATAACTCAGCAACCAAAGAATACTTATCTCTTTAAATATTTTGATCTGTCCTTAATGAAGTCATGAATCTGAACAATCAATCACAATATCTGCTCTCTCCGCCCTTTACAGTGGCGTCGATCGCATCGAGTATGCCCTTCGCATGAGCTGAAAATTGAAGACTCCTGTGACAGTGCTCATTTAATTTCCAAGTAGCACAGTCAGCACCGAAGCAAATAGTTGAAGGATGTATTCTCGATTATACCAAGTCTGCATTCAAAATCTATTTTAAATAAATAATAAAAATTATTAAATATTTAATAATAATTAAAATAACGATTATATTTGTATGATATGTGCCCAAAGCTAATAATCATTTTTTTTTATTATTATTATTATTTTCTGAGGGCAAATCTCTTTGCTGGCGACTACGTAGCCTTCGGCTCTCGCCACCCGCAATCACTGGTGACACCTTCGGCTCTCACCACTCGCAACCGCAATCACTGGTGACACCTTCGGCTCTTGCCACTCGCAACTGCAATCACTGGTGACACCTTCGGCTCTCGCCACCCGCAACCATAATCACTGGTGACACCTTCAACTCTCGCTACCCGCAACTGTAATCACTGGTGACACCTTCAGCTCTCGCCACCCGCAACCGTAATCACTGGTGACACCTTCGGCTCTCGCCACCCGCAATCACTGGCGATAATGTCACCAGTTTTTCGCGCCGTCACAATGCACACATAGATTGCTCAATCATTACAGAATATAGAGCACGCCCCACACTCTTCGACAGTCTCGACAGTTTTGACGGGAAAGTAAGCACTTAGATTTATCCAGGACATTCGCTAGTGAATAGTTTCAAGGAACTCTCTCAAATGAGATGTGGGATTAACTCCGGAGGATATCACCTTCGCCCATAATCGCCTGTAGGAGTAAGGTGATTCCTTTGATGAGAGGCAACTTGAGTGATTTCACCAAAAACGTTCCTCACTCTCCCGGAGATCACGTGATTTGGGCGTTCTTGTCTAAGACTTAGTCGCGGGAGGTGCTCTGTGATGGGATTGGCCAGAGCCACCATGATCGTGCCTTACGGATGCTGCTCGTGATTCGTCTGTATAGCCTTTCACAAAGACTTCGCTAGTTCAGGATATCCACCCGATCCACAAACCCGATGATGACTTTAATGAAGGCACAGGGGTTTAGCGAGATCCACAAGCTCTGCCACAACTCGGCTCTAATCGCCTACCATAGTCGTTGCATGTTCTCCCACTGACTAGCAACCAAGATTCTTGAATGTGATGCGATGATAGATAAGGAAAGGCGACACCGAACCACTGGCAATGCTAAAATGATTATAATCAATCTCTCTGAAACTTGGCTCTGATACCATGTTGAGGATCGAATAACTTAGACAAGTCTTAATATCTTTCTGGAGAGATTTAATCTACAAGAGCAGAACATTATTGATTTCTATATCCTACTTTGAAGATCAAGACTCTTATAAATATGTTTGAGAAAAGACGTGACCTTTCGATTGACATCCCTCCGATTAAGCAAGGCCGACAATCAATCATAATCAAGACATATATATATATATATATCAGTTGATCTCAAACCGAAGCTACCAGATTTCAACAATAAGGCAAGATATTATAAAACACAAGGAAGAAATGATGGATGGAACAAAGATGCTTATGAGCTTTCAAGAAGAAACTATAATTTATTCGGTCATTTGGTGGATCACAAGGTTGTGTGCTACAAGTGCAACAATTATGGGCATATGGCATGCTTCTGTAGAAGTGGTTTTGAACTCCCTAAGCAGAACAAGAAAATGGAAGCCATGGATAATCAAAAGGAAGAAAATACAAAAGTATGGAGAAGGAAACAAGAGCAAGATAATGAGAAGAAAGAAGAATCTATGGTTGTACAAAATGCACTTCTTACACAAATATGAGAATTATGAGTTTAGGGGGAGCTAACCAATGCATTATCCTTTAGCTCCATGCAGAAGACAATTCAAGAAAAAACAGCTAAGGCATATTCCATTTGAGCATTCCGTTGTCATTGATCAATGGGGAAGAAATATTAGAGAGAAGATATGATCAAAGAAAATGAGACTAAAGAATGGCTAGGCATACAACAAGATTATTGAGTTATGTTCTTGGGATGATGGAGGTTAATAATATGAGATGTAAAAACCATAAACACTCCAGCAAAGTATAGTTCAAAGCATGTATGACAAGACGGTTGACAAATGATGCATGGAAGCATTGCTTGAAAGAGAAGGTACAGTGGGAATGGTGACAATATAGTCATCAAAGGTATAAGAAGTATGACACATTGAGAATCATATGATAATAGCAGACTGCATACCAGAAAGTTACCTTATAATGAAGTGAAGGAGAATTAATGTCAAGATGAGAGAAAGCCTGGAAGGTTTGAAAAATAAAAGAAGAAAGAAACCATGATAGAAATGCTATGGGAGGATGAGAATGATTCAAAGGAGTCCTTGCTTGAAGAGTACGATAGAACACACAAGCATGTATTGGGAAAAGCAAAAGAAATGGATAGTAGCAAGTTGGATGGTTATGATGGTTATACTTATGTTCAAGTTCCATAGAAAACAGTGGATAGAGGTATAATGAATATCCCTTTACCATTTATAAAAAGGGGGAAGAATTATAGAAAGGTTGAAAGCAGCCCCGTGGAAGAGAAAAAACAGAGATAAATAAAGATTTCTTACTATTGATGTCAAAAGGAAAGATCGGAAAGAGAGAATTATAGAATATAAGAATGATGCCATTAATGTCAAGTGGAAGCATGACAGACAGGAGAAGATTCTTTGTGAAGAGTTCAAAGCATGTTCCATTTTGTAAAACTGATTAGTGAACGATGGATAGCAGAACAAGTTCCTGATGCGTTAAACCTGAGAAGATCATCAAAATTACCTATTTGGACAGCTGTAGAGGAGGCATATCACCCAAGCAACAAAGAGACAAAGGAGAAAAATTAGAGCTAAAGGAAGCCCAAGAAAGGAGGAGCTTTACATAGAGGGGGGAGCATCACAAAAAAGATGAACAATCATATCATAAAAGAAAGAAGTATATTAAGTGTCCCTTTGCCATTGATGTCAAAGGGTGAGAGATAGAGTAAGGGGGAGCAATGCAAAAGGAGAGAATTATGTTTGTGTTGCCATCAATGACGGGGGGAGATTGATGGAAATGTTGTCATTCATGTCAAGGGTGCATACACATATGGTCATTGATGTCTAAGAGATCATTGTGGAGATTGTTGAATTAAGATGTATAGACGAGAGTATAGGAAATAATTGTCAACGTAGCAATATCTTTGAATGCAAGGTGTAAATACCGTCACGGACGCGATTGTTGTCAAGGAAGTACAAATGAGATTGTTGGAATATGGAGTCATTGATGACAAAGCAAATATAAGATAAGCCTGTTATACATTCCCATTAAAAAGATAGTGATATTGGATGGCCAACTTAGAGATAGATATGTTTAAATTAAAGATTTAAACATTTGAGATACAAGTGTGCTTGAATGGAGTTCAAATTTAATCCAAGTTGGCCAACTTGTGAAAGAGAAGAATTTAAATTAAAAATAATGTAGAAGAGGCATGGGCTGATTTGGTTTTGGAAAGGACAATGAACATGTAATATGGGCTGACCCATATCCTTTGGTGCCCAAACTTAAAGTTAAATATTACACTAGTGCTGGTTGACCTATAGTGCCACCTTAGGGAGGATAACATAAATCAAATTATGTTTATTATAGAGGCCGACTCCCTTAGCCTAGTCGTCACCCTTGAAGGAAGTAATATGAAATAAAATCAGGCCAACCACTTCAAAGAAAAATGCAGCGATTCATATAAACAAGCACCCAGGTTTGTAATAGAGAATAATTCATATGAAAGTCAATGATTAATTAAAATGTGAAGTGGCAAAAAAAGAATTATAATGAAGGCAGCGATTGGGTTTAATTACAAAGGCAGCAGATATGTTAACTAAAAGACACGTCCATTCAAATAGTTGTCTCCATTCTAAGAGACACATCTCTCCATAGAGACATGGGTATATAAAATGAAATAATAAATGTGAAGAGAAGACAACAATTAAAGATTATTACAAGAAAAAGAGCAGATTGAAAAGAAAATACAAGGCAGAAATATGAAGTGTGACAGATTTATTTTGAGTGTATATGCAGTCCATATATGAATGATAAATGCAAATATGTATGATGAATATATATGTGAAGATTAGAAGCAGAAATCTATGTGGAAATATTGGCATTGATTAGTTTATGTGAAATGAATTAGTGCATGATTAGATCAGATTTATAAAAGAGAAGTGTGTATGATTTACAGCAGATTTGTGAAGGAGTGGAAGTATATGAGTGTGAACCTGATTTGAAAAGGAAAGACTGACATCATATAGAATTAGAGGTAGTGATCAGATTTGTGGTTGGATCAGAATTGTGTTTGGATCAAACTTGAGAATGAAGGATATTGTATGAGTTGTGATAATATTTAAAAGGATAGTATGTGGGTTGAGATTGAACTTAAGAAGGAAGGGAAGTTGTGATTGGATCAGATTTGGGAGGAGGAGTAAACTATATCAGCCATTGAAGGATTAATAAGTTGGAGCCTATCAAATAGAAGTTGGATCCTCTTGTTGGGTTGGAGCTCAGTTTGTGTGGGGGTTGGAGCCTACAAGAAGAAGAAGAAGATTAATCTATAATATATAAGAAATATTTTGTCGTGGTTTTTTCCTGAAAGGGTTTCCACGTAAAACATGCATCTAGGAATCACCATTGGTGTTGATTGTGAAGCTTTCAATTTTCGCTTTCCAATGAGTATTTTGAGGTGTTTTAGCATCTTGTTTTGTTGTGTTCTTTCAGTTTGCTGGAGTGTGATTTTGTAGAGTTCCTACCTGCTGGCCATACCATTTATCTCTCCCTAGGCCGTATCATTTCATGCTGAGAAGGGGCATACAGTTCAGGAGAGGCCATGAAGTTGCATTTTGAGTTAACTCACATTTGTTGCAGACCTGTTCGCCCATTTTGATGTGATATTGCTGCTTGTCACAGAAGAAACGAGGAGGGTGTGTTGCTGATTTCTATGGCTAGGTACAGGTCGTACCTCTTCTAGAGAGGGTGTGTGATCTCCTAGGGGAAATCGCCCCTCATTTCCAGCCATTTTGTGCTCAAGGGGTCATGCCTAGACCTAACAAAACCATTGCAATCAGTTTGAGAGAACGTTTCTATGTACAAGTGATTTGGGGGTGCTCAACATGGCTGCCCGGACCTGGAAATGGTGATTTTTTAGTGTTTCAGACCTGCTGCAACTAAGTTTCAAAATTATTCTAGACCTTCTTTTGCTACATTCTAGAGGTATAATTATATTGCATTGCTTGGGTGTTTGTTTTGGGGTTCATTTGGGGTGCTTGTTTCATCATCATATCACATTTCAGTTATACAGCAGATATGTATTTGATTTGAACATTGTAAGAGCTCACAATGTAACACTAGATGGTAGTACCATCGGTGACCTTGCTCTTGTTTTGGTTTTTACTACTCACCCTACTGCATAAGTGGTTTTACTACTCACCCCACTACATACGTGGTTTTATTTGCTCATCCCACTGCATAAGTGGTTATTGTACTTACCCCACTGAACAAGTGGTTTCTAGCACTCACTCACCACTGAAAAGTGGTAGAGCTTGTTTTTACATTTCATTATTGTATCAGCTTTCCCACTGCAAAGTGGATGTGCTCAGCTTACCCCACTGAACAAGTAGTTGTCATTTTCAACAGCTTAGTATCAATTGGAATCTTTACACCATATGCTCTCACCTCGCCCATACTGGGAACTTGGTGATCAGAAAGTGAAAGGAAGTTGCTTAGCATTACTTTTTGTTTGGAGCTAACAATTTTAATTTTCAAATAAATTAAGGGTGAATATTACATCATTCAAGACAAGATTTAGAAAGTTGTAGTTAAGCTTCAATATATTTCCACATATTAGCAAATTGGTGATATTCTGACCAAGCCCTTACCAAAAGGGAAGTTTGTAGCATTCAGAGACAATCTTGGATTGGTGTAGAATTCCTTCCTTGCTAAGAGGAAGTGTTAAATTTTTATCTTGGATAGGAACTTCACCACAGGTTCATTGTGAACGTGTTGGAAGTGGCCTAAGTTATTCTATTTTGCATTTCCCTTTTAGTAAAAAGTGAAAATCTTTTATTTAGCTAATTAAGTCTAATAAAGTGTAGATATACATTATTGATTTAGATTTATCAACAAACTCATTTCTTGCAAAAGATAAGGAGCTTTTTGAAGATTATATTTTTGCTAAATAGTATTAAGAGAAGCGCAAGATAGAAGAATGATATACAGTGATAAATTCCATGCAGCTGTTTGATGAATAGTTTGTAGAGGTTCCCTTGTAAGTTTTTCAAAGAGAGTGAAAAACTAATTTGAAGGTGTAATTATCTGGGTATTTGTTATACGCTTTTGTAATTTAAAGTTTCAGCTGCTAAGTGATTGATGCAAGGTTAAAAGAATAATTTTGATTATTAGAACATTAGGACAGCATTCACCTGGGTTGAAACTCTTCATGCATTCCTAATGCTGTCTTAGGATCATTGGCAAGTAAGGGTAGAAATCGATTGTTATGCTTCTTGAGATTTTGTGATTGTATATGGCCATTGGAGTTCAATAAATTAGGTGCAAGTGATAGAATGTTAGGTTGGTACTTAGTGGCCTCAAAGAGGGAGCAAGCTTGTACAGCTGATTCTAATAGATAATTCTTTGTTTGATTTTTTCTCCAAACTCAGTTTCTCCAAAGTAAATCTCTTATATTTTGCTTGTGTTGTTCTCATTAACTTGCTTCATGATATATCCTAGCAAGTTGTTAACAACTAACACAAGTGCAGATGGATAATGCAAATGTTATCTCTCATTTACTGGAAGTATGATGTTTAAAACATAGGTACTCCATACTATAAGCCTGTAATGTCCCCTTTCCCTAGGTAGTGTGTAAGGCGTCAAATATCTTTAGTGTAGTCGGTCGTAGTCGGCCAGTTGGTATATTGCAATAAGACTATAGTTGTAGCAGAAATAATTGATGTAATAATTGTCATGTGTGTTCGGGTAACCAAGTCCTAATTAGTTGTTGTTATGGAACGTCACGACGGTTGGTTGCTCAACCACCACCGAACATTATATGTACTCAATTCTGTAGTCAGAAGAAAGGGGGAATACTCTGTGATTGTACATGGTGATACTTGCTGGAAATGAATATAAGCATCTCATGATTCAAGCATCTTATGTCATACATTTTGTTACTCTATTCCATGTCCTGCATATAATCTAGTTTACTTCAATTGTATATAGTACGTTGACATATACTCAGCGGGGCAAACATTTGGCGCCATTGCCTAAGCGGACCAAGGAAGCACTCGTCATAATGGCAGTGTGATGGGCCAACCGGCAGAGGAGCCCGTAGAAACGAATGAAGAAACAGAGGACGACTTGACATGGGATTTGATAAATCTCTGGAACATATCTCTACGAGATCACGTACGGAGGGAAGCCCTCAGGCGAGAAATCCCTGAGGCAGTTATCTAGGATCGATTGGAAGTGAACGACGAGGTTGATCACCTTCTCCACTGCATGCCAAGATTAATGGCCCGCCATTCAATTATCCTTCAGGACCTTCGGGCGGAGGAGGATCAAGAGCGCCAAAGGCAGCAAATCTTGCAGCGGTACGAAGAACGAACCAAACGAGAAGAGGAGGAACGAGACACTAGCCGGAGACGTACCCCTGGCAACCAACAATGATTGCGTGAAAGACCTGTAATGCCCGTACGACCGAACAAAGACAAGAACCGACGAAGCGGAGGAGGAAAGAGTTCAGCGATCATTGAGAGTACAGGAATAAGAAAACCGGCGGCGAAGATTAAGGCAAGCCGATAAGGAGTTGAATTAAGATTTAATTGAAATAAATCAGAGTATAAAAAGAACAAATGTTAATCTTGAGAAGATAGATCAATCTATCAGTAGAGCACACCAAAGTTTTGTGGAAGGGAGGGACGAGGAACCCTTCATCACCCCATACATAGAAAAATATAAAAGCCGTGAAAATGAAGATGAATTGAGTGGAGAACTTGAGAACAGCATCCAACGCATTCGAGAGTTGTCCATATTGAACGACAACGAAGGGCTGAGGACTGGAAGACCTGAGCCCAAGACCCCTTGGCAAAGGGAGCACCAGAGTGGAACCCAAGAAACTCAAGGTGTCGAGGATGCTGATGGAAGACGGGAGAGTGACTCATACGTGGCCGAGAGTGCAAGTGACAAACCGGAATGTAACGGGGAAACCAGTCTAGTTGGGCCCAATACACAAGGAGGACAACGGGGAAGGATGGTGACTCCAGAGCTGCAGAAGCTGCCGAAGTTTATGGGGAATGGGTAAAAAGATCCAGGTTGACATTGCAAAACATGTGAGACAATCTGGATAGTGAGTGGAGAAGATGACCCAAATCACTGGTTGAAAGCATTTCCGGCGACACTCAGAGATAGTGCCATCAACTAGTACTCAGAATTGGGCCAAACACAGAAAGCTTTGTGGAGGTTACTGAAGCAAGCAATTCAAGATGAGTTCAGACTGTTGAGGGACGATAGCGAAATTGTGGCAGAGATTTATAACACCAAGCAAGGGAAGCACGAGAGTGTGCGGACATACAACCGGAAACTGAAGGATCTGCTAGGGAAACTTGAGTCATAGCCAGCAAATGGCTTAAAGAAGAGATGGTTTATTGAAGGTTTGCTTCCCTCGCTATAGAAGAAACTGAAGGTGGTACCTCCATCCTCGTACACTAAATAATATAACCGTGCAATGGATATCGAAAGCGAGAACAAGACATCCTCTAGAGGGAAGAAGCATGATGACGAAGAAAGCGCGGGGGAGAGCGAGGATGAATCAAAAACCATACAAGCTCTCTGTCATGACATGTTGAGAATGATGAAGGAACTAAAAGCGGACAAAGAAGGGTCCAAGGAGGCGACCGAACTATGGTGTACGGAATGCAAAATAGAAGGTCATACGAAGGCGAACTGTCCGAAGAAAATGTTTTGTGACATCTGCCAAGTTATGGGACACTCCGTCAAGGAGTACCCATACAACTTGAAAACACAGAGTTCGCAAGTGTTCTTCACATAGGGGGAACAATCAACCCCTCCAACCACACCACCTAAACCTCAGAATAACAATGCATCCCCTGGCGGCTATCGCAACAATCGGAGAAACAATACGCCAAGAAGCAAAATTCAATACGACAGCAAGGGTATGCCCATGATCCAATGCCGGAGATGTAATGAATGGTATCACTTTGCCAGGGAATGCCACAACGGTCAAGGTGCCAAGGGGAAATTGTGCAAGTGGTATGGTCAGGGCGATCACGAAGACACTGACTGCCCGAAGCAGAAAGGCATCAACATGTTGGAGGTAGCCGAACCAACAAGTCCTAGCACTTAAAAGGGCACAGACGAAGAAGGCTAATTATCCAGACCCTCGTACGGAGAAAGAAAGACTTCGAGAAGCCAAGGCAGAATTGGAAGAAGTAATGGCAAATAAACGAAGAACTTCCAAAGCGGCCAGTACGTTGTTGCAGTCGGAGTTGGAGAACATAGTACGGCAGGTGCTTCACACAACTGTACAAATCAAGGTAACAGACCTTCTACAAACCATGCCTCAACTAAGAGTGGCACTCACAAATGTCATGGTAGACAATACTCAGATGGGTCTGAATGACGACACCATAGAGCCGATAGGAGAGACCACGGATCCAATGCTACTCTCAATAAGTGTCGAGAGGAAACCAGTTGTCGTACAGATGGAAATCTTGGGGATGAAACTCTCCAATACCATCATCGACGAAGGATCGGGAGTTAACGTACTACCTGAAGACACATGGAAGAGCCTTGGGAAGCCCACACTCTGGTCGCCGACATTCCAACTGGTTGGCGCCGATCAACATAGTATCAAACCTATCGGTACTTTAATGGCACAAAAAGTGTTGATAGGTACACAACAGTTCTTATTGAATTTTGTCGTCATCCCACTGGAGAAAAAGGCGTACGATGCACTATTGGGACGGGGATGGCTGATTGCCACCAAGGCGAACCATAATTGGAAAAGGAATACGCTCTTGATCGAGAGCCATGGGAAGAAGTATATTATTGACTTGAAGAATCAGGCGGTCAGTGAAGACTTGGCGTCTTCAGAATCAGAATCTGACAGAGGATCAAATGTCGATGAAGAAGGGAAGATAATGGAGCCAAACGAGGAAGGCATACTGGAAATTGGAAGTTGTTCGAAAGATGAAACCAGTTCACTGAACGGGTTATTTCATTGGCAGATGGAGGATTATGAAGTTTTCCACCCGGATTGCAACATGTTGCAGATCAAAGAAGGAGAAGAAGGCGAAGATAAGGGCTTGGCCAATGAGACATTCCCGCCAAAGTATGGCGAGTATAAGGAAGGTACGGCAGAATTGGACAAGACGCCAGCTCATAAGCTTCAGCAAGACGAACTCATCAAGTACGAGGAACCGACACTCAAAAAGGTGAATCTCGGGGAACAAGAAAAGCCTAAGGAGATCCTCGTTGGTGATGATTGGGACCCCGTGTTAAAGGCGGCGGCATTTAAAATCTTCATGGAGTACAAGGACACCTTCGCCTGGACATACAAGCATCTGAAAGGCATACCACCGGAGCTGTGCGTGAATAGAATCTCTCTCGTACCGGGAGCCCATCCCTTACGGAAGAGACCCTATAGAATGAATAAGAACTATGCCACAAAGGTACAAGAGGAGATTGAGAAGATATTGGAGGTAGGTATCATTTTCAAAGTGGATGTAAGCAAGGGGGTGTCACCGATTTTCATTTCCTTGAAGAAAGAATCAAGGCGAATCCAGATATGTGTCGACTTCCGATGTTTGAACGCAGTAACTGTCAAGGACCCGTTTCCAATCCCCTTCACTGACACCATCTTGTTGGAGGTCGTCGGGCATGAAATGTACTAGTTCTTGGACGGGTTCTCTGGATATAACCAAATTTGTATTGCCAAAGAAGACAAGTTGAAGACAACTTTTGTGGTCGAGGATGGAGTGTACGCATACAACCGGATGCCATTTGGATTGTGTAACGCACTGGCCACGTTCCAGAGAACAATTTTGCACATTTTCAACAAGATGTCAGTAGGCAACTTCAGGGTGTTCCTAGACAACTAGTCCATCTTCAGTGACAAGGAGAAACATCTTAAGGCTCTCAGAGAGTGTATGGAGAGATGCAAGGTAGCACGCCTGGCATTGAACCCGAAGAAATGTAGGTTCATGGTGCCACAAGGGAAATTACTGGGGCATATTGTGTGCAAAGCTGGGCTAAAGACCGATCCTGACAAGATAAGAGTCATTGTACAGATGGAGGCTCCGGAGAACATCACTGGTGTAAAATCCTTCCTCGGCCATGTCGAGTACTATCGGAGGTTCATCAAGAACTTTGCACAAGTGTCGTACCCTCTTGACCTTCTGACAAGGAAGGGACAACCTTTCATATGGGTCGAAGAACAGGAAAAAGCATTTAAGGAATTGAAGGACCGACTGATCAGCTCACCCATATTGGCGTACCCGGACTGGAACAAGGAATTCCACGTACATGTGGATGCCTCTAATTTTGCCAATCGGAGCAACACTGGCACAAGTAGGAGCACACAGGTTGGACCACCTAGTATTTTTTGCCAATCGGCTACTATCAAAGGTAGAGAAAAACTATAGTACGACAGAACGTGAAGCACTGGGGATGGTCTACTCCATACAAAAATTCAGACATTATCTGCTAGCCACACCATTCACCTTCTATGTGGACCATCAAGCCTTGATGTATCTGGTGAATAAGCCTATAATCCAAGGAAGAGTGAGTAGGTGGCTGCAATTGCTTCAAGAATTCACATTCACTATCATAGTACGGTCGAGGAAGAGCCACATGATCGCCGACCAGTTGTCAAGGATACAGTCGGGCGAACCTGCAGGAGGAGGAGTGAACGAAGATTTTCCGGATGCGCACCTATTCCAGATTGCAGTACTGCCTTCATGGTATGAAAAGATTGGAGAATACTTGTCTACATCGACATTCCCAAAGGAAATGGCCCCAGCAGAGAGAAGAAATCTTGCGTTGAATAGCAAGACATTTCAATTAGTTAATGGATTGTTGTACAAGATGGGGTCCGACCAGATCCTCCGTAGATGTGTCATAGAAGAGGAGATACTAGGGCTATTGAAGGAAGCACACGAGGGTCTAGCTGGCGGGCATATGGGCCCGGATGCTAGGGCGAGAAAAATTCTCTTGGCGGGACTATGGTGGTCAACGATGCACACAGACGCACGGGAGTGGGTGTTAGGTTGTGACACATGCCAGAGGGTAGGGAAACCTTTGAAGCGAGATTTTATGCCACTATATCCATCCCAACCACAAGAGTTGTTTGAACGATGGGGATTGGATTTTATTGGGCCACTAAAGGTAAGTCAACTACATCGGTGCCGATACATTGTGGTAGCGACAGAATATCTCACAAAGTGGGCCGAAGCACGAGAATTGCCAAATAACACAGCACAGAGTACGACCAGATTTATTTATGAGCAGATAGTGACATGATATGGGATTCCAATCCAGATTACGAGTGATCGTGGGGGACACTTTGTCAACCACGTCATCTGACTGATGACGACAAAGTTCCGGACATTTCACAACTTATCAAGCCCGTACTACCCACAAGCCAATGGTCAAGCAAAATCCACATATAAGGTGCTAGTGTCAATCATTCACAAGTCATGTGGCGTGGAAGAAGTTGATTGGGAAGAGAGGCTACCAGCCGTCTTGTGGGCATACCATACTATGTACAAGGTGACAACAGGGCACACACCCTTTCAGTTGATGTACGGCCAGGAAGCAGTGATACCGTTGGAATACATGGTACCCAACCTAAGGATAGCAATGGAGAACCGGTTGGGCAATACGGAAAGTCTGAAGGAATGGTTGTACCAACTCAATAAGTTGGATGAACGGAGAGTAATGGCACAGTGGGTAACGGAGAATATGCAACGAAGAAGGAAGCACTGGCACGACAAACACCTCCGGCGAATGAATTTTCGGCCAAGGCAGTTAGTTTTGAAATATAACGGCCGTAACGAAATCAAGCCAAGGAAGTTCAAAGTTCGTTGGTTGGGACCATTCAAAATCAGGGAGGTATACGGCAATGGCTCTATAAAACTGGAGAACTTGGACGGATCACTCTTACTCGAAGCAAAAAAAAGATCGAAACTAAAGCTGGACAAGGAGAGGAAAGAGAAGAAGCCTACAATAGCCATCAATATGCTCGGCTAGGCTACCAAGGAGGACTGGCCTCTGCAGAAGGAGACGGCGAGGAAGCAAGAATGGGGCTTGGGAGGCCCTGGGTATGTAGTAGAGGGAATCTGGGCGAAATCAGGCAGGAACCAGATAATCGAAGAGAGACTAGTAGAAAAGAAAGTGGAAGGAATTGCAGTGCCGCGGATACATAAGCACCTGACGAATGCAGTGTTCGGGACACCTGCGCTCTGGCGACGAATGGGTAGACACTGGAGTTACATTGCCCCATACGAAGGCATACGGAAGGGGTATCTGGCAAAAGAACTGGATGAAGAAGCATAGAAAGAGAAGGAAGAACAAGCGACAAGAGAACCCCAACCTAAAGATAATGACGAAGAAAAGGATGAATGGGACGATGAACAATGGGAGGCATACTTTGAGAAGACGGCTCCTTGTTTAAAAATGTTGGTCATGACAGAGGACACGTTCGTGTCACATGTGGACGGATACATAGAAGAAATACTTAAGCAAATGAGAAGAGAGAGAAGGAAGGTGTCGAGGGTAAGGAAGATAGCAACGAAGGATAGACTCTGGAAAGTAATACCCAATCCAGCCGGACTCCCAACGATGGAAGAAGAAGATGTTACGTGGTACCAGCAATACGAAGGAAGGTATGTCGACAGCAGTTATAAAGGTATCGGTCCTGCCCCTTTACTTGATAAGTGGTTTGATATACAATACATGGGGACTTGTTGCAAAGAAGAATGCTATAAAAGGCCCCGCACACATGTAAATGGTATTATGCATCTGAATTAAAGGTCAAGGTAGGTGAAGTAGGAAGAACGAAGAGAAAAAAGGAAGATGAAGAGAGAGGAGAGAGAAGGTGAGAAGAAGAAAATAAGAAACGAAGGAAAAAATGAAGAGGAGAGAGAAAATATGAATAAGGCAAAAGGGAAATTAAAAGGATTCAAAATTGAGGAGAGAGAAAGAAGGCAAAAAGAGAAAGGATAAAACGAAGAAGGAAATATTAAAATGAGAAGTGATAGAAAAATAAAAATAAAATGGCCAATTAAAGTAAAGAAAATAAAACTTCGCCAAGCCTCAACTAGCAAGAAAGCACGACCATTAAAAAAATTGTCGAGGAAAATAAAGTTCAATAGAAAAATAAAGTTTGGCAGGAAAATAAAGTTCGGCAGAAAAATAAAATTCAGCAAGAAAGTAAAGTTCGGCGAAAAATTAAAAACTACATAGTACGGTCATTTAAAGAAATTGCCAACGAAAAAGTTTGGCAGAAAAATAAAGTTTGGCAGGAAAATAAAGTTTGGCAAAAAAATAAAATTTGGCAAGAAAGTAAAGTTCGGCGAAAAATTAAAAACTACATAGTACAGCCATTTAAAGAAATTTCCAAGGAAAAAGTTCAACGAAAAATCAAAGTAAGGAAATTCAAGATAAAAGGTTGGGCCACCAGGGTCGTACGGCATAACAGGCAAAGGGAAAGACTGGCAAAGAGAGAGAAACCTTGGCAAAGAAGATTGAAGCTTGATATGTACATCGTACGGCCTGAGAAAGAGGGAGTTGGTTTGTACATCGTACAGCTTGAGGAAAAGACAAGAAAAGGGAAAGCACGCATACGACTTGGCAAGGAAATAGAAGAGCATGTCATACGCCCTGGTGAAGAGTTAGACAAGCATGTACGAGTTCACAGAGGCGAAAAAGATCACATCGTACGGTTTGGCAAGAAGATAGGAGAGCTCGTACGGTCTGGCAGAAGACTAGATAGACACACCGTACGGTCTAACAGGGAGAGGAAGAACCACGTTGTACGACCTAGCAAGAGGCAGTCCATACGACCCAGCAAAAGAGAACAGTTTGTACGACCTGGCAAGAGGCAGTTCCAACGACCCAACAAGAGAGAACAGTATGTACGACTTGGCAAGAGGCAGTCTATACGGCCCAGCAAGAAAGAACAATCTATACGACCTGGCAAGAGAGTTGCAGTACGGCCAACAAGAATCATAGTACGGTCAAGAACAAGGCTGAGAAAGACGTCACCAGAGCAACTCGTACGGCATCCATCCATCTCACATGGCATACGACCTTCCATAAGCTTCAAATTCGTACGGCCTTCATTAGGTGTACAGAACTCACTAGCAGGTTGCTGCGTACAGCCTAGACAGAACACATTTGTACAGTCGAAAGTTGAAGTCCAAATCAGCAAGTTACGGCAAGTTTTAAATATTCAATTTTTTCACATAGTACGGCAATTCAGCAATTATAGCAACGGTCAAGTGGAAGGAAATAAAGCCGATTGTAATCACGGAGAAAACACCAAAATGGACAAAGGGAAAAAAAATTGTGCAGTACAAGCCAAAGGTGGCTTCGGCAGCAAAGAAGAAGAGAATGGATACTGATACGGATGCCATGACCTGGGAAAGCTTAACTGACAATGAGTGCAAGCAATGGTGGAGGAGCACAGCAAATGATCATACACTGAGGGTTGCCCTGAAACATGCTAGTGTAGATAAGGCAGTGCCGGTACCATTCTTCAATGCCCATGACTTTGAGCCTCGGCTTAAGGCTATAGTGGATAATTATTGCCGACATTCACACAAATCAATCATAAACTACAGGGGTCGTCCAGTTATAGTTTCCTTTTGGGCACAGGGCTTTGAGAGAGTATTTGGCATTCCAGCCACAAGTGCAGGAGTCAACAAGTCGGGAAAAATGACTCAACAACACAAGGAGATACTCATTAAACAAGTTTGCCAAAGCAATTTGACAGTCGAGGAGAAAGACACCATATGGAATACCGGCAATCGAGGGCTTCGCAAGAACTACCTAGCGAATGTCGAGTGGAAGTGCCTACTAGATTTAGTAAAATGTCGATCGACAACAGCCAACCAAGCATTAAACATCGCCATTTGGATGGTGGATTACATGGTAGGGCTCAGCGTTGGCAAGGTATACAATTGGGGGCGGCTGCTCTCAGAACGGATGAGGGAATTCTTATCTCAGCCACACAAGGAATTTTATATGACACAACACACGATTGCCTTGCTCCTAGACGCAAATCACACGTAGGTACCAGAAGGTAGGTGGGGTCGGCTGCAGCGTCTCAAACATCTAGATCCGAGGTTGCCAACAATATTCTACTGGACAGTACTAGAGCTAAAACAAGTTGGTGAAGGCTCTATTGCAGGTAAGAAGAAGTACCGAGAAGCATCTGTGGAAGAAGAAACATCGGCAAAGGAAGCATCTGCACAGAGTGGGGAAGAAGGAGAAAGGGAACACATTGAGTTATCTTCCTCGACATCAGCTAGGAAATCGCTAGAAGATGAAGAAGTGTCTGTGGTTGTAGGTGCGCAAATTGGGATGGAAGTAGAAGCAGTAATACCACCCCTCCAGCCAGCAGGGTTCACCTTCCCAGCACCGCCAGCGAGTCAGGGGAGTTCGCCGACTGTCACTTTCACCCTCCCGGCGTCGAACGAACATTGAGAGTGACAACCTCAGTACCTAGCGCATTGTCAGGATGGGCACCCCTAGCAGCCACACTGCCAGAAGTGAACGCCATATCCTCGAGTTCAACAGCCTCAGGCGATATAGTACCACCGTTGGGATTCGCAGCTACACTGCCAGGATCGACAGTTTCAGTAGAGGCATCACTAGGGTTGACGAATTCAGGAGAGAGAATGGAGAATTCAGGAGAGAGTGCCAGAGCTCACTGTAGGAGATGGAGTACCTTCAGGGGTCACCCTACCAAGCCTCGCAAGAACATCACCAGTGGCCCCCACCGAGCTACCAGAGGTACCAGGGACTTGGGGAACCATCACACCTCAGGAGCAAGTTCCTTTTGTTACACCACCAGGAGCGCCAGGAGTGGTCCAGATTGATGATTGGCTAGGATCAGTGGGCCTCACATTGGAGGTGGTTGAGACGCCTGTCGAGAGTCTGCCAGAAGGGTTGGTCGGTGATACGGATGTTGCAAGCTCAGCCATTCAGACCCAGCAGAGTGATATTGCAAGGATGGCAAAGGAAGTGCACCAGCAGCCGCCAGTGGCCACAGAGGAGATAGACATAGCAGGAGAGACAACAGAGGAGTGGACAGTGAGGGAGACCCCTACAATAGATGAGGAGGATGCACCTGACAAGGAGGATGATGATTCTAGCGAGTCTGGCGGTTATGTGGTAGAGATATCACAACCGGATCCATCAGATCCTTTGGGGGCATTGCAAAGATACATGGAGAAGCTCCAGCACATGGGGCGAGTAATGATGCAGGTGGGGCACATCTCGAAGGATCTCAAAATCGGTCGATCCCCACTAGTGGGCCAGGAGGTGCAATGAATCAGAGGGTTCATGCAAATGGGGTGTGAAGCAGAGTTTGCTCGCATCTTCACTAGCCAAGGTTGGTCAGTAGGCGAGACCTCGGCAATGCTCAGAGCATGGCGGAGTAAACCATCAAGGTTGGTAGGAAGGGATGTTGGAGTCCTAGAGAGCCTCTACCACATTGAGCTAGCATTTCGTGATGTCTTCTACAATGTGAAGAGGCAGATGTTGTCCGTCGGGTTGGCAGTGGCAGGGAAGGTGGAAGCCTACCGGATGTTGCAGAAGGTTAAAAAGGAGTCAGCCATAGCCATGGAAAACTTGCAAACTCAGTTAGCAAAACAGACTCAGATAGTCGATTCATAGGGGAACCAGATAGCGGCCTTGAGGCCAAGGTGACTAGTTTGGAGGAGAGTTGGCAGAGGGAGGAAGAGACTCGATAGAGAGAACAGATGTGGGAAGAGAGAGTCAAGGAGTTGGAGGAACAATTGGCGACTAGGAGCATGGAGGCAGACAAAGCCAAGAGTCAGTTGATGGAGGCAACTCACATGGTGAAAGCCGCCAAGGAACGAGAGATCCTTGTCGATCGCCAGCTTCGCATACGTAGAGAGGAAGTAAAGCGATTGAAGGAACAATACTCTTTTGCTGCCACCCCAACGTCATCAGTTCATCCAAGGACGTCCCCACTTCCCCATTCCTCTCATTAGTTTTTGTACAGCATCATTTCCTTTTTTTTTTTTGTTCTCTAGACGACTTCTTTTGTGGGGGGGGAATGATGTAAGGCATCAAATATCTTTAGTGTAGTCGGTCATAGTCGGCCAGTTGGTATATTGCAATAAGACTATAGTTGTAGTGGAAATAATTAATGTAATAATTGTCATGTGCGTTCGGGTAACCAAGTCCCGATTAGTTCTTGTTATGGAACGTCACGACAGTTGGTTGCTCAACCACCGTCGAACATTATATGTACTCAATTCTATAGTCAGGAGAAAGGGGGAATACTCTGTGATTGTACATGGTGATACTTGCTGGAAATGAATATAAGCATCTCATGATTCAAGCATCTTATGTTGTACACTTTGTTACTCTATTCCATGTCCTGCATATAATCTAGTTTACTTACATTGTATATAGTACGTTGACATATACTCAGCGAGGCAAACATAGTGGTCAAACGCAGTGGTTAGTCTACCAATTGGTCCTCGTAAGCTAACAGAGTATTCAGGGGCCCTTTTGAGGGTAATCTTTGGTTTGACAACAAACCCTTTTGTGCTTATTTCAATATTCTTCAACTCTTCATCCCAATTTATTTGTGGTGCACCTTCCAGAAGCCATTCAAAAGACTTTGATGCATACTTACTATTTATAGTAAGTCAATGGTATGGTCAACTGGCAGAGTGTCTATATCTGGCATGGTGGCATAATTATATCCTGGACTTATATTGGTAATATTGGTCTTGTGCATTTAGTATTAATAATACCAAATAATAAAGTGCATTATTAAAATATATTAAGAGGGGACTTTATATTTAAAAGATATAAGTGATTTTAATGTATAATTTATAAGTGTCATTTTAAAAGGGGAGATAGAAGTGATTATTAAAGTATACTTTATATTATTAAGTGGTGCACCAAAAAGGAGGGAAAAGTAAATGAAATTAAAGTAAATTAAATGAAATTAAAGTCAAATACTTATAAAAGGGCATTTGAAGATCATTTTTTTCATTCTAGATTATTATTCTTGTTTGAAGAAATTTGGAGAAGAGCTTCAGCAAGGGTTTGCTGGTAGTTTGAAGACTTGGGCTTTCTTAAGGACAAAACCCCTCAGAGAGAACAATGTCTACAGGTGTGAAGGATCACCCAAGAGCATTCTGAGAGATAATCTCATTCAGAGGTTATCATAGAGCTTCATCAATTTCTTGGAGATCATCCTTCAAGGTTTATAGAGCTTTCAAGATCATAAGTTGTCATCCAGGTATTCTTTAAATGTAATTTCAAGGCATTAATAAATCTGAAATGATATTATATTTTTTTTGTGCTTCAGCATATTTTCATTTTGCAAATTTTATGCATTTCCTGGCAAATATTTCAAAAAACTACAAAACCAAAAACAAACAGAAATCAGTTAGCAAATATCCTATCAGGGGTGGGATATTTCAAAGCCTTCCATAGTGCTCAATTGAAGCATTGAACTAGTGAGCAGAAAAATTAATGAATGTGAGATTCATGTCGGTGATTTGTGCAATGGAGCATCAATGCTGATTACATATCAGTACATACAAGCGCAGAATTAAGCTGACTTCACATGAAAGGAAAGGACTACAAAGCAACTTTTGCACTCCATGACTAATATTCTTACACTTGACATGCTTAAAACTCCTTGTAAAAGAATGTATAATACCTCAAAGAAAATCTCCAGCACAGTAGCAAAGATTTTGTATGGTTGTAAAATTCAATTCCAATGATCAACAACTATTTACTTCAATAATCAGTCTATAAATTTGTTGTCTATGCAAAATACATAATACATGCATGTTTTCTAAAACCTAGCGATTGTACTTAAAATTTAGAAAAGCATGCTATAATATGTTTTGCTAAACTTTTGATAGGTATTCAGATCTCCCTTTCAATAGCATGGAGTGAAGAATTACTTGAATATGTAGAATGCAGACTAGTATGCTTGCCACAGGTAACCAGCTATCCTCCAGTGATATTGATAAATCTGACCTGGAAGTTTAGATATGCTAAACTAATTAATATTATTAGCATTTTCATTAATAACCTGCTAAAAAAATTACTAGACAGAAAAGGTCAAGAAACATGTAATTGTGAGCACATGCTTTGATTTATCCTTTATGCATAACTTGCAAGTACTTCAGTGAAGCATTGTCCTTTTGCCATTTCATTGCTTGCAAAACATATTAAAGGCATGTTAATATGATTTTTTTTTATTAATTTAGCCTTGATGCATGAGTGGTAAGAACATAAGTAAAGTGTTGTCTTTTTGCCATTTCGTTCCCTTCTAAATTTTGAAAGCTATTGTTCTATAAGCTATTCATTATGTACTTACGAATTTCAAGGGACTGGAAAAAAAATTAAAATACAAAAGAACCTAAGAACAAAGTTGGGAAGTAGAGCAGGGAAGGAAGAGACAGTTCAGTTAATTATCAGGGAAATTAAACAGCAAAAGTATATTCAGTATTTGGCTATTAAATCTGTTGTACCCAAACCAAATTTTTTGCTTCATTAAGGCATTTTGCTTAAAATGGTCTAAACCTTGTAAAAATGATGTCAAAACTCAGTTTTTGGGCAAATCAAGTATGGGCTTTTGGTCAGTGTGATGTTAGGAAGATACTAGCAAAATTTGAAAATTTTGAAAATTAGGGTTTCCGAACCCTATTTTTAGGTCAAAACCCTAAAAATTAGGAATATGTTAGAATTGGCTGAAATTAATTTTGATTGGCTTATTTCACATCACAATCACAGTGGTGAAGTCAATTTCAATTAAAAGTCAATTTAAGCATGGTGGGTAGTTTTCACTTTTTCAGGAGAAAAGTTAGGACCTCTAAGGTCATCAATGGCAGTTGGCCAGTACCAGGTATCAAAATCTAAGCCTGAAACTCAAAGAAGAACGTTCTACGATGAAAGATGTTGAGAAATATGTTTTTTGACGGAAGGGTTTTTCAGATTGGCAAAAAGTGCTAAAATATTCTAAGTCTAGGAACATTTTAACTATGTAATGTAGTAGACACTTGCGCAATCAACGTGCAAATCAACTTTACAGTGTTCGTACATGTGAGAATGATGAAGTATAGTCATACACACACCTCGGCAGTTGTAGTACTTTGACATGGTCAACCTCAATAGCTAATACAGTGTTCACAAAGCACGAAATGATGGAAAATATGAAGTTCAGAGCAAATTTGCGCCCCTATAGTCCATGGGCGCCCTTCCATTTGAAGGTCAAGATGCAGTTGCTTTGGGTTGCAAATACATTCATTCTCTTCGGTTTTCAGTGAGCTTTCCGACTAGCTATGGAGCAAGTCCGTGTGAATTGCAGAACTCCAACAAACGAAGGCGGAAGCAGAAGTTACGGGGAGTATACACATCATGGAGGCAATTAAAGAAAGCAGATTTGCGCCCCTGTAGCCCAAAGGCGCCCTTCTTTTTGAACGCTCGGATCTGAATGAATGTGCTTGCTGTTGGTTTCAGTCTTTTCAGGATCAGTCTGGCTTTCCGACGAGCTATCAAGCGAGGACGTACATAGTGCAGAGCACTGGCAATTGATGTCAAAAGCTGAGACTACAAGCAGGATGCATGTCACAAAAAATTGCCAGTTCATGGTTTGAGCACCCCTGTAGCTCAGGGGCACCCTTGAATATGACCCTCTAGATGGATGGAATTTGCAGTTGAGGTCTTCCTGAGTTCTTTTCCAGTTCAGTCCAACTTTGCAACACACCAGTTCGCAAGACGATCCAACTTTCTGAGTGACCATGACAGAGATTCTACCAAGCACGTAAAACAGAGGATGGAGAAATGTAGCTACACATAGCTGCACATCTGTAGGCTAGGGGCGCCCAGCCTTTAGGCCTGCCAGATGGAGTTATTTGCATTTGCAGTCTTCACGAGACTTGTGTGCAATTACTCCAGCTATCCAATGAGTCCAGTCGTCAGCCTCCGGGATTTGGCGAACGCTCGTACGTGCGAGGTCAGGGTGGTGATGCTGAAAAGTGAAAGTGACTGGAGACAGCCGGAAAATGGCTAAGTATGGCAAGTACACATCTCCTTGAAAAAGGCGCCCTTCTCTTTGAGGCCTTAGAAGCAGTTTTCTCGCTTCGTCACCTCTAGAGACATCTCTTGTAAGTTGATCCAACTATGTAGAGAGACAGACGGCGTGCGAATCGAAGCACTCCAGCTCCCAGTATCAAGGGTCAAAGTATGATGTTCAGATGAAAGTCGCACTTTTGTCAAAATGGTATTTGCACCTTCACAAGCCAAGGGTGTTGTACCCAAACCGAAATTTTTGCTTCATTAAGGCATTTTGCTTAAAATGGTCTAAACCTTGTAAAAGTGGGGTCAAAACTCAATTTTTGGGCAAATAAAGTATGGGCTTTTAGTCAGTGTGATGCCAGGAAGATACTGGCAAAATTTGAAAATTTTGAAAATTAGGGTTTCTGAAGTCTATTTTTAGCCCGAAACCCTAAAAAAAAATAAGAACTTGTCAGAATTGGCTGAAATTAATTTTGATTGGCTTATTTCACATCACGATCACAGTGGTGAAGTCAGTTTCAGTTAAAAGTCAGTTTAAGGCTGGTGGGTAGTTATAACTTTTTCAGGAGAAAAGTTAGGACCTCTGAGGTCATTAATGGCAGTTGGCCAGTACCAGGTGTTAATATCTAAGCCTGAAACTCAAAGAAGAACACTCTACGATGAAAGATGTTGAAAATTATGCTTTTTGACGGAGGAGATTTTCAACGAGGTAAAAGTACTGTGAAATTGGCTAAGTCTGGATTGAAAATATTCTAAGTCTGGAGGTCAAAAGCGCCACTTTCAGCTAGGGGCGCCCATCATTATGGAAGCTGTATTCAACTTTTTGTGAGATTTTCTACCAAGATGATTTCTTCAGTTTCCTGATAGCTTCGCAATGAGCTAGCCAGCCAGTCCGACGGAGGAGTAAAACGCCTAAAAACGTAAAATTCAATACAGAACGAGGGAAATACAAAGTAGATGACTTTGAAGAGAAAAAGCGCCCCTGGAGGCCAGGGGCGCCCATCTTTTGGAAGATTCAAATGAAGTCTTTTGATCAAGTGACACCCAGGAAGTTTGTTTCTATTTTTGGTCCAGCTCCGCGACGCATCTGTCAGCAGGTGAATCTGAGTTGCCGAGTTGCCGCCATCAGTGGTCAAACTTGAGGTTCCAGACTTGATCAGAAACTATTCAGGAAGGACAAAAGCGCCCCTGGAGGTCAAGGGCGCCCAAGGTTTTAAGACCTTAAATGAAATCTGTTTGATGATTTCAGATGCTCATCTCGTTCGTGTCAGCGTCAGCTTTCCGTTCCCTGTCTCAGCCAGTTCAGAAGATGTCTTGGCAATCCGCAGCTGGAAGTTAAGTAATTCTTGGTCAGTTGCAGTAATGGTGACAGTGGTTGGGAAAAGCGCCCCTGGAGGCCAGGGGCGCCCATGATTTAGGAAGGTTAAATGATGTTTTTATACAAAGTGTTCATCAGGAGCCTTTGCTCAGAATTCAGTCTGCTCCGCAGTGAGCCAGTCAGCGTGTTCTGAAGTTTTGTCAAATACCGGGAAACGTCAAGTGAAATATGGTCAAGTTATCAGTGAAAATGATGAAAATGCCTGAAAATATTCTAACACTGAGGTCAAAAGCGCCCCTGGAGGCCAGGGGCGCCCATCTTTTTGAAGCCTCAGATGGTTGAATTTTGAATTGCCACCTCAAGGAATCTTCTTGTCAGATTTGGTCCTGCTCTTCATCGAGATTGTCAGCCAGTTGATCCGACGTGACAGTCAACCAGAATCAGTGATCGAACATGAGCTTCGTTTGAGGTTTTAGATTCTAAATTTTCAGAAAATGTCTAAGTAAGGAAGGACGCCTAAAGTCAAAGGTTGACTTTTTTGAAATTCAAAAGTAGAAGTGCGCATGAAGAGAGTTTTCAATTTACCAAATTTAGATCTTCAGTTAAACTCTTTGCAAGTCGACTTCTATTTTACCTATTTTTAGTCATAACTGGCAAAAACTAGTTTGCATGCATTAGTTAACTGAGTCTTTCAAGGTGGCGCCCTAATTTGGGGTTGTTCTACATCCAGTTAACTAAGTTTGAAGCCAAATATAGGCCATGCGTGAGTTTTGAAGCACCAGTTGTACTTCAAGCGCCATTTCCAATGCTTGACATGCATTTCACACGCCTTAGAAGATATTTTGCTATATATTTTGCTAATGGCGTCCATTATTCTTCATCAGAGTTGACAAGAAACATCTTTCTTGAGCATAAAATTGATCTGCAGGTGCTACAGGTGTCAGATTTCAGTATTCTTCGTAGCTACAGATTCAGATTGTTCAAGGGAAGATTATTTCAGACTTGGTTTCTATTTTGCATGCAGGTGTTATCAATTCTACTTCAAGCATAGGCGAATTTTTACAGAAGAAGAGAGAAAACAAAAAATAAAACTTCTATTCTTCTGTCTTACTTTCTTCTATTCTCGTCTTAGGTTTTCTTCGCATGTCAAAGAAAACGACAGATTTTTCAGAAAAGCATCATCTGGGTTTGAATATTTCAGCATCAACAACAATACCCATGTCTTAGATTATTTTGTGAAAATTGCCCCGTTGCCTCTTTTCTAGAAGCACTGTGCTTTTTTCCAGAATTCTCTTTGCATGTGGGCCTAAATCACATTTTTTCGCAAATCTGTTGATCTGGGTTGTTTTAGGATCCATTTCTACACAAAACCCATGTTCCAGATTTTCGCGGGAAAAATTGCCCCCAGTGCCCCTAACTGCCAGTTCAAATCTCAACCGAAAACCTTTTGCATGCAAGCCTAAATCCCATTTTTTCGAAATTCTGACATTCTGGGTTGCATTAGAATTTGATTCTGCACAAAACCCATATCTTAGAATTTGTTCGAAAAAATTCACTTCCCCTTGCTATTTTTAGCCTATCCTCGAGCTTTTTCAGTTTTTCCAAAGTTGTCCAAACATACCCGACTTTACAGTCAAAAGTCTAGTTTTTCAGAATGCAGTATAATCCCATAGATTATAAGGCCAAACAGGTCTTTCTTCATAACTTTCTGAAAACTACCGATACCGACTTAAGTCATGTTTTTCCCATCGTCAATCTGAACTCATTGGAGGGTATCAGCAGTACTACAATCAAAAATCTTGAACGTTCAGGGATATTTGCAGCAGCGTCCATTCCTATCTCAGTCTTTGATCTTGAGTTCGTACTTGCTTGTGTCAAGCATTATGACTCGTCTACCAGACAAATCAGATCGACAGATGGAAGGATTATTTGTAGCCTGAAGCCGAGGGATGTAGAAAAATGTTTTTCTATTCCTCCACGTTCAGATCATTTCGCTGTATCCATTTCAGATTGTGACAGAATATGGGAGGAGGACAAGGATAGATCACAGAAGAAAGTAGCTCAACGGTGGTTGAAAATTCAGAAAACCAACATGCCAAGGAAGATTGCACGTGGAGATTTCAAGGACGAGATTGCTATTTTGATAACTTTCCTTAACCGGTTAGCAGGTTCTGAAGACGCGAGTGTTTTCCGAACATGGATGTTCTACCTCATCTCATGAGTTATTGATAAAAAAGAAACATTTGATTGGGCCATGTTTATCAGCGAGTGTCTTCACCAGCAGATTACAGAGTTCCTAAAGATTCATGAATTCCATATGGTAACTTTTCTGGTTTACTTAGTTGCATTTCAAGGCAGCTTTAAATTATTAAAGACCGATGGAGTTCTGGGTGTTCAGCGAGTGTACGAATACTACCCTCAGTTGGAGTTTTCGAAAGCTGAACAGGACTTTACAGCAGTGAATGATCATTTTCTTATGAGAACGGTCAGAAATTTAGATAACGAGATGCATGTGAGGATTTCTACAGAGGCACAATCAGCAATGGAGAGTTGGGCAGATTGGTTTATCCAATTTCCTACTTTCACATATATTCGTGTATATGGATATACAGGAGAGCCTCTGATGCTACCGAGGTACCCATCGGATAAGGTTCTTTTCATGGAGTTCATGAGACAGGCACATGAGGTTCACACTTTTCTTCGCAATCGACATAAGCCAGCTTTCACCTTTCCGTTTGAGTTAGGTATCTACAAATGCAAAACAGCTGCTGATTGCAAGTTAATGGCACACGAGTTAGAGAAACTTCAGCTTGGGTGTTTTCCTCAGAAGCGTGCCTATGATCCGTTGGGTCATTATTCAGCAAGGTTGGAGCGAAATGTTTCACATTCGGCAGCGCTTGAGGACTTTTGGGTCAATTGTGAGGATGAATTTGAGGTGTGCCGTCGTCATTATTGTAGGCTTACTATTCCATAGATTGCTGATTTCTTATCAGAGGATGTGGAAGGTTTGTCTGATGATGATGGCGAGATACTACTTCATTCATTCATTAGAGACCAAGTTGCTCGCCAGCCACTTCGCCAACCTGATTGGTATGTTCCATTGAACACTTCAGTGAAAGACTTATCCAGGTCTGTTATCAAAACCACCATGTACTTCCTTGAGAGCAAGCGGAAGCGAAGGGTGATCCCAGTTACAGAGCCGCCAGCAGTGGTAGTTTCTTCTTTACCTTCTACTTCTAGAGCTAAACCTCGAGTCAAGGTTACTATGAGGCCGCCTGAAGGGGTTAAGATGGGAATTAATTCAAAAGGAAAAAGCATCACCAAAAGGAAACAGGTTGAGAAAGAGCCAACACTTCCAGTTGTAGAGACAGTACCTCAAGAGCCAACACTTCCAGTTGCAGAGACAATACTTCCAGAGCCAGTTATTCAGACTGAGGCCGGTTTGTCATCTCCAGGTTCACCTTTTTCAGCGCACTCATCTCCCATAGATATTGATTCAGAGCCTGAGATTTCGATACATGAGACCTGCATACCAGTGGATTTGCCAGCAGCTAATACAGTAGAAACGACTCCACCTCGAGAGGACAGTATTCCTTATTCATCTTGGCTTGAGAAGTCATTGGAGAGGGAGAGGCGTATGCCTTCATATAATCTTGATTTATCTGAGTTTGGTGAGCCCTATCAGAACAGGTTGAATAAGAGGGCCAGAAAGCAGATAAATATTGAGAAGAATCTTGAGGCAGAGATCGTCATAGAGGTTGCTACTCCTCCAAAAGACAAATACTTGCATGAAGTTGATGTTGGTGATTTTACCTTCGTCAAAACTAATCTGGGTAAGAATACTCGACACACCGACGTGAATCTATTCAGAGTCGTCGCGAGTAATCTAGAGGAGCGTGTCATGAAAGATGGTGAGGATAAGGCAGTTCTCAAGGCTGAAATCAGACAACTTCGCAGGTACATCTCGGGTTTGCTTCATGGCAACGAGGGTCAAGCACCTTTACTTCCACAACTTCGAGAAACCGCCGCAGAGCAGCAAAAGATTCAACACTTGGTTAATCGAGGAAAGCTACTGGATACCTGGATTGAGGACTTTATCATTGCTGGTCGACACCTCCTCATAGAGCTATATCAGTTGAGGGTTGACGCACATAGTCTTTGCCAGAGAATTCAGGAGCTCGAGATTTGCATAGCCGAGCGTAAGCCGAAGGACCTGATTTTGATATCATAGCTTGCAGGAATCTATGACGCCATTGAAGCAGATGGAGATCAGAAGAAGGTCTTCACTTGGAGAGAATTATATCTTTGCAGAGTGGAGACATATGACAGGATTTCTGCTAAGATGAGCATGATTCAGGAAAAGGTTGTTGCAGCTCTTCGTTTCATCAGCGAATACATCACTCAAATCCCATGTCATTATCGGCATGAGGATGGTACCTACGCCGAGTTAGAGGCAGTTCAAGCTAAGTTCGAAGGGTTAGTTCGTGATAACCTATGTGGAGGGCCAGAGGAGTCCAAGATGGAGGAGTTTACAATGCTGACTATCAGTTTCAAAAAGGTGACCACAGAGGTTAGAGATAGTCAGAGGGAGATCCGAGATGGAGACAAAGAGTTGGACAAGCAGTTAATCATCGTGGACAGCGTCAAAGTGCCAGATGATGATACTATTGATAAATTCCTGGAGGAGATGATAAACTTGGAGTAGATGTTCAGTTAGACCATGCAGTTGCTTACAACGATGAGTCATCAGAAGTAGTTAACTCGAGGCTTCTTTCCGAGTTAACTTGTTGTTATACATTGCATGCATGTCTTTCTTGTAAACATCTACATATACTTGGAGATTAGATTAGATTTTTCAGTCAACTGATGATAGCATTCCAGTTGACTTGCTTTCAATAAGGACGTGCATGTTGCACCTTGTCCATTTAGATTAGATGTTTCAGTTAACTGATGATAGTTTCCCAGTTAACTGTATAGTTTCATTCAATTAGGGTTTAGGAATAAGATCTTGCATGCATTTGCCAGACTTTAGTTGACTCAAGGTGATTTTAGGGTTGCCTATACCTTGAAGTCTATAAATAAGAGCTTCAAGCTGATTTGTAATTTAACTTTTGCTTGATAGCATACATGCTGCGCCTACCTTGCCTGTAGTATTGCTATTATTGTATCTGTTCAAAGAGTAATTGCTGTTATAATAAATTGCTGCGCCTACCTTGCCTTCATGCTATTGTCATGGTGTTTATTCGACCTTAGTTAAATGGGGTTGCTGGTTTGATCGTTATTGCATGCGTGTTGCGTCTATACAATCTACTGTCCCAGTTGCTTACCTTTCGTTTTGTTTATTATAAGCCTATTCAGAAGAGCAAATAGTTGCGCCTGCCTTGCCTTCATGTTGCGAAACTGTACTTAAAGCTTATCGTTTGATGTGTGTTATAGTAGACTCATTCAGCAAAGCAGATAGTTGCGCCTACCTTGCCTTCATGTTGTGAAGTTGTACCAGGTTTACCATCCTTTTGTTTGTTTTAATAAACTCCTTCTCGGATTAGCAAATAGTTGCGCCTACCTTGCCTTCATGTTGTGAGCCCGCACCTGGAGTTTATCGTAAAATACATTCCTGCTCCATTTCCTCATGCTCTGTTTCTTGAGGAAACTGGATAGATTTAAAGAAGTTAGCTTAGTTGTAGTTAGATGATCTGCGAAACCAGAAAATACTTAGCTGCAACGTTCTAGGTTTTCTTAACCTTGTGCCTCTACCAGCTGAGAACAAAAAGATAGGACATTAGTTTAGTTTTCTATTTCATGCATTCCAGCACAACGAGGGAGCTTCCCCTCCTAATTTGAAGAGCACTCATTACATAGTGTGCATAGCTGTCCGTACAAACTCACACTCCAGAGGTGTTAGTTCTTACGCCAACATGATGAGATTTGCCTCTTTTGAAGCACTTGTGTCTTAGGGCCCACAGTTCCTTGCAAGTGAAGCATAGTTTCTTTCTTTAGAGCTCATTACGGAGGTCATCATCCATCCGTGAAGGAAACTTCTTGGTCTGATTTGAATCCTTATGAAATGGATTCTTATCCTTCCTATGTGAGAAAGGCTTGGACTGAAATGTTGGCCTAGGGGCAGCCAACTCCATACTTCTTGATTTTTCAATTCCCTCTGCAAGAGTTGGTGGATCGAAAGCCTTCACCCACCCCTTCAACGGTTCCATTAACCCTTTTGAGAAAAGAACTACAAGTCTTCTTTCTGTGATGTTGGGCACCATCACGAAAAGTCTCTGAGAATATAAATTTAAATGTCAAGTGAGCCATGTTGCTTCAGCTGGGCAAACTCACGAAATTTCACCTCAAGATCCTTGGTGTCAAATCTTTTGATGAGTTTGTTAGTCAACTCATCATATGTTACAATAAGGTTGTGACCAAGAGTGACCAAACCGTGATACCACCATTCATGGGCAACCCCATCCAAATGAAGAGTAGCAAACTTGATTGCATCTTGCTCTAGCATTGGCCTCAATGAGAGGTAGTTATTGAACTTCTGGACCCACAATCTAGCAGAACACTTATCACTCCCATCAAAATGTGCTAGGGTCACCTTCCCAAGGGTTTGTTGATAATCCCTTGGAGGCATAGGAGCACAATTCTCATATCTTCCACCTCCCCTCTTCTTCTTTTGTTTCATGAATTGATCCAAAGTCAATATCTCATGTATCTCTACTGGAAGGGTACTCCATGTAGCTATTTCTCGCTTTATCAACCATAGGAATTGGAGCTTCTGGTTCTGCAGGAGGTCCCTCCCTTCGAGTGAAGGTCGGTTGGAGAGGTCTAGGAGCAGATCCCCTGGTCACTTCAACAGTATGACCACTTTGTCCACCATTGAGGTTGACGTTTGAGGCACTAGTCTCACTATTTTGGTGTTGAGGTATAAGAGTTATATTTTGGCTCATCTTAGCCAACAACTATGACATCATATCCATCATACAATCAAACTTCCTCTCAACTCTGACATCTAGACTCTCTCTCTCCTCTTAGGCTGGTCACTTATCCTTTTCTACCATGCCTCAGATCATGAGATGAAGAAAAATAGTTTCAAAACAATCAAGTTACGCTGCCTATTGCTGTGATTAGTCTGAGAAAAATTTAAAAAGTGCATAGAAAGCTGGATATATCTGGTTAAGCATATTCAAGAAAAAATTGTATACGACTCTATGTGAAGCTAAGGCCCTCATTGAGATATGCTTTAAAATAGTTTGATAATATATAAATACACCCTAATAAGCCCAGTAAAAGTTAAGCATGACATTTTTCAGATGGGAACAGTTAACTAAACATAGAACTCACCTTATATAAGGAGCTAAATAAACAATTGCATAGACCAAATACTGCCGTCTTCCTGTGTCAAGCCAAGCAAACACCCAACTCTGCATAGAAAAAATAGAGGGCAAATCACACTGAGAAATGAGCTCAGGTTTCTGGTTTTATATTAAAATATTGCTTGCTATTAAGAATATCCAGATTCAATAAAACTTTCACAAGGAATTCCCCTTCGGTCTGCTACTTCACACAATGACACTAAAAGTCATTCGTATGGAATTAAATAAAGCCTATGGCAACATGTTTAAAACCAGGACATTCATTGTTTAAAGTAATACACAAATACATGCATTATTCAAAGAAACGAAAAACAGTATTTTACACAGTTACCAGCCAGTTGAAGTAGGGAATAAAGCTTATGATCCCCATTGCTGCATATCTCACATCATCCATACTTTCTCCATCTTGATCATTGGGCTTATCCCGAGGAGGGAAAATAATAGAATTGAGAACACATGTTCCTATAGCTATGGCAAAGGGTGCATCCTCTGCTAGTCCTGCTTTGCAATGAATTGTTTTAAAACTGGCTTGCTCCTAATTTATTCAACAATAAATAAATTATGGATATTACATGAAATAATATCAGAACTGCAAATTTACAAACTATGATGTAAACAATATAGGCATAGCATGTAGATTTGCTCCTACTTCAATCAATATTAATTGAATGTTGGTAACAAATATGAAACATACCATTAGCATGAATAGAAACTTTGATTCCCACCATCAATAGTGGCCAAGTCCATTACAAAAAAAAAAAAGGAATATTCATGCACAGCCTATAATTGAATGTGATATTAAATGAAACAATACGAGTACCAAAAATCCAAACCATGATGAAAAACACCTGCATTAAGTTATGGCTGAACAAAATATGGGAATTACATAAAACAAACTATGATGCAGAGATATTATTACCGACATTCAATTGTAGTTGAATAAAGTATAGGGTTTAGTTGGAACAATAACATTTAAGTAAACACAAACTATGATGAAAACATTACCAGTACCAACTTTCACTCACAGTTGTCGTTAGAAAATACGACGACTTTGTTAAGTTGTTTGTATCTGACTACATATTATTTACTTGTCAGCTTATGGGTAGTTGATAGAAGACAATTGTTAGTAATTATCATTGGTTGTGTCCTATTCAGAAACCACTGGATTCTTTATATAAACTTTGCATGGTCAAGGAAAGGTGTGATGTCCCCGCTCTAGTCAGTTCTCAAGAGCAGTGGAGTTAGCCTATCTCTTGGACCCTTGTAGGCTAACAGGATCTGGTTAGAGGGTCGGTGGCCGTTTTAGTGGGTACTGTCGTTGCCCATTCCTTCAATCCAGTATTGGTTCAGCACAGGCATCCATGGTTCAGTGTTCGCCAGCTTCTGACGGCACGGAGATATATGGAGTTTTGAGGGAGTTATGGATATTTAGGTGGTTTAAGTTAATTATTTAACTTAACGCTTTATTATAAAGTCAAATTGACTTTATAAATTTTATATCACTTAAATATGTCAAAAAGTGATTTAAAATTATATCACTTATGAATAAAGTGCACTCAACTTAAAAGGGCAATTATTTAATTGCTAAACTATTGGAAAAGTCATTAAATACATTTTAACGTATTTTATAAAAGAGGAAAGCCATACTTTCTTGGAATTCGTGCCTTTTGGGGATATAAGGCAATTTTGGCAAATAAAACTCATTATTGATTATTTGACTTTGCCATTGATTTTTCCTGTGCTATTCTCTGAGAAAAGGGTTTCAGCAATTTCTTCCATTAGAGAGCGAGATCTTCAATGTCGAGCATTTTTGAGACTATAAAAGACCAGTCGAATTAGTGCATCTGTGAGGGCTTCATATAGAAGTTTTGTTGTGCTTCATCTAAGTTATTTATTTCAGCATGTTAGTGTTTGCAATAAGAGAAGGGCTTATCTACTTGGGACGCCATTCTTCATCAGATTCATAGCCTTTTGACAAGGCCGTACCATAGCATCAAAAAGTTGTGATTTCTCCTTGGGATGCGTGCCTCCTTACTTGAGGCGTGTGAACTCAAAGGCAAAAACGCCTTTCTTTAAGGCTGATTTTGTGTTCCATCATTGGCGCCCTTCATGGTCAGCATCATTTCTCCAGCGTCTGAGTGGGAGACAGCAGATCTTGAGCCTCAGCAGTGATTTCTTTCAATTTCAGCATTCTTGCTTGCCAAGTTATTAAATTTCTTATTTAATTATTCTGGAGTCATTCGGGTATGTAATTTGCTTGCAATCTCATTGTATGTACTGCAAATGAATATCGATTACATCTATTGCTCTAAAGATTTCTGTATTTCAAATTTATCTGCCTTAATATGCTGCCGCCCCTTCTCTTCTGTCTAGAAATCATTCTCTAAAAAACTAAGAAAAACACAAAAAGATAATTAAAACTACAAGGATTACAAAGGGAGCCAGTAGGGCTCATCACAATGGTATCAGAGCTCAAACTTTGCAGGACAAAACTCACTCTGAGCACTAGCTACCACCCACAGACAGATGGGCAGACAGAGATAGTCAACAAATGGGTGGAGGGATACTTGAGGAATTACAGTTCAGGACAGCAGAAGGCATGGGTGAAGTGGTTATACCTTTGTGAGTATTGTTACAATACCACTCGTCACGTGAGTATTTAGATGACACCATACCGAGTATTATATGAATATGATGCTCCGAGTTTTCTAGATTTGTTGCTGAGTGATAGCAGAGTACCTAGTGCTGGGGATCTGTTACAAGAGAACCAGGACATTATGAGAGCACTCAGAGAGAACATTCAGAAGGCTCAAAATCAGCAAAAGCAATATGTTGATCAACGGCGAGTGGAGCAATCTTTTGAGATCGATGATTTGGTGTATTTGATGCTACAGCCTTATAGGCAGTCCACCCTTCGTAAGAAGGGCGTCGAGAAACTCAAGCCACGATACTATGGACCATTCAGGGTTGTCAGACGTGTCGGTGAAGTGGCTTATGAGTTGGATCTACCGGTGAACAGTAAAGTCCACAATGTGTTCCATGTGTCGCGCCTCAAGAAGGCGTTAGGACAACTGGTGATTCCTTCTGCAGATTTACCACCCCTAGATGATGAGGGGAAGTTGATTTTGATACTCGAGGCCATTCTGGAGTCCAGAGAGCATCATCTTCGAAGGCGGGTTATCAGGGACTATGTGGTGAAGTGGAAAGATTTACCGGCAGAGGATGCTACTTGGGAGGGTGACAGTATTTTACAGCATCTAGCTTTGAGTTTGCTTGCGGACAAGCAATTCGGGGAGGGCGGACTGTGATGTCCCCGCTCTAGTCAGTTCTCAGGAGCAGTGGAGTTAGCCTATCTCTTGAACCCTTGTAGGCTAACAGGATCTGGTTAGAGGGTCAGTGGTCGTTTTAGTGGGTACTGTCGTTGCCCATTCCTTCACTCCAGTATTGGTTCAGTACAGGCATCCATGGTTCAATGTTCGCCAGCTTCTGACCGCACGGAGATATATGGAGTTTTGAGGGAGTTATGGATATTTAGGTAGTTTAAGTTAATTATTTAACTTAACG
The DNA here is from genome assembly GCA_007115665.2 of Sequoiadendron giganteum. NCBI lineage: Eukaryota > Viridiplantae > Streptophyta > Pinopsida > Cupressales > Cupressaceae > Sequoiadendron > Sequoiadendron giganteum. The sequence goes on along the minus strand of VCHN02000014.1, from coordinate 154,231,316 downwards.
CTTTATTATAAAGTCAAATTGACTTTATAAATTTTATATCACTTAAATATGTCAAAAAGTGATTTAAAATTATATCACTTATGAATAAAGTGCGCTCAACTTAAAAGGGCAATTATTTAATTGCTAAACTATTGGAAAAGTCATTAAATACATGTTAACATATTTTATAAAAGAGGAAAGCCATACTTTCTTGGAATTCATGCCTTTTGGGGATATAAGGCAATTTTGGCAAATAAAACTCATTATTGATTATTTGACTTTGCCATTGATTTTTCCTGTGCTATTCTCTGAGACAAGGGTTTCAGCAATTTCTTCCATTGGAGAGCGAGATCTTCTTCAGTGTTGAGCAATTTTTGAGACTGTGAAAGACCAGTCAAATTAGTGCATCTGTGAGGGCTTCATACAAAAGTTTTGTTGTGCTTCATCTGAGTTATTTATTTCAGCATGTTAGTGTTTGCAATAAGAGAAGGGCTTATCTACTTGGGACGCCATTCTTCATCAGATTCATAGCCTTTTGACAGGGCCGTACCATAGCATCAAAAAGTTGTGATTTCTCCTTGGGATGCGTGCCTCCTTACTTGAGGCGTGTGAACTCAAAGGCAAAAACGCCTTTCTTTGAGGCTGATTCTGTGTTCCATCATTGGCGCCCTTCATGGTCAGCATCATTTCTCCAGCTTCTGAGTGGGAGACAGCAGATCTTGAGCCTCGGCAGTGATTTCTTTCAATTTCAGCATTCTTGCCTGCCAAGCTATTAATTTTCTTATTTAATTATTCTGGAGTCATTCGGGTATGTAATTTGCTTGCAATCTCATTGTATGTACTGCAAATGAATATCGATTACATCTATTGCTCTAAAGATTTCTGTATTTCAAATTTATCTGCCTTAATATGCTGCCGCCCCTTCTCTTCTGTCTAGAAATCATTCTCTAAAAAACTAAGAAAAACACAAAAAGATAATTAAAACTACAAGGATTACAGAGGGAGCCAGTAGGTCTCATCACAAAAGGAGTCTAATCCTTAGCTGATCATCCCTAGTTTACTTCTACGTAAGAACTTCACATCAATAAAGATATACTTTTGTTACTGTATTTGGTATGCATTGTTATCAATATTCTTTTATGAAAATACTAGGTGAGGAGTAAACATTGGCATCATTGACTTAAAGAAGTCTAGTCCAATTTAAGACATTAATGCTTTCAGACCCCGACAAAGGCAGAAAGAGACCATAACGTGGTCAGGACCAAGTGAGCTGACAATCTCTAAGGCTAGTGGATTAAAGAGAATAGAGAAGACTACAGGGAGTGGTCGAAGAGATTCCAATAATGCAAATTCAAAGCCAAAGCCCAACTCGAACTATAAAGTAAGAGTTGAAGTGTAAGTTGAAGCCATAGTTGAAAGTGAAGACATTAAAACATTCAACCCACTATGAACAACATGTAACAACCACCCCTGATTTTTTTTGGGTTTGTTTGCTGAGTGTAATGTGGATTGCAGGTTTGTATTTACATTCAAGTGTTTCAACATAATATAACATTCATAGGAAACATAGCAAAGAAGGAAATAGACCATGAAATTGCATTATCTTTACATTGAATCATTACATATCATATTGGCGATGATAACAAATGAAATCAGAATTAATGAAAGATGTTTCAGACCTGGAAACAATGATTATCGGACCTGATAACAGTCATACATGGGCAGAAAATTGCATACAACCCCTTATGGTAGTCACCAAATGCATCAACTATCAACTCCCAACATTCTCCTTCACATTGGCCAACAAATACATGAGAAAAGACACCATTGGTTCGCTGTAATGACCCTTGGTCCGGATCAAAAGATTTTCAATTCATTCCTTATTGAATTGACAAGGGTTGTCATCCAATATTGTTAATGTAAGCCAACTGAGTTTCCAAATTATAAAAGACATAAAATCTAAGTTACCAATTCCGGTTCGAAGGTTCGTTTCACCAGTTCGGCTAAATTTTTTGGGGGGTGGGTTCGGTTTGTTTTGGGTTCATTAGTACAAAAACATGTAAAAATAAATATATATATATAAGCCAACTGAGTTTCCAAATTATAAAAGACAATCTAAGTTACCGGTTCCGGTTCGGAGGTTCGTTTCGCCAGTTCGGCTAAATTTTTTGGGGGCTGGGTTCGGTTTGTTTTGGGTTCATTAGTACAAAAACATGTAAAAATAAATAAATATATATATATATATATGCAGCCTAGAAGCATGGATTAGGATTAGAACATCACATAACATCATATAAACAACAAAACCACCATAAACTTGAATATCATTTAAAAGTTAAAACATTTAATTTTTTAAACATGCATGATAAATATTCATCGTTCAAACTTCAAGTTCAATATTACAACACTTTTAAAGTTTTAATTATCAAATGGATTCTCTAAATCATCCATATCAATGTCAACATTGACATTAGATGAAGTAGGAAGACTAGATGAATCACAAGTAGTGCCAATGGCACTGTCACTAGCACTAGTATTGTGCCCATGCTCCTGTTGGATATCAGACTCCTCATATGCAACACGGTGGGAAGTGGAAGCATCCAAGTCAGTATCCTCTGACCCTATATCCCATAACTTGGTCTCCCCTTCCTTGTAGTCACGTTGTTTGTGTGAAAGGAGACGCAAGTTGGAATGCACATATACTAAGTCCTCCGCTCTTTTTGAGAGCAATTTATTGCGCTTTATTGAGTGGATGAAAGAATAAGTGCTCCAATTCCTCTCAGATGCGGATGAACTAGCAACCTATGAAGACAAAGTAAACAATTAAAAAATTATAAATGAAATTATGAAACTTCTAAAACTATAATATGAAAATTTATTAAGCTTACTTGTGATAAAACTTTCATTGCAAGGGGCTACAAATTTTGGAAGTATTGTCCATGAAAGTACCACCAACTATGAGCATCCTTTAAGAACCTATCACAAACAGCATCAACATCTAGATGATTTGAGTGCACAAAATCAGTGAACTCATTCGTGACTACAGTTCGCAAATCTTGGTCAGGGAAGAGTCTCACAAATGCTGCCTTGTACCCTTCAGCCACTTCTAAATCTCTATATGGAGGAAGCCTTCTTGGCTGTGAAAGAAGTTGACTACTGTAGTATTTTGGAGTCAATGCAAAGGCAAGAAGGTGTAATGGAGTTGTCATTTTGTTCCATCTTTCTTCAACAATTGTTAGCACTTGTTTGAATAAAGTCTCTTCAAGGTCTTGCCCTATTGCATTTATGGTGCACTTGATCTTCTCAAGCATTGAGACTATACCATCATATATCTCTCCAATGCATGGCTTGTCCATGTCAGTATAGCGAATCATACTCAAAATGGGCTCAGTGAAGCTAAGGAGATACTCCACACAATCCCACCATGAGTCATCTAATATCATGCTCTTAATTTTTGTTGCTCTTTCAGTGCTGCTTTGCCTCCATATCGACCAGTTGTTGCTAATCACCATGCTAGAAAATGCCTTCTCTAACTATCACAAGTTGTCTCAAGACAATTGTATTAGAGGCAAAGCGGATCTCTGCAACCTATTGCAAATTAAAAATAATAATTAAAATTTAAAAATAAACTTTAAAGAAGAATTTAAATTAGAATGCACAATCAAATTATGAAAATCAGAAAATGAAAAATATAAATATTACTTCACTTACCTTCAATAGCTCCAATTTTGAAAATGATCTAAAGATCCCTTAAGACATGTGGTGGTTGGTGACGAACATCTAAATGTCCTCTGCCTCAACATACAATTGTTTGATCCATGCAATTTTATTCCCAATCTTTTGCAGCATAAGATTGAATGAATGGACTGCACAAGGTGTCCAAAAGATATGTGAATATCTTTCCTCAACCAACAACCCTGCAGCTCTACAATTCTTGGCATTGTCCGTTACAACTTAAACTGTTGATGATAAAGCAACGTCAGAAGTAATACTTCCAGATTCGAATTTAGAAGACTAAATTTAAATATAGCATTAATGCTATTTAAATTTACATATATATAATATATTCGAATAAATGAAAGAGGCCGACTTCACTTTATTAAATAAAGAGATTTAATAATAGTGAATAATATTTATTATTCTGGCCGACTCATGTAATTTATTAGTTCTAAAGGGTGGCCGACCTCCTTGAAGAGTCACCTTGTTTTGTATAAATACAAGGTGATGATCGATCATTTGATCATCAAGTTCATTTGTCATAATTCGCATTCCAAGAAGTTCACCCTTGAGCTGAGATCATCTTGTAGCAGCAGCGCATCATCTTGTAGCAGCAAATATCATCTTGTAGCAGCAGAGATCATCTTGCAGCAGCAAGTCTTCATTCTGTTGCAGCAGACCGATTTCAAGGAGAAGCATAATCTTTGTATCTTTGCATCTAGGAGAGGTGCTACTATTCATTGTATCAAATTCGGCCATGTGTTGGGCCTGAGTTGTAAGCAGATTTCTGCTCTTAAGTCTGCTATATATATATAAGAGATATAATTGCTGGGTTTTTCTCCCTCAAGAGGAGGGTTTTCCCAGGGTATATATGGTGTTCATTGTCTTATGTGTTGCATTTTATAAGTGCTTTCAGTTTGTATTATCTGATCATACGAAAAACTAACATGAACAACGTTGCGGGGTCCCACTTGCTCAATGGCTGCAATGAGAATATTAGCAATAAATTGTCCATATTTTACTTGCCCCTCACAATCCACGGCTTTCAACAAAATTGCCCCTTTAGGGGACACCGCTATGACATTGATCAAAGGTCGATCTCTTGAGTCCTTCCAACCATCTAAAACAATGGACACACCTGTCTCAACCCATGAATCTCTTATAGGCTTCAATGCATCTTCAACCAACTCAACTTCCTTTTCCAATAAAGTGCCACGCACCTTCTCATAACCCGGGCCCTTGTACCCTTTTGGAGCTTCATTAAACATTCTCAACATCTCTTTCCAATATGGAGAACGAACAACATTGAAAGATAATCCATTGGCATATATGCATCTTGCTACACATTAGTCGGCAAGGGCTCTACTCTCATTTTGAAATGCAAGTTCCAAAGGCCCCTTTGTTCTCTTGTTTGCAATAGGTTGTGAACTTTGAGCTTGAAGATCCGGAGTGGCCATAAATGGGTGGTCTTCTACCACAATATTGGGATTAGATGGGGGTTGCATTCCCTTTGATTTTTTTTTAACAAAGGGTGATTTCCTTTTTGGCCTTCTCGTTGATCTGTTGCATCTTGCTCCATAATGTATTTTGCAACTGTATCAGGTGGAATAGGTGTACCTTCTTTTCCAAGGCAAGGCATGATGCCTTCTCCACTTATGCCACACAAATGTGCTTTCACCCTATGGTATGAACTAGAATATGTTACTTCACACCCATTGCATTTCCAAACATAACCGCCACCACCTGGAATCGGTCTTATCATTTCAACATACTTCCATAGAGGAGAATTAGGATTTGTTTTGAACTTTGAGTTTGGTTTAGCTATGGAGCCGGAGGTAGAACCCATTGACATTGTGATTCCTATGGCAATTTGTTTTGCAAACAACACATTCAAAATTTGAATGAAAACAAAATATTGATTAATAATTCTATAAAACCTAGCTCTTTTGAATCTTGCATACATTCATAGAAGAATGGAAAGGAAAAAGTAAAAACATAGATAAATCATAAAATGAAACAAAACAAAGTTTCTGGTTTGTAAAACAAAAAAAAATGAGAAAAACTTACCTCTTTGCAAAAATATCCTTCAACAATCTTTGTGGCAGCCGATGAACACTTGCAAATCTATAGGAATGGCAATGCAATCGTTTGTAGAAGCTTCAATGATCAATCTTCAACTCCTTTTGTCAATCCAACAAGCAAAAATGAGAACTTGGCCTCTTGGAAATAAAATTCTTGTTTGCAAAACAAATGAATAAAAATGAGGTAGTTTAGGTATTTGAAGTGTTTTAGAGGTCACTTTTAGGGTTTCCTTGGGCGTGGATCAGTCAAACTACAAAAAATATTTTAAAAATGCAAAAAGAAACACTTTTTGGGTCCCCAAACACATCGGTTCGCCTTGGGTTCGCCCGTGTTCTGCATCGGCGAACTAGGCCTCAAAAATACAAACCCTAGTTGAACCCACAAAGGGACCGAACCAGGACCCGTAACAGACGCGACCCTGAACCAGGACTGGGCTTCCCAACGGTGAACCCGGTAACATAGCATAAAATGAATTATTGATATAACACTTTATTATCAATTCTATCACCATATGATTTCCAGATTACAATGACGCTGATAATCATTAATTGTCGCTAACAAACATTGTATGACACTTATTAACGGATTTATGCTATTCTCGTATATTTATAGAAGAAAGTATTATGAGGCCAATTGCTACTATGAATTTTGAATAATAAAGTCTAATTCAATTACTAGTTTAATAATGGAAATTTGACAATAGAATATACTTGTTGTTTCTGATTTATCAATTAGATCATGGTTTTGGACTACATAAGAGGCTTAGACCTCTATTAGTTGCTATTTCTGAAGTTATCTTTAAATTTATGAAATTATCCTAGGCGCTATACCTGATTGATTATCCAACTGATTATGCGTCCATCCCATCAACTGGTTGCGGCTCTTATAGAGCATTTGATCTGCTGTGTAAATATATATTTTATTCTACCATAACAAACGATGCCTTCTCCTTATGTTTCATGCTCTATTTATATCCTAAGTCTCCATGAAATGAGACGTCCTTGGCATCGAACGTAGCCTTTTTACTAATCGCCCCCCTTAAAAACATGATCACTCCTTAACCACACCCTTTGGAATCAATCGATGCCATTTAATTCTGAGTTTGTTTGTTTTAATCAACTTTAATCTTTGACTTATTTGACTCCATTTTAGACCCGACAGCATGTACTTGAATGGCGATCTCTTTCAATAATCGAGAGTGAACTTCTCAAGATGGGTGAAGTCGGCAATCTCTATACAAGGCGTATGCCAACTGGAACTCTCAATCACCAAAGCATGTGTTTGAATGAATCTCGTCAGTCTTCTTGTGCCAACGTGGGATGCCTACGATACCTTCAATTGTATCAACTAAATCATGTAGCCGCGTAGGTATAGGTTGCAGAGTTTGTAACCATTATGAAATGCGTTCATCCTCACTATGGCATTGAATATAATAATTCTGCGATAGGGATGTTGGGTTGCTCGATGATTTCTACTATTAATAATGTCATTAATGAAGGCTCAAGCAGGTAGAATGTCTTGCATCCTTCTTTCCACAGTTATATCATCCTCGAACACCAGCATGTGATACAATTGAATGAATGGCAGCCAATAATTTAGTTGGCTTCCCTTACTCCCTTCGTGATTTCTATGCATCATTGAACTCTAGCGACAGTGTTCAGTTTTAGATGGCCTGATAGCATATTATTGAAGCCGGAATAAATAATAATAAGAAATGGGACATTACATTCGCTATGTTGCTGCCCTATGAAATTCGTCTGAAAATGCAAACCCTTGAAATGGTACGGCTCCCTAGGAGGGGTGACCAGCTCTTTAAGTCAAATCTTCACCAATAAATTCAAATGACCACTCTAAATGTGGCGCCCAGCTATGAGGAATCCTTTGAAACAATGCCCAAAATGAAGTTTCAATCACCAATGGAGCTACGAGCGAATTAGCACTTCCAGCCATTGTGAAAATTCTGAAAATGGATATCAAACCTCTAAAAATGAGATTAAACACCCCCAAACAGACACCAAAATGAAGCAATGCATTGAACACACCAAAACTTCTGAATCCCACATCAAAATATGGAGAAAATCTTCATTCTAAATCTCCAAAATGGTGAAAATCAGAAAACTCTATGAGTGCAAAGGTGATCCCCGAAGTGGAATCACTCCTTCCAGCTAGGGTGGATCTCTCACCACCGAAACCAGCAACCAAAGATGAGGGTTTTCATCCTCAACTCGCAAAAATGGAATTCTAGAAGCATTCCAACAGGATCATGTTATGTTGCGAAAGTAGAGATAATGAAATGAGAGCCCAAGAGGTGATTATATAGAAGAGGGGAGGAAATTAGGCAACACAAATTTTAATTCACTTTTCCCTCCGAGAAACCACACGCCCCCGTCATGAGACTTTTAATTTTATTTTTAACTCCTTACGCCTCCCCCAAGTTGGCATCCACTTTTGGAGGCTAAACATTTGTTTTTAAAACAACTTTATTCACCTTATTCCTAGGCGTGAGACAAGGGGTCATTTTTATGAACACATGACCCTCACTTAAGTTATAAAGTAACTTTACAACAGGAATTAAGTGACGGAAATATAAATATTAATTTGATTACCCTTAGAACTCACTAACGCTCAAACAAGAAATATTACAGTGCTGGAGAAACGGAGGCCAAGACCAGCTACCAAAAATACACTTACTAAAAATAGTAAGTGTGCTCAAACCCCAAATTGGCATAATCTAAGATGTAATAAAACTTACTATAAATAGTAGGTGCTGAAAATGGTCATTGCTATAAATAGTAACCACTGCTAGAAAACGCCTAAAACAACCACAAAGCCTAACACAGGCTCTGAGTCCCCTAACCAACTCCACTTAGCCTACGGGAACCTTGGAATAAGCTAATGGGACTCCCAAACTGATCAGGTGCAAGAAGGGGACATTACACAACAATACGAAGGAAGAATGGATAGAGATAGCCAAACATCTTTCTTTACCTAAGGAAGCATGCATTGATCTTACAAACCAAGTTTAGTTGGAGGAAATAATTGAATCCCTAAGAGTGAAACAAAGTCAAAGGCCTTTTTAATATACTAAAAATGATGCCGATCTTGCAAGCTGTTGCGGCTCCGACTGCTAGGGCTCGCCATGGTGACGCTTCAATAAGGGTTTGTGGGCGCAAGGAGGGGTGGAGAATCTATCTCCATGCTGCATCCAATTCGAATGAGGGGCGACACCATCTAGAGGCAATGAGGAGGAATCCTAGGATGCTGTGGTTGATGAACTTGACCCTCCTGCGCTGAAATGGGGGTCGCCTCACATTGATTATAGGCAAAAGCAGTTGGGTGGGTGCGGGGAAGGAAGACCCCATCCCAAAGTTGATGATAGCAGTCAACATTGGAGGCGTTTCCTTGGGACAACGGAGATAGCAATTCAGGATCGGGATGAGGCCAACATTGTTTATAAGCCGTCGATTCGACCTCTTCAATGCGTGGAAATCTCCCCTACAATGTCCCTTGGTGAGGACATCTGCAGCAAGGTGATGGGGAATGAAGCATACTTTGCAACGTTTGGTTTGATCAGGCAGTTTAGGGGATTCTGGCTGAATCTGGCTGCTCTACACCAGTGGATCACAAACACATGGCGCACCATTTTGGAGGGGGATGTTGAAATTTATCCCTGTGCAAGGGGGTTTTTTGTGGTTGTCTTAGATGAGATCAATTGAAACTGTGGCATCCATCTTTCAATCCCATTATTGAATCCTTTGATGCTACTCCAATTCGAGTAAGGCTTACGAACTTCCCTTTGCAATTTTGGTTTGATTCTTGTTTTGAAGCCATTGGCAACTCGTTGGGGAAATTTTTGGGGGTGGATGAGGGCTCATCGAACTACCTACACACTACCTATGCTTGTATTTTGGTGGATCTAGATACATCTAAAGCACTTCTGGTAAATATCTCTTTAAAAATTGCAAGTGGGGTGTTGGAATCAGCTTATAGACTATGAGGGTTTACCTTTCCGTTGTCGCAGATGCTTCAACACAGGCCACATCACTGCCCATTGTGCAAAACGATGAGTTGATAGCCAAGCCACTTGGTGGAAAGATGTTTCACCCCAACACTATGCAGTTGAAAAGGAAGATCAAAGCTAGGATGGGGAAACTGGCAACAACGCTCCAACCATGGGGGACTGTAGCTAGAGTGCTTCACCAAACAAAGCATAGCCACACATGATAGCCAAGAAGGGCTCTCCACCAGCAGAGAAATCTACCCCAATGCAATGCAATGAGACACAAAAAGGAAAATTTGTTGATCCAGAGGGCTCAGGTGAAACCTCTCTAGTAGTTCAAGACAGCGCCAAGGCAGCTAAAATCTCTAAAACAAACATGGTGGGGGCGGTTTTGTCTGAAGTTTCAGAAATAATGTCTCTAGAGGGGGGTCAAATAACTACAAAAAAAATGGTCAACTGTGGCAGCTCGCCAGAGGAAACCTGGACGGAGGTGAAGAGGAAAATGAAGATTGAGCTGAAATCTAATATGCTTCTTCGCTCCCAAGCTAAATGTGTAAGCGGGAAACTGGTGTGGGGTTGTACTCTATGCGGTTCCTCTAGGTAATAGGAAGTTAGTAGGTGCAGACTGTAGTTGGGTTGATGTCTATATCAATGTATATGTATGAGTGGTGAGTTGAATAGGCTTGTAGTGGACAAGGGATTCTAAAAGAAAACTCTCTCAATGTAATTTCTCAATGATCAATACAATGGGTATTGCCCCTTAGCAGCTATTTATCTATCAAAAAAAAAAGTCAAAGGCCTTTTGGCATATGAATACCAAGAAGCATATGAGAGCAATATTTGAGGCATCAAAGACAAAACCAAGCCTAAGACACCCATATTGAAAGTTGGAGAGGGAAGAAGAGATTTTGAAGGGGGAATTAGTAGTCTTGAAACTCCCAAGGTCCTTGGAAGAGTCGTGAGTTTGGATGTGTCCAAAAGTGCCCAAGAAGCGAAGGAAAGTCCTAATCAAAACTTCTTGAGGAGAAGATTTCAAGCACTACACTCACATCAAATGATGGTGATCCTCCAACAAATCCCAAAGTCGAGATGCAAAAACTACCAAATTTTAGTGATGGATTTGAATATCCCCTAAAACAATGCAAAAATTGTATTCTTATATGGACAATAAACAAGTAAACAAACCAAAGATAATGGTTAAGATGTTTTCTAGCCACACCATGGTGAGTGGCAATGGACTAGTACATAGACCTTCCTAATACTAAGAATGTAATGTGGGAGACACTAAAGAAAAGCATTTGAACAATTCAAATCATTAATGGATGATAATGAAATCCTCATAGAAATCTATAATACCCAACATGGCAAGCACGAAAATGTTTGGGCATATAATAGGATAGGGAATTAGTGGATAGAATAAAGAAATGATGGTTTATTGAAGTGTTATAACTTGATATCCTCAATTTGGAAGAAAATGAAGATAGTTCCTCCCTCATCATAGGTGGAGGCATACAATTGGACCATGCATATAGAGAGCAAAAGTAAAAAGTTTGATCATTCCAAGGAAAGCAATGAGGATTCCAATTTAACTAACAATGAATTTGGATCACTACAAACTCTTCGGAGAGACATGCAAAGAATGATGAAGAAACTAAAGGGCACAAAAAAAATGTTAAGAACTTTGGTGTACTAATTGTAAAGTAGGTCATATCAAATTATTTGTCCTAGAAAGCTATTCTTTGATATATGCCAAGTTACAAGCAACTCAATTAAAGATCATCCCCATAATTTAAACATACTCTTTAGTCTTTACACAAGCAGAGCAATCCACTTTTCTTTTTCTTTTCTTTTTTAGCAATAGAGCAATCCACTTTGCCAAGCAGTCCATAGAAGCCTCAAAATAATATGAACGCATCTCTAAGTTGCTATCAAAATCAAAAGGGGGACGACAAAATTGGATATAGTACAATTCCAAAGGCCATCCCATTATACAATGTCAACAATGTAGTGAATAGAAACACTTTGCAAGTGAAATGGTAGTTGATATTCAATATTAACAAAGGAGAGGAATAATCCTTATGTAAAGAATTACAAGACGATGCTTCTAAAAAGAAACAGTCGTGAACTAAAGTAAACGAAAACAATAAACTGAAAGTTACTAAAAGCTAACTGAAGCAAACTAAGTTAATTGAAAGTAAACTAACGACTAACTAACAAATAAGATGACCATTAAATATTACAATAATACTTTAATACCCTCCCTTAATGGTCATTCTACTAACTTAAACCAAGTCTACCCTTAATCTGATGGTCTTCTGGCCATGAATGCATAAAAAGCAGACTCCTACTCAATATGCTCTACAACATGAGCCTTCTGCTGAGACCCTTCTTAGTTAGACTTCTGATCAGCCAACTGCTTCTTGCAGTGCTTTTGCATATGACCATAGTAATGGCATGTGAAAGACTTCTTGGAGCTATCCTCTAATTTGCCTTGTCCTTTCTACTGAGTGGACTTGCCTTTGCCATCTTTGGTAGTTAACGCTTATTCAACACTAGGAGGACTCACTGCTGCTCCCAAACTACTTCTTCCACTTATCCTATTGCAAGAGCTTGTTGCACATCTCATCAAACTTCAAGTCAACATTGATGGAGATAATGTTCAGAGTTTCGATGAAGTGCTCATGGGATCGTGGCAAGCTTTTCAGCATGATCACCACCATATCCTCTTCTTCCACCTTGCGACCAATGGCCTCCAGTTAATCGTGAATTTCTTTGATCTTCATCAAATGATCTTGCAAAGACACTTTATCATCCATCATAATGGAAAACAGCATATTCTTGAAGAACACCCTGCCCTTGTCAAAGGTTTCATGAAGATCCTTCAAATGTTTCCAAATCTCTGCAGCGGACTTACCAGATGGTATTTCTAGTAACATCTTATCGATGACAAACAACTTGAGAAGCATCGCCGCCTCCCAATTATTTCCATCATACTTGTCCTGGTCCTTTCCCACAACTATGGGGCGAACTTTTGTACCTAGAACAAGTGAATTCAGACGCCAATACTCAAAGATGGTAAGCATCCTCTGCTTCCACGTGTTGTAGTTTTTACCATTGAACCTCTAGCTACCTTCCAACATGAAGTTGGTCAAAGACGCCATCCCTCTCGTTTTACAAAGGCACGAAAAAATGAGGTACAATTTGGTGATCAACTGGCATGAATCACAAGGTGGTTAGCTAGCACAACTCCCACAACTTTTTAAAAATCATCAATCAGAGACTCTAAAACCCACGATTTTGTCCCAAAATCGAGAAAAATAAGACTTTGCCCTAAGCGACAAAAAAGGCACAAATTTTTTCAAGAAAAATTGTCAAAAACCCTAGGCGCTATCATGTTTCTAGCAAAATATTTTCCAAAAAAAAAAAACCTTTCAAAAAACCCATCAGAAAAGGTATAGATTTTTCAGTAAATCCATCAAAACCTATAGTGGAAAACCCTAGGCGTAAAAACTAATCACACGCCCAACAAATAATAAGATTCTGAGGTAGTCACGATGGTATTTGAAGGAAAAAAATCTCCAAAAACTTTGCGCAGGTTGCAAATATAATATCCCTTGCCCAATCTGATCTCAAAATGTTGATATAAGGCTCAAGGAATATTGTCAAACAATTCATATACAGACTTCCAGCTTGCTGGTCTGTGTTATCAGTCTGATATATTCTTTGAAAATTGATTATAGAATGCTTCCAATGCTTGAGAATCAACACTTCAATGCATAAATTATATTCTAAATGCATCAATGACTTATTTCTATCATTTACAATACACTTATATGCTTTCTAGCCCTAAAAATGCACATACAGCCAACTGGTATTTTAACAAACAGTTGGTATGCAAATTACTAAGCTGAAGATAATTGATGCAATAATGCTCATAGATAACTATGAATGACCAGCGATGAATGCTAGATACAATGTCCTTCAAAAAGGCCAAGACTCTTGGCTTACAATGAGAGCTTAATACAATGTCAAGTCTGATTGCAAATGAACTTCTACAGCAGCAATGAATGATAATGCAAATGCTATCTTGCAAACTCTTTATGATTGATAATTACAATGCTGAGTATGCTGATAAAAAGCTAATCTAAATGCAATACAACATCTGATATAAAAACCTGGGAATGATGGCTACCTGAACAATCTCATTCGATTCTCCCTTTTGCTCAATAGATTTGCCTTGACACAAGCAGCGCCTAGCCTCCTAAACTCTTGATGATGCCTTCGAATTTTATTTGTTTTTATTGCTGCCTCTAAGCTGGAAATCGAACTCTTAACCTGGCCGCCCCTGTTCTTTATGATCAGACTTCTGAAATAAATTATTAAGGCCAGAAATCTCCTTCTACTGCATGTGATATCAAATCTAATCCTCAAAGAATGATGCTTTGCAATGCAATGAAGAAATCGATGCCAAATGGAGGAGAAATGAACAAAATCGTGGCTCCTTGAGAACTGAATAATGTCTGATCGGAAATGAATAGCAGCAAAATCGACCTCTCTAGTTGCCAACTTTGATGAAGACTTGAACACAAAATGTCTCCAACAATCCTTCAAATCAAACCATACAAAAACTTGGCCAAAGGCCACAAAGTTTTTCCAATGAAGCACAAATGGCATAGTTGGAAAACTCGGACTCGCCGCGGACTCGGCAGCCCAAAAATATGACTCGGACTCGGGACTCGGGACGGACTCGGGAAAAGACTCGGCAAGGACTCAGCAAAAAAAAAACTGTAGTTTTACAAAAAAAACAAGAACAAATTAATGCATTTAGAGAATATAAGAGCTTAATTTTATTATTAAACACTCATAATTCAAAGATTACACATGTCATATGATCATCAAACACTCAATAATTGAAATTTAATCATTCATAGTCATCAAATACTCATAGTTTCACTTTCAATGTATAACAACATCATAAGTTTATAAATGTTTACATATAATCATGTCAAAAAGAGGAAAACATTAACAACCACATATAATCTACATCTTCCTCTTTCCCCTCCCAATGGTACTCAATTTTGGAGGCCTAGAACTAGAAGGTGCCCCTGTTGTAGTATCCAAACGAGGACTAGGAGATCGAGCAGGGGAAAAATGATATTCAAATGTGTCTTCATTGTCCTCCATGGCATCCAATCTTGCTGCTTCTTCTTCTGCTGCTGCTGCTCTCTCTAATTCAGCAATATCCTCATCAGTAAGTAAGACATCAGCCTCATCATTTTGTTCATTAATAGTCCATTCACCATATGGATCAATGTCATCCAAGTCGACGGACTCGTGTGAAACACCCTCC
The DNA here is from genome assembly GCA_007115665.2 of Sequoiadendron giganteum. Taxonomy (NCBI): domain Eukaryota; kingdom Viridiplantae; phylum Streptophyta; class Pinopsida; order Cupressales; family Cupressaceae; genus Sequoiadendron; species Sequoiadendron giganteum. Next base: position 154,216,188 of record VCHN02000014.1, on the reverse strand, counting down.
ACCTTCCTAGTTCGAAGGCGAAGGTTGTACCGAACAAAAACTAAATCATTTAGGCGCTGCTGAGTCAAACTATTTCTTTTCTTTGTGTGAATGTTTTCAAATAAACTCCAATTGCGTTCACACCCAGAAGCACTGCATGGCTGCGACAAGACACGTATGGCTAGCTTTTGAAGATTTGGTGTGCTAGCACCATAGTTCTCCCACCATAGATCTACAAAAACATGTTTAAAAAATATAAGTATTAAGAAATAAGAATAAAGTAAAAATCTATATATAAGAATCAAGTTTCTAATTTCAATTTTTACCTGGTTGTTGTTTTCCTCTCCTTTCAATTGCTTGTTGGGAGGAAAAGAGTCTCCCCTCTGCACCCATGTAGACCTTGAATAGATAAAAGAAAAAGTAAATCAAATATAGAAAATTCATAGATAGTCAAGGCTCAACATTGCAAATTCATAAATAAGATGTAACAAATCTCACCTCCAACTCATCAAGCACCTTATCTCTCAGCTCACTATCAGGCACCATCCTATCAATGCAAGTGACAACACCGTCCATGACCTCCTCATCCGCCTTAAATGAGTCCGAGAAGTAGAACTTCGGATTCAAGAAGTAGGCAAAGGCATGAATCGGCTAGTGGAGTTGGTTTGTCCATCTCCGATCAATGATGCGCCATATGATTTCATATTTCTTTTTGTTGCCGCCATAGTAACGTGATATGGCCTCTTTGGCCCTATCCATGGCCTCATAGATGAAACCCATTGGCATGCCATCTCCATCCACCATACGAAGAACCCTCACCAAAGGCTCTGTCACCTAAAAAAATGAAAACAAATGTTAAATTATAACAAAATTAACCCCTCAAAAAATAAAAAACAGCAAATAGATTATCATGTATAATTTTTTTTGTGTGATTGCTACTTACCCCCATCAGCTCCTCTCCATTTTTGATGAATGTCTCATCAAAAACTATGCTAACAATCCTCTCCCCTTCAGCTCTACTGGAAAATGAGGACTCCTTCCAAGCATCGGACACAAACATTTGTTTGAGATGACCAATGGCACCAAGAATGCTTTGCAATGTGAGGAAGTGGCTAGCAAATCGTGTCACTCCAGGTCGCACAAGGTCCTTGCCATTTGTGAATTTCCTCATCAAAGAAAGCACCCAAGTATGGTTGTAGATAAATTTTGTAACACTTTTTGCATCTTCAACCACTCTTTTGACCCATGAAATCTTCCCAATATCCTCTAACAATAGGTCCAAGCAATGTGCAGCACATGGAGACCATGCAATTGTGGGATACCTCTCCATAAGTAGCCTACCTGCAGCTACATATGCAGCTGCGTTGTCCGTGATAATTTGGACAACATTATCAACTCCAACCTCCTGGACCACCCCATCCAATAGACTGCATAAAGTCTCAGCATTTTTAACTTCATGGGAGGCATCTATTGATTTTAGGAACACCAATCCACCATTTGAGGCCACTAAAAAGTTCAGGAGAGTTCTGTTCCATCCATCTGTCCACCCATCAGATAAAATGCTACAACCTTTTCTTCGCCAAAATTTCTTTTGCTCATCAAATCTTTACGGATTCCTCTAGCAATGGCCCACTCAAATCTTTAGCTGATGGGGTCTTAAACCCCTTTCCTGCAACTGTAAGGGCATTCACTACACCTTCCCAATATGGGCTGCTAACATTGAAAGGTAGATTATTGTAGTACCAAAAGTTTGCAGCAGCCATCCTAGCTTCATGATGCTTTTCCTTATTCCAACCGGTACCTTCAAGTGAAGGTTGTGCTCCTGGAACATTACGTGGAATAAAATAATTTGGTCCTAATGAAGGACCGTGGCCAGCACTAGCAGTAGAATAGGAACCCTCAGGACTCTCACCAAAAGATGAATGTGGAGCACGAACGCTTGGACTTGCAGCAATAGCACCATGAGGCATAGTTGGTGTAGAAGGGGATCCACTCATCATTGATGCTAGGGCATTCTTTGTTTTTTGTCTTTCATCTTTTTTTAGCTCATAGTCAGCAAGAAGGGCCTTTATCTCTCTAATAATCTCAGGAGTAGTTTTAGGGCATCCCTCCACATTTTGCCCAGGTATCCTTGCAAGGTGGTATTTTAACCTGTTTATTCCTCCTGTCATCCATTTCTGACATTCAGTACATGTCACTTCACCTTTTTTGATTCCTGGTATTCCATACTTCCATGCAGGGTCTTTTCTCATTCCCTTTGGATTTGAAGACGACATTGCTGTTTCAAGTTCAACGTGGAAAAAAAAAAATCAGCAAGGGTTTGCAAAATAATCAACAAAAAAATGTGATTCAAAGTTTCATTTATTTGCAAAAAAAAAAGAATGCAAAACCAAGCTAGAAATAGTAGGAATTAGGCTATTAAGGAAAATAGATAAAAAAATTGGCAACATATCCCCTTATTTTTCTTGATTTTTTTAAATTTTGAAAGCAAGAAAACAAAAAAAAAGAAATGTTAGATCACTTACCTGGCTCTATTTTGATCTTTTTACCTCCTCCTCCTGCCTTCTTTCAAGCTAAAACCAATTTGCAGACCTAAAAAACACCAATGCTCAAGTTAGAATGAACAAAAAATAAAATAAAAGTATGGGTTTTAACCCAGTTTGACGCCCCAACCGCGGACGAGAGTCCTGGGTCGAGACTCCCGAGTCCGACCTCTGGACTCCTAAAAAACACCAATGCTCAAGTTAGAATGAACAAAAAATAAAATAAAAGTATGGGTTTTAACCCAGTTTGACACCCCAATCGTGGATGAGAGTCAAAAAACACCAATGCTCAAGTTAGAATGAACAAAAAATAAAATAAAAGTATGGGTTTTAAGTCCTGGCGGACTCTCCGACTTTAGAGTCCAGAGGTCGGACTTCCCGGACTCTCGTCCGCGAGGCCAAACTGGGTTAAAACCCATACTTTTATTTTATTTTTTGTTCATTCTAACTTGAGCATCGGTGTTTTTTAGGCCTGCAAATTGGTTTTAGCTTGAAAGAAGGCAGGAGGAGGAGGTAAAAAGATCAAAATAGAGCAAGGTAAGTGATCTAACATTTCTTTTTTTTGTTTTCTTGCTTTCAAAATTTAAAAAAATAAAGAAAAATAAGGGGATATGTTGCCAATTTTTTTTTCTATTTTCCTTAATAGCCTCTGGACTCGAAGTCCAAAGGTCGGACTCGGGAGTCCCGACCCAGGACTCTTCTGGACTCAACTCCCGAGTCTGTAGCGAGTCGACTCGGCTCAGCCACGGACTCCCGAGTCCGCCGAGTCCGCGGCGAGTCCTGAAGAGTCCTCGAACTATGACAAATGGAAGACTGAAATATCTTCCTCACAGCTGCAATAATTCAAATGATATTTCACACCCTCAAAATTGCTTAACCAAAGAGAGTTTTTGTTCCCAATGGCTGGAAATGGTAGAAACCCTAGCTAGCTCCTTCACCAAACAAATTCTTCAAAACACATATCAATTCCTGGATGAATAGAAACAAACCCAACCCCTCTTAATATACTTTTCTCCTCTTGAGGTCGGCCTCCTCTAGAAACTTCTAAATAATTTTACTTTCTTTTTTATTTGCACTTTATAATAATATTAAAATATAACTTTATAATTCATAAAGTGCAAATATGTTATCAAACATTATGTTTTCCAACATCCTGATAACACATTATGTTTTCCAACATCCAAAGGAACATAGAAAACCAACATTAAACTACTGAATCCAGGAGAAGAAGCCAAACCACTGACCAGGTAACTGCCTGAAGAAGACCCTCTAACCAAGCTCCTTAGCCTACGAGAGTCGGGAATAGGCTAAACCCTCTGAAACTGATGCTCACAAAATTGGGGACATTATAGCAAATGGCCACAAAACTCAAAAATGACACCTAGAAACCTACAAAAAATTGCCCACAATTTGTGTAGAAATAGTCGTTAAAGAGGTTGCGCGGAATTTTTATATGCCTAGATGCGTGATAAAACCCATGATACTTGCAAAGAAACAGTGCTCAAAACCATGAAAATCTTGCCACGATTTGACTTGGAGGAAAACAATGCCAGAAAAAGCATACGAAACCCATGAAATTTTGTAAGAATTTCCACGAATTTCAGCACAAAATAATCTGAGATTTTTTCTGTGCAGAAAAAACCTTCACGAAAATTCTTCAGCAAACCCTCAAAAATTCTCCTAAAAAAATTTGCGATTTTCCAAGAAGAAGAATCCGTGATTTTCAAACCAAGAGAAACCCTCATGATTTTTATTAAAAAATCCAACAAAAATTTCCAAAAAAAAATTAATATTTTCGGGTAAATAGTTAACCTTCAATTTTTATCAAAAAAATGAGCAAAAACATATAAAAAAAGACGAATTTTTATTGCTCAAAAATTCACCAAAAATGAACCTATGCTTTGATACTATTAAATGGTAATTGTTATTCAATATTCGTTATTAACAAAGGAGAGGAATACTCCTTATATAAAGAATTACAAGACGATGTTTCTAAAAAGAAATAGTCGTGAACTAAAGTAAACAAAAACAATAAATTGAAAGTTACTAAAAGCTAATTGAAACAAACTAAGTTAACTGAAAGTAAACTAACAACTAACTAATAGCTAAGATGACCATTAAATATTACAATAATACTTTAATAGCAAGGGACTGCCAAAAAAATAAAAACAAACTAGAACTACTTTGTAAATGGTGCAAACCTACAAACCATGATGATGCCAAATGGTTGAAGAAAAAGACAAGTATCTATATAATTGATAAAGAGTGATTTTGCCATGCCCCTTTCAAAGGGTAAGTCATAAGGAGACCTTGAGCCTATTATTTAATATCCCATAGGCTAATGGGGTGGTGCAAGAGAAATAATTTAATAATTTAACTTAAGCTATCCAAAAAGTAACTTTATGATGTATTCATACAAATGCAGCTTATATTTTATTATTTAAAAGATTATTTTATTAAAAATGCCAAAATTGTTGCTAGGAATGCGGTTCAAAAATAATGATAATTAAAAGGACCTTCTAGACACTTTCCAAAAATAATGTTTTGGAGGGAAAAGGAGAAAAAGAAAATAATATTATATTTCCCTCAAGTGCCTATATAAGGAGGAGTTAAGCATTGAAGAGGGTGACCAATTTCATAATATCAAACCCCATTTCTCTTGAGATCGAATGTATGTTCATCTTTCTGCCCAAGGATGAAAACATTTTTGACAAATGGATTCAAGAACAAAAACCTTCCTATTCATTTGTAATAACTATAGTTGACCGTAATGTAATTAGTCGGTCGGGAATAAAATGAATAAGACTTAGTTAGTTGGCAATTAGTTGAGTGTTTTGTCTTGTTAGTTGGTAGTTCGGGAATTAGTTCCCAAAGGGTTAATTAATGTAATGAAGAGACACGATGGTTGGTACTCAACCAACTCCGCCACTATATGTATCGGAGTCATGTAGTCAATAGAAGTTACTGCTGTTATGATTGTCATGAAGTATTTGTACTTGGCATATGTTTAATAAATAAAGACAACAATGATGATTTTATGCTTTACCTTCTAGTACGTTGTTATGTTCTGTCAACTATTCCCGTTTACTCATTGCATACGTTGAAGTTAGTCACGTGAGTAAACATTTGGCGCCGTTGCCTAAGCGGACCAGGGAAGCACTCGTTACAATGGCAGCGTAATGGGCCGACTGGCGGAGGAGCCCGTAGAAACTAGTGAGTAAAGAGAGGACGACTTGACACAGGACTTGATAAACCTCTGGAACATATCTCTACCCGATCACATACGGAGGGAAGCTCTCAGGCAAGAAATCCCTGAGGCAGTTGTCTGGGATCGACTCGAAGTGAACGATGAGGTTGATCACCTTCTCCACCGCATGCCAAGATTATTGGCCCGTCATTTCATTATCCTACAAGACCTTCAGGCGGAGGAGGATCAGGAACGCCAAAGGCAGCGAATCTTGCAACGGTACAAGGAACAAACCAAACGAGAAGCGGAGGAACGAGATACTAGCCGGAGGCGTACCCTTGGCAACCAACAATGATCGCGTGAATGACCTGTAAAGCCCGTACGGCCAAACAAAGACAAGAATTGAATACCATTCGGGGAGGAAGAAAGGATTCGGCGATCACTAAGGGAACAGGAGCAAGAAAATCACCGACGAAGATTGAGGCAAGTTGACAAGGAGTTGAATGAAGATCTAATTAAGATAGATCGAAGTATAAAAAGAACAAATGCAAACCTTGAGAAGATAGACTAATCCTTCAGTAGAGCACATCAGAACTTTGTGGAAGGAAGGGATGAAGGACCCTTCATCACCCCGTACGTAGAAAGATATAAAAGCCGAGAAAATGAAAATGAGGTGAACAGAGAACTTGAGAACAGCATCCGACGCATTCGGGAGTTGTCCATATCGGACGACGACGAAGGGCTGAAGACTAGGAGATCTAAGCCCAAGACCCCTTGGCAGAGGGAGCACCGGAGTGGAACCCAGGAGACTCAAGGTGTCGAGGACGTTGACGGAAGACGGGAGAGTGACTCATACGTGGCCGAGAGTGCAAGTGACGCACCGAAACGTAATGGGGAAACTGGTCTAGTCGGGCCCAATACACAAGGAGGACAACGGGGAAGGATGGTGACTCCAGAGCAGCAAAAGCTGCTGAAGTTTATGGGGAATGGGTCAGAGGCTTCGGTACGGCATTGAAAAACGTGTGAGACAATCTGGATAGCGAGTGGAGAAGATGACCCGGATAACTGGTTGAAAGCATTTCCGGGGACACTCAGAGATAGTGCCATTAACTGGTACTTAGAATTTGACCAAGCACAAAGGGCATCATGGAGATTACTCAAGAAGGCCTTTCAAGATGAATTCAAACTCCTAAGGGATGACAATGAGATTGTAGCAGAAATCTACAATACCAAGCAATTGAAGTACGAGAGTGTGTGGACCTACAACCGGAAACTGAAGGATCTGCTCGGGAAACTTGAGTCACAACCAGCAAATGGCTTAAAAAAGAGATGGTTTATTGAAGGTCTTCTTCCCTCACTACAAAAGAAAATGAAGGTGGTACCTCCATCCTCGTACACTGAAGCATATAACCGTGTGATGGATATCGAAAGTGAGAACAAGACATCCTCTAGAGGTAAGAAGCATGATGACGAAGAAAGCACGGGGGAGAGCGAGGATGAATCAAAAACCGTACAAGCTCTCTGTCGTGATATGTTCAGAATAATGAAGGAACTAAAAGCGGACAAAGAAGGGTCCAAGGAGGCAACCGAACTATGGTGTACGAAATGCAAAATAGAAGGTCACACAAAGGCGAACTACCCGAAGAAGTTATTCTGTGATATATGCCAAGTTATGGGACACTCCGTCAAGGAATGCCCATACAACTTAAAAGCCAGAAGTGCACAAGTACTCTTCGCTCAACGAGAACCGTCGACACTGCCGAACACACCACCGAAGCCCTAGTACAATAGCAATGCATCCCCTGGAGATACCGAAGCAACAGAAGTCCGAGGAATAGAACACAGTACGACAGTAAAGGACAGCCCATGATCCAATGCCGGAAATGCAACAAATGGGGTCACTTCGCCAAGGACTGCCAGAACGGCCAAGGCTCAGGAGGAAGATTGTGTAAGTGGTGTGGACCAGGCGACCATGAAGATAGTTGTTGTGACCTTTTCACACATCACCCCATGCCAGATGGGGACCCCCTAATTTTTGCTCCATTCTAGTCTTTTGGCTTTCGTTTTCCGTCTCTCTCTGATCTTTTGTCCTTTCGGGGATGTCTTTATCTTTTGACCTGATTTGGAATTTTGGCTAAGTCTGTGAAGTTAGGGTTTTCATTCTGTAGGCTTGTTTGAGGTCAAATTGAGTTGGAAAATTGAAATATGAGCTTGGCGCTACGATCAGGAGACTCAAGGCAGAGTCCTACTGAATTTTCACTAAGTTCTGGCGACTTACTATTTTTAGTAAGTACTCAATCTGAGGTCTCTTCCTCAGAATTTTGGGATTCTAACTATTCCATCACATTCAGGTAACTATCAACTACTCGCACGAAAATTTTGGGCAGGATCAGACAACCTGCTATTTTTGGCAGTTCAGGCTTCGGGAGCCATTTTCAGGGTTCAAACATGTGATTTTTCAATGCATGTCCGGAGATTACTTCTAGGTTTCTCGAGACCTTCGCAACGATGTAACATGCAAACCAAGACGATCACTTTCAGAGTTCAGCCTTCAAAGGCTATTTTTAGGGTTTGCATGCAGAGTTCTTTAACGCATGTTTCGATATTCCATGTGGGTTTTGCAAGAGCTTCGCAGTGGTGTGACATGCAAACATAATGGATTAGTTTTCAGGGACTTACTATTTTTAGCCAGTGCCCGCATGCAGACCAATTTTTTGGGTTTTTCTGGGTTTTCTAAGATCCCTCAGACAATGTGACATGCAAACTCATCCGACATCGGATTGACCACTTTCCAGGCACTTACTATTTTTAGCAGGTTCAATCCAGCAACTCCCCGACACTTCAATTTCACGAGCAAAGCAACAGGTGACAAAAATCAAGTCAAACTAAGGTCATTTGAGCCACATGCAAGTCAGATTAGGGTTTCCATCTTCGATGCCTAAAAAGTAGGGTAAAAGGCCAGAATTTCGAGAAACGAAGGTATCCCACTACGATCAGCATCCTTCAAGCAATCTACTAGTAAAATTTGGGCATAATCCGGGCACTTACTATTTATAGTAAGTCGTCTCCGGAACATGGCTATAAATAGCAAGTCAGCACGAGGGGCAGATGTAAACAGGTTCACCAAGCAATGAGGATCAGGCCTAGCAAATTTCAAGTCAATCAGAGCTGTGGAAGTCGGAAAATCAAGGGGTTTACTAAAAATAGCAGGCAGGCTAAAAATAACAGGTAAGCATGAGCGACAGGTATGAGAAGGCCAATCAAGCCACGGAGATCACATCCACCAGCTTCCAGTTCAAAATAGCTAAAATTCCACGAAAAGCCACAAGCCTCCGAAACTTACTAAAAATAGAATGTGAGGGCAAGGGCAGGCAAAGACTTGGAAAATCCTCTAAGGCGTGGAAAACAAAAGCTTCACCTTCAAAATGCGCCCAAAGGGTCATGAAGTTAAGAAATTCTCTAAGTGTGGAAAATAAAAGCTTGGCATGTCAAATGCACCCAAGGATGAAGTGCCTTCAAAATTCTACTAAGGCATGAAATGCAAGTAAGACCACCTATATGCGCCCACCTAAGGATGAAGCTTGAAAAGTTTCTAAGTTACAAAATAGAAGTACCACCTCTAAAATGCGCCCATCATGCAAGGAGGTATTCAAGGAATTTTCTAAGGCACGAGCAAAATAGAAGCTCATGGGCTGAAATGCGCCCAAGATTGAGAGGATGTTGATAAAAAAAATTGCTAAGTATGAAAAGTTCCTCTCCCTACCTCAAATGCGCCCACAAGGATGAAGTCAAGGCATAAAAAAAAAATCCAAGTGATTAAAATGAAACTTCACTAGGCCAAAGGCGCCCAAGTCAAGGAGGAATGAGAAACTTGGAAATTTCTAAGGCACAAAATGAAAGTTCACCCTCCAAAATGCGCCCAAGTCAAGGTGGGAAGTGACTTCAAAAGTTTCTAAGGCAAAAATGAAAGCAGGCCATGTGGAATGCGCCCACCTTGAAAAATGAGAGCTCAACTAGCAAAAAGCGCCCTCAAACAAAAGCACATAGGCTAATTTGCGCCCAAGGTGGTAGAGAGGCCTCAAAAAGTTTCCAAGGCATGAAATTAAAAACTCCAAGGGTAAAATGCGCCCAAGAAGAGATGAGGGAGGTCATAAAAGTTATAAGTGTTGGAATTAAAAGCTGAAGCTATAAAATGCGCCCTCAACTTGATGTTGCAATGGTAAAATGCGCCCAAGGTAGCTTGCTGGTTGAAATAATTTCTTAAGGCTGGAAAATAAAAGCACAAACCTCTAAATGCGCCCTCTAAGGAAGTATGAAGGCAAGACTTAGAATATTTTCTAAGTATGAGGGAAATGAGAGTTCAAGGGGTCATATGCGCCCAAGGTAGGAGGAGGTGAAAGACTTAGGAATTTGTCTATGGCATTAGAATAAAATGCCACTGAAGGGAATACACCTAGAGAGAAGGTAACATAAGGCTGAGGAAAAATTTCTAAGGCAAGTAAATGGAAGTTGACCCCTCTAAATGCGCCAAGGATGGGGAGAGTGGTGTTATGAAAATATTCTAGATTATAAAAATTGCAGCACATAGGGTGGAGAGGCGCCCGGCAGGGGAAGTGAAAGTTAAAAAAGTTTTTAAGTGTTGAGAAATGGAAGCACACCCTTCCATATGCGCCCTAAGCAAGTGCAGCATGGTGAAGAAATTTCTAAGTAAGAAAGTAGAAGCTCACCCCTCTAAATACGCCCTCGAGGGAGGAAGACTTGAGAAAAGTTTCTAAGTAAAAATGGAAGTTCAAGGAGTAAAATGCGCCCTCAAGGCAAGCATGAAGGTGTTACAAATTTGCCTAAGTCAAAATAAAGGCCCCCCTAGTAAAATGCGCCCTCAAGGCAAACAAGAAGGTTGGCAAAATTTCCCAAGGCATGGAAAATAGGAATGGGCTGTGTAAAATGCGCCTTCAGGAGAAATGAAAACTCCCTAGGCAAAATACGCCAAAACCTTGGGGAGATTGATAGATGATAGGAAAAATGCCTAAGGCATTAAAATTGAAGCTTGCCTAGCTAAATGCGTCCTCAAGGTAGAAGTTAAGTGGCTAAGACTTGAAGGAAATTTCTAAGGTGGATAAAATAAACTAGGCCTTGTGAAGTGCGCCCAAGATGGAGTTGAAGACATTTTTATTTTCTAGGGCAAAGGCAAAGACAAGGGATGCACCTAGAGGAGGTATTGATATTAATCTTTCCAGATACAAGGTGATATAAGCTAGAGGAAATTCTTCGGAAAAATATGAGGAACACCAAGATTTTGAAAGGTTGAGGCTACAGGTAAGAAGTACGCCCGGAATTAAAATGGAGCAAACCTTAGTAATTTTTATTATTTTTCAAAAATAATAAAAATTAAACTTACCCCTTCGTCTGGATACACATGGAAATTATGATTTCAGAGGGGAAATGATTTTAGGTTCTCCCACACCTTGCTCGTGTTGTTTCGACAAAGATTTTAGCCTGGCGCCCATTTAACAAATTTCCTAAGGCCCAGATGGATAAAATTTCTAAGGCATGGTAAAATAAAGCTCAAGAGGTCAAATACACTCACAGGGTAGAGATGAAATTTGTCCAAGGCATAGAAGAATTTGAAGATGAAATGAAACTAGAACATCAAGCATTCAGACGTTGAAAAGTTATAAGTTTGCTGGAAATAATGAACTCTATCAAGATCCAGAGATCAATCAGTCAAAACATGGGAATAAGGTAAGTAAAGTGAATTTATATTATAAAATGTTCTGATGCTCTTCTTTTGTTTTGCAAGATGAACACCAGAGCCAGAGCATGAGGACTTGAGGTGATGAAGTTGGACAACGTTACAACTTTGGAAAAGGGAAACGGCAATGAAGATTTGTCTAAGGCACTAAGAACGTGACACAAAGGAGGCTAAATGCGCCCAAGGCAGTGGGCTAGAGAAATATGAAAGTTACAAGGAAGAAATGCATCCAGAAATTAAAGCAACGGGAGACTGGAACGGAGAGAATTCCTTGCTCATCACTTTTATATCAACCGTATACTCGCCTCTCCTCCTGGCGCAACAGAATTGGCAGACAGAGCAATGGGAACGCTCTGCTGGATGAAGATCTTCTGGAGGATGATGATGGGCATTAATTGCTCATTATGGTTCCTGTAGGGGAATGGAGAATATTCTGTGCATTTATTGTTCCACTCCTCTCTGTGGCAGTTTTTAGGGCAGAAACCCTAATTAGGGCATAGGTGGCTCAATCTGAGCCTTTTATTGTAATTCAATCTAAGTCGTCCGCTGGACTGGGCCAACTATAAAAGGGGCATCCCCCCTCATTTGTAATCTATGTTAGATTAGATCAAGAAATCAGAGACTAGGGAAGATAGAAGTTAGAATAGAAGTAGCATAGCATAGATTGCATAGTCTAGATTGAGGAGGAAAGGAAGTTTTCCCATTGAGGACTTTGTAAGAAGTTGTTGTGAACACTCTCATAATATAAAGATTTATCATTGTCTGGTGGTTCTATCTTCTATTGTGAGTAGCTAGCAAGGCTTCTTCGTCTTTCCAATTCAAGTAGATAGAGTAGAGTAGACTTTATTTTATGCAAGTAGTTGTTAATTGTGGAGTGTGGCGTTGCGGTTTGAGCATATCTTTTTTCATCCATACCACTAGCGAGCTTGCTGATGGTAAGTTCGCCTTGCGTGGTCAACTAGAGTATTGGCACTTAACTTCGATTGTGGCTCATATGTCCATATGCATCGTTGTGATGGTATGTACATGTTGTGTCATAATTTCAACACCTTTCTCATCCTTTGAAGATTGCACCAACTTTGTCAGAGTTGTCCGAAGGGAGACGAAGCAAAGTCTGGTCTGAAGATTGTTTAAGCCGATCCTCGTCCTCCACCCTTTAGGAGTAGATGGTAGCATCTCTAATCCTTATATCCTTTTATATTCAACATTATCCGATTAGTTTAAGAACCCGAGTGTCATCGACAAATCTCCTGAAATTTGAGAATCCTTTCTTCTGAATGAGCAACTCCCGTAAGTCCCCTTGAAATAACCAGCATATACACATCAATCAAATGAGCCTATTCGCAACAAAAGGAACCTTGCAATTGCACGCATGATCTTTCATGCAATCTTAAGCATGCGGAATACTTTGATCAAGAGAGAATAGGGTGACCGTTGGACATTTTATTCTGTGTTGCTGTGGTCACAAAACACACGTCAACAATAGTGAATGCCCCAAGCAGAAGGGTATCCATATGCTAGAAGTAGAAGAACAAGAGGTACTGGCAATCACCAGATCACAAGCAAAGAAGGCAACCTACTCAGATCCACATACCAAAAAACAAAGGATGAAGGAAGCAAAAGCCGAAGTGGAACTGGCGATGGCAAAGGAGAACAAAATATCTCTGGAAAAGCCAAAAACCTCTCGATGGTCGTGTTTACGTGTTTTTTATGACAAAGATCTTTGCCTGGCACCAGTTTAATGATTTTCCTAGGCGAAAATAACTTTTCTAAGGCAAAGAAATGTTCTTACAAAAAATGCTTTGGCTTGTGATGTCAAAGTGAGCGCCTGGATTACAGTGGATGAAATTCATAAAGCAGGTAAAATTGTCTAAGGGAAAATAAAACAACAGGGGGTCAAATACACTCACAAGGAAGAAATATGTCTAAGGCATGGAGGAATTTGAAAATGAACTGAAGCTCGAACATCAAGCGTTCAAATGCATCCTCAAGATGAAATATTTTCTAAGGCACAAACTTCAGGCAAGGTGGTGGATACGCCCATGATGAAAGTTTGCTAGAAAAGTGATGAATTCTACCACATCCGGAGATCAATCGGTCAGAACATGGGAATTGGGTAAGTAAAGTGAAGTTATGTTATAAGCGTTCTGATGCTCCTCTTTTTGTTTTGCAGGATGAACACCGGAGCCAAGGCGTGAGGACTTGAGGTGATGAAGATGGACAATGATACAACTTTGGAAAAGGAAATGGCAGTGAAGATTTGGCTAAGGCATTAAGAACGTGATGACAAATGAGCTGAAGAAATATGAAAGTTGCAAGGAAGAAGTGCGTCCAGGAATTAAAGCAACAGGAAGGCCGAACAGGAGGAATTCCTTGCTCATCACTTTCATATCAACCACGTACTCGCCTCTCCTCCTAACGCAACAGAATTGGCAGAGAAGAACAGTGGGAACACGTTTTTGGACGAGAATCTTCTAGAAGAAGACAGTGGGCATTAATTGCAGATAATGGTTCCTGCAGAGGAGTGGAGAATATTCTGTGCATTCATTGCCCCACTCCTCTCTGTGACGGTTTTTAGGGAAAAAACCCTAATTAGGGCACGCGTGGCTCGATCTGAGCCCTTTATTGTAATTCAATCTAAATCGTCTATTGGACTGGGCCAACTATAAAAGGGGCATCCCCCCTCATTTGTAATCAGTTAGATTAGATCAAGAGATAAGAGAGAAGATAGAAGTTAGAATAGAAGTAGCATAGCATAGATTGCATAGTCTAGATTGAGGAGGAAAGGAAGTTTTCCCATTGAGGACTTTGTAAGAAGTTGTTGTGAACACTCTCATAATATAAAGATTTATCATTGTTTGGTGGTTCTATCTTCTATTGTGAGTAGCTAGCAAGGCTTGTTCGTCTTTCCAATTCAAGTAGATAGAATAGAGTAGACTTGATTTTATGCAAGTAGCGTTAATTGTGGAATGTGACGTTGGTTTGAGCATATCTTCCTGTATCCATACCACTAGCGGGCTTGCTGACGGTAAGTCCGCCCCTGCGTGGTCAACTGGAATCTCAGCACCTAACTTCGGTTGTGGTTTGTGTGCCCACTTGCTTCGTTGTGAAGGGGTGCGCATGTTAAATCTCAATTTGAACATCCTATCCATCCTTTGAAGATTGCACCAGCTTTGTTGGAGTTGTCCGAAGGGGAGACGAAACAAAGTTTTGGTTTGAAGATTGTTGAAACTAGCCCTTGCATTCCACCCTTAGAGATAGATTGTAGAATTCCTATCCTTATATCCATTTACATTCAGTATTATCCGGTTAGTTTAAGAACCTGAGCCTGATCGACAAATCTCCCGAAATTTGAGAATCATTTTCTTCCGAATGAGCAAATCAAGTAAGTCCCCTTGGAATACCCAGCATATTCACATCAACCAACTGAGTCTATTCGCAATAAAAGGAACCTTGGAGTTGAACGCATGAACTTTCACGCAATCTTCGCATGCGGAATACTTTGATCAAGAGGGAATAGAGTGACCGTTGGACATTTTATTCTATGTTGGTGTTGTCATAAAAAACATGTCAACAAAATTGGCACTAGAAGGAGGGCGACTTCAGATTGTTCATCTTCAGAAGAGGAGGAATTCAACTAGATTGAACCAATATAAAGTTTGAAATGCCAAATCAGAGATATGCTAGATCTCTCTTATGTCAAAAAATCCAATAAAAGTGAAAAGTTAGAAAAAATCAAAAAATCAGAGATTCCTCGATGGATGGATATCGGCCACAATTTTCTCATGACCATGGAGGTGTTCAAATTGATCTTGCCTTGCTACATCGAGTTTTGAATGTGCAGTTGTCTCCAAGAAGTTTATCTGACTTTGCAACAAGCGATAGATGCAGAATTCACGGTACCACTTGGCACAATGAATTGAATTGTATGACGTTCTTGTCAAGGATGCATCAGGCTTTGCAAAGAGAAATTTTTTTTTGAGACATTTTCAAACCAGTGGTGCCAGAAGGTCCAAGCCTTAGTGAACTCTTTGAGAGATACAAAGAAAGAAGCAAGAAGCAATTGAGCATTGAAAAGGTGCCTGTGGAATGCATCCTGTTGACTGGCTGGTGTAGAATCCACAATGAGGGGCATTCAGAATCCACTTGTCAATTATGCAAGGAGGCCATCAGTCAAGTGCAACATCAATTGGGATGGTTGGAACATCCAAGTATATGCAATGCAGAGTTTTCAGAGGACTGCAAAGAAGCACACATTCAGCCAGCATACCTTGCACCAAAGGAGGAATGCCTAGAGGGCAAAACATGGAAGGGGCATAGCACCACATCATGTGACAATCAGGGGAGTGATTTTCAAGAAGATAGCACGATTGAGCCAAAAGAAATTGCAGTTGAAAGTGAAGTTCCGAACATTGCACCAAAGGAAGAGGGCTTTGAAATGAAGGAAACAATGGAAGACGTCCAAGAGGAAGATGAAATTGTGAGCAATGATCAAGGTTTGGAAAGCCATCACGAAGACCTATCACTCGATGTTTCGTCGATCCAAGTAAAGGAGGAAATCCTTGTTGAGCATTCATCCGAGCCAAAAAGAGAAGAGCTGCAAGCAGTTATAGGAAAGGAAATCTCAAGTGCTCTTGGGGAAAATGATCAAAAGGATGGGAAAAACGGCGATCAAGTTGTGACATCAAAAGAAGCGTATGAAGAACAATCATCATATTTCGAATATCGCGCCTCCCGCCCACAAACAGAACAATTTGAAGGGGCGTTACCCTTTATATTTGAGAACCAGCTTATTAAGGAACCCTCAATTTTTGAGGAAAAGCTTACAGATGTGCACAAGGATGCTTGTTCTATTCTACATGAGGATACAAAAGAGTTGTTCCATGGTTTCAAGGTTGAGTTAGAGTTCCATGAGCATGATGTTGGTGAAAACGATGTACTATATCACCAACTGCAACCTCCTGAAGATGAATGGATAAAGGAAGAATATCAACTTGAGGATCAGGAACCACCTGATGAAGCAAAGAGTGATGTACAATTCAAAGGGGCGCTGAGTCTACTTCCAAGGTCTCAAGATGAATCGACAAGTAAGATTTCGCATGTCATAGATGCAAAGGGAACCACGTATCACCAATGGCGACCTCCAGAGGGTGTTTGGAGTCTCTCTCCACACAGTAGGTTGGTGCACAACAATCAAGAGTCTCCATTCGAGCACGAAGAACACCAGGTTGTCTCTTTCCTTGCTCTTGACTTTGAAAGTTATGAATTTAACTATGGAGGTCTAGGAAAAACAACTTGCTAGTGGATTAATCATGGTCTAGATGAGTTGCCTCAATTGCTAATCTTTCCTGAAGTTTTGCTTGAGTTTGAGATCTACATTGTGAAAGATTACTTTTTTGAGTTCAAAGATAAATTTGCTAGGCTCCGCACTATCACTACTGTTGTGTTGCCACTGAATGTCCTAAAAAGTCATGCTGGGAGTCGCATATATTTTTTGCCCTCTGAGTCTTGCCCGTTCGAAATTTTGTCCTGTTAGAGTAGGTTTTCATTTCCGTCTTTTGCTTGGCTTGGTCCACTTTGCTTTCCTTAGTTTAGTTGTTGCTTAGTTTAGTTGAGAATAAAGGGGATCCCATTTGTGAAGGGGGTGTTGTGTCATTCAGGAGGCACTTTAGAATCCAAGGTTGTTCTTTCGAGTTTTATCATTTGGTTAAGGTTTGTACTTGACTCGGAAGGGAATCATCTATTGTGTCTTGACACCAAGTCTCACGATTACTATATTTTACATACATAATTGATTGCTCTAAGTCATTGAGGTTTCTTGGGAGAAGTTGTGACAAGTGAAAAATCTTAAATCCTACTTAATCACCCCTGTAATTCTCAAACCCAATTGAGCTTCACTGCTTATGAGCCAATTGCGAGTGCATAGAAAAGAAAAGACAAAACGTGCTTAAAAGAAATATCTGAGAAAAGAGAAATGAAGGAAATATCAAAGTATTTGGCTTTGGGAATTTGCGAATAACTCCATCGGGGCTATGGACGCCTGGCTGGCAATGGAGCAATATTCGTGGGAATTACAGGATACTTTTAAAAGTTAGGATCATTACATAGCTCGTCACGATGGATTCTAGGAACTTCAATGGTCTTTTGGGATGGAATAAACGCATGTGCACACACTTGTAATCGAAAGATGAGGTGCCTTGATCCAATTTAGGATTCCTTTTCCCTTTTAAGTGTGTCCCCTAGCCAGTTGATAGGTTGGAAAGAATTATCCAAAGGTTCAGAGTATGGAATGGGTTTTGTCTTTGAAATATTCAGGAGCATTTATTCGAGGTGGCTCTAATGTTGTGACCTTTTCACACATCGCCCCATTCAAATGGGGACCCCCCCCAATTTTTGCTCCTTTCTGGTCGTTTGGTTTTGTTTTTGGGTTGTTTTGCATCTCTCTGATCTTTTGATCTTTTCTCCTTTCGGGGATGTCTCTGTATTTGACCTAATTTGGAATTTTGGTCGCCTGTGAAATTAGGGTTTCTTCAGGCCAGTTTGAAGTTGAATTGAGTTGGCTAATTGACAGCTGAGCTTAACATTACAGTCAGAAGGCTCATGACAGGTTCCCACTGAGTTTTCATTATGTTCTGACAACTTACTATTTTTAGTAAGTACTCAATTTGGGGCCTTTTCATCAGGATTTTGGAATTCTGACTATTCCACCACGTCTGGAGTACTCCAAGGTACTTGCACATAAAATTTGAACAGATTCAGACAACTGGCTATTTTTAACAATTCAGCCTTCAGAGGCCATTTTTAGGATTTAAACATACGATTCTCCAATGCATGACTGCAAAATGGATCTGGGTTTTTCAAGACCTTCGCGGTAATATAACATGCAAATCAAGACGGTGACTTTCGACGATACAGCCTTCCAAGGCTATTTTTAGGGTTTGCAGGTAGTGATTTTCAGTGCATGTCCAGATATTCCATATGGGTTTTGCGAGAGCTTCGCAATGGTGTGACATGCAAACGGAATGAGTCAGTTTTCAGGGACTTACTATTTTTAGCCAGTGCCCAAACCTTGACCAGTTTTTTGGGTTTTTCTGGGTTTTTTGAGATCCCATGGGCACTGTGACATGCAAACTCATCCGACATCAGATTGGCCACTTTCCGGGCACTTACTATAAATAGCAGGTTCACTCTGGCAGCCACCCGACACTTCAATTCAACGAACAGAACGACATGCAACATAAATCAAGTCAAACGGAGGCCGTTTGAGGCACATGCAATTCAAATTAGGGTTTCCAGCTTCGATGCCTAAAAAGAGGGGTAAAAAACCAAAATTTTGAAAAACGAAGATATCCCACTGCGATCAGCATCCTTTACGCAATCTACTGGTGAAATTTGGGCTCAATCCGAGCACTTACTATTTATAGTAAGTCGTCTCCAAAACATGGCTATAAATAGCAGGTCAGCACAAGAGGCGGGTGTGAACGGGTCAAGTAGGCGATGAGGATCACGCCTAGCAAATTTTAGGTCAATCGGAGCTGCGGAAGTCAAGCAATTTTAGGGTTTGCTAAAAATAGCAGGGTGGCTAAAAATAGCAAATGATCTCGGGCAACAGGTATAAACAAGGTAGCAAGGCCACAGGAAGCATATCACACTAGCTCCAGACTCAGAACAGATGAAAAGCCATGAAGAGCCATGCATTTCCAAAATTTACTAAAAATAGAGTGGCAAGACAGAGCTAAGGCGTTGAAAATTTCTAAATGGAAACTGGCAGGAGAAGAGGTAAAATGCGCCCTTGGCATGAAGAAGGCTTTAAAATTTCTAAGTATGAGGAATTCCTCCTCATACCTCAAAATGCGCCCAGTTTGCAGATCATAAAGGAGAAAACGTGGTGATAAAAATCTAGGACACGGAAGTTTTCCTCCTCACCCTCAAATGAGCCCAAAGAGGTTGAGAGCCTGGAAAATGTCTAAGTATGGAAGAAATTCCTCCACCCTACCTCAAATGCGCCCCAGCTGAGAAGACATGGCAGGAAAATTTCTAAGGCAATAAAATTTCCTCTAGCCTAGGTGAAATGTGCCCAGCAAGAGGGAGGATGTTTAAAAATTCTCTAAGTGTGGAGAAATTCCTCCTCACACCCCTAAATGCGCCCACCACAAGCAAGGTGCTAGGAAAGTATCTAAGGCATGGAAAATAGAAGTTGAGAGGGCTAAATGCGCCCACCTTGAGTGAGTATTTGAAAATCTTCTAAGGCAAAATGGAAGTAGCACATGCAAAATGCGCCCTGAAGGGAGAAGGATGGCTAAAAGTTTCTAAGGCATGAAACAAAAGCTCCAAGGGTAAAATGCGCCCAAGAGGTGTAAGAGGTTCAAAAACATTTCCTAAGGCATGAAATGAAGGCTCAACTAGGTGAAATGCGCCTAAGGAAAGCAAATTCCTTCACATTAGGCCAAATGCGCCCTCAAAAGAAAGTATCATGTGTCAAATGTGCCCAAGGGGTAGAATGGAAGTCAACACATGCAAATGCGCCCAAGGGGTAGAATGGAAGTCAACACATGCAAATGCACCCAAGTTGATAAGAAGGAGGAAGTGACTTTGAAAAGTTTCTAAGTATGAAGGGAATGAATCCTCACTAGCTAAAATGCGCCCAGGCATGAAAGGGTCAAGGAAAGGAAATTGCTAAGTGTTGAGAACGAAAGGGGACCCTCTAAAATGCGCCCTCTAGCAAAGGTAAAGTATAAAAATGCCTAAGGCATCAAAAATGGAAGCATAGAGTGGTAAATGCGCCCAAGGTGATGTGAAGGTGATAATTTGTCTAAGGCAAGAAAACAAAAGCATGGAGTAGGAAATGCGCCCATGAAGTGAAGAGGCGTTTGAAAAGTTTCTAAGGCATGAAAAATAGAAGCTTGCATAGGTAAATGCGCCCAAGATGGCAAGGTGAGGTGGTGGCATGGTAGAAAATTTTAGATTGAAAAATGGAGGTTGTTGCATGGATATGCGCCCAGCTTACAAAAGGTTATATGGTGAAAAAAAATTCTAAGGCAATGGAAATAAAAGTAAGCTGGCCTATTTGCGCCCAAGGAGGAGTGAAAGCCTTTGAAAATAATCTAAGGCATCAAATGAATGTTCCCCTAGTGAAATGCGCCCACCTCAAGGAATGAAGACTTAGAAAAAGTTTCTAAGGCAAAATGAGAGCTTGCACATCAAAATGCGCCAAAGATTGTTGTAGGCTTAAAAACACCTAAGGCAAAAATGAAAGTAGGCACATTTAAATGCGCCCATGGATGATAAAGTTGGAAATTTTCAAGTACAAGGTGAAATATGCCCATGAACAAGAGAGGAAATTCTTCAAGGAATTAGAGAAAAATGCCAAGACATGAAATTGAAGATTGCAAGCCTGGTAGAACATCCAAAATTAAAAGTGGAATAAACCTTAGAATTTTATTATTTTCAAAAATAATAAAAAATTAAACTTACCCCTTCGTCTGGATACACATGGAAACGATGATTTCTGAGGGGAAGTTTCTTCTGGGTATTGAACATTTCCCACAGGGAGGTGATTTAAATCTTTTCTACACCTTGCTTGTGTTGTTTTGACAAAGATCTTTGCCTGGCACCAGTTTAATGATTTTCCTAGGCGAAAATAACTTTTCTAAGGCAAAGAAATGTTCTTACAAAAAATGCTTTGGCTTGTGATGTCAAAGTGAGCGCCTGGATTACAGTGGATGAAATTCATAAAGCAAGTAAAATTGTCTAAGGGAAAATAAAGCAACAGGGGGTCAAATACACTCACAGGGAAGAAATATGTCTAAGGCATGGAGGAATTTGAAAATGAACTGAAGCTCGAACATCAAGCGTTCAAATGCATCCTCAAGATGAAATATTTTCTAAGGCACAAACTCCAGGCAAGGTGGTGGATACGCCCATGATGAAAGTTTGCTCGAAAAGTGATGAATTCTACCACATCCGAAGATCAATCGGTCAGAAAATGGGAATTGGGTAAGTAAAGTGAAGTTATGTTATAAGCGTTCTGATGCTCCTCTTTTTGTTTTGCAGGATGAACACCGGAGCCAAGGCGTGAGGACTTGAGGTGATGAAGATGGACAATGATACAACTTTGGAAAAGGAAATGGCAATGAAGATTTGGCTAAGGCATTAAGAACGTGATGACAAATGAGCTGAAGAAATATGAAAGTTACAAGGAAGAAGTGCGTCCAGGAATTAAAGGTACAGGAAGGCCGAATGGGAGGAATTCCTTGCTCATCACTTTCATATCAACCACGTACTCGCCTCTCCTCCTAACGCAACAGAATTGGCAGAGAAGAACAGTGGGAACACGTTTCTGGACGAGAATCTTCTAGAAGAAGATAGTGGGCATTAATTGCAGATAATGGTTCCTGCAGAGGAGTGGAGAATATTCTGTGCATTCATTGCCCCACTCCTCTCTGTGACGGTTTTTAGGGAAAAAACCCTAATTAGGGCACGCGTGGCTCGATCTGAGCCCTTTATTGTAATTCAATCTAAATCGTCTATTGGACTGGGCCAACTATAAAAGGGGCATCCCCCCTCATTTGTAATCAGTTAGATTAGATCAAGAGATAAGAGAGAAGATAGAAGTTAGAATAGAAGTAGCATAGCATAGATTGCATAGTCTAGATTGAGGAGGAAAGGAAGTTTTCCCATTGAGGACTTTGTAAGAAGTTGTTGTGAACACTCTCATAATATAAAGATTTATCATTGTTTGGTGGTTCTATCTTCTATTGTGAGTAGCTAGCAAGGCTTGTTCGTCTTTCCAATTCAAGTAGATAGAGTAGAGTAGACTTGATTTTATGCAAGTAGCGTTAATTGTGGAATGTGACGTTGGTTTGAGCATATCTTCCTGTATCCATACCACTGGCGGGCTTGCTGACGGTACGTCCGCCCCTGCGTGGTCAACTGGAATCTCAGCACCTAACTTCGGTTGTGGTTTGTGTGCCCACTTGCTTCGTTGTGAAGGGGTGCGCATGTTAAATCTCAATTTGAACATCCTATCCATCCTTTGAAGATTGCACCAGCTTTGTCGGAGTTGTCCGAAGGGGAAACGAAACAAAGTTTTGGTTTGAAGATTGTTGAAACTAGCCCTTGCATTCCACCCTTAGAGATAGATTGTAGAATTCCTATCCTTATATCCTTTTACATTCAGTATTATCCGGTTAGTTTAAGAACCTGAGCCTCATCAACAAATCTCCCGAAATTTGAGAATCATTTTCTTCCGAATGAGCAAATCAAGTAAGTCCCCTTGGAATACCCAGCATATTCACATCAACCAACTGAGTCTATTCGCAATAAAAGGAACTTTGGGGTTGAACACATGAACTTTCACGCAATCTTCGCATGCGGAATACTTTGATCAAGAGGGAATAGAGTGACCGTTGGACATTTTATTCTATGTTGGTGTTGTCATAAAAAACACGTCAACAAGTCGGAGGCAGAAACCAACATCGTACGGCAGTTACTGCAGACCACGGTACCGATCAAAGTAACTGACCTTCTTCAGATGTTGCCGCAGTTGGGATTGGCAATGACCAATGTTCTCGGGGATGTCAAGCAATCGCAAGCGAAGGACCGAAGGCAAGAATTGGTACCAGATTCACCACCGTATGGTGAACAAACCATTGATCCCGTACTACTCACGGGGAACGTCGGTAAGATGCTAGCGGTTGTGCAAATGGAGATCAAAGGGAATGTCTTGACAAATACTATCATCGATGGAGGATTGGGAGTCAACGTACTGCCCGAAGACACATGGAAGAGCCTCAGGAAGCCTACACTCTGGCCACCGACATTCCAACTCGTCGGTGCCGATCAACATGGTATCAAACTGTTGGGAATGTTGATGGCGCAAAAGATGGTGATCGGAACACAACCATTCCAGTTGAACTTTGTAGTCGTTCCATTGCAGAGGAAGGCGTACGATGCATTGCTTGGACGAGGGTGGTTAGTGGCAGCCAAGGTGAATCATAATTGGAAAAGAAATACACTGTCCATAGAGAATAAAGGGAGGAAGTACGTGATCGACTTAAAGAATCAGGCCGTCAGTGAAGAACTAGCATCTTCTGAATCAAAATCCGACGGGGGAGAGCCAGACATGGACGAAGGAAGGAAAGCAATGGAGCAGAACGATGAGGGCATACTTGAAATCGAGAGTTGGTCGGAAGACGAGACAAGTTCATTGAATGGCCTATTTCATTGGCAAATGGAGGATTATGAGGTGTTCCATCGAGAGTGCAACATGCTACAAATCAAAGAAATCCAGGATAGGTAAGAGAAGGGCGCGTCTAGCCAAACACTTCTAGTCGAGCATGGAGAGTACAAAGAAAGAGTATCAAAATCGGACAATACGCCAACCCACAAATCCAAACAGGTACGAGATGGAAAAATTGTGTTGGAGCCAAAAAAATGAAAAAAATAAAGTAGAAGAAATAGAAAACTTTAAAAATGGAGAGAAAAAAGTGACAAAGGAGAGGAAAAAGCCCCGGAGGAGAGAGAAAATAGAGAAGAAAAGAAAAATGTCGAAGGAGAGAAAATAGAGACGAAGAGAAGAAAGTTGACAGAGGAGAGAGAAAAGAGACAAAGGAGAGAGAAAATAGAGACGGAGAAAAGAAAGTTGACAAAGGAGAGAAAAAAGACAGAGGAGAGAGAAAATAGAGACGAAGAAGAGAAAGTTGTCGGAGGAGAGAGAAAAAAGCCAGAGGAGAGATAAACTAGAGATGGAGAGAAAGTTGACGGAGGAGAGAGAAACTAGAGACGGAGAAGAGAAAGTTGATGGAGGAGAGAAAAAAGCCAGACGAGAGATAAAATAGAGACGAAGAGAAAGTTATCGGAGGAGAGAAAAAAGCACGAGGAGAGAGAAACTAGAGAAGGAGAAGAGAAAGTTGACGAAGGAGAGAAAAAAGTCAGAGGAGAGAGAAAGTAAAGGCAAAGAAATGAAAATTGACAGAGAAGAGAGAAAAAGGCCAAAGGACAGAGAAAGTAAAGCTAAAGAAGTGCAAATTGACGGAGGAGAGAAAAAACAAAAAATTAAAAAAGGAGATTAAAAGATGGGGAAATAAAAATATAAAAATGGTGAAAGTGGCCAAAGCCCTCATAACATGAAAAAGAAAATTATACGCCATATTAAAAAGACAAAAGCCACACAAGCCAAAAGAAAGTTCGTACGAGCCAAGGGAAAAATCGCAAAAGTCACTCAACATGCCATATGAGCTACCAAGAAGGAAAAAACATACACAAGGCACATACAAATTGGCAAGGAGCTAGAGACAAGGCGAAAGGAAGAAAACACCAAGAAATTGAAGGTCGTACAAATAAAAATTGTCCAAGTTGCCAAAGAAAGTGTCCAAGTTGCCAAAGCAAGTATCCAAGTTGCCAAAGGAGGTATCCGAGTTGCCAAAGGAAGTCGCCAGAAGGATACCATACGTGCCTAGAAGAGGTTGGAAGTCATACACCATAAAGAGAAGAGGTTAGAAAGTGTCCAAGTTGCCAAAGGAAGTCGCTAGAAGGATACCGTACGCGCCTGGAAGAGGTTGGAAGCTGTACGCCATAGAGAGAAGAGGTTGGGAGCCGTACGTCATAGAGAATTTGCGTACACTAGCAAGGCCATATGAATAGAAGAGGCTGAGGCAACCGTACGCATTGAAAGCTTTGAGAAGGTCGTACAAATTGGGAAAACTAAGATAGTCGTACGAATTGGAGAAGCTAGGGAGGGCCGTACGAATTTGTCAAATTGCCAGAAACATTAAACTCAAGTTTGTTGTGCGAGAAATTAAATTCAAAAATCTTGTACGAATTTTTAAATTAAAGCAAATCATAAGAGGAGAAAAAGTTGTACCATTCACCACAAGACAGATTGTCGAGAATTGTGTGACAGGCGACCGTTATTGCAACCGTCAGCGACTACCAATTAAATCAAGCAATTCAATTCTGGCAGGTAATTCAATTTGGTAGGCAATTTAAATCTGGCAAGCAAATGCAGCGAGAGTGAAGAGCATTGGTGCTATCTAGAAAATAAATATCACAAAGGAAGAACAATGACAACTAGTTCCAGCAAAGCCAGAAAGTTGAGTATTGTTCGGCCAAAGGTGGCAGGAAGCATAACAATGGCCAAGGGCAGTGATGATGTAGTCACCCCGGAAACAATCACGTGGGAAAGTCTCATTGGTGTAGAATGTCGGTCATGGTGGGCTACAACGCCCGAGACCCACATATTGAAGCAAGCACTCGAAAAAGCACAGATGGATAAAGCAGCACATGTACCATTTTTTTATGCCAGAGACTGAACCTTACCTGCGCCAGTTGGTAGTCGGCTAACACAGACATAGCCACAGGTCCATAATCAAATTTAGGGGCTATGAGGTGACAGTATGCTATGGCACCCCTGAATTCACAAGGGTTTTCGGAATCCCTTCCCAAGGGCTGGCACCAACGAAACCACTAGGCAAAATGTCAAAGCAGAAGCAGGAGGCTCTAGTTACTAGGGTCGAAAAGGATACCATTTGGGAAGCAAGGAAAAGAGGGTTGAGGAAGAACTTCCTCGGCAATGACGAGTGGAAGTGTGTGTTGGACTTAATCAAAAGCAGGCTTACAAGAGCAAGCAGAGCGTCAAATATTGCCGTATGGATGATTGGATTAATGACTGGATTAGCGACTGGCAATGTCTACAATTGGGCAAGTGGGCTTTCAGAGCAGATGAGAGACTTCATAAGTCTCTGACATAAAGCATGTTACATGACACAGCATGCTATAGGACTACTTCTAGATGCAATCCATCGGCAAGTGTCGGCTAGCCATTGGGGCACACTACAGTCGTTGGCAGAGATTGACGATGGGTGGCCTACTGTATTCTACTAGGCCAATTTGGGCATTCATAGTACTGGAGAGGAGGCACAGTAGGTAGCACCATTGGAAAAAAGGAGACGACAGATGGCAAGACCTAGCGAAGAGGAAGAGGACGAGCAAGAGGAAGAACATACATGAGAGGGCGACACTACAGAGGAGGCAGCCATTGAGGTGTCCGAGGACGAGGATGAGGACATGAGCACGGATGGAATCTTTGTAGTAGGGGAAGTGGGGTTACAGGAGGTAGAGGCAATCATTGCCGACATACCCCAGCAAGCCATTCCGATAAATTCCCCGCCAGCAGTAGTACACAGGATGCCAGTAGCAGTGGTCACTTGTGAGGAAGGAATGAAGGAAGGTGATTTTAGCAGTGGATGCATGGTTGGATGGGATGGGGGAACAGGCAAGGACTCCTCCAACATCGCCAAGTGTGGCCAAGCAGCCAACGCACATCTCTATACCAGACACCACCCAGCCGAGCACTCAGGGGAGTGCCCAGAGAGTCAAGTGTGCAGCCGGCCACACAGTCGACAAGTACACAAGAGAGCACCAAGTTGCCAGGCGAGCAGCCACCCTTGAGCACTCCACGTGCACAGCAGCTTGTAGCCACTACGCCGAGCATACAGCTAGAGGGAAGCAATTTATTCGGCCAAGTAGTGGTAGTCACCCCACAGGCACCACCGGCACTATTACAAACCACCCCTCCAGCAGGTCGTGCCACTGCTATACCGGTGCGACCCAGGCGACGGAGACAAGGGCAGCCTAGAGAGGCAGCATCTAGCGAAGATGAATCGACAAGACCAGTACGGAGGGTGGGGATGACACCAGTAGATCCTCAGGAACCTATTAGCACCTTGCACAGGTACATAGGAGAATTGAGTGCCATGGGTAGGCAAATACAGGAGTTGAGTGCAATGGGTCGACATATGCAGGAGATCGTCGAAGTCAGCGAACAGCTCATCATTGGACTTGATCCCCTAGTAGCATAGGAGGCAGAGCGCATTTTGGCGTCCATGCAGAAGGGATGCAAGGAGTTCTTTCAGTGCTTTACAGCACGAGGTTGGCTGAATGTGTCGGCAAAAGAACAACTAGAGGAAATGACAGTTGCATGGCAGCCAAGGAGACCGGCAGCGACAGGAAAACATGGCAGATTTCTCGTTGCACTTCATGGCATGGAACGATGCTACAGAGATGCGTACTGGCGATTGCACAAGCAATCGCTCCTTATCAGTGTGACGGAGGGGGAACAAGGCAAGGCCTTGGGGCAAGTGGTCAAATGTCGTACAGAGCTAGCAGAGCAAATCCGCAAGTCACAGGAGCAGTTGGCTCAAGTGACCGCAGAGAGAGCACGGGCCTTGGCAGTGAAGGAGGAAGAGTTGGCGGAAAAGGAGAGGCAATTGGTCGAGAAGGATAACCAGTTGATAGAGAAGGATGTACAATTGGCAAAAAAGGCTACTCAGTTGGCAGAAAAAGAGGACTTGGCAGGTGCAAAAGAGGAGTTGGCAGTTGCTCAAGCCAAACTCGCCGAAGCAATCAAGATTGTAAAGCTAGCTCAGGAGAGACAGAAGGCGGCCAATCAGAAGCTAGCTCGAGCGCCTCCAACAACAATCCACCACCACTCCCTCTTCATCCATACACCCAGGGGCACATTCTCTCCCTCCCTCTTCTTAATTCCATTCTGATCGAGTTTTTCATTTTCAATCGTCTGGAAGATAACTACTTGTTGGGGGGGATGATGTAGTTGGCCATAATGTAATTAGTCGGTCGAGAATAAAATGAATAAGACTTAGTTAGTTGGCAATTAGTTGAGTGTTTTGTCTTGTTAGTTGGTAGTTCAAGAATTAGTTACCGAAGGGTTAATTAATGTAATGAAGAGACGTGATGGTTGGTACTCAACCAACTCCGCCGCTATATGTATCGGAGTCATGTAGTCAATAGAAGTTACTGCTGTTATGATTGTCATGAAGTATCTGTACTTGGCATATGTTGAATAAATAAAGACAACAATGATGACTTTATGCTTTACCTTCTAGTACGTTGTTATGTTTTGTCAACTATTCCCGTTTACTCATTGCATATGTTGAAGTTAGTCATGTGAGTAAACAATAACCACCTCTAAATTTTTTTTAAGTTTTCAACTTAAATTAAGCTATAATGCAATGTCCTTATCAATTTATGATTACCTAGTTTCCGAGATAGGCAAAATGAAAGCATAAGGTGTATAGGACCACACCAAATTATCTAAGATACAGCAACATGAAGTGATGTTATCAACTAAGCGCACTAGGTGGCATAGCTAGCCAAGTCATGTTTCTTCAATGTAGTGTGCTTGATGCAAGAACTGAAAAGAAACACTTCTACGCTTATTCAGCGAAGTGTGCAATTACAATAAGCACAAACACTTATCGCTTATTCAATGGAATGCAATTACAACAAACACAACCACTTCTTGCTTATTCAGCATAGATCAATTACACAAATCATAGTCACTTCTTGCTTATTCGGCAAAGTGCAATCACACAAGCACAGTCACTTCTCACTTATTCAATGGAGTGCAATTACAACAGACAAAACTACTTCCACTTATACAATGGGGGGTGTAATTACATTAAAGTGCAAGATGAAGTCATTGGAGATACTACCATCTAGGGTATTACAAAATTGAAATGCATTATGAATCATCATTAGAGAATATAAACTTGCTGATTTAAAGTCTGATCATAAAACTTGACTAGTGCAAATATTCAAACTGATGTCATTAAATCATCAGTAAACAATGTATTCAATAACCAACATAAAGATATACCTTTGGTGGATGAAACAAAGGCTGATTGAGAGTCTGATAGCACTTAACATCTATTGTCCTCTATCAATCAGGTCTGATATACACTGTATCACAGTAACCACTCCACGAAAGCATACTAACACTAACAAACTACAAACTATTGAAAGGGCACTTCAAACTCCTTGATACACACCAAAAATCACTAGAAAATACTTTATATCAGACTGATAGTCATTATCCAAGGGTTACCAGGTCTGAGATTAAGATTGTTTGCAGGTACAACGGCTGTACAAGTCTCTAAAAACCTTCATAAACATATTAGAAACTGATTTCCCCAGTGCATATAGGGGCAGCAAAGCTAAGGGAGGTCTAGGCACCATCAAAAACACCAGAAAACAGCAGCAAAGGGCAGCGACCTGTAGTCTACGCCTCACGCCTCCTTCACAAGTATGTTCCAACAAGCAGTATGGCCTCCATAAAGGACTTCACTCACATACAAGATAGTACAGTCTGCATTAACACCAAAAATGACAACATAAACTCATAACAAGTCAAAGTTTAACCAATGAAATCCATCAACAATACTCCATGAGTGGTACAACAGGCAAATGGTACGGTTCTTCCACTCTTGAAGTGTACGGCCAGCACTAACTCCTTCAAACTTCAAGCAAAAAACCTCTAAAAATCACTCAACCAAGGCGTCAACAAACTTATCACACCCAACAAATCAAAACACAGCAAAAATCTTCATCTTCATAAATTAACTTGAAAAATACTTCACTTGCAGAAGTAGCTATAACTTCTAGTGAAGCTGCCAAGACCTACTAGAGGGGATTTTCGTCCCTAAAACTAGTATTTTCAAGAGGGTTTTCATCCTCAAGAAAATCTGAGATGAATACAGGTTCTCTCAAAGCATAAGCAAATAACATATCATGTCTAACCTCAACAATGAGCTCTCAACCTCCTTTTATAACATTTTGGAAGAAATAAAATAATAATTTACCTTTTTCCCCCAAAAACTTTTTTTTCAAATTAAATAATAATTCATTATGTGCAAATCCCCCTGAAGGAACCACTTAAAATACTTTTAATAAATAACTATACCTTAGTTGCCTTTCTAATATTTCCTCCTTAAAACAAGTAATAATTATTCAATAATTTAGTATATCGCCCAAGTTGCAGAAAGCATCAAAATAAGATAAATGTGAATTTCTAACCATACCATAAATAACCGAATACTTAGGATGATGAACTGAAGTAACTTGGCAACTGTCTAAAAATAGCATGCTTCTCCAAGAAGTTTGGAGAACTCTCAAAAAGACGGAAGTGCATTTTGAAAGCATCATGAAGCTCACCGAGACCACATTAACTCACTGCATGAACAAAACCACTGCTTGATCAATCTTGTGCTCTCCAAGAAAGTTGGAGTTCTCCCTTGCTCACCAATTAGCCTACGGGAAAACTCAGAAAATAGACTAATTGTTCATAAATTGATTATGCTTGAGAAGGGGACATTACATCATTTGAGCAATTCCACCTAGGAATTACCGTTGAGCTGATTGTTTACAAAAGATCTTCCAATTTCAAATTGGTTGGTGTGTTGATGAGATTTCAGATTTTGTTTGGTTTTCAAATTTTGGGTTCATGTGCGGTTTCAATGTGGAATACAGATTTTAAAGATTATCAAATATTTTGATTTTCCTTAGCAAATCTTTACCATCATTGGGTTGTACCTTTCTTTATTTCTAGCTGTACCTTTTCTTATTGTTGACCATATATTATTATTGTTACCTTGGAAGAAAGCCATACTAATTTGCATGATAATAAGTTGTACTACCAAGTGGTGTGATTCATATTATGGAGTAGCCTTTCAACAAAATATTTTTGTGAAGCAATATTCATATGATATAAATGTTTAAATTTGCTGCTGTACATGCTCTAAGGGGGATCGCAGCCTTTGTAGCTGCCATTCTATTAATATAATAGGGTTGCCATACCTCTTAGGAGGTGTTGTGATTTATTTTTGTTAGAATATTTTGTCATTGATGTCAATGTGTGAGCTACCTGCTTGAGCTACTTGCCTGTGTGTTGAGCTACTTGGTTGTGTGCTTGAGCTACTTGGCTGCTTGGTTGAGCTACCTGGCTGTCTGGTTGAGCTAGTTACTTGTCTTCATCAGCTACTTGCTAGTCTACTTGGTCAGCATTTGTGCCGAATCAACTTGCTTTGTCAGCAGTTTGTGTTTGTTTGAAAAGTCCATTGCCCCATCAGCTTTTGTTTAGTGGTGGTGGCCTATCTTCTATATCGTTTGATTTATTTTTGACATCTGCAACAGATGTTAAAAAAGGCGGCTTTAAAAGTATCCACGAGTTCTTTCATATCGACTTGTTTATTATCTGTGTAGGCGGCTACTTGAAGGCATCTTATTTATTTTACTCGGAATTTTTTCCAACAACGGCTCATATTTTATTTGCCAAATTTATCTCCGACTGTGGCGGCTTCTCCATTTCAAGCAACGGATTCAAATATTGTTTAGCGAGTCTACCTTGAATCATATCGTGCTTGTTCTTAAAAAAGGATTCATCTTTTATTCAGGCAATTTGTTTTTCATCCCTGTCGATTCTACATTATGGGCGAAGGCTTTTTTTTGGTCAAAGGCATCTATTCAAAATAGATACCGCATTCATTGAAAACTTTATTATGCTCAGATAATACTACAGTTTTTATATATTTTTGGGACAGATGTTTGAAGTGGTCGGCTCTGTGTGTGCATTGGATTATGGAGGCGTGTAGTCGTGGGTGGCCTAAGTCGGCTACTTAATATTTTTTTTTGATCTTCACGTTTTGAGGTGGGTGTCAAATTTCGGTTAGAGTCTTCTATTTGCTAATCGCTGGAGTTGAGGATGCTTATCAAAGTAATTTGCATCAACATTATTTTATCTTGATATTATGGGCATCCCGTGAGGTTGTGTTTTGAAGATGCTCAGTTTTATGTCGATATACTATGAGTGTCGTGAAGAATGATGTGTCGTGAGCATATAGTCTATCGTCATTATATACTTATGTGGATCAAGGCTGTGTGGAGGACTTGATTTCAATTGCTATCATTTATCTTCTATTGAGCCGCGTGAGAGCTAGTGTGTATAGAAGCTATTTTTTTGAAATAGCTCATCTATGGTGTTCTTCACCCGAGACCATGCAAGAGGTGTGCTTGTGAAAGGAGGTTAATGAAAACAGAGGATGTGAGAGTCGGTATACAGAGCTTCAAGTGATATTCATTTTCTGGTCAAGTTGTGTATGGCGCTGAATGTGATATGCTATTCATTATCTCATATGCTAAGGGATTCTGAAGTAGGAGTGTTGTATAGTTTCACGAGACAATTTTGCATTCTTCTAGGATGCTGTGAATTGCCATATAATATTTCTTGTGGCTTGCTTATTTCCAGACGAGTATTCAATGAGGTCACTATATACATAATATGCATGCTTTGGCTTATTTGTTCTGAGCAACTGGTGTCTATTGTTCAAATTCTGAGTATTACCGCTGGAGGACTCTGTGCTATGAAGTTGTAATGACATACAGATCTGAAATCTCAAACTCGAGACTGTTGTTCGATAAGGTGTTATCAGTTCCAGGTTGTTCATTCATATATAGTCTAGTTATGCTACCGCAATATAAGCCTGGAGGCTTGAAGAGGAGTTGCAATTACTGTGAGATATGAGTTGAGTAAAGAGTACAGGCTGAGTATATGTGTTTTGAGTTCACTCACAGTGAATGTATGATTCTTTGAATATCACTGTTCTGAGTATGGCACAGACAAGAAAGGAGAACTGCAATTATATCTGTATGAGTGTCTCAATTGGTGCAAAGGAAGTATTTTGTTGTTAAGGATAAAATTTTCAGTATTTGGTTAGTGTTCTTGAGTCTGAAGTTGGTGCTTCAGCAACACTGGAGTTGGTTTTTTAGTTGGTTCGGAGTCGGTGCTTCGAAGGAGAGTTGGTGCTCTCTTTGTAATCTGGGTTGGTGCCCATCATGATAATAAAAGCAATATTTTGCAGTTGTTTTTTACCTGAAAGGGTTTTCCACATAATCTCGATGTTCATGGTGTTTTATGTTGATCTTAATGTTCTGATTTTTTATTTACGTGCTTTTAAGTTTTAAAATTTTGAAATACTGATTACGCGCCCCCCCCCTCCCCTCTCAGTATTTCCTATGTGCTCTTCAATTGGTATCAGAGCGGGGTTCCTCGATTTGTAAGCTTAACCACTTAAAGGTTGGTCCTGATTGCATGCATGGGTTCAAATGAAGGTCTTGCTACAAACAGAGCTTCTCTCTTCAATGGTTTGAACTATGCATTTTGGAGTGTTCGTATGCATACCTACATAATGTCTCTTGGATTTGATATATGGCAAGCTGTGGTAAGTGGATACACAATTCCTACAACTCCAACCGATGCAGTTGGAAAGAGAGCTTCTAAGAATAATGCAAAAGCTATGAATGCTATGAATGCTATCTTATGTGGTTTATCAGAAACAGAATTTGTAAAGGTTATGCATTGTGATACTGCTCACGAGATTTGGGAGAAGCTTCACAAGATTTTGAGATCACTTCCTTTGTGTTTTGATGCAAAGGTTTCGGCGATTGAAGAGATGAAGGAGCTTGACAAGTTGACTGTTGATGAGCTTCATGGTATTCTTACAGCCTATGAAATGAAGACTATTTTTTATCAACCAATTAAAAAGGAGGTAGCCTTCAAAGTTTCAAAGAAAGGTAAAGACAAGGAGTCTACTACCAGTGATAGTTTTGATGATGATTCAGATTCTGGAGAGGCACATTTCATGCGAAAGTTGAAGAAAGGTTCTGATAAATATAAAGGCAAGTTGCCTCTCAAATGCTTCAACTCCGGTAAGATAGGACACTTTGCATCCAAATGTCTGTATGAGAAGAATGAGGATAGCAAATGTGAAAAGAAGTCAAAACATTCCAAAAAGGAGTATCAAAGTATGAAAAATAAGTATAAGAAATCTGCTAAAAGTTTTTATTCGAATGATCACAATAGTTCATCAGAAGTTAGTGATATGTTTTCAGTAGAAGAAATTTTGTTCATGGTTGAAGAAGTAAACTTACCTAAGAACGGAGATGAAGATATTGATGATGAGCAATATGATGAAGAAACTGAAGTTGATCATGAAGCAGAACTACTTAGTGCCTTAAGTGAAATCAAAAGACTTAGAAAGAAAAATCAGAACTTGAAATTGCTATTACAAGAAGAAAATGATGCAAAAATGAAGACATCTCAAGCCCTTGAAGAATCAAAAAAATTGATAGTTGATTTGAAGGTTCAGGTTGAAGAGGCAAAGAGAGTAGAAGAAGAAGTCACAAATCAGCTTAAGGTAAAAGAAGAGAATGTAGAGAGATTAGAATATGAAGTTCTTTCAAATAGAAATATAGGCAAATCATCAAAACAACTGAGTAATGAGAAGATAAATCAAAAATGATCTATGTCATTGGACAAGATCATTAGTGCACAGAGATCTCTTGATGACAAAGGTGGAGTTGGTTGTGAAAAAGGTCAATGTTCCATGCATACAAATGAAGAAAAGCAAATAGGTGCCGTTGATTGCTCAAAAGGTTTGCATTCAAAGATCAGAAATAACACTTTCAGAAGACCTCCTATTCCAAGACAAGATTACATGACCAAGTTTAATGATTTTTTCTTTTATGGGTATTGTTTTTCATGCAATCGTTTTGGTCACAAGGCTTCAAATTGTAGAGTTTATGCAAGAAATGATTTCAGATATGTGAATAGGAATTCTTCTGCTCCTTGGATGAATTACAATGTTATATGTTACAAATGCAATAACTTTGGTCATACTGCAAAGACGTGTAGAAGCAATTTTGCAGATTCTTTCAAGCAGAATAAAGAAAGTTGTTAAGAAAGTTTGGAGGAAGAAGAAAGAGGTAGAAAAAGAGAAGTCAGAAGTGACTTCACTCCATCCTTGAGAAGGTGCTTGGACTCAAGGGGAGCTTTCTCTGTTACATTTTATCAACCCCATTTTAGTTATGAAGGTTGGTTCAAATTTGTAGGTTTTTCTTCTTATATTTTTGGAATTTTGAAAATGAGTTTTGGAGTGAGTTTTGAGTACCTCTTAGCTTGTAAAGCTGCTACTTATTCATCAAATCTTCATTATCTTTTAAGATGATTTTCAGATTTTTAATGTCATAAAGTCAACAATTTCATTCTTTATGCCATAAAAAGAAGTTTTGGAGCTCATTCTTGCTTATGCTAAACTTGATATTTGGGTATTCTTCTTTGCTGGAGGAGTTGGTTCTTCTTCAAGGTTTGTGAGGACAAAATCCCTTACAGGCAACATTTGTTTACTCAATACGAGTACAATGACGTACAGAGTAAACGGAGATAATATAATAACATTGACAGCATATAATAATCACATGGCAATCGCACAAAACATAGATATACTTCTTTATTAAGTATTCAGCAATTACATCATAATATCTCCAGACAAAACATAGCATAGCATAGCAGAACCATCTCCCTTCCCGACTACATGACTCAAGTACATATAGTACGTTGGCGGTGGTTAAGGTACCAACCGTCGTGTCCCTTCATTATAACTAATTACTTCATCAGGAACTGTTCCCAAGACAACTAACCAACATGACACATACATAAGTACATGGATTATTAATATTAACTAATATCTTATTTACTTATGGCTCACAACCGACCAAGTACACTCTCGGCCGACTACATTGACTCATGGCCGACTACATCATCCCCCCCACAAAGTAGTCGTCTGAAAACCAAGAACGCCAACTAATCCTTCTTTGCCATCTGATTGTCACTCTTACCCAATACTCCATCTCTCTCTGCCAATTTCTCCTCGAGAGTTGCAACTCTCATCTGCTCGATAGACAATTGCTCTTGTACAATGGTGGCTGGTGGCACTACAATTTGCCAATTCCAATAAATCTGACGGGGGTCTGGGGGCAACGCCCCCAGCAGGGTCAAGGGGCAACACCCCTTGCGGGGGTCGAGGGGCCACGCCCCTCACGGGGGTCTAGGGGCAACACCCCCAGCGGGGTCGAGGGGCAGCGCCCTTCGCGGGGTCCGGGGAGCGCGC
This sequence comes from Sequoiadendron giganteum, assembly GCA_007115665.2. Lineage (NCBI taxonomy): Eukaryota > Viridiplantae > Streptophyta > Pinopsida > Cupressales > Cupressaceae > Sequoiadendron > Sequoiadendron giganteum. Next base: position 154,179,927 of record VCHN02000014.1, on the reverse strand, counting down.
CGCCAATTTAACACTTCTTAAACCACTCGAAACAGCATCGCATGCCTCATTTTCATGATTTTTCCACATGTTCGGAATAGTGCTGATGAACTTGAAAAATACAGGTCTTGCATTGTTTTTCTGAGAATTCACTTTCTTCAGGTCGATGCTTGGTATGGCCGTTTCTTGTTTAGCCCGTATGGACTTTTTCACCTGTACACGTACGGATTTTTGATCCTTCCGTACGGTCCCCTTCTCAAACGTGCAAACTGAATTCTTCTCCTACCATACGATGTTCTTAGTGCAACGTACAACTCCTCCATGATGCAGCCGTACGGCTAGCTGTCTCCAGTGTGCGGGTTTTGAGACGTGACGTACGGACTTCTGGCGTACCAGTGAATGGCGTACGAATTTCTTGGCCTGGCGTATGGTGATTACCCCTAAATGGCGTACGGATTTATTTCCTCCTTGGTGTACGGATTTGGTAAGTGTCGTACTAGCTATGTCTTCTCTCTGTCGTACGGACTTCTCCTTATGGCGTACGGAGTTCTTCCTTTGGCGTACGGATTTGGCAAGTGTTGTACCGGCTCTATCTTCTCTCCGTCGTACAGACTTCTTCTGTCATACGGAGTTCTTCCTCTGGCATACGGATTTGGCAAGTGTCGTACGAGCTTTGTCTTCTCTCTATCGTACGGATCTCTGTTTGTGGTGTACGGCTCCTTGCTTTTGGCGTACGGCTTGCTCATTAATGTGGCGTACGGCTTTTTGGCTCTTGTCTATCAGTTCATACGGACTTTTCTTCTTTTGGCGTACCAGTTTCCTCCCTTCTTGTCGTACGGCCTTTTGCTTTTGCTCCTCTCTTCTTACTTGGAAATTTCGTACGGTCCTTGCTTTTAATTGAATTCTTTTTCTCAGTTTAGGTCGTGCACTTTCCACCCTTGCCAATATTTTAATGTTTTTTTCTTTTATTTCTCCTTTTTCCTCTAATTTCTTTTTTTCACTTTTATTTCTTCTTTATAATATACTCCCTCTTCCGTCCCTTAATTCGTCTAATTCTTTTAATTTTGTCTCCGTCTTTTTTCCTCTTTTATTTTCTCTCCTTCGTCTCTTTTCTTTCTCCTCCGTCTTCTTTCTCATTGTCTTGATTTTCTCCATTTTTTGGCTCCAACACAATTTTTCTATCTCGTACCTATTTGGATTTGTGGGCTGGCGTATCATCCGGTTCTGATATTCTTTCTTTGTACTCTCTGGACTCGGCCGAAAGTGTCTAGCTAGCCATGTCATTCTCTTCTCCTTCCTGGATTTCTCCGATCTGCAGCATGTTACACTCTCGTTGGAACACCTCATAATCTTCCATCTGCCAATGAAATAAGCCATTCAACGAACTTGTCTCGTCTTCCAAGCAACTCTCGATTTCAAGTACACCCTCCTCGTTAGGCTCCATTGCTTTCCTCTCTTCGTCCATGTCCAACTCCCCCTCGTCGGATTCTGATTCAGAAGATGTCAATTCTTCACTGACAGCCTTATTCTTCAAGTCGATCACGTACTTCCTCCCATCATTCTCTATGGATAGTGTATTTCTTTTCCAATTATGATTCGCCTTGGCTGCCACTAACCACCCTCGTCCAAGCAATGCATCGTACGCCTTCCTCTGCAATGGAATGACTGCAAAGTTCAGCAAAAATGGATGTGTTCCGATCACCACCTTTTGCGCCATCAACATTCCCAACGGTTTGATACCATGTTGATCGGCACCGACGAGTTGGAATGTCGATGGCCAAAGGGTAGGCTTCCCGAGGCTCTTCCATGTGTCTTCGGGCAGTACGTTGACTCCCAATCCTCCATCGACGATAGTATTTGTCAAGGTATTCCCTCCGATCTCCATCTGCACAACCGTCGGTATCTTCCCGATGTTCGCCATGAGTAGTACGGGGTCAATGGTTTGTTCACCGTACGGTGGTGAATCTGGTACCAATTCTTGCCTTCGTTCCTCCACTCGCGATTGCTTGACATCCCCAAGGACATTTGTCATTGCCAGTCCCAACTGCAGCAACGTTTGGAGAAGGTCAGTTACTTTGATCGGTATGGTGGTCTGCAGTACTTGTCGTACGATGTTGGTTTTTGCCTCCGACCGCCCAGAGGTCTTTGGCTTCTCCAAAGATATTTTGTTCTCCTTCGCCATCGCCAGTTCCACTTCGGCTTTTGCTTCCTTCATCCTTTGTTTTTCCGTACGTGGATCTGGGTAGGTTGCCTTCTTTGCTTGCGCTCTGGCGATCGCCAGTACCTCTTGTTCTTCTACTTCCAGCATATGGATACCCTTCTGCTTGGGGCATTCACTATCTTCATGGTCGCCTGGTCCACACCACTTACACAATCTTCCTCTCGAACCTTGGCCGTTCTAGCAATCCTTGGCGAAGTGACCCCATTCGTTGCACTTTCGGCATTGGATCATGAGTCGTCCTTTACCATCGTATTGTATTCTGTTCCTCGGACTCCTGTTGCTCTGGTAACCTCCAGGGGATGCATTGCTATTGAACTAGGGCTTCGGTGGTGTGTTCGGCGGTGTCAACGGTTCTCCTTGAGCAAAGAATACTTGTGCACTTTTGACTTTTAAATTGTATGGGCATTCCTTGACAGAATGTCCCATCACTTGGCAAATATCGTAGAATAACTTCTTCGGACAGTTCGCCTTCGTGTGACCTTCCCCATTACAGTCTGTACACCATAGTTCTCGTGCTTCCCTCATACTCTCTTTGTCGGCCTTCAATTCTTTCATCATTCGCATCATATCTTTTATGAGTGCTTGTACGGTCCTGGATTCCCCGTCGCTATCGTCCGTACTCTCCTCGTCGTCTGTCTTCTTTTTCCCTCGTGAGGATGTTTTGTTTTTGCTTTCTATATCCATCGCCCAATTGTATGCTTCAGCGTACGACAACGGAGGCACAACTTTCATCTTCTTCCTCAGCGGCGAAAGCAAGCCTTCAATGAACCATCGCTTCTTTAGCGCATCGGTCGGTTGAACCTCCAATTTTCCCAACAAGTCTTTGAGTCGCCGATTGTATGTGCGCACATTCTCGTGTTTTCCCTGCTTCGTTCTATAGATTTCTGCTACAATCTCACTGTCATCCCTCAGGAGTTTGAATTCGTCCTGAAAGGCCTTCTTGAGTAATCTCCACGAAGCTTTATGTGTTTGGTCCAACTCTGAGTACCATTCGATGGCACTATCTCTGAGTGTCGCCGGAAACGCTTTCAACCAATGATCCGGGTCATCTTTTCCACTCGCTACCCAGATTGTCTCACATGTTTTGCAATGTCGTACTGGATCTTCTAACCCATTCCCCGTAAACTTCGGCAGTTTTTGCCGTTCTGGAGTCACCATCCTTCCCCGCTGTCCTCCTTGTATATTGGACCCGACTGGACCGGTTTCCCCGTTACGTTCCGGTGCGTCACTTGCACTCTCAGCCACATACGAGTCACTTTCCGGTCCTCAGTCAGCGTCCTCTACACCTTGAGTTTCCTGGGTTCTGCTTCGGTGCTCCCTCTGCCAAGGGGTCTTGGGCTCAGACCTCCCTATCCTCCGCCCTTCGTCGTCGTCCGATATGGACAACTCCCGAAAGCGTTGGATGTTGTTCTCAAGTTCGCCACTCAAGTCTTCCTCATTTTCTTGGTTTTTATGTTTTTCGATGTACGGGGTGACGAATGGTTCCTCGTCCCTCCCTCCTACCAAACTCTGATGTGCTTTACTTAATCTCAACCGTCGGTTTTCTTGCTCTTGCACTCTTAATGATCGCCGAATTATTTCCTCCTCCACTTCGTGCCCGAATGGTACTCGGTTCTTGTCCTTGTTCAGCCGTACGGGCATTACAAGTCTTTCACGCCATCATTGTTGGTTGCCAGAGGTACGCCTCCGACTAGTGTCTCTTTCCTCCTCTTCCCGTTTGGTTTGTTCCTCGTACCGTTGCAAGATTTGCTGCCTTCGGCGTTCCTGTTCCTCTTCCACCCGAAGGTCTTGCAAGATGATAGAGTGGTGAGCCAACAATCTTGGCATGCAGTGGAGAAGGTGATTAACCTCGTCATTCACTTCGAATCGATCCCAAACTACTGCCTCAAGGATTTCTCGCCTGAGGGCTTGCCTCCGTACGTGATCTCGTAGGGATATGTTCCAGAGATTTGTCAGATCTCGCGTCATCCTCTCTTTCTTCATTCGTTACTATGGGTTCCTCCTCCGGTCGGCCCATTATGCTGCCATCGTAACGAGTGCTTCCTTGGTCCGCTTAGGCAACGGCACCAAATGTTTACTAAATACGAGTACAATGACGTACGGAGTAAACGGAGATAATATAATAACATTGACAACATATAATAATCACATGGCAATCGCACAAAACATAGATATACTTCTTTGTTAAGTATTCGGCAATTACATCATAATGTCTCCAGACAGAACATAGCATAGCATAGCAGAACCATCTCCCTTCCCGACTACATGACTCAAGTACATATAGTACGTTGGCGGTGGTTAAGGTACCAACCGTCGTGTCCCTTCATTATAATTAATTACTTCATCAGGAACTGTTCCCGAGACAGCTAACCAACATGACACGTACATAAGTACATGGATTATTAATATTAACTAATATCTTATTTACTTATGGCTCACAGCCGACCAAGTACACTCTCGGTCAACTACGTCAACTCATGGCCGACTACAACATTCTCCACATTGTTCAAAGACACAAATCTGAAGGATTACTTGATGATTTCATGCAAGGATCACAATTGGATTTCATTGTTTATTTGCATCTCAGTTTGGAGCACAGGATATTCATTGTCGATTCAAGAGAGACAGATTGGAAGACGTTGGAGAGTTAATTGCTGAGTGTTCTTTCCCCCTTGCTGACTGTACCACTTTCCTTGCTAGTTGTACCTATCTAGGGAGCATGAGACTCTTTCCTTGTTGGGCGCTAGGGTTTGGAGAAAGTTTATTGTTGTTTGGAGGGCATCTAGGGTTGGAAAAACGGATTTACATCATTTTTATGCATTTATACTCAGTCCTGGAGGTGTAACGTCCATTTCTGGGAGCTTACAAGAGCTGGTTGCAAGTACAAAAAGTTATCAAAGTCCATCAAATTGTTTGGGTATTTTTGAAATAGATATGTAATGCTATTTGATGATTTGGGTTGCTCTTACATTTGAAAAAGTTTGTATTTTCAGATCTATTGGCGTTTCAAATCACACCTCTGGAATGCGTTTTGGAAACGGACAACTATGTGCAGTAAACTACTCTTCGAATTAGGAAGGCAAGCTCCCCCTTTTGTTGAGTTGCATAAAGAAAGTAAATTAAACTTAATTTTGCCTATTTTTTTGGTTCAGCTGCGAGAACACAAGGTTATAGAACACTAGATGTTGTAGCTAAGGTTTTCCCTTTAATGAAACTTGACAACTACAACTTAACTTACGCTAAAACGTTTCTATCCTCTCAAGTAAACGTAGAGCAAGAGAGTTTAGAAATGGACGAGGTTGATTTTCTGACAAAGATACTTGAATAAACTTTCCTCAACATACATCTACTAAATTTCAATGCAAGCTGAAAAAGGAGATCATAAAAGTATTATGGAAATATGAGACTTTATTTCAAGGGAAGCAAAGCAAGCTTCAAGATTTTATTTCCTCACACTTCTAGCACAAAACAATAAACGGAAATCTGAGATATTTATATCGAGGCAGCAAAGCACGCTCAAGATTTTATTTACTCAAACTTCTGGCACAAAAATTACAATTTCGGGACAGCAAGTTGTAGCAAAATACTTGCAACATGCGATCAACCAGTATTACAATTGACACATAACACATGCACTAAACAAGGATTTGCAGCTAAGGAGGCATGCAAACTTGCTCTTTACACAAAGTGAATTGACACTAAACGATAACAAACATGAAGGCATAAGCTCAGTGATTATGTTATCACAAGCACGGTTCTGAACAACACTAAATAACAAAGAGAAGGCACTTGTGTCTTGTTATCACTAGCATGGCTAAACTAAAATGACCAAACAATGCTCTTATTTATAACTAAGCAGAGGAGTAGGATCCCCTAAAATCTCCTTGCTTTTACAACTAATACTTGCCAACATGCAAGCTTTATTTCTAAACCTAAATCAAGATAAACAACTAACACCTATGAAAACCTAAAAACAAGGAAAGCACCAACTCATTACATTTGTTTTCCTTCTTCTTCAAAGAATTGATAAGAATTGAGACAAGAATAGAAAGAAAGCATGAGATAAGAATGGAAAGAAAGCTTAGAGAAAGCTTCTAGAAGATTGTTGCTTTAAATCTCTATCACATCCACCAAAAAACGAGAAACTGTCTATCTATCAAGAGCGTCAATACTATCTATAGCCATATTCCGCTTTTCTAAGATCTTCTCCCCTTTTGCAATCAAACTTAGAGAATCTTTGACATCATCAGCTTCTTTATGAGTTCTATTCTTGAAAAACATCACTGCCCTAAAAGATGACTCGCTCATTGATAACTTGGCGGCTCTACAACTTTGTGCATTCTAACACATCTCTTGATTCTCCCACGGAAGAGTATTCTACAAATTTTTCCAATACTTATTATTTTCCTCAAAGCCACTCCCTCTACACGTTTTGCAACTGAGATGATGTCGTTTTATGTCCATGATGGTACTAAAAAACACTTCCCAACATCATCCATTCAAATAATTATGATACAACACTTGTTTGGCTCTAAATTCAATGGGAATGTACTTCATTCTGCAAAACTCGAAGATTGCCTGTGAACTTGACTATGCTCGGACAAATTTTGCACAACTTTCTATTTTTAGCTTGCTGATTTTCTTTGTCAAATGGATGAATTTTTTGGAAATTTTTCTGAGATATGGGTTTTGGATAGAATTTCGTCACAAGAAAGCCCAGATCATCCGTTTTTGAAAATTCAGAGTGTAGACTGAAAAAGCAACAAACCTAATTTTCTCCGAAAAAGCAGAAAAAGTTGGCATCTGGGTATTGTTCAAAGGCACATTCTGGATGAACCCATTTGGTTAGATAAAGCAAACCCTGGCTTCTGACTGAAAAAGCAACCACTTTAAGTTTCTCTGAAAACGCTGTGATATGGGTTTTGTCTAGAAGAACATTTAAGATAGACCCAGAAGATTGGAAGTTGTAAATTTTGAAGGTTTCTCTGACATGGTAAATAAAAAGCAGCTGCTGCAACCTTGAGAAAATTATTCAAAAATTATCCACAAGATAGAACTAGTATAAACCAGCTCGCTGAAAATTGAAAACAACGGCCTCCTTCTTCAAAGATTTGATGTTCTAGATGAAGAAGTATGAAAAAACAAGCCTTCTTGAGTGCTGATCTGAAAATTTATTGAAAAAAACCAACAAGTTAAACTCTTGAATCTTATAAATAACGGTTTGAAGTTGTTGTTTTGTTTCTCTTTGAAGACCACCTGCAAGAAAATAATGAATAATGAAACACAAAGGTGCCTTAAATAAGCTTTGCCTTGAGAAAACAACTTTCTTTTGCCCTAATTCTTCAAAACCCTAATTCAAGTTTGTGCAATGAGCTTAGACTTTTGTTTTCATCTTCAATTTTTGAAATTTTCAAAAATTTGACTAAGGCATTGGAAGTTGGGTGCCCTTCTTGGCTGGAGGTGATTATTTCACTCAGACTTAACCATTTTTTCATCATTTTCAACTTTAACTCAATTTTCAACCCTAGTTTGATTCTGACTTCTGGCCTCCAGATTGATCCGATGAACGAGCTAAATGACTCATCGCAGAGCTTGATCGAATCCGACAAAGTTTGTTTCAAGGAGACTTCTGATGAAAACTTCGTTTGACCCTTCAAAAAGTCAGGTGCCTCTCTCCTCCAGGGGCGCCCACTTTCTCCAATGTTAGCCATTTTCATGATCTTCGAATTTATACTTGTCTTCTGACCTTCAGATGAATTCATGATTCTAGGCGTTGTACTTGTCAGATTGACTGGCTGACGGAGATGAGAAGATTCTAGAAGGGGTCTCCTAGATACTTCGTTTTTGAAAACTGACATCGAGAGGCTCTAAACCCTAGGCGCCCTTCTCCTTAAGGGGCGCCCATCTCTTCCAGAGATAGTTTATATTTCGAGTTTTTCACTGTTGCTTTTGACGTTTGTCATTTCATTCACTTTTTCTCCTTTGTTTAGCCTGTGACATCTGATGACTACCTGCTCCAACTGACATGCTGATGATTGCATTAGACAACTTGATCAAGTCTAACGAAGTCACGTTGGAGGTGCCTTCTGCAAATTTTATCATTTGACTTCTCAAAAACTTGGGCGCCCTTCTTCTCCAGGGGCGCCCAGACTCACCAGTGTTAGAATATTTTCATTGTTTTTACCTTCAGAGTTCTAAACACCTCTCATCATGGCCCCTGTTTGATCTGGTTTTGCCAACAGCTGAGTTATCGGACGAGCTGACGAAGACATCCACTACGAAGCTGACGAGAAACTAAACGTTGCATGGGGAAGCCAACCCTGACTTCATTATCTGATCCTTCAAAAAGATAAGCGCCTATTCTCCTCAGGGGCACCCAAGTTTGGCAGACTTAGAAACTTTTTGGCGATTTCCAAATTCCTTTCCTCGTTTGACATGCCTGAACAGAAAAAGTTTCTAAGGCATTGAAGTATGGGCACCCAAACTGAGGAGGGGCGCCTGGATTCACCAGAATTAGAAAATTTTTTGCATTTTTCAACTTTTTCAAGTTCCTCCTTTCTCCTTTTCTCGTTCCTTGATTTTCGTGCACGTTACTTGTTGACAGCCTCTGCTTGATGCTTGAACGTCTGATTCTAACACCTTGCAACCGACTGACCTCCATTGATAACCTTGATTCTCCAAAAGAAGCTTTTGAAAAAGCAAAATAGACCCACTAGGACGAAACTGATCTTTTCGTGATTCTGACTGCACCAGTCTGATGAGGAAGTATTTTAAGCCAATCAAAATCAGTCTTGACCCTAGAAGCCAAACTTTCTATTTTTAGAAAAAATTTACAAGTATCCGTTTCTTGAGAAACCCAGAAAAACCCAAAAAAAGTTTCTATTTTTAGAAAACTGCTAAAAATAGAAATTTTCCTAAAATTTAGGGATGAAAAACTGAAATCTGGGTATTGTTGATTTGGTCGCTCTAAGCCGACCCAGATTGTTAGATTTTGAAAATTTCAAGGTTTTGACCCCCATGCAAGACATGCAAATCCCAATTTTGACCTTTTTGACAGATTTGACAGTATTTGGACTCATTTCTTCAAAATGCCTAAGTGTAGCAAAAATTTTAATTTGGAGTACAACAAGATCAAAAATAAAATTTGGAATTTTCAGCTACATGTATTTCTGAATATTGTCATATTTTTGAGTTATTTATTTGTTGCAAGTTACTTTATTATTATCTGCACTTTATTTGTCATCTCAAAACCATTGCAAAAACAAAGGCAGAACAGGGCTGCATATTACATGGTTGGCTGTTGGGGCAACCATCTATGCAAAAAAATTTGGCAAAGCCCACTAGCATTCAAAGGCCTATTGGGGCTTGGGGGTCCTCACTCCAACACACAAAAAGGGTCATACCTTGTCATGGCAAGATGCAAGGTAGCTCCCCCTACATATAGCATTGTACAACACTTTTTAAAAAACTTTCAAATTTTTTTGTTTATTTTTTGTTTTTTAGTAAATTAAAAAATAACTTCTATAAAACATCTTTTTTGCTACACTTGTGTCTATGTCAACCAGTGCAAGTAATCATATAGCCTCAAGTTGTGTGCTAAGGACCTCAAAAAATCTTAACTACAATTGTTCTAATTTTGATGAATTAATAGTCAATTTGTAGGTTTTTGGTTGCTTCAAACATAATGGAATTGTCCATTTGGATCCAAACTACCTTAAGAAGTATGCAGCCAGCAAAATCTTCAAAAAAACCTTCACATAACAGTTTGGTTACATGACTTCACAATGTTCAATTTGGACAAAATGAAAGCCTAACCTAACTAATTTGTAGTGTTCCATGAGGATGTGTCCCCCACAAAAATCCCCACATTTCTAGAAGCGAAAACTTGGGGGAAACATCCCCCCCCCGCCATTCCACCACTTGCACTGCCAAGCCAGAGACATTTCCAAGACATCTACTTCAAAGAGGGGGCGTTTTTGGGACATCTCCCTAGTTTAGGGACAGCTTGGGAATTCCAAGACATCCAAGGGACTCCCAAGGGTCTCTCAACTATCCTTGGGACTTCTAGGCATCCCCCATGGCAGGAAAATGAAAAAGTCGATATTTAAAAAAAAATGAAAAGTGTTTTCGACTCGCATGCCAGAAACCCTAACCCTAATGGTCTATGGACCCCACCAAGACCCTAAACACTCACAAAAAACTTATAATTTAGCATCTAAGCCTCATTCCAAATCACTCCCAAGTTTTAGAAATAGTAAGGACATGGTGTTGCAAATAACCAAACGATAAAATTGTGAAAATGGCATGCACCGTTAAGGTTTGTGTGGTTTTGAAGGCATTATTTGCACTTGGTGGCGAGGGCTCCATCCTTCAACCTCATTAGAAGTGCTAGCCCCGAACCCCACAAGGGGTGATACCCCTCAACCCCACCAGGGTCTCTACCCCAAAACCCTTGCAAGGGGCTCCACCCCAAAACCTCCACCCATTGTTGTCCCTAAATCTAGGCTCTTGGTCCCCCACATCCTCCCATCCCAAGACTCTATGAAACATATCTAATTTGATCCTTCTAAATGCAATGGAAAAATCAATTCCTTCCCTAGAGACTTACTACAATAAATGATACAAAAAACACTAAATTTGGAAGGCTATAAACCCTAGGTGAAAAAAGCTAAGACAATATCTCATATTGAATTAAATCATCTGAACTACCTTACTATGATGTTATGTTAGATTTAATAATGAACTTGCATACTAAATCTCCCTAGGAACAATAATAATAAGATGACATGAATTCAATAATAATCAAAAGACAAGAATTACAATATTCTAATTATGTGTGTAAAATGAAAGGAAAGAGCTGCAAGTCCATTCCTAAATTGATGGCAACTAAATAACAAATCCATCCCTCTTATTTCCTTATTTAACTAACCCTAACTAAATCTATCTTATTTCATTATTTAACTAGCCCTAACTAGTTTATCTACCTTATTTCACTATTTAACTAACCCTAGTTGTTCCCACATTGCCAATCACAAGAAGTCTCATACAATGGATGACAAAAATTTCACATTACATATCAAGCATGAGCAAAGCATGGTTTATGCTTGCCCAACATTCTAAAAATGAAGTCATGGCTAAATCATATTTTATTGTGTTGTAGGTGTACCAAGTGAAGGAACCCCATACTGAGATGTAATATAGGTGGATTTGGTTTCCCTAGCCATATATATGAGTTAACTACTTGGACTTGGGATTCTTTTGGCCCAACTCATTCTTTTGAAAAGTTGTATATAGTCTCTATCATCAATAGTTGTAGATTAAAATAGGGAAACTATGTGAATTCATGTTTGTAATTTCCTATGAAGGTTTATTTACGGAAACCAATCTGCAATGGTAAGTTCTCTATATATGGTATGGAATTTCTAGGAATTGATAGTTTCAACAATCTTGAGTCACATTTGTTGACTTGTAGTATGTTCTTGATTAGTCTCTAGTATCAAGTGTGGTCTAGTTGGCGAGTAAGTATCTATAAGTTAAAAATAAATTCTCTTTGAGTATACATAAGAAGTACTTTGGATTATTTGCAGATCACTAAGTATCTTACCTCTACATGAAGTTTTCATTTCATTGAATGTTGTCCAACATCAGCTTGCGGCTAAACTAACCATATTCTTAGGTGCATTTTGAAGAGCACACAGAAAATATTGAGAGGGGGGGTGAATCAGTATTTTAAACTTTTAAAACTAAAAACCATAAGAATCAGCAATCAGAAGAGTAAGAGCAAACATCAACAAGAACACCAATTTCACATGGAAAACCCTTTCGAGTAAAAAACCACAGCAAAACTATTGTTTTCATTAACTTCAAATGGGCACCAACCTAGGAGACTACAATCTTCAAATTACAAAATTGAGCACCAACTCATTGGAAGCACCAACTCCAAGCTGCTGAAGCACCAACTTCAGTAACATAGAATTCTTGATACCAGACACATGCTTGCAAAAACACTATCCAAACTAAAAAAAATACAGAATCAAATTTTTAATCGCATATACCAGCACTTCAATAGAATGAATGTCATGCAAAAAGTAACACGTCACGGGTCTATAATCCCAGACACTACAACCTCAGCCTGAAACTCTTCTCTAAAACTCCAACATTGCCATTGAATGAAGGTCGACAGATGGATGCAAACAGCTCACTGTGCTTTAGAAGACATGAAATAACTTGAATAGCTATAAGACTGGAAAATTAGAATAGTAGCATTCTGAACCAAACACTTTCTTCCTTCACTTTTCAATATTTTAGATTTCTCATAAGGCCCGAATAAATTCACACGACTCACACCCTCAACACAAACAAACCAGATTTTGAGCATACAAAAATGAAAGGATCGCTATATTGCATAAGTCGCACACCCTTTCACAAGAACTTCAATCAAAATATAATGATGAGCATACATACACCCAATCCTCAATGCTTCACACAAGAAGACTCTTGCTACACTTCTTCACACAGCCCAACACCAAGAAGAATAGAAGCATAGGACATTAATCATATTCGCATCCCCACCAAACAACCAAAGAAGAGTGCTAAAAATTTCAATAGTATTCACTCAACTAAAAATTAACTCAACATGCACAAAGCATTAAAAATTTATCTCAACTACCAAAACTCATATCCATAAACAGAGCACACTAACAAGGCACTTCTGATTTCTTTTTCTGAGTTTCTTGATTTCACTTACTAACTAACAAGTTTTTCTTCAAGATCTACTTCTCCTCCTTCATCATAGTGCTCATCTTCAATATCTTCATCTTCAATCTCAGGCATATTTTCTTCTTCAGCCATGAATAAGATTTTTTCTACGGAAGACACTTCATCACTATCATCTATTGAGCTATTATGATCCTTTGAATAAAAACTTTTGTAGATTTCTTAAGCTTCTTCTTCTTACCTTGATACGCCTTTTTGAAATGTCTTGGTTTCTTTTCACTATCGCTGTCCTCATACTTAACATAAGGACATTTGGATGCAAAGTGTCCTACCTTCTCACAATTGAAGCATTTGAAAGGCAACTTGCCTTTGTATTTTCCTGAACCCTTCTTCAATTGCCTCAATAGCTGAAACCTTTGAATCAAAATGCAAACGAAGAGATATTAAGATCTTCTGAACAACAATGGATTCCTCAATCTTCTCTCCTAGGCCTTTGATTGTGTTGACAATTTCATCTACGCGTAGAAATATGTAGCAACATTCTCTTCCTCTTGCATCTTAAGACTCTCAAAATGTCTTCTATGTGTTTGAAGCTTTGCCACCTTGACTTTACTATCTCCTTCATACGATTTTTGAAGTTTGTCCCAAATTTCATGAGCTATATCACAATGCATGACCTTAAAAAATTCAGATTTTTCCAAACCACAGAGGATGACATTCATCACTTTAGCATTGTTTTCAAAGGCTCTTTTTCCATCTACATATGTTGGAGGAGTTGTTGGAATTGTATATCCAGTTACCACACTTCACCATATATCAAATCCAAGAGACATCAAATAAGTACGCATTCGTACACTCCAAAAAGCATAGTTTGAACCATCAAATAAAGGAGATATGGTTGTAGAAAGTCCTTCATGAGAACCCATGTAAGCTAACAGGATCTACCTTCAAGCTATTAAGCTCTCTTTCCAAAGGAACCCTACTGTGATACCAATTGAAGAGCACACAAAAAATACTAAAAAGGGCGGGTGAATCAATATTTTAAACTTTTAAAACTTAAAACCATAAAAATCAACAATCAAAACAGTAAAAGCAAACATCAACAAGAAGAACACCAATTTCACGTGGAAAACCCTTTCGGGTAAAAAACCACGGCAAAACTATTGCTTTCATTAACTTCAAATGGGCACCAACCCAGGAGACTACAATCTCCAAATTACAAAAGTGAGCACCAACTCACTGGAAACACCAACTTCCTTGAAGCACCAACTCCAAGATGCTAAAGCACCAACTTCAATAACATAGAATTTTTGATACCAAACACATGCTTGCAAAAACACTATCTAAACTCAAAAAAATATAGAATCAAATTTTTAATTGCATATACCAGCACTTCAATAGAATGAAAGTCGTGGAAAAAGTAACACATCACAGCTCTATAATCCCAAACGCTACAACCTTAGACTGAAACTCTTCCTTAAAACTCCAACGCTACCATTGAATGAAGGTTCACACATGGATGCAAATAGCTCACTATGCTTTCGAAGACACGAAATAACCTAAATAGCTATAAGACTGAAAAATCAGAACAGTAGCATTCTGAACCAAAACACTTTCTTCCTTCACTTTTCGTTTTTTAGATTTCTCATAAGGCCCAAATAAATTCACACGGTTGTATTGTCCCCATTTTATCCATGTGCTCTTCTATGTTTGATAGCCTATTTCCAGAAGCTCGTAGGCCAGTCAGAAACTGAAATTAGGGTTTTCATTTTTCGAGAAGGTTTTGAAGGCTTGCATGCGAGCTTTTCTGATGCATGTCTGGTGGAGTTTTCTGGGTTTTTGGAGAGCTTTGAGATGTGGTAACATTCATGACAAGATATTGACTTGCATTCTTGGTTGTTTCCTCGGCAGTTTTGGAGGCTTCCATGTTGGTGTTTTGCAATTTGGGTTTTCAGAGAGCTTCGCGGTGATGTGACATGCAATTGAAGCTGAGGATTTTTTCGGACTTACTAGTTTTAGTAAGTCACGATGGCTACTCGATTTGTGCTCAAAATGAGTTTGGAACAACTTACTAATTTTAGCAGTATGCTATTTTTAGTGACTACTATTCTTGGCAGTGCTACTTTTAGTAGCAATTTAGTAGTTCAATGCAATGGCTATTTCTAGCAGGTCAACTTGAGCAGTTGGTCATTCCAACATTCTTGGAGTTATTTTTGGCAGGTCAGAGCTTGTGTTGGGTGTTCTCTTATAGAGGTAAAATATTTTAATACTTTGGTGAAATTTTGGCTAAGGCTTGGAGGACAATTTAATTGAAGAAATAATAAAGTCATATTTTAATATATTCATTTGGATGCCTAACCTTGGAGGAGAGATATTTGAAGAATATAAGGTTTGGTTTTTATTAAAATCACTTAAGTCTACCTTGGACGCCCTTTGGGAGATATAATTGCATTTTCATAAGGTTTTTCACTTAAGGGGAATTGGACGCCTACTTAAAAGATATATTTACTTTTTATAAAGTAATTCTCCTCTCTTGCTTGGGACGACTTGGTCAACGAGAGAACATGAAATTCAAATGCAGTAAAATAAAAGGTGAATGGAGTTTCATTTGGGTGTCCCTTTAGGAGGGAAAAGTGATTTTGAACTTGAGGTTAAAAAAAGGTTATACATAAGAGTGTTGAGCTCTTCATTTGATGATCCATTATCTTTCATACTGAAATGTTGTTGAAACTGTTTCAAGCTTTGGCTTCGAGGAATGCATACCTCCTAGTTCCTTCATTCCTTCTAGTCTTCGTGCTTGAGAGATAGTACCTAGCTGGATATGAAACTGCTTCTCATTCAAAGATAGCAGATTAAGCATTACTATTGAAGTTTTGATGATTTTGTTGGTTTTCAAGTTGCTGGTTTGAGTTGTGCTAAAGTGATTTTGATCATAAGTCATTGTGCAAATTTTATCTGCTTCTAGATATTGGCTCATCCTTCTTCTAGGCTTTGGGCGCCCATATTCTCTAAGTTGCAGATTTTTTGGATGTGTCCTTGATTTTATCTTGTAGGTCGCCCCTCTTGAAGGTTATATCTCGCTTGTCAATGTCTTGGAATGTCTGCAATAAAATATTGGGAGGTGTTTGCAATAAAATATTGGGAGGTGTTTGCAGCTGGTTCTTTGTCTAAACTTGGGCGCCTTCTCCTTAGGCTTCATTTGCATCTTGTTTCAAGTGTTTTGGTGGAGTTTTGAGAGAGTTATGAGCATTTTAGTGAGTTTATGCTTGCTGGTCTGAGTTTGTGTTTTGCTGGTTACTTATATCAGATTGTCAAAAGTTGGGTTTTTGGGCTTGTTTTTCATAGTTGGGAGTCTTATGAAGTTTGGAGAACACATAATATCATTTGCAACTTCTTGAACAGCTCTAACACTTGATTACTTGCAGATATCTCTTCATGTTGTAACGTTGAATCAGTAGTACTGATCAACTTCTTTACTTTCTGCAAATTATTATTGAATTCCCACTATTAGTGGAAGAAGGCTGGCTTCGCCGCCTTATTTACTTTCTTGCATAAGCTTTTCATTCCCACCATTGGTGGAAGAGACAGGCCTAGCCGTCTTTATTTTTTGTACTGCCCGTTGAACAAGCGGAAGGGGTCGGCAAGCCGCCCATACTTTACTTTTCATGTACTTGCATTCTTCATCATGTTGATCGGCTGAGCCGTCAATTACTCTCGCTGAATAAGTGGTTGAGTTGCAAAGCATTGTAATTTCCAGCTTTCAGTTATTTGCTAACGATCCCCGACGCCATATGCTCACACCTCGCCCATCATTGGGATCTTGGTGTACATTCTTGGTGAAGGGTTACATTTTAGTGTTAGTTTTGGTTTTGCTAATGCTCATGGGTGAAATTGTTGAAGTGTTGTAGCAAAAAAAATTGAAAAAATATAAAGGGGGTTATTACAGTGGTATCAGAGCCAAGATCCTGCCATCCTATGAAAAAAAAAGACAGAGTTCAATTGACAAATACATGTGACAAAGAAAGCAAATTCTACACCAAAGGTCAGAACTGAGTTCAATTTCAATTTTCAATAGTTTAGAAGATGTTACGTTTTCTGAAGTTTAGAGACCATGAGAAGTCAAATTTGATTATAGCTTCTAAAGAAGAAATGAGTTTGGCAAGGACACTTTATACGGCAGGGAAAAGACTTGAAAAAGAATTTTAATCAATGTTTGAGACAGGTGAAGCAATCACCTTCTGAGATTATGCAGTTGGCATTAGCACCTGTAGTGACCTCTTTGAATCAGCCCTATTGGCTAAGGCATCCTAATGAAAAAACCAAGTTGTCGGTTACTTTTTGCTTCATGGAATTGATAAGAATTGTGGTACCCCAATTGCCCTATGATGATGAAACCATGAAGATCGTTTTAAATATGATAGTGGAGAGTTTCCAAGATTTGGATGAAACTGGAAGTAATTTGTTTCCAAGAAAGGCTATTGTATTAAAGTCATTTTCAGAAATTAGAGCTTGCATCTTTTTGATAGATTTGGAGATGCAAAATCAGATTTACCAATTGTTTTATTATCTCTTCACCTCGACTTGGAGTGAGCAAGAAGAGGGGGTGCTTGCAGCTGTCATGAATGTTTTGATTCTTACCATCAAAGAAGCTGATAATCTTCCAAAAAGCGTCCAATCTATTCTCATGGATGCTTATGAATGTGAAGAGCAGATTTCTCCCACTGCTGATAAGTTAATCAATGAAATTTTCAGTCAATGTGGAGAAAAGTTGAAGCCTCTTTTGAAGAAGATAAAGCAAGATGAAGGAAATATTACTGGTCTTGGAGACGAATCCAATGAGTTTATGCAAGATCATGTTGAAGATTTGGTGATGAAGGATTTTCCTCTTGTTGTTGTCCCAACTTCCCAAGCAGTTTCACATGAAGAAATCAACGACATACTTTCTCATGATGATTCCATAGATGATAACGAAGGTGAAGTATTCAAAACAGCAAGCATTGAAGATTCTTCACTTCATTTCGGTAGTGACATTGTTGGTCTTGGGTTTGATCAGCAAACAGAACCATTGGAAAGAAATGTTTTTGAAGATATCAATTTAACTGATTTGAGAGCTGACTTGTTCAAAGAGTCAACACTTCAAGAGGAGCACGATAAGCATTTTCCTGTTGACCATCACAATCAATCCATTAGCATTTGGGATCCGGGTGTGTTGGCATCAAGATATGACAAGGAACCTGTGTGGGATAAGTTTCCCTTTAATCCTGATGAAGACTAAAATTCTGATTGCATTGCAAGCTATGGGGTGGCCACTGAAGGAGAAATTGTTTTTGATGAAGAAGCTTGCCCTGATAAGCTCCATGATGATTCCTTTGAGTTGATTGCAGCCACTAAGGAGGAGCATGATGTTTCCGAAACTTTCAGAACAGCATTCAATGATTCTTCATTCGAGTTGGGGGCTGCCTTAGCCTTTGATCGAGGATACAGTGGGGAGAAAGAAGGGCTAGAAGACCTTATGGCTCTTGAAGAAGAAAGATTTAAAGTGGCTTCCGAATACAAGTCTGCTTTTCCCATTCAAGAAGCTGATTGCAAACATAGGGTCGAAGAAATTGTGGAGTATGATCCTCTCCATGACATTGAGCATTCTCCGCTAATTGGTGGCGAAATACAAGAATGTTGGAGCAGCAATGAGGGCAGCAAAGGCAAGAAACCAAGTTCTGATTTTTTCTTGCAGCCTATCAGCAGTTCACCATCTTCGCAATCTTACGAGTGGGAAGGCCAATTCAAGGTATCCGTTGAAGATGAGGTGCTAGCACTATCTAGATTTGATCGCACGCATTGCTTGGTTGAAGAGCTCTACTAGAAGGCTCAGCTGGAAGAGAGACGAAGAGGAGTTAAAGACAAAGTTGCTCTTCCCAATTTGCAACTCATCAGAGATTCCTTGGAGACCTTGAAGTCCGAGTACATACACTTGATTGAAGATCGAGATCATGCCATTGAAATTGCAAAAAAGTCCATTTGTGCTTTCCAACAAAAGGAGAGAAAGGTTGATGAGCTCACTCTAGAACTTGAATCAACAAAGGACATGCTAAAAGAAACTCAATTGGCTCTAACAGAGGTTGAAGAAAAGTTTGCTGACTCAAACTTTTCAAGGAGCAAGAGGGTGCACAAAGAGCTGAAGAAATCAAGCAAGTGATGGGAGAGCTTGATAGTCTCCAGGAGGAGTTTGATCTCAAAAAAATTAGAAGTTGCATATGCAGATTTGGAGCAGCAAGATGAAAGGAATGACTTTCAAGTTTTTAACAATCCTCTCTTTAAAGTGGGTGTTGAGGAAAGTTATGATAATCCTCTCTTTGTTGAGGATGATGTGACATCAAACCAAGAGGAAATCTATTTTGACACTAATGTCGAAGGGGAAAGCTCTAGCACTTCTTCCAACAGTGGGATAATGATATATGAAGACTTTACTGTTGTTCCTAGCCTATCCACCCTTCAGGAGATGGAGAATCAAGAATCAAGAAGGAATGGAGTCTCTAATCTTGACAAGCAACAAAGAGTTGATTGGCACTCCGATGAAGAGTACATTCATTATCTGATACGGATGCTTGTCAAATTCCTATAGGACTTCATACTTGCACCACCTCCTTTAAGAGTAACTGAATTCAAGATGGAGTTTGACGAAGGTTTCCTTGAATCTTTCCAGCAACTCTTGTCTCATGATTTCGAAGTCAACTTTCTCAGTGAATTCAAATTTGTTGAATACTTTTTGGAGTTTCAAAAGGTAATGATTCAAATAGAACGTATTGATCAAAGCGTTCTAATCAAAGTAATTCTTTATCTGAGGAATGGTTCTTTTCTACTTATGATTTGGGATCCCGGCATCATCTTGCATTTGATATGTGACAAGAAGGTATGTTAGAATGATAAGCCTAAAATTTTCAGCTCTCTGAGTGTTGTTACCTTCTTTATCAGCCATTTGATAATTATATCTAATCTTCAATTGGAGTTTTGGAGAGAAAAGTTGAGCAACGAATGGTTCTTGGCTGTGATGAAATCTTCAGTGGGGTTGTTTTCAGCTATGAATATGAGCAGAAATGATATTTTAGATGATGATTTTCAGTTTTGCAACAGCTATCTATCTCCTTGGATGCTGATTTTCCTTAAATCAGATCTCAAGTTGATCATTTCAGTCTTGTTTGGTAGCTGGTACATTCAATTTCAGACTTTCCAATCTCTTTCCAAAGATGGTTTATGGCTTCAAATGAGAGAAATGGTGGTTCGAACAGTGCATAATCAGCTTTTGGATAGAAATTGTGCTCATTCTAGTGGCTATCTTTGTACATTTTCTTGTACAAATGTTTGGGGCAGTGAACCATTGCTCGATTGGGCTTGGCATTTCGAAACTCTTACTGCTAAGATCCTATTTGATGCTTGAGAAGTTATGTTGATGTTTTTGTATCGATTAGATTATTCTTCTTTGTGTTCAGAAAGGTGATAGTTATTGACATTGCAGGTGTTAACTCAGAGTTTATTGGGCTTGAGATGATAGATTTTGATTTCAATCCTTCCCTGTTTCTCAGATTGAACTTCAGGCACATTAACTCTTTGAGGTTGCAAGGAAGGTCAGTGCGGTTTTGGTATAGTGCCTTCATTTGTATGATCAGAGTGGAGCAGCATCAGCATGATGGGTCTTTTCAGAGATGGACATGGGACCTTGGGATCAGTTGGAGTATTGTGCAATTGCTTGAGAACAAGCAATTTTCGGAAGGGCGGACTATAATGTCCCCATTTTAGCCATACGCTCTTCTGTGTCTGATAGCCTATTTCCAGAAGCTCGTAGGCCAATCAGAAGCTGAAATTAGGGTTTCTGTTTTTCGAGGAGGTTTTGAAGACTTGCATGCGAGATTTTCTAATGCATGTCTGACGGAGCTTTCTGGGTTTTTGGAGAGCTTTGGGATGTGGTAACATGCATGACGAAATATTGACTTGCATTTTTGGTTGTTTCCTCGACAATTTTGGAGGCTTGCATGCTGGTGTTTTGCAATTTGGGTTCTAGATTCCTTTTGGGTTTCCAGAGAGCTTCGCGGTGATGTGACATACAACTGAAGCTGAGGACTTTTCCGAACTTACTATTTTTCGTAAGTCACGACGGTTGCTCAATTTGTGCTCAAAATGAGTTTGGAACAACTTACTATTTTTAGCAGTATGCCATTTTTAGTAAGTACTATTCTTGGCAGTGCTATTTTTAGCAACAATTCAGCAGTTCAATGCAGTGGCTATTTTTGGCAAGTTACTTTGAGCAGTTGGTCATTCCAACATTCTTGGAGTTATTTTTGGCAAGTCAGAGCTTGTGTTGGGCGTTCTCCTATGGAGGTAAAATATTTTAATACTTTAGTGAAATTTTGGCTAAAGCTTGGAGGACGATTTAATTGAAGAAATAATAAAGTCATATTTTGATTTGGACGCCTAACCTTGGAGGAGAGATATTTGAAGAATATAAGGTTTGGTTTTTATTATCACTTGAGTCTACCTTGGACGCCCTTTGGGAGATATAATTGCATTTTCATAAGGTTTTTCACTTAAGGGGAATTGGACGCCTACTTTAAAGATATATTTACTTTTTATAAAGTAATTCTCCTCTCTTGCTTGGGACAACTTGGTCAAGGAGAGAACATGAAATTCAAATGTAGTAAAATAAAAGGTGAATGGAGTTTCATTTAGGCATCCCTTTTGGAGGGAAAAGTGACTTTGAACTTGAGGTGAAAAAAGTTTATAAATAAGAGTATTAGGCTCTTCATTTGATGATCCTGTTGATGAATGGTAGCTTAGGTCAGATATAAACTATGATTGTTATAAGCATCATCATCTTTTATATATGATCAATTGCTCTTCATATTTAATATTTCTAAAATAAGTAAAATCGAATTTTATAATGCATGTATAAAATTGAATTTTAAATAAATGATGTTCGAAATTCATATTGAATTTAATTCGGAATTCTTATAATATATATCCGCCATGTGTGAGGAGGTATATGTGTTAAGTTACTTAAACCGAATGGTAATCGGCTGTAGAGGAAGCCCGCGCGCCCAAAGGGACACGTCCTCTCAAGAGACGCATCCCTTGGAGGCAGGCCTCTCTACATACAAATAGGAGTTCCAGCATTGAATGCAAATCATCGAAATTTATTAATGTTCTGCAATCAGTACATTCGGCTATAAGAGAAGAAATCTGGAAATAGTTTTGACTTAGAAATTTCTCACTCAGAATTTCAGACCTTAGTTATTAAACTTTAGATTTCTTAGGATCCTATTTGATAGAGATTTGATTACATTTACAAATCCGTTATCTTTCATACTTAAATGTTGTTGAAATTGTTTCAGGCTTTGGCTTCGACGAATGCATACCTCCTAGTTCCTTCCTTCCAGTCTTCGTGCTTGAGAGATAGTACCTAGCTAGATATGAGACTGCTTCTCATTCAAAGATAGCATATTGAGCATTATTGTTGAAGTTTTGATGATTTTGTTGGTTTTCAAGTTGCTGGTTTGGGTTGTGCTGAAAGTGATTTTGATCATAAGTCATTGTGCAAATTTTATCTACTTCTGGGTATTGGCTCATCCTTCTTCTAGGCTTTGGGAGCCCCTATTCTCTAAATTGCAGATTTTTTGGATGGGTCCTTGATCTTATCTTGTAGGTCACCCCTCTTGAAGGTTGTATCTCTCCTGTCAATGTCTTGGAATGTGTGCAATAAAATATTGGGAGGTGTTTGCAGCTAGTTGTTTGTCTAAACTTGGGCGCCTTCTTCTTAGGCTTCATTTGCATCTTGTTTCAGGTGTTTCGGTGGAGTTTTGAGAGAGTTATGAGCATTTTAGTGAGTTTATGCTTGCTGGTCTGAGTTTGTATTTTACTGGTTACTTACTTATATCAGATTGTCAGAAGTTGGGTTTTTGGGCTTGTTTTTCATAGTTCGGAGTCTTATGAAGTTTGGAGAACACGTAATATCATTTGCAACTTCTTGGACAGCTCTAACACTTGATTACTTGCAGATATCTCTTCATATTGTAACGTTGAATCAGTAATACTGATCAGCTTCTTTACTTTCTGCAAATTATTATTGTATTCTCACTATTAGTGGAAGAAAGCTAGCCTCGCCGCCTTATTTACTTTCTTGCATAAGCTTTTCATTCCTATCATTAGTGGAAGAGACAAGCCTCGTCGTCTTTACTTTCTGTACTGTCCGCTGAACAAGCGGAAGGGGTCGGTAAGCCGCCCATACTTTACTTTTCATGTACTTGCATTCTTCATCATGTTGATCGGCTAAGCCGTCAATCACTCTCGCTGAGTAAGTGGTTGAGTTGCAAAGCATTGTAATTTCTAGCTTTCAATTATTTGCTAATGATCCTCGACGCCATATGCTCACACCTCGCCCATCATTGGGATCTTGGTGTACATTCTTGGTGAAGGGTTACATTTCAATGCTGGTTTTGGTTTTGCTAACACTGACGGGTGAAATTGTTGAAGTGTTGTTGCAAAAAAAAATTGAAAAAATATAAGGGGGTCATTACAGCGGCTCACACCCTTGACACAAACAAACCAAAGTTCTGAGCATACAAAAATAAAAGGATCGCTATATTGCAAAAGTCGCACACCCTTTCACAAGAACTTCAATCAATACAATGATGAGCATACATACACCTAATCCTCAATGTTTACACGAAAAGACTCTTGCTACACTTCTTCACACAGCTTGACACCAAGAAGAATAGAAGCATAAGACATTAATCATATTCACATCCCCACCAAACGACCAAACAAGAGTGCTAAAAATTTCAACAATAGTCACTCGGCTCAAAATTAACTCAACATGCACAGAGCATTAAAAATTTGTCTCAACTACCGAAACTCATGTCCATAAACAAAGCACACTAACAAGGCATATCTTCCACACAAATCACCCATATATCAATATAGACAAACAAGCTAAGTGCAACATATCTCCTATGTGCATCAATCATAAATTTTGACATTACAAAAAGAAATACTCTTCATTTACTCGATGTCAATAACCTTTGTTATAGTTTCCTATATATGCGCCATGCCACGAAGGCCTATCAATTACCATCCATGATAGTGTATCAAAATATTACAAATAGTTGGCACCATGGAAGAATGAAAAGTGATGGCATTTCAAATTCACCGCATCTCATACAATGAATGTAATCATTACACTTAGGAAGTGGCAAACATTTTACTTAGGCGATTACAGAGACTTTTCACCACAAATAGAAGAATAATATCTGCCAAATAAGAATGACATGACAGGCCTTCTTCAAACGCTACCTCCAAAGATATCAATGCAAGGAATCAATCGGCATAATTATTGAGCCACCCTATACACAAGTCGTTGCCCATATTAGTCTCGTCATGGAGCAATAAGCCGCCCTCATAAAAAGAAAATCTAAAGCCATCATGAAAACGTTGACCAACATAAATCGAGGTGTTACCAAAAGAAAGTGACTCGACCCCTTTGACAATTCGACTCTGACTGATGTGGCATAACTACCATGGTGGCATCCACTTAGGCTTCAATGTAGAGAGAGGAAGTTTACGATGGGATAAAGAAAGTTGCATATGGATATTGGCAAGCTAGCAACCAAGTACCTCCCGATTCCTATGATGGTATCCACAATTCTTTTATCAGCAGCCACGAATATAAAGTTCAACTCCAAACAGCATAGAAGATGTGCCAAACCTTTGACATTAGTGACAAAATATTCGACACATTTTAGCTCACCGAGTGAGATTTATTCTCTATCTTTGAATATTTTGCTAATTCTTGACTTTGGCACCAATGGATAAGGCATCGGTCGTGAAGGCCAATGATCACCTTTTAAATCTTGAGAATCTTTGATTGTTGGATAGGCTATTATTGGGTAATTTGTTCTCCACAGTTTATAGTGTTTCTAGGAGAATCTAATTATATACATCTTGAGAGAAATTGACTGGGTTCTTATCTATGGTCAAACCTTGTTAAACCTGATCTCTAATATATTGTTTTTGAGATCCTAATCTGTAGTCCTGCTAAGGTAGACTGAGAGATGGCTAGAGACAAATCTTTGGGTCATCTTCATACAAAGGTTATAGCTTATCTTGCAGCCTTTGTTTCTCTTTAATTTTCCTATAAGATTTCAGGGAAACCCCCTTCATGATGTGAAGCTTAAAGTGTAGAAAAGAAAGCTACTCCTATTAGTTGGCTCAAGCTTACTTGTGATTTGATCATAAGTTTCCCCTGAGTATCTAATCTGACATTCTCTGGAGTCAGTCAAATCACATGGGGCAGTTTGGAGCACCAACGAATACAAACTATGATGAAACCAATACCAATATTCAATTCCGAAGATGAATTTTGGGCATCACATGAAAGAACACTAATATTCAAACAAACTATGATGAGCACAATGCTCATACCCACTTTCAATTATGTTTGAATCAGTTATATTGAGAACATTACCAGCGCCCACTTTGGATTATGGTTGAATGAATTATGGGTGTCAAATGATAAAACATCAGTACTGTGAATAAAACTACAATGAGAACATAACCGATATCAACTTTTGATTATTATTGAGCAAATCATGGATACTACATGAAATAGCACCATTACCATTTATATAATTTTTATGAGATCATTCCGAATAAACACTTCCGATTTTGGTTGAATTAATTGTGCATATTCAATGAAAAACTCCGTTACCGTAAATGCAAAGTATGATGACAAGATTAGGAATGTCCATTTTCGATAATGGTTAGACGGATTGTGTTTATTAGACGAAACAACAATAGTAGCTTAAATACAAACTATGGTGAAACAACATCAACATATAGATATAAATATCATACCTTGTTTCGGTCACTACTTGGTCTGAAACTTTGTAGATGAACAGTAGGATGCCCGGTAAGGCATTTTGGGAGGCCGTTGTTCAGCTTAAACTGTTGAAATTGTACTCCATTCCATTGTTTGGTTTGGGGAAAGGATATCATCTTGCCTTAAAATATGTACTTCAATTCCTACATACCATCAACACAAAAGCAATGAAAATCTGGTTTTGGTTTCCCAGGTCTCGGCATATACCATGTGAATGCAGAATGTTCAAGGCCTTTTAGTTTTTAATGGAACAAACGAGGGGTTTTAATTTTATACCTTTTTCTTGTCGGAAATGAACAAATGAGTCTATAGAATGTCGATTTATAAGCTCATTGTTCGAGCCTTTATTAGGGCAATACTAGTTTAAACTAGACCTTTTCTACTCGTAATGGTGAAAATTCCTTATCCTATAGAATGTCGATTTAAGAAGGTTCCATAAGTTTTGCTATCCTACATGTAGGAAATATTCTCATTCTTCTACATTTATTGTAAGGATTTTAATGTGTCATGCATATTTTCTTTTAGTCTTTTTTATGGTCTCAAATTTTATCAATCCATCAATTTTGTTACAATTGTGAAAAACACGAGTTACAGGATCAAACAACGAACAAAGACACCTTCCACATAAGAGATATGCAAACAAAAAATTACAATATTTCTCAACAAGAAAAAGCTACAGAATGAACCTCAAGAATCTTCAAAGAAAACAAGAGCCCTCAAAGGTTGAGAATTCTATCAAAGGTTTCAAAGTTTGAGAGATAATACAATGATGGTTGAGTGTTATATAAGAGAAACCTTAAATAAGAAATAATTAGATCATGACAAGTGTCAACATCTCATGCAATGAGACAGAATAATCTAATAATACCTCACTAGTTAATATAGTAAATCACTCATAAATTTAGTTTAAGCGCATGAGAATAAATTAGACTAATAATTAATTAAAGATTAATTAATCATTAGCTAATGCATGATTATTCTAACACCCCCCTTTGAGATGAACTTAGGGAGTAGCTAAAAACCCTAAAAAAAAAATGCATGATGAGTCTCGGTAAACAAGGTCTGGTGAGGTACCCATGTACAAACAAAAGATCTCTCACAATTGGAGAAAAAGAGAAAACCACATGGAAAAAACTCTTCTCCAAAAAAGAGAAAGGCAAATGAAAAACTAAAAAATCCTTCAAATCAAGGTGAATGATTAATAAGTCTCCAACCAAAATAATGTCCCAAAAATAAGAGGAACGTGTAGAACATCATTGAAGCATGAAGAATCTATAGATTGTTATCGAAAGATAACTAATATAGTGTTGAAATGAAGAACCTCCTCTAAATCAAATGATGATCAGGATCAAGATAACAAGAATCTACATGAGTGCCCTCAATGACACTACTTGAATCAGATGGCAAACAAAGGTAAACATCTAGAAATTGAAGATACAAATGTCAAGATCAAGGAGACTATAATCTGCATGAGTGCCCCCAACGACACTACTCGAATTAGATGGCAAACAAAGACAAACATCTGGAAGCCGAAGATATAGGTGGTATATGAATCTGCATGAGTGACCCCAACAACACTACTCAACATGTAAGATGCAAGTTGAAAATACAAGTACCAATAGTCTGAAGAACATTGATCAAGAGAGAGACAATAATTTGCATGGGTGTCCCCAATGACACTACTCAAATCAGGTGACAAACAAAGGAAAACATCTAGAACTCAAAGATACAAACGGTACATGAATCTGCATGAGTGACCCTAATGACACTACTCAACATGCAAGATGCAAGTTAAAAATATAGGTATCAATACTCTCTGATCAAATGAAAATGGAAGGTTGCCTCTAGAAAATAAGAATGCAAGAGTAACCATATGGTAAGTGATCCATCTAACTGAAATGTAAGGTAAGTAGTCGCTAATGTACATTGCATCCCAAAGTACATAGGAACAAGAACTAGATACATAGATCACTCCAAATTGCGAAACCAAGGAAGCATTAACAGTAACAGTACAAACCCCCCCATAATGCTGAAAAGGGAGAGCCAAGACAAGTACACTAAAATTGTGT
The DNA here is from genome assembly GCA_007115665.2 of Sequoiadendron giganteum. Classification (NCBI taxonomy): domain Eukaryota; kingdom Viridiplantae; phylum Streptophyta; class Pinopsida; order Cupressales; family Cupressaceae; genus Sequoiadendron; species Sequoiadendron giganteum. The sequence continues at coordinate 154,152,020 of VCHN02000014.1, read as the reverse complement.
GAAACCAAGAAGTGCATGAAGGAGACACAACCTACAAATAAAAGGATGTGCAAACTAAAGCACACATGTATGAGGCAAGAATCACTAGAATTCACTACTATCATGGAAGAAACACTCACTTGACAAAGTTGTGATGGAAAACCAAAGGCAAATATCAAGTCCCCTATGGCACTTTATCTCAGTGTATCTACAAAAGAGAATGTATATGAAAAAAATGTCTACAATGCCCAAATAGGACAGAATATTAGAAATGCATAAAGAATAGTAAAAAATGAGTCATCCCATGCAAACATAAAGTTTCCAAGAGCCAAGACATCCAAGTAATTCACCAAAGTGGGAAAACACCAAAAATTGAATAAAATATACCTAGAGAGAATTATAGAAAAGTGCATGGGTAGCTATAAAGAGCTCTAAAATACTATCTAAATACTACTAGAATTGTGAAAAATGAATAAATAGGTCGAAAGTTATGAGTTTGGGATTGAAAATAGCACCTCTAAATTCAATAGGTTATAGAATGCATGAGCAATAGAAAAAAGTGATGATACCCACACCACTGGAAAGTTGGCAGAACCAGCTTTTCGACGATATCTCATTCGTAAAAATTTGATACCGTACACCCAAGTTATGGCAAAAAAACCACCTCCTTTAGGGCATAAGGAGGGTTCTAAGGGGCCATGCAACATCTTGTACTGCTGACATCAGCATGACATCATGTTGATATAAAAATATTCTCTAGAATATTCAAAGAGCCAAAAAAAAGTTGACCACCTGCAGAAAAGCGGTTGTTTGAATTATTCCTACCATTAAAAAATATTCTTTGAGATGCCCTACCAGAAAATATTTTCATTCACTAGAATATGTGACCAAAAATAGGTGGTGACTAATGAAAATTGTCAGGGAAGGAAAAAAAGGGTGCCACCAGTGGTTTTGAATGTCGTCAATCAACTGTTTAAAGGGCATCATCGGTAAGTTTGAATGCAACTGATGGTTTTGAATGTCGTCGGTCAGTTGTTCAAAGACCGCCACTAGCTAATATTGTTGTTGTCGAGAGGCTATAAGGTCGTCAGTAGATAGTACACGTTGGGATGGGTATGGGAGGGGCTCATAGGCTTTACGTGGCAAGTACCTATGGGTACCCCTAATAAAGGTGCCCCCACAAAAAATTCAACCCTACTTTGTAATATTTTTAAAAAACTCTGCAAACTTTTTTAATATTTTTTTTTTTTAATGTTAAATTTTGTAAAAAATAAAAAAGTTGACCTTCATTTTTTTCTATTTTTTTCGAACTGCATGCAGGGGACTGTATAGAGGTCGTATTTTGCCTCAAAAACTCCCAACGTCGAAATAGGGAAAATTTATAGTCATGGTTCAGGGAGCTTGCACAGCTGAACCAACATGGTTCTCTGGAATCATACATTGGAGACTTCCAAAGGCTTTCCATGATGGTACCCAACATCATTGAAAGAAGGTTAGTGGTGTTGTTTTTTGAAGGAATAATGGAACCATTGAAGGGATGGGTAAAGGCTTTTGACCCACCAAGCCTTGAGGAATCCATCAAGAAGGCTAGAAAAATGGAGTTGTCCGCACCTAGGCAAAAGTTTTCTTCCAAGCCTTTTCCTCATAAATAGGACAAAAGGCATTCTTCAAATCAAGATAAGAAATTTCCTCCTAAGTTGGACGATGATGCTCGAGAGAAGCTCCGGAAGGAAGGGAAATGTTACACATGCAAGGAACCTTGGTCAAAGGGACACAAATGCTATGGAAGAGGTCATTCTAATCACATGGAGGCCTATTCTGATTATGGATCAGAATCTTATCACTTAGAGAAGCACTCTGAATTTGTTGAAAGTGAAGAAGAACGAGAGCCAGAAGAGGTGGAAGAAGAGCAAGGGGGTGAGGGAACCTTTGCCCAACTCTCAAGTTTCCAAAAGAACGAGTCTTTCAAAGTTCATGGCTTGATTGGAAAGCATCGTGTAGTTGCCTTGATTGACACTAGAGCAACGCACAACTTCATTGATGAAGGAGTGGTTGCAAAGAGGGAACTCAAGACAAAAGAATTTGAAGGCTTTAAAGTTATGGTTGCTGACAATTTCCACATTTCTTGCACTCACAAATTTTCCAACATGTCTTTGTAGCTGGGTAATCATAAAGTCAAAGATGACTTCTATGTTGTTAGCATTGGAGACGCGGATGTCGTTCTTGGCATTCAATGGTTGCGTTCTCTTAGAGAGATTTCTCTAAACCTGCAAACTATGGAGCTCAAATTTCAATCTGATGGGAAGAAGGTGGTGCTAAGAGGAACGTCAAATGGGGGTCCTCAGATTGTCTCCTTCAAGAGAGTGGAAAGGTTGATACGGCATCATGCAGTTGAGTGGGCTAAAGAGTGTATGGTTCTTCCAGCTAGTCCAATTGAAACAAAGAGGGATTACCCACCCGATATTCAATCCTTGCTCATAAAAAGAAGTAAGGTGTTTGTTGATCTACCCCCTGGACCACCTCCAGATAGGGGGTTTGAGCATGTCATTGAGCAGAAGGAAGGAGCCAAACCAGTCATCACAACACCATATAGATATCCTAACAAGCAGAAAGATGAAATTGAGAAGAACATAAGAGAACTGTTGGAGATGGGTTTCATTCGCCCAAGCAAAAGTCCCTTCTCTTCAATAGTTGTCCTTGTGAAGAAGAAGGATGGCACCATCTGCATGTGTGTGGATTATCGTGCCTTGAACCAAAGCACCATCAAGAATCGGTACCCCATTCCCAGAATAGATGAGCTCATCGATGAGCTGCATGGTGCCAAGTTTTTCTCAAAAATTGATTTGAGGTTAAGGTACTATCAGATTTGGATGAGGGGGTCAGATGTTGAGAAGACGGCCTTCCAATGCCGCTATGGTCACTTTGAGTTCTTAGTCATGCCATTTGGGTTGACTAATGCTCCGACCACCTTCTAGTCTTGTATGAACAGAACTTTCCAGAAACAATTGAGGAAGTTTGTGTTGATATTTTTTGATGGCATCCTCATTTACAACAAGACTTGGGAAAAACACCTCAAGCACTTGGAGGAAGTGCTTAGTATCCTTGAGATAGGAAGCTTCTTGGCTAAGGAGTCCAAGTGTGAATTTGGCATGGGGGAGTTTCTCTATCTTGGCCACATCATCAGTGCAGAAGGAGTGAGAGTTGATCCTGAAAAGATCAAGGCAATCGTGGATTGGCCAACTCCAAAAAATTTGACTCATTTGAGAGGCTTCTTAGGTCTATGTGGTTTTTACAGAAGGTTTGTGAAGGGCTACTCTCAGAGTGTTGCTCCTCTTACTGACCTCACCAAAAAGGGAGCGTTCTTGTGGTCAAAAAAGGCACAAGTTGTCTTTGATAAGTTCAAAAAGATCATGAGTTCTTGTCTGGTTTTGGCCATACCGGATTTCTCCAAGCCTTTCAAGCTGCAATGCGATGCTTTGGGAGAAGGGGTTGGTGTTGTGTTGATGCAAGAAAAGCACCCCATTGTGTTTGAGAGCAGAAAGTTAAGAGGTATTGAAAGGACATATTCCATCTATGACAAGGAAATGTTTGCAATCATGCATGCATTAGCCAAGTTTAGACAATACTTGGTGGGAAGCAAGTTTTTTGTCAAGACCGATCACAATAGTCTCAAACACTTCATGCATCATAAGGACTTGAACGAAAGACAACAAAAGTGGGTAAGTAAGATTCAGGCTTACGATTTTGACATTGAGTATGTCAAAGGGAAAAATAACGTTGTGGCCAATGCCCTATCTCAGAGGCCTCATTTGAGCTCATTGTGTAAGTTTATTGTTGATTGGAAGGAGTTGTTGCTTGTTGATTATGCCAAAAATTAGTCTGCAACAAGCATTGTTGAAGGTACTTTTCATGATGAAAGGTACATGGTGGTTGATGGATTGATACATTACAAGGAGAGGATCTTTTTGGTGGTTGATTCTAAGCTCAAGAAGAAAATTTTGCAAAATTTCCATGACATCCCACTTGCTGATCATCAGGGGTACTTTAAAACTTACCGACAAATCCGTGAAAGTTTTTCATGGAAGGGGTTGAAGAATGAGGTTTTGAGCTACATCAAAGAATGTCATACTTGCCAAATGAACAAGAATGAGCACACATACCCCGCTGGACTGTTGTAGCCCCTACCCATTCCCAATAAAAAATGGGAAAGCATCTCAATGGACTTCATCACAGGGTTGCCTAAAACACAAGGGAAATATTGTATCTACGTAGTGGTGGATAGATTAAAGAAATTTGCTCACTTCTTTTCCATCACTAGTTCATTTACAATAGCCTAGGTTGTTGAGTTGTTTTTTTATGAGGTGTTTAGGTTGCATGGCTTGCCAAAGAACATTGTGAGTGATAGGGACAACAAGTTCCTAAGCACTTTTTGGCAAGAAGTTTTCAGGATGAGTGGTATAGTGCTTACCCCAAGCACTAGTTATCACCCCCAAACTGATGGGCAAATGAAGATTGTGAACAAGTGGTTGGAAGGTTATCTCAGGAACTATGTTTCAGAACAGCAGAAGGCTTGGGTCAGATGGCTTCATTTAGGGGAGTATTATTATAATTCATCTTATCACATGTCTATTAGGATGTCTCCATTCAAAGCCCTCTATGGTTATGAGGCTACTAGCTTTGCAGATTTGGTGTTTGGGGATAGCAAGACACCTCAGGCCAAAGACATGTTGCAGAAAAGTCAAGATATTATGAAATCCTTGAAGAACAACATCCAGATAGCACAGAATCAGTAGAAGTTTTACGCTGATCAGCGACGTGTTGAGCGTTATTTCAAGGTGGGGGACATGGTTTATCTTCATCTTCGGCCTTATAGACAGTCTACTCTCAAGAAGAGTGGGGATGAAAAGCTCAAACCCCATTTTTATGGGCCATTCAGGGTAATCAGAAATGTTGGAGCAGTGGCTTACGAGTTGGAATTACCAGCTAGCAGTAAGGTTCACAATATCTTTCATGTGTCTCGCCTCAAGAAGGCACTTGGGCACAATGTTGTTGCTTCATCTGATTTGCCTCCCTTGGATGAAGAGGGACAATTGGTTCTAGTTCCTGAAGAAATCATTAATTCCAGAGAACATTCCTTGAGGAGAAGGTCAATCAAGGAATACTTGGTGAAGTGGAAAAATCTGCCCATGGAGGATACCACTTGGGAGAATGAGGAGATTTTGCAGCATCCCAACTTGCAATTGCTTGTGGGCAAGCAATTTTGGGAAGGGCGAACTGTAATGTCCCCTTCTCAACAGTGATCTATTAGATGGTCGTTAGCCTATTCTGGTGACCCGTAGGCTACTTAGAGGTGGAAATTAGGGTTTCCTATCTTCTAGGAGGATGTTTCAGCTTTCTCTGAGACTTGCTTCTGGAATCTTGGTGTTTGATTGGCGGATTCTTTCTGGGTTTTCGGAGAGGTTCGCAACGGTATAGCATGCATGTTGATCTAACTAACTTCCTGAATTTACTATTTTTAGTAAATTCTATTTCTGGTAGTGGTCCTGATGGCATCAGTACATTTTGTTGGAAGTGGAATCACTCTGAGAGGGGGGGGTGAATCAGAGTGGACTAATTTTAACTTTTAACATTGAATGCATAAAGAAACATTTACAAAATTTAACCCAATGTGAACATTAGCACTTTATATCAGATTGATATGAAACTTGACTGACATTTACAACCCATATGAAAAGCTTCATATGATATTGTCCAATTAAAGCTTTATGAACAATCTTTCTATGCAATATAAACTGAACAATAAAACTTCATAAAATGCAACCTTGACTTGCATTTGACAATCTTTTGAGCATATATAATGAGTATAGAGTTCAGAAGTTAATTCACTTTATAAAAGACATTTTTGCACCAGAATTACACAAACTAAATTTGCATGACTGACTTGAGCAAACTTACATAAAACTTTTAAGTATCCTTAAAGTATCAAAGAATTGACCAACTGAATGAGCAAAATAACATAAATGACTAAAGGAAATATTATGCAAGATAGACATGGATCACATAAATGAGAGACACAGGAATTGTCGAGTGGAAAACCCTCCTGGGGTAGAAAAACCACTCCTAAACTGCCTTATTGGCTTAATTTCAAAACCATTGTTTATAATGCCTTATAAGCTACTTTCTGAGCACCAACTCAAGGAGCACTATCCCCTCATTTAGAGACACCAATCTCAAGGAGCACCAACCCCTCATTTAGAGACACCAATCTCAAGGAGCACCAACCCCTTTACTATTTTAGTAAATCATACAATGATACAGAGGATCTCTATGTTTCTCTTTTATCTATTAAGTGCCTCTTGACAAACAATAACTAAAATCCTCAAAGTTCCAAAATGAACCTTCAGAATTTCAGGCATTGTCAAGCCTTAAGTCAGCTTGATTATCAACTCATATTTCAGATTTTCAATCTCAAAGCTCAACATTTTTCAATACAGTCACTGTGATGTATTATCACAAGTTTTCCCTTTTGTTTCATATATTTCTCATTGTTATTCTTCCATCATTTTTCAATTAACTCTCTTTTTATGTTTTTATACTATTTTCATGGATTGTCACAGAAAACCAGTTAACTCTCCATTTTGCTCCTTTTTGTTTTTTCTTTATATTAGAGCCCTAATCTCTCTGTTTTCATCTGATTACAGATTTCATTATTACATTTAAGGAAGGTTACAACAGTTTCTCATTTTTCTATTTTAGAGAATAAGAAAAAAAAATGATCAACAAATTACCAAACTTCAATCGACCAACAATGCCATGTGTTGCAGTGTCCATGTGTGAAAGATCAATATGAAGAAGTTCTTCTAACAGGAATATCCAAGCATTTTTCAAATATAGAAGGTAGACTGAAACCTGTCCTCTCAAGCAGCTTGCACAAACAGAGCTGAAAAATAAGAACCATTAAATCATATATGAAATTCATGAACAAAATCCTCGAAAATCCAACTGCAACAGTAGCACAACCAACAAATCCAATGCAATGTAACTGTAACTTCAAAATGATGCATCCAATAGAACCGTCATGAAAGAATCCATGTAAGAGACTAAATAGATTCGAAGTCATCATGATTTCCCCAAACAGATACCACTGTTTCATAAAATTGATAAGATAAATCTATTGTAAAGTGCAGTTAAAAATTATATGCAATCTTTTTGGTTTTGACCAGTAAAAAAATTTAACCAATTTTCACCTTCCATTTAGAAGTAACAGTTCTGCAAACCAATTGAAAAACTGAATACCTGAGAGTATTGAAATAGATGTTGCATGTAGCAGTTTTTACCAGATAGCAAAGTGGCTTAGCAACCTGAGCTTCTCCCTTATTCGAGCTCTTATTCGATGATAGGAAACTGATAGGTGAACTGACCATTGTCATGGTCTTTCTATTTTCCAATACACTGCCAAAGATCAGTAAACCAGCTACTAAAATAGTGAAACGGCTGTGAGATAAACAACTTAATGATGGCGGCCAAAATAGGGTTTCAAAAACTTTCGAGCAATGAAGCATAATAGTGACCTAAGTTTCCCAAAATAACCAATAAAAAATTTTATTTCTTTCTCAACCGCGCTACCGCATCCTTCAAACTATTCACCTGCGGTATAGTGGTAACTAACACTTAACAATTACCTCTTCTTTTACTGCCCAATCATGGTCATTCTTCGGACTACCCGTGGTACAGCGGTAGCTCCAAGCTAACCACTAGCCGCTTCCACCGCGTTACCACGGTGAGCTACTTAATAGCTCACGATACAGCGATAGCAGTCATTCAAACCGCTAACTGTTTCCACCGCGTTACCGCGGTTAGCTTCTTGACAGCTCGCGATACAGCGACAACTATTCTGCTTGCCGCTGGTGGTTTCCATCACGTTACCGCAGTTACCTCTTTGGCTACCTGCCGTATAGCGGTAGCTGCTATGCATGTTGCTAGCCGCTTTTACAGCATTACCATGGTTGCTCTCTTAGCAGTCTGCGGTACTGCGGTAAGATGTTTGCGGCCTTACCAAACACATGCCGACAAACTCATTTCCGTTTGACAATAGTTAACTATAAGAAATACTGACAAAAATGTGCCATGAAATATTACCTCCAAATGTCGATGGCTATTGACTTTTATATTCCCAATAAATCAAGACTAAGTCACTGCCAATGTGACATTAAAATATTAACCAATGCCTTTACCTGTTGTCGGTCTTAAGGCCTGATTTAAATGTCAACCCTTTAGACCCGATTTAAATGCAAAAGGAGACCAAATAGAATACATTTACCCAAGGTCGAATGGCACCTTGATATATTCAATGTTGTATAATGTGCCATTGCCAAATGATGTCCAAAGACTTATGAGGTATAGTGAAGATTGAATTTGCATGATGAAATCACAATGCCATTCCACTTACCGTAAACCCTTATTATACTGAGAAACAAGCTGCATCAAATAGACCAGACTGAGAAATGCCTAGGCACCAACCCAGGGCAGTTTTGACATCAAGGACAAATGCCACAGAAGAAGTCAACACATTTGGCTTTCCTCATCGAGCAGTTCAGTTGGTAGTGTTGGATTCGGCTCTTGGATGCATTTTCTAGAGAGATAAGTTATTTTAATTAAAATATTGTTATATTTTAATTATGACCCCTTGGCCTAGCTTTATGACTTAAGTTGTTTTAAAAAGGGGGACTTCATGGGTGGACACCTCATCAGGAGGCTTAAGTGAAATATTTTCCATTTTATTAAAGTTTGACTTGGAGGAAATGGGACGCCAACTTGAGAGGCATGAGTCAAATTTGAATTAGGTTGACTCCTTGTGTGGGGCATACCTTCTAGAAGCTTCTAGAGATGCTTGGCTAAGTTTATAAAAGGGAGTGTTGGGTCTTCATTTGTTCATCTTGAGTATATTGCAAAGTTATGTTGTCAGAATGGTGATTAAGTGTTTTGGGGAAGGCATACCCCCTAGCTTGGATTAGCTTATTTCTTGAAAGATAGCAACTAGTTAAGATAGGATTGTCCTTGGTCTTTGAGTTGAGTTTTGAGCATGTTGTAGTTGAGTTATTTGCATTTCATCAAATTTACAGAGTTGTTGGTTCTGCTCAATTGATTGTAGTTTTTAATCATCTCTTGCAAAATCAAAATAGTATAATTTTGGGTATTGTGCCTAACCGTATCTCTGCTAGGGGTGACCCTTCATGTCAATTATCAGATTTTATTAGCAAGTGTTGGATTTTTAAAGGCAAAATCGCCCTTCTTAGAGGGTCGTACTTTTCTGGAAGTGTCTTGGTTTTTGTGCAAAATAAATGAGAGTTGTTTGAGGTGGTTTTTCTTGTCCAATCTTGGTTGCCATCCATGTTAGAGTATTATGCATTTTACTTCATGTCTATTGATTGAGTTTTGAGCAAGTTATGAGCAATTTAGTGAGGTTATAAGTTGTCGGTCTGTGCAATTTAAGTCATTGTTAAAGTCATATCAGATTGTGTGAATTTATCTTATGAGTGGGATTGAGGCTAGGAAGTCAAGATGAGTATAGGAGAGCCCTTTTCATTATTGCAGCAATGAATGACTTCTAAACTGGAGCTCTTGGCAGGCAATCTATATCATTGTAAGTTGAACAATAGTATTGTCAACATTCTTATAATTTGCTAAGCATTTTGTAATTCCCACAATTGTGGAAGACACTGGCCTCATTTCAGTCTGTAGCTTTAGGTTTCATTTCCTTGCATCACCCGCTGAATAAGTGGAAGAGGCTGGTTTATCGCCTATTTATTTACTGTAATGCATTACTTCATCATATTGTCAATCGGTTGAGCCGTCAAAACACTCCCGTTGAATAAGTGGTCGAGTTGCATGTTTTATTTTAGTAATACTCTTTCATTTTCATTCCTCCCATTGAATAAGCGGTAGAGTTGATTGTTATCATCTATAATCATATAGTCATCCTCTGAACATAAAGTATCAACCTCTTCAATATCACAAGCTTGCTCAACAAGCAATTCGGGTTCAGAAGAATGATCTAATTTCTCATTGAAATCAGCATTAACATCCACATAAAAAGACTCATGTCTAGGCTCACTACTCGACTCATTCAAGTCATCAAACAAAGACTTGTTCAAATTTGCATTACAATCTTTGAGATTTGACTCATTGGATGTGTAAACCTAATGGTCATTTGCTGCTTCAAGCTCATCAAAAGAGATATTTGAACTTACATCAGTGTCCATAGCTTCATACTCATCATATAGTGCATCATCACAATCAACTTGTTCATCATTAGAAAGAGAATCAGATTCACTTGCATCATACCTTACATCTTGAAGGTCATCACCACTGTCAAAGTCAATAGGGGTTGCACACAATAACTAAGAGTTGTCCTCATGTGCACATTTCTGATATACTGTGGTCAATAGGTCTGAAATTTGTTCACAACTCAATAGATCACTGCTTTGATCTATTGTTTCAACCACTTCCTCTTGTTTACCTTCACTTGAATTAGATGCAATATCAGATTGCAAATCAGGGAATATCAAAGTATCATCTTCTTCAAACTCTGAGAATTCAATAGGCTGATCATAAATTGGATTTCCCCAATCATAGGAGGCAGAATTGCTGACAACATTATCACAAGAAAAGTCATAACCAGTCATAGTGAATAAATTGTTCACTTCTCCCTTCTTACTTTCTTCTAGGTTGTCATAATAGCAATCCACATCACTTTCCATTTCAACATCAGATTGGGTATCATCACTGAACTTGTCACTTGCATCCTCTTGAGGATAATCTTAAATGTCTTCTTTATCAAGCTAAAAACCAGAAATGGTATCCTGATTGCAGATGCTTGTGGTTTGTCCTTCAAACTGAAATTCATCACACATTCTGTCACTTGCAGCTGACACACTGATGTTCTCAAGAGTATTTCCTAAATCAGAAAACTCTCTTGTCTTACTATGCATACTTGCATCATTGTTACACTCAACATATGTAGGCTTGATTTGATCAGTTGTATCACAACATTGTTGATAACATATCTCTTCTTCAAAGAGTAAATCCAACTCATAGTCTTCTTCAGGTTCTTGGCTCGGATGACTCAACTATTGATTTGCAGTTGGGTACATTTCTTCTATAAGTTGTTCATTAATAACTTCCTCATCATCTGATGATGCATTCTTCTCTTCTTCTGCCTTCTCAAGTATGCACTTGTCTGAAAACATTTGATCATTTTCATTCACACCACTGTTGCTTCCATCAACATGTTTGCCCATAACTGAAGACAACAAACTCTGAACATACTCATTCCTTTGTTTCTCCAAATTATCCAACACTGTGTAATCCATCTGCATGCTCAGTATTTCAAAATCTTTTAACAGTGCACTAGATCCTTCTTCATAAGCTTCAAAGTACATATGGATATAATCAGAAGTTCTAGGTCTGAAAATTTCTAGGATTAGTGACAAGGCAACAACAAATCTATGACTAAAATCAACACTTGACTCTTCCTCTTGTTTCTTGATCTGCTTTAACCTCACGACAAGGTCTGAGGGATCTCTTGCAAATTCTTCTCTGTAAGCAGCCACTAATTCATCCCAACAAGGAAATGACTTCTCAAGAAAACTTAGATACCAATCCCGAGCTTGTGCTTCAAGAGATCTAACAAAAAATCTCATCCGCATATCCTGATCTCTAAATGAATGTTTCTCCATGAAACTGGAAAAACTTTGAACATGTGCATCTCCTTCACATACGGTATACCCATCAAATCTAGGCATCTCCTTATAAACTTGAGCTGACATACTTTCAATTTCATAATCAACCCATGACAAATCTAACTGAGCATACAATGGTTCAAAGGAATTGATAACTGGTGCAATGACTTCACAAGTAGACACAGTTTGATGGTCTCTTGATCGGGCTTGTTGAAACATTTGGTGTCTTTCATCCATTTCTTTAATTCCTCTTTCAAATACATCATTCCATTCAGGACTGAACCTAGGCTTATTAACTCTGGGGTTCTTACATTTTGGGGTATTAGATGCTTGAAGATTATTATACTTTTGACACTTCTTGACAAGCTGAACCAAAGTATTGACTGGTATAGCTACTTTACGTTGATGATCCATGGATATTACAAATTAAGGCTCATTAATTGTGCATAATTACAAGCCAAATGGATGGAAACCCCTAAAATACACAAATGCATTATAACCATCCAAACTAGCAGATATTTGAGCACTAAACATAATTCTTTCAATGGAACTGCAATTACATTCAACATATCCAACAAATAAAAGTGTGCAAACTTAATTTACTATTCTTTCCCTTTGTCAGTGCTAACTCACTCACTAGGGAAACAAAGTTTCTTCTAAGAAGTTCAAATATGGTTTTCATACACAAGTTCTTGAAAACCAAAAGTGAAGAATACCTGGAAACCTTTAAACTGCTGCAAATTGTCTTCCTGACTGGTAGTATTTGTAGATCTAGAACTTTCTTAAAATTTGTAACAGGTTCTATCAATAGAGTCGCCACCTCTTTTCACAGAGGATTGAACTTCAAGCAATATGAAGTTCTTTCACACATAAAATTTTCAATGAGTTCCTTTCCACGAGCAGAGCACCACAGATTACAAAACTGTTCAAGTTCACTACAACACTTTCTTCTCCAGGGTTGAAATCCTTCAATATTTGAACTACACTTAGAATGACAAATAATAATATGACTCTATAACCGTCTGCCAACCTCCATTATAAAGAACCACAAATCCTAGTGGCCAACTGACAGGAAATGGAATGGATACACATTTCCCCTACACTTCAGGCTCTGTAAGACCTAGGGGGTAACCCTTCAGCAATATCAAACAATCTAGACACACAAGTAACAGGATATTGCTTAACAGATTATGCTCTCACAGAATTGCTGAGAAACTTAAAGTATCACTCAATATTGGCAAACTATTGAATGAATCTCACTAATCAGCAAGGAGAACATGACAGACACAATTGTGCAAACAATAAGAACAAGAATGATTTTACATTTAAAATTTTGTTTCTGAGATGCATTAAGCTGCAAGATAAATTAGTGCCAATTCTGGGCCATGGAGTCAAATACATAAGACAACTTTATCAGCAAATGACATTCAACCAGTGGATTTAAAATTGTTGATGCTTTGCATCAACTGTTAGTGTCTTACACCAACAATCCCACTCCTATTATCAATCAACTTCTCCTTATCAAATCCAACCTGCACACTTGAAATCACTATTATCTACTCACAGTATTTAACCATTTCTTTGAAAGAGACCCATAAACAAATAATGCAATCTCATGAAATTTGAGATGACAAACTCAAAATAATTTGTATTATTGAATTCATATGATTTAACTATACAAGTATGGAGACAAATTGAAGATATTCATGAAAATGCAAACACATTTCATGATTTATTTGCACAAATTGGCTGTATTTGCTTATAAAATTAGAAATTACAGCTTCTAGACTCAAAAATAACTCAGACTTAACAAACCTCTATCTACCCAGCCCAATACAAAAACTCAGAACTAATCTCAGAACTCTCAGAAAAAAGAGAATCATAGAAGATATAGAAGAATGGAGGAAATAGAAGAAGCCCTAAATTTGAATCTGTTGCAGACACATGGCAGCTCCATTCCCGTTGATCAACTGAAAATAATATCTTCTCTTCCTTTGCAGCAACAAACATTCCCTCTAATAGCATTTGCTCATGATTGCCCAGCAACAGAAAATCTGCCCATGTGGAGATTCTTCTTATTTCATCCAGCTTCTCAAAAAACCTCTTCCCGTGCAAATTTTGTTTCAGCCTTTTACTCTTCATTTGCTACAGCAATACCTTTATATCTGGAGCTGCCTTTTACCTCTTTGTTGCACTTATATTTTGCATATTCATTTGTTCCCCCAACAATATAAAATATTCAACATAATGAATATTTTATTCAATGTATAAAATTATCCCCAACAATGAATATTGTTTTTCTCCACCTTGAAGAATTCCCACTCCATATATTCTCACGTGCACTTTATATTTTCATTTTAAAATAATATTTCCATTTACCCACTGTAGATAAAAATACTCCACCTGAAAAAATAAAACACTCGTGCCTTTTAAATATTCACCCATTTGCACTATGCAGTAAATATTATTTTACCCATATCCTATACTCATCTTCCAATGAATATTTTCCTCACCCGAGAAAATAAAATGCAATGGGCCCCACCCCCATTTTTTAATCACAAACTATGTAATATTTTGAATTTTTTTAAAATCGAGCTCCTCTCATGCTCGCACACCCCGCAATGTTTTTGATTGCGTCATCAACATTCTCGCGAGGGCCGTGAGAATGCCCTAATCCTCCATTTTGGAGTGTTTGCAACTCTCGTTGCTGGCTTCTACCCTCTGTTCTTCATTTCTTCCTGTGTTCCCATGCATTTTTCATGGTCGGACCTAGTCCTCTCCCTTCACCTGGCGCGGACCTCCCACTTGCTGTGTCATGTGGGTCTCCCACATTCCTGGTCATCTCCCTGCGTGCGGGGGTCCTCCCTCCTGTTCGGGCCAAGCCTTCCCCCATGGTGGCCGCGTGCCTTCATCTTCCATAGGCCGAGAGCTCCTCTTCTCACCCACGAGTCTCTTTGTTCTTCATTTGCTGGCTTTCTCCAAACCATGGCCATCCTCCTTGCTTGGCGCGGGCCCTCTCACTACTGCTCACCTCTCACCCACTGGCATTTTCGAGCCTTCTTCCTTTGGCTGGCTGCGAGCTCTCCTTCTCACTCATGGGTCTCTTCCTCATTGCTGTGTGGGTTCCTTTGGCTGGTTGCGTGAGTTCTCACACCCTCACTGGCCGCGTCCACTCCACATTCACTTGTTGTGGTCCGAGCCCTCCCTACATCTGCATTTGGTGCAACCCCTTGTTGCTCCCTTCACCATTGTATGCGCGGGCTTCTCCTTGTTTGCTGCGGGTTGTTCCTTCTACCAGTGGCATTCGCATTGGCTGGTTACCCTCCACTCTAGTCTCCCCTATTTTGGATTCCTCCAATGCTTTGATGGATGCATTTACTCTGCTCCCGATTGCTCCTCGGCCATGCTTTGATTGAAAGTTTCAAAGCTCATCTCCATTGCATTTGGCTGAGTTTCTAAAGTATATTCAATAACTCCATTTAGGTGTTATGCAGTAATGTTGGCACTCCCAAAGATAACACATGAAGATTCAGACAACCAAATTTTGCTACATTCCTTTTACACAAATCTCACCACCACTTGCATTGTAATGCATTTGAAAATGAGTTTGTCATTTTAAAACAGGGCTCCTTTCAACCTTTGGCAACACCATCAAACTCCTCATTGGAAAGGTGGAACATAAACATCTTAAACCTTAATCTTTAAAAAACCTCCATGGTTGTATGCTTGCAAGCAATTTAAATTTAATATCCACCTCACAGTAATCAATTGCATTCTCAAACTTCAAAGACAAACTCTAGTGCAAACAAGAGATAATAATCTTTGCCTTGTCAATCCATCACCATATGCTACCCTCACAACCTTGACTGCAATATTCTATTTGAAGAACGCCACAACAATGGAAAGCATGTCGGGCCCCAAGAGGCCCGACTAAAAAAATTTACTTTTGAAACAAACTTCACCCTCAAACAGTTTGATACTACCTTTTGAATACTTCAGAAGTTGAAAAACGAATTGGGTCTTCATCAAAAACTATTTTCTGTCCCATTTGGAAAAAGTGCAAAACAGGCCAGGTTGACTCAGGAATCCATCTTTGAAACCCAGTCAAATGACCTCCGAGAGACATCAAATCTTGCAAGCATTTAGACATTTGATCCATGAGTACAATGCAAAAGACGGCTCAAAAAAATAGATCACGAGGAACCGGATATTAATCGGTGAAGTTGCCCGATTAAAACTTTTCTAAAACAACAACCGTTCTGCACCAATTAAAACACACCCGACTGCTAATTTGTAAACAAAGCAAATCAACCCTTGACAAGCTGCCATCAGACGCAGTGGAACATTTAGGTACCCCGAGCATGTGTGCAAAAGGAATTACTTTGAAACATCACCGATCAAAAGATACTGACGGTCGAAGTTGGCCTCTCAGAAAGGCTGTCAGGAATGTGTTGATGGTGAAGATGACACAAACAACGTTAAAACAAAATATTTCTACTCTATTTCTCCTGAAAAAGAAAGACAACATATAGTAGCCTAACTCCTAGGGTCCTGGTAGTTGGTTCTCAACTGTCTGGTGTCACTCAAACGGTTCATGCAACTATAATATTCAAGGGGCCTGTGCTGGTAACAAAAGATTCAAGCAATGACTCATTTTACCGACTGCTTTAGTAAATCAATGGGGTTTTCAATTAAAAGAAAAAGATAGGACAAAGGGGTAAACCAATAAGTATGAATCAAATTTATCTTGTATTTGGACATATACCTTCAACAATGAATGTTTCCTAACAGATCATAAAACCAAAAGCATGACACAATCTACAACATAAACTATACCATTGCATGCATCTAAGGTGCTTAATTCAATATCACTTTTCGCTTATCACAACTATCTCCCAAATTTCAAAACATACATCCATTCATTGCTAAGGTCATAGATCAACAGACTTTAATAACTTTAACTCAATGATAATCTAATAAGATAATCCTTAAATCTGATTCCTTCAAATGATTTTCATCATTCAAGAAACTCTTATGTTCAGCACAATCACTGCATACAGATAGATTATAACTTATCAGCCTTATCGAACAAACAATTTAATTCTAAATACCATATTTCGAGAAAACCTATAATTCTATTAACTGTAAAAGATCAAGTACAATGTATCTCTGTAAAATCACTACAAAATTCTATCTCCTAGCATTAGGTAAGCCAATCCAATTCTCAATTAGCTGACCTTTACAATATGATACCCATCGGGTATTTATAGATTATACAAAAAGTTCGAACTTCACTTCTATTTTAGGCTATCCACCTTTTTAGGAACTAGACTCTCTTGGAAACTTAGATCAATTTGCTCTTGAGTTCTTACATTTAAACATTCAGTCTTCACTAAAAATAGAAGATAGAAGAAAAGAAAAGAAGTCATGCGCCCCCAAGACTGTCAGTGTTGTATGCATGCAACATGCAAGGAAGGAGAACATCATGCATGCACGAACTCATGCATGCGAAGCTGGATCTGCAATAAACTCATCATAGCTGGTGAAGACTTGTTGTAATGTATCCATCTTTGGCCCATCAATCCAGCTATCCTCAAACTTGATTCAATCCAATTCTGCTGCAGCAAATTCCCTCATACTTTTTATTTTTATTAACTCTCTCCCAGCAACTTTTATCTCTTCTTTGACCTCTACTAGTCGATCTAACATCAACTCTCCATCATCATCTTCTTTTTGCATAAGTCCTTTGAATCTTTCATCCCACTTTTCCTTTATTTGATTCAAAGGCATGCCCTCTTTTATAAATGCATTTACATCTACAATAATGGCAATAACTGCTTCCAGCTCTTCCAACTGCTCAGTCAAATTATTAACAACCCCTTGGATCTCATCCTTATGTTTACACAAGAAGTCAGTTCTAAAATGGAGTATACGAGAAGTTTTCTCCACAAAATCCTTATTGTCCTCCTCAAGTATTGATTGTTCCAAAAGAGTAGCCAAAGGCAATACACTAACTCTTTCTAACTTCTCACTGTATTCTTTATACTCTTCTCCTTATTTCTCCAATGCCTCAATGTATTGATACATTTCTTTAACTAACCCTTCTGTGTCCTTATAGGCTTCAAAACCCTCAACCAAAACTTCTCCCACTTCTCAGTTTAACTTGTCTACCCATCGGTCTACAATCTCCGCTTTGCCTTTTACCTGTACCAAATCATCTACCTCCTTTTTGCTTAACAAAATAGGAGTCTCAATGGTTGCTGCCTATTGTGATTTTGGAGAGGAGACACTCTTCAAGAATGAATGTAGTTGATCCAATTGAGCTTTAAGCTCATCCTTCTTTTGCTTATCCTTGATCATTCTTGACTTGGTTGTTGAAGCCACCACATCGATCAAGTTCATTTGCTGATTCCTAGTGGGCCTTCCCAAGTTGACAGTACTCAATTGATAATCTGTTAGTTGCATGTCCTCTACCTCCTTTTCTGTCATTGGCATGGCACATTCAGCAACAATTTCTCCTTTGTCTGTGAGTCGGGTAGAATGTAGAATTTTAGCCTTCTTTTTAGGCCTCTCCTGCTCAATTCCTTTCATCATATCCTCCCAATTGAGAGGTTGTGAAGGTATTACTGCCCTCTTCTGCAGGTCCATTTTTATCCATGTAGGAGCACTTGGAGCAGTAGTCATCATAGAGGAAGAGGGAGCAATAACTGTAGAAGGTGGCTACATATTTACCTGGGATTGAGAGTCAACCCTTGCTTTCTCTTGTTGTTCTTGTATTATATGCATTTGCACAAGCTTTTCAGCTTCTTCTCTATCCTTCTATTCTTGCATTTTCTTATCTTCTTCTTCTTTCCTTAACCTCTCTTCTTCCAACCAATCCTTCTCCACTTTTTCCTTCTCCAACCTTTCTTTTTCTAATTCTTCCTTTTCTAGAGCCTCCCTTTCCAATTTCTCTTTTTCTAAGGCCTCTAGCCTTTCTTTTTCTAATCTCTCTACCTCTGAAGCCTTAAGTTTTTCAGCTTCTGCTTCTTCTTCCTGTGATTTCTTAATCAGCTCTTTGGCCTCCTTTTCCTTCCTTATCTTTTCTGCCCCTTCCTCTTTTTGTCGAGCTTCCTCTGCAAGTTTTAGTTTGGCAACCAAGATCTCTTTTCCCCTCCAATTTCTTGCCTTCTCCTCCTTAAGGTCATGGATCTTCTGTATTAATTATAACTTTTCATTTTCTGCTTTAACTTTAAGCTCATATTCTTGTTGCCTTCCTTGCTTCTCTACTTCATCAGCCGCTGCCTTAATTTCAACTTGTTTTGCCTTTAATTGTTGCTGGTGAAGTAGAGCATCAACTTGTACCTTAGCATCCATTTCTTTTTCTTTCTTCGCTGCAGCTCTTGTATCAGACTTTCTTTTTTCCTCTTCAAACATCTTCCATTGCTCTTCTTGTGTCAAAATTTGCTCAATGTCCTACTCTAGAGGCATGTTTTCTTGCAAATCCTTTTCCTGACAAAATTTATTCTGAATCTGTCTCAACTTCTAGAATTTCCTCCTCCACTTCTTTTCCCTTGACAGCTTCAGCCATGGTATGAAGAGCTCCTTCTTGAATCTCTTTACTCTTCTTTCTTGTAAGTGGGGCTTGGGCGGATGATTCACCTAATGTAGGTGTTGAAACAACAAATCCTACTGGAACATCTCCTTGTGTTTCCTCTCCATCATCTACCACCTCAAGTTCTATTTCTTCAATGTCCAGAGGAAGGAATTCTAATGGCTCTTTGGGAGGTGTCTTCCTCTTAATTCTCTTGTATCCTTTACCCTTTTTAAAAACTAGTCCTTGAGAAGCTTGAGTTCTTAGCACTAACCATTGCACACTTCTATCCAACACTGTCCTTCCAATCTTCTTAATATCAATTGTTTCTACAACATCCCAATCAATTGGATCTAGGCTCTTGGTGCCAATGTTCAACGCTTCATAGGATGGATCCAACACCATTCCATCATCCACCAAGGTGTGAAGAATGTTTTCTTTAACACCAAGCTCTGACATGAGTGAGACCGCTAATCTTTCATAATTCTTCTTTCTTAAGTCATACTCATCTTGCCGATCACTCCAAAAGTTTTCTAACAAATTAAAATGTCTAGTGAACACTGAAGGTAACAAGGCATACATCTTCTTCTTCAGATCAAAATACTTACGAGCTGTATACAATCCCAATTTCAACTGTATCAACTCATTACAGACCACCTTTGCTCCTTTCAAGTGTTGACAACTATATTCACCCAACTTCATGGGAAATTTATGACATCCAGTTTTATGCTTAATCCCAAACCGAGCATTAACTCCAATAGCTTGATATATAAACTCCATTAGCACCATCCTGTTATTGCAGCACCTTGGAAGTAAATGTGGATGGCCTTCAAAACCAAATAACCTGAAGTATGTAAATTTGGGGTATTGGATGTACCAACGTCCCCATTCAGCAATGAACGCCATGGCTTCTTGACTTAATCGGTATCTTGCATCTCCATTCAATTGATTAATGACCACATATAAAAATGCATCATTGACTCTTCTGAAATGAGTCTCAGCAACCTGAAGAGATAATTGGTCATAGTGCTCCCATACCTTCTTTTGTCCATCCAAGGCTCCCATTATGCCCACTCTGTTCAAACCTGGGAAAACACCCAACCTTGCTGCGACATATACAATGTAAGAAGTCATAAAGAAACACTTGGTTTCTCTGATCCTGGTTAACTGATCATGTATGGCATCAGAGACAATCATTGACCAATCAAACTATTGTTCTCCTTTCAAGATAGTCTGAATAAAAGGAAACATCCACTCCTTGAAGTAAAATGCATCCCTCTTTCCAAACACCCTAGACAACATCACAATCAACCTTGCTACCTCTTCATAGAAATCTACCCTCTTTGGCTGATTTGCAAGCTTGGTTAGAGATTTATTTTCTGTCTTCAACCACTTCTTGTTCAAGTGAGATTTATTCGATTCCTTATACCTACTATATTGCTCCAAGGCCTCTGCCTCATTTAATTGCACCAAGCTCTTTGGATCTGGAACATCAAATATACTTTGAAATGCTTGAGGAGTGAGATTAATAATCACATTGTCTTATGAATCCATGCATAGTCTTGTAGCAGGATTGTAAGCACTGGCTATTGTCATGATTAACTCCGGGTACTGGACAGATATAGGAAATAAAGTAATATGAGCTAACCCAGAGATGACAACTCTTTCTGTAGTCACTGCAATATCCTTGTCAAACACTTCTGAATACCACTCCTCAAAATTGTATTGACCTAAATTGGTATCAATGATATCTGACCAATCTGATTCCACCTTGCTCACCTTCACAACCGGACTCCTATGATTATACCTTAAGGTATAAGGCAGTTGTTCTGGCTTTAACTTCTTTGGTTTTGATGCTACCTTTGATGTTTCTACAGGCTGGTTTCTCCGAGCAGCTTCCCTTGATGTTCCTGACATCTTTCAACTTTCCTGCAAACAAAAACCTCTAATTAGATCTTTAGATATTATCATAAAAACATGCTCTAAAAACCATACCTTTCATATATGCACCAGAGGCGGAACCAGGTAGAAACACAACCTAAAACAGTCTCTTTTTACAACACTATCAGACTCAGAGCCAAAACCGATATAGAAATTTCACTAATGATGAACGAGCTCGGAGTCGGAATCGGGGAGGTGATCGAAATCGGGATCAGAATGGAAAACAGATTTGGTTTTTCTTCAAATTTTCATTTTTCATATTCTATTTCCATTCCGCCTCCGCCTCTGACTTGGTCATCGTTATTTTGAAAGAAGATTTTCTCATTATGCGCGGAGTCGGATATGGGATAGAAATGGAATCGATACCTTTTGCAAAACATAATTCTCAAGTTCAAGATCGATTCCGATCCCGTTTCCGCCTAGGTTGACCATGATGTCATCAAAGATTTTATCGATTTAACCTATAACTCCATGACTAAAACCAAGGTCGTATTAGATGAAAAGAGGCTTTAAAACATTATACTCATATGACCATGGGGAACGACTGAATCCTACAGTATCATATTTTAATCATTTAAATGTGGCGACTCAGAAACCTACAAAACCCTAATCCAACAAACATGATAAAAACTAGGGCACAAATTTTAAACCTTGCCATTTTACCAAACTAAACGCGACAAAACACTAAGTAAAAATGATGAATCAATTAATCCTAACTCACTGTAAATCTCTCACTACAAATCTCTAATCTACCTCACTGTAAATTTCTAATCCAACTAATCACCATTTAAAACCTAAATTTAATCTAACTCACTACAAATCCAAAATAGCACGACGCAATCACGACTAAAGCGTGAAAGCGACCATGCCCTAAAATAGAAAGAACTAAAAAAATAAAAGCAAAAGAAACAAAGAACATAACCAGACAAACAAAATAAAACAAGACCCGAACAAACAAGCACGCTAAGAAACATAAAATCGTTTGAAAACAACATGATTCAGAGCACGGGCAAACATATATACAAAACACACAACCGTAAATAAAATGAAGAACAACAATAAGAAAACCTACCTCGAATACATAAGAACCCAGCTAACCTTCTGAACTGATTCGCTCGCAACAATCTTCTCCTCCTTCAATCTTTTCACTCAAATGAACTCTGCCGCTGCTCTTTCGTGCTCCTCAATCTCTTAATAATGATAATAATGACTTGTTTAATCCTTATATGAAGGTAAAAATGAAGATTTCTACCTACATGAGCAGCTGTCATTAATGCATTAACATGCAGTTAAGGCGGAGTCGGAACTGAAAGAGAACCAACACTTCACAACAGTGTGACTTCAGTCAAAAAGTTAACGATCTAGAAAAACGGTGGGGGCGGAACTAAAATGGAGACTGATTCGAAACCTTTTGAGAAATTTCCAAACTTCATTCCAATTCTGGTTCCGGGTCCACCAACTAAACACAAAACAAAACCAAACACAAAAAGCAAAAAACAAAAGACCGACATAACAAAACTAAACAAAAAGACAAGACCAAAACCAAAAGTCAAAATAGCGGAGGTGGGATCGGAATTGATTATGATTTTGCAACTTTTGATAAACAATAACCTAACACCCACTCCAGTTCTGGTTCTGGTTCTGCTGAAGACAAAACAAAAGACATAAACAAAGGACTGTCGGGATGGAAACCAAAACAAGTTTCAAAAGAACTTTCAGAACCCAATTCAGTTTCGGTTCCAATTTCGATAGAGAAACAAAAGAAAAACAAAGTATTGGCAAAACAAGACTCCAAACTTTGTTTCAAAAACAACTAAGTACAAAAATAACAAAGGGGAACCCATTTTGACCAAGGCAAAAGATGGGGTGGTTATGCAAGACATAACAGAATGCAGCTGCAAAACAAAACAATTTGCATTTGGTTTCGATTTGCTAAAAATAGCAAATCAGATCATGAGGTTATGAAAATAGACATGTGAGATTATCTTGATATGGAGAATATGGAACAACATTCGTTTTGACATTTCGGTGAACTGGTTGCGAAAACCAAGTTCAAACAGGAAGTTGTTTCGTAAACTGACAATCTGCAAACAACAAAACATTGCAAAAACCTTCCAGCTTCACTTTTCGAAATGCTGTCAGAACTTATCGTGGGAAGCTAAAATTTGACATGCCTGCTCCCATATGTCTATTGAGTATGTCTGCAAATGGGTTTTGCATGAAAATCAACAGGATTTAAATTATAAGCCTCCAAAGTGGGTCAGTCGAGACTGAGTCATTAGGAGCACTTTGGAAAGTGCAGAAGCAAAAATTTTAAAATAGGCATCTCAAATTTACAAAATTTGAGAGTGCCATCAGTGGCTCCAACTAGGGATGTATGCGCCCTGTGGGCATAGCAAGATCCCAGATCTCTGGAGAGTAGACCAAAAGTTGAATCCAACAGGTGTCCTCAAACTGCTCCCCTTTATTCAACCTTATTTTTTCAACTTCATTTGATGACCCCAGGTCACCAAATGAAAAACGGGAATCAACATCTACCTTTGTCAAACACAATTTTGTAGAAAGAGCTGATCTCCCTCAACTTATGTTTGCCTCTATCAAACCACAACAACATAGGTGACTGCATCTTTGCAAACAGTAATACCAAACTGCCCTTGTGCAAATATGAACTTTCTCTCTGTTCAACTCTGTCACCAAGTGCTAACCAAATCAAATATGTCACATCACTGTTACTTTCTTCATTATTTGATTTAGTATTAAGTGGCAGTATTTGAAAATGGGGATCAAGACCATATGAAAGCATAGCTTGATCACAACCATCTGCCTGATGAAACATGTTGGTATCTCCTAATAGACAATCATTCACAACATCATCAACATGTTCACAATCACTTTGCATCTGAAAGTCAGACATACTTTCAAAATGTTGATTATTATGTGGCAACAACTAATCACATTCATCATTTAAATCATTTTCAAGCTGAAAACAACTTGCCTCAGTGTCATTCACATCGCCACATTCTATGAAAACCTCTTCCAGCTGACAAAAATAGCACTCACATTCTGCCTTGTGGTTGGAACTGTTAAACTCAAACTGATTACTAGTTTGCATATCAGAATTAAAACTATCACAAGAACTTACCAAAAGATCTTGCTCATCATACAAACCGTCTCTAATTAAATGAGGTAATTAGTTAATTAAAAGAAACTATTTTCATATGCAAGTGAGCTGGTTAATCAAGGGTTAGGTTTGACCAAGGTTGAGTCAAAACTTAGAGAATGGGTAATGAGGGTTAGGAGATGACTAAAGTTAATTAATTCATAATTTAATTAACTTTTAGTGGGTTAGTGAATTTGATTTAAATCATTTGATTTATTTAACCAAATAAGAGGCCTTTTGGGGATAAATTGGTTCATTTAATTAAATTAGATGAACCTTGGTGAATTAATCCACTAAATTATTTTATTTTATTTTTATAGATAAGTGCTACTGAAAATAGGGGGTAGCACCCAAATATAGGTGTGGATTTTGTAGAACCACAGTAAAATTTCTACTAAGGTACTGCCAAACTCAGACTAAGGTAAAAACTTAATGACCTAACTAATATTTAACAAGATTGGTTGTGGTGGACTGTCGAAAGACAACCTGATTGACACCATAATCCTATGGACCCTATGCATTCAAGGCCTAGTAGATCACAACCAGACATCGCCCTAACTAGATGAGCCTGTCCAAACTCTGTTCACTAATCCACTGGTGGCCCTGTCACAGAAATCTGGCAAAGGCCCCCAAGTTTTTGTTTTTGACCCCTACTCTGAAAGTCTCCCATGCATCAATCATCCTACCTACGTCGTCCGGTGAAGAGAAGTAAGTAGGGTTAAAATAAAAACTTAGGTAGCTGACCAACCTATCATTGTTTAGGGCCATAGTAGAACTGGCAACAGTTTGAGCATACATTCCAGGGATATACCCATGGAGGATTTCCACTGTACGAGCTGAGCTGCCCACGACATCCACTAAAGCACTGATCATTGTTTTGTAGATCTTGCCATCGCACCAGTGATCTTGGTCCCCAATTGATTTCCTCACTAGTTGAACCACCGCAACTCTGCAAGCATGATCTTGGATTGAAAATAGACATGTGCATTGTTCCACCAAACTCTCTTGGGTGCACAGACACCCCATCCCAAATTGGTGAACCATCATTTCAAAGTCTTGCGCATTTGACCGCTTTGTTTGGCCGAATACACTGTGATATACTTGTGTTTTCTCACCTGGGGTACATTCACGGGTTAAAGCGATGATTGAGGCAACTCGCACATATTTCTTAGTAACTGGCAAAAGGATATCGACAGTATGACAAGGCAGAGATTCCCACCTCCAAACTGTTATTTTGGATCACACGCTATATCTGAAGCCAAAATTTCCTGCAATCCTAGCCATCGATCCATACCGGGATGTGAAATGACCGTCTCTTTTTGGATTGTGCCCCAATTTTCCAGGAAGTCTGCCACACTATTGGCCTCTTTGTAGGCGTGAGATAATGAGTAATCTATAAGTTTGTTCAAAAGTTCCTTAATGGTTGGAATCCATTCTCCTAACCGCCAATTTTGGGATTTACTAGATGTGATCGCCTATATACAGCGCAAGGAATCTCTCTCGATTTCTATCGAATCAAAACCATGTTGTAGGCAGACACTAATCCCTAGCCGAACTTCCTCCATTTCTACCATATTATTTGAGCATATTCCTAATGATTTCGAAGCCACCCATACACACTTGCCACTACCATCATGAATTATGCAGCCTGCCCCACTTGTCCTGGGTTCCCTTTGGCGGCACCCTCAAAATTTAGCTTCCACTTAAGCCTTATCGGTTGAAGCCAGTGTACTTCACTGCGGTTTGCTTTACCTATTCCCTTAGCGCTGGCTATAGGTATTTTGAGTTCATTCCATGATTTCCTGATTGCTTCATCCCACTTGGAGAACTTTGCCTTGGAGCCAATCATGATTCTATTATTTGTTGTTTCGATGATTGCACCCTAGATTTTATCAATTAATTGTAGGCGGTTTAATGCTTTATCTTTGAAAATGCGATGATTCCTTTCCTTCCAAATATGCCAAATTACCATTGATGGTGCCAACGTCCATAACCCGTGCCAATAACCCTTCTTATTGCAACTAGGCCAACTAGAGAGAAACCCTATCAAGTTGTTATGTCTAGGGGTCTGAAAATTAAAGGTCCTTTGTAGCCAATTCCAACAGTCTGCTGCCACTGGACAAGAGAGGAAGAGGTAATCTCCCGTCTCCTCCTCTCATTTACACATAATGCACCTTGTTGGTCTAACAAAGCCTATTCTTTGTAGCCTTGAACTAGTCAAACATCGGTGATGCACTACTACCCACAGGAAAGCCCCTGCCTTCAGTAGTATTTCTTGCTTCCAGCAAAGCCTTGCCATCCATGACTTATCACTTGCCTGTGTTGTTAGTAGCTTGTAGCCTATTTTGGCTGAATAATTTCCTGATGTTGACCCGCACCAAATAATGGAGTCCTCCTCATTGCTAAGGTGAATCTTCCTGTTATTGACCTCGTGTGCAATATGTAATGCTAACCCTTGAGGGAGTGATAAAGAGTTTAAGTTAATCCATGTGTTATATCCTTCCAATGGGTCACCACCCATCTGTATATAGTCTGCAACCTTTGACCCGAATTCAAATTGCATTCTTTCCACATGTTGGCCTAGATCGAAGAGAGAATCCAGGCTTTTATAGCCATTCCATGAGTCTGACCAGAATGAAGCCATCCTGTCGTTGCAAATTTTCCAAGATGTATGGCAGGTGATGAGAGCCCTGCATTTCAAGATATACTTCCATGTCGCCGAGCCACCTGATAAATTGGTTGTCATGAGGATCTTGTTGCTCTATGAATTGTCCAAATATTTGTTTTGCATAATCTAGCACGATGGCTTATCTGGCTTTTTAAACATTTTCCAGGTAAGTTTTACCCCCAGAGCAGTGTTTTGCCAACCGATTTTGTGAAGCCCTGCCCCGCCGCAGTCTTTTGGTTCGCATGCCTCACCCCAGCCTATTAGAGGGATCTTTCTTTCACTTTTTTATCCTTCCCAAAGGAATTTCTTCAGAATTTTCTCTATATATGTTTCTGTTTTTCCAGGGACTTCTAGGCTTGACATGGCAAAAATTGGAATGGCAGATAGGACAACTTTGGTCATAGTGATCCTTCCTACTAAAGACAACCACTTGTTCTTCCAGGATAAGGCCCTATTTTGGCACCTTTCCACCACCTCCTTCTAATGTTTTGCTTTGCATGCCCCTTCAGAGATTTGGATTCCAAGAAATTTAGCTGGTAGCTTCCCAGATTTTAAGTCTAATAAGGAAGTTATTGCATTTTGTAAACGGGCATGTGTGTTAAAGAAGAAAACAGATGATTTTTCCTTATTCATCTTTTGACCCGAATGGCTTTCATAATTTGATAATAGATGCTTAATGCACCTCGCCTCTCTTAGGATCGCTTCCCCAAAAAGGCTAGTGTCGTCAACGAATTGGGAATGGGTGATTGGTTCTAAGGCTGGAGCCACTTTTACCCCATGTCATTCTAAATGCCTACACCTTTGCTTGATCACACTGCTTAGAGATTCTGCCATAATAACAAAAAGAAAAGGTGACAAGGGATCACCTTGTCCAAGTCCATTAGATGCCTGAAAGAACCCATGGAGTGAACCGTTGACTGAGACAGAGAAGTGAACGGAGGAAATACAATGCTGAATTAAAGCGCACCACTGATTGTTCAAGCGTAGTTTCCTCATGACATTTAGTAGGAAATCCCATCGAACTTTATCATATGCTTTACTAACATTTAGTTTGATGATCATACTAGGTTGCATGCTTATTTTGAGTGAATGGACAACCTCAGAGATGAGAAGGATGCTATCTATTATATCTCTGCCTAGGACGAAACCGTTTTGTTCAACTGAGATAATTTTATTTAGGATTACTTTTAACCTGTTAGCCAGAACTTTCGCCACCACTTTGTATAATGTATTACACAAAGAGATCGATCAGTAATCATTGAAAGAAGCACGTTCGGGCTTCTTTGGAATAATTAGGATCGTTGAGTTATTAACATCCTTGACAAACCTCTTGGATTTCTTGAAATATTCCACTAGTTTCCAAAGATCCTCCCCCATGAAGCTCCAACAATTTTGAAAGAACCTGGTCGTGAAACTGTCTAGTCCAGGAGCTTTGTTCGGCTGGAGTTGAAAGAGTGCCATTCGCACTTCTTCTTTTGATATTTTACTACAGAGCATCATGTTATCTGCTTCACTTACATGTGCATCTAGATCTTCCAGAAAAAACATTGCTGGCAACACCTTAGCTTTGTCCTCCTAGGAGGCTAGTGAAGAATTCCATTGCCGCCTTGCCAACCGCTGATCCACCACACACCATAAGCCTGCTTGATGACTTAATTTCCTCTATCTTGTTGGTGGCTCTCTTGGCTAGGACAGACGCGTGGAAGAATCTAGAATTTGTATCCCCTTCTTTTAGCCAAACCTCTCGAGACTTATCCCTCCAAAAGATCTCTTATTTTTTTAAAAGATCTTCCAATTTTTATTTCAATTCTTTTTCCTTGAGATATTCTGCATTTCTCATACCATCTTTTATTACGGTTTCATTGAGCAAATCCAGTTCGGTCTCAATGTTTGCTTTCTCTATGAAGATATTTTTGAAACTTGCCTTATTCCACTCTTTGAGTTTATATTTGATTATTTGAAGCTTTTTGACTATTTTGAAACTTATGGAGCCATCCACCTTTGCTTCCTTCCACCAGCCTTCTAGGAGTGAGAGTAAATTGGAATCCCGCCACCACATATTTTGAAATTTGAAACTTGTTTTTTCAAAATTGTTCCCATTGATAACTGATAACTCCACTGGGAAATGATCTGATAATGAATTAGGGAGAATGCTAGTTGATACTAACAAATCAGACTTGAGCCACCCACTGGGGATTAGAAACCTATCCAGCCTTTCTGCTATTGCAGTAAAGTCTTTACGCCTGTTATGCCATGTGAATATTCTGTTCCCTGTAGGACAATCTGTTAAACCTGTATTGGATACAAAGTTTTTGAAATTTGATATGGATTGTGTGATATTCCTACTTCCACCTTTTTTCTCTGACAGATCTAGTATGGTGTTGAAATCTCCCCCAATTATCAGATTTTCTTTTGGAAGAGACCCGATATAATCTAGTACATAAATCCATAGGGATGCCTTGTCCTCTTTTTGTTGGGCCATAAATGTTGATTATTGTGAAGTGACAATTTAGATCCAAATCATATACCTCCGCCACCATCCAATATGTAGATGTGTAGAGAACTTTGATTGACATTACCGATTCTTTCCATAGAAACCCTAAGCCACCAGCAGCCCCTATTGAGTCTTGAAAAGATCCTTCCCAAAATCTACAATACTTAATAAATTTCTGACAATCTTCACCTGCTAATTTTGTCTCTTGCAACATAATTAACTTGCTTACACTTTTTTGCAATTGGCGTCTGACTAGGCATCGCTTGTCAAGGGCCTTCAAACCCTTGACATTCCATGTAGTGATCCTCATTGTTTCCCAAGGGAGGAGAAACCCCCCTTGGTACTCAAAAACTTCGTGATGCTGGTGTAATTCTTTGTCGCAGCCTCTTCCTCTCTTAGTTGTTTCGCAGATTTCCTACCCCGGTTGGAGCCCTTTGTTTCAATCTTACCCACACCTGGGTGTTTGAGCGTAGATTGATAAATACCCCTTTCCTCTACTATATCTAATTCATCCAAAGATTCTACATTAGAATCTATCCCATCTTCCCCATAAAAGTCGTTATTCTCCCTAGTTTTGATTTGCAATTTCTGCAGTGACCCTGGTGTTTTGCAGGCCATGCGAGTTGTATTTTCGAAGGCCTCTACTGAGGTAGGTGATGAAATCGTTAATATTGTCCTATCTACTATTTTTGTATCTATTGAGACCTCCTTGCCTTTTGATGGTTCTTGAGATACTTGTTTGCCATCAATGTTGCTTTTACCTTGGAATGCTTTTACATGATTAACACTTCCTTCCTTCTTGCATTCCACTGTGTTGTGGCCTCGAGAGCTACATACTCCACAATAATTCCTTACCTCTTCTACCTCTACCCCTTGCTCCCAACACTCCCCATTAACCAATAGGCTGATGTTGGGCGAAATAGTATCAATTGCTGCAATTTTTAACCGAGCGTATTTGTAAAGGTCACCATCCACTATTTCCATGTCAATATCAATTAGTCCTCCTATGGAGCGATCAATTTTCTCCAAGCAGCCATTGGTCCAATATTCTACAAGAAAATTGTATAGCCTAATCTAGACTGGCCTATCATAGGGTTGAAATTTAATAGGGTCAAAATTCTAATACCAAGGCTGCATGTAAAGGGGTTTATTTTCCATGAACCACATGTCGCCCTCTGTAATCCTAGTTTTGGATTGAACGTCTGCAAAAACCACAATGAAAAAACCTTTTGGTAGGAATCTTAGTAGTACTTCCGTCTGCCAATTTTTTTGAATCCAATTCTTTATTACTGCCCTGCTTGCTGGCAGGTTGATGAAACGATAGATAAAGGCAAATTCGTTTAATATGTCCACATCAGTCTTGATCTCTTTTGAGACATCAACTTCTAATAAAACTTTATTAAGGTTTTTGCTTGAATTTGCCTTCACCCCTAATTTTCGTGCCCTAGGCGTTACTGGAGGGCGCCTAACCTGACCGAAATCCTCCTTTCCTTTTGAACCCATGTATGGTGGACGCGTCTTCCATGCTTTATTTCTATTATGCCTTTCCCTTTAAACCCACTTGTTGGAGACTTAAGGGGTGTCATGACGAATATGGCTGAAACTATTACCTTTCTTCGGTGATTCCCTACTGCGGTAATATGAATGACATTTGTCGGTCCATTCCCCATTTGAAAAAACCCATTGGGGGATATGGCCAACTGCTTTAGGCTTGGGTTCCTCCTCGAAAGCTTCGTCACCCCAATGTTTGCTTACTACTTGCGATCCATTTGAGCCATTGTTTTTGTCCCTGTCTGCATTCCTGCTGCCCTTCGCACTTGCGCAAACCCTACTTGCCTGCCCTGCTCTGCTCATCCTCGCTCCTCGTTTATAACAATTTTTATTTTAAATTATTTTATTTAATTAATAGAGGAATTTAATGATAATTGATCGGAATTGGATGCACTATGTCAGTTAGGATTATTTGTTTGTCTACAATAATATTTAAAATACATGTGATTTCTTTAACAAACCAATTAATCTATAACAAACTAAAACCAAAATTAAAGTTTAGAGAAAGAAGGTGTATAAGAGAAATCCAAAAGGAGAAGGAAGGATTATGGTGAATATATTTTATATCTAATTTTCACTCCTTGAGGAGCGTGGACTATGGTTCAAGCAATCTAAAGACAAAATCCCTCTAGGTTAAGAATTAGAGGACAAAACCCCCCTACTTTCAATATTGAGTTAGTGGATAGAAACCCTTGATTGCAACAAATTTAGAGATGTATCAAAGGTATTCTATTAATTATAAAATAGTACAAAAAAGGACTATTTTATCAACTGCTAGAAAGAGACAATTTGGTGGTTCTAAACTATTTTTAATTATTAAATTTTATTTGCATAATTAATTATTAGCAAAAAATCTAAATCATAAGAATTTTATATTTTTACTAATCATGAAATCTACTATAATTGTGAATGAGGGTCTTTTATAGTCAAAGTAAAATAAAGAGAATTTAAAAGGGACCTTACAAATGGTATCAGAGTAGGGTCTTGCCGACCTATGAAATTGTCTTCCTATGTAATTTAATGAAAAAGCTAATAAACATTATAAAAGAGAATGTTAAGAAAATCAAGTTTAGTTTTCTAAGGACAAAGTGATATAAACTCCTTCAAAATTTTATGCAAAAGAAAGAAACATGGACAGAGAGAATGATAATTACAATTATACAAATAAAATCTATAAAAAAATGAGCTAATGTTAGATTTGATGTAGCAAATATTACATATGATGTATAACAACCAAAAAACACAAAATAATTCTAATAGTCAAAATAGTGAGTCACGTAATTTTGTAGCAACTAATAGTAACAATAATAAACATAAAGCTCACACATGAAGTGTTAGAACTTGAAAATTCTAAGGGCTTTTACCAATTTGAACCCATTATTTTCTAATATTTTTCATGAAAAATCATTTTACCCCCATCCATAATGCTAGAACTGCCTTTTACTGCTATAACACGGCCATGTTGTTGACCTTTCATAGCTTTCACCATTTACCGCTTTACCGCAGCCTCTCATAGAGTAGCTTGTGGTATGGCAGTTAAGAACGGCCATATTACACGTTTACCGCCACACCGCAAGGAGTTGGAGCAGATTTCACGGTTGCGTGATGTATAAGAAGATAACCGCCATACTGTGGATTGACAAAATAAGCATTGTGGTAGAGTGGTAGAAGGAGTAGGCCGTTGACAAAGGCGCATATTGCTATACTGCAGAGGGTCAACAAGTAGCTCGTGGTAGTGTGGTGTGCAGAGGAGCATTAATAGAAAGATACCGCCACACCGCAGAGGGATGAAATAAGCACTGTAGTAGAGCGGTAAGGAGTGCAAAGCAAAGATAGGTCACTGCCATACTGTGGGAAGACAAAATGTGGTGTGTAGTTGGGTTGTAGAAAGCAATGCAAGGAAGAGACCGCGGTAGAGTAGTGGAGATGACAATGAGGAGCGAGTCACCGAGGTACCATGGGGAGGCGAAAGACAGACCACGGTAGGGTGGTATATGGAGGTGTAGCATAAAATGTCACTACAACACTGTAGCAATGGAAATGAAGGCATGTGGTAATGGGGTAAAGTGACCATTGCTGCTGTGTTTGTTATTATTTTCATATTTTAGTTATATTTTTTCAAACGATGCGACTCTTGGCCTCTCATGAGAATGTGAACAAACCAGAAATCAAAAGGCGTGGGAGAACTTTTTGAAGCTATAAATGCATGAGTTCTAGACTAAATGGGGGTTAGAAGGGAGAACAGTTAGAAAATAGTAGAAAATAAATTGGGGGATGCAAATAATGTATAGACTTTTTTGAAGCAAAGCAATGAAAATAATACTTTAAACTGGTGAAATATTTTTGGCGTTCAATTGTTGTGATGTTATTATTTCTACTTTTTATCTGGTTGTCTCCAACTTGATATTTTTAATCATTTAAATCAGTATGTCAAGTATGTTCCTAATTTATCAAAGTGCATTTTTATTTTGTATGATTTAATTAATTGGTGTCTGCAAGTCAGATTTAAATTCTTTTGAATGAATCACAGTGATTAAGTATTTCTTTTGGTTAATTGAAGAAGAACCCGGTAAAGAAATAATCAAACATGATTTATGCAAGTCATAAATCTAATGAAGTTTTATGCCAGTCATAGAAGCTCCTTTTACAAAGTGCCTAGCAACTTGAGTTAGGCCAAATATAGGGAAACACATATCATTCTTGAATTTTGAATCCATTGCCCATGTGGATAGAAAGCATTGATCTGTCATACCCCAAAAAACAAATTTCATAAAAAACAACATATATAAACACTTTCATTTTATGCAGTAGGATTAGTTGTTATGATTTGATCTCTCTGGTTCCAATTGCCATTGTGGATAGATTGCTCAAGTAGGAAGCATATTGTTTAAGTCTGCCTCATTTATATAGGTTCACCCGCCTAGGTTTAGCAGAACCTAAAGAGTAGAAGGTTCAATCACATTGATTAGCCTTGTACGTTAGCCAAAAATGTTGCGAGAGCTTGGCAACCTCTCTTGGTTCAAACCTGCGTTTTTGAGTCCTAACTAACATGAGGAACCAAGGATAGATATGTTGATAAAATTCTTCATCATACTTTTATTCAAAGAGGAGACGAAGGATGAAATTTATTGCAAGATTATATCACAACCTATTATGAAGAATGCTGAAAACTCCTTGTATAGTTTCAAGAAGTTATGTCTCTCGTGAATTACATGAATATGAAGAAATATACAAATGGGTCAAAAATTGAACCTTGACCCCAACCAAGACAAATTTTCCATCAAAAAGCTTTGGATAAGTTAACATTATCTACACTTGATGGATCATTTAAATTGAAGAGCTCAAAGTGCTCTATGTCGTATTTGTTCCAAACCAAGAATTGGTCAATTAACAATTTTAAACTAAAGAGCTTAGAGTGATCTATGCCATGTTTGTTCCAAATAAAGCTTTGGATAAGATTTTTTTTTTAAACTAAACATCTCAAAGTTATTTATGACATGTTTGTTCAAGAACAAGAATTGTTTTTTTTACCACAACCCATTAGATCATTTAAAGCTCCAAAATTCAAGTTGAATATTTTTTATAGGATTTTTGTACCTTGAAACTTCAATATTTCACTATCTGCAAATGATTTTAGTTAATATTTAAACATAGACTATTTTTTATAATTTTGAAGTTCTAGGTAAATTTTCAAGTCCATATGTGCTTGAATGCAAACTTTGACCTTATGTTAGATTTGATGTATCAAATGTTATATATGATGGATAACAACCAAAAAACATGGAATAATTCTCATAGTAAAAATAGTTAGGCAAGCCCTTTTGGAGTAAATAATAGTAACAATAATAAACAAAAAACTCACACACAAGGAACCAACAAGAAACCAAGGATGGATATGTTGATAGACTGCTTCATTCTACTTTCATTCAAAGGGGAGAAGAATTTCCTATCGAAGAAGCACAAAATTCATTAGAAGATTATATCACAACCTATTATGAAGAATATTGAAAACTCCCTGTAAAGATTCAAGAAGTTACGCCTCTCATGAATTACATGAAAATAAAGAAAAATAAAATGGGTCAAAATTTGAACCTAGACCCCAAACAAGACAAAATGGTCATAAAAAATCTTTAAATAAGTTTAAATTATCTACATTTGATGGATCATTTAAATTGAAGAGCTCAAAGTGTGCTACACCATGTGTTTGTTCTGAATCAAGAATTGATTGGTTAACATTTAAAATTAAAGAGCTTGAAGTGCGCTATGCCATGTTTGTTCCAAAACAACCTTTGGATAAGTTAACATTTTTTTTTAAATTGAAGAGTTTGGGTTTCTTTATGTCATGTTTGTTCCAGATCAAGAATTGATCAGTTTTGATCACCACCCCCATTCAATCATTTAAAGGTCCAAAATTCAAGTTGAATATTTTATAGGATTTTTGAACCTTGATACTTCAATATCTCACTATCTGTAAATAATATTTGATTAATATTTTAATTGTGATCTTTTTTTATAGTTTTGAATCTTTAGGTAAATTTCAGGTCCATACATGCTCAAATACAAACTTTCTAAAAATATAAACCTTGTTATTGTTAGCCATCTTTGAAAATTAAAAGTTCTATATTGTTCTTCAAAACTTTAGAAGGAAACAAGCCTCATTAATATTCGACAAACCAAAAAAAAAATCAAAAGAAAGCATTTTTTGGGTGATGTAAAATTGCCCTTACACCTTGGATGCTCCTACATAAATTTTGTAGAGTTGGCCTAATTAAACAATAAGAGTGGAGAAATATGAAAAATAATTCTAAAAAATATTTGTAATGGTTCTTAATGTTATGAAAAGAAGATCAATTATCTTTTTTTAAGGTTTAATTGAACATCTTGGGAGTTTGATTAAGGCATTTTATTTATTGACCCTTCAAAAGGCTAATTAAAGAGCTTTGAATTTAGAAAATTTAGTGGCCTAGAAGAAAGAACCTCCTCTGAAATAGATGATGATCAAGATCAAGAAGAAAATATTCTACATGAGTGCCCCCAATGACACTACTTGAATCTGATGGCAAACAAAGGCAAACATCTAGAAATTGAAGATACAAATGACACAAGTACCAATAGTCTAAAGAAAATTGATCAAGTAAAAATAGAAGGTTGCCTCCAAAAATAGGAATCCAAGAATGTCCATATGGTAAATTCTTCATCTCACCAAAATGCATGGGTAACCAATTATTGCATCCACCTAGTATATAGGAACAAAAATTAGATCTACATAGATCACTAAAAAAACAAGCCAAGTATTAGCACCAACAGTAGAAACCTCCACATTGTGCATGTTTTTCACACACACCCTGTCGTGGGCAGGGACGCCCTCTTTTCGCTCCTAATGGGCTACTTTGCTCTTGTCTCATTTTGTGTGCCCCTTTTCTTGGAGGCTAAATTGGTCATGTACCATTAAACTATCAAATTCCCCTGACCAAATTCACCTACCTAAGTTTCGCTAAGTCTTTTGCTTTCGCGGAAGTGCCCTTGCGAGTTTCCCTTCGCCCATTACCTCAACATCCTCCAAGCCTCATCCTTGCTCGCTTGACTCACTTTTTTCCTTCATTTTTTACTTTGGCGACAAGTTTCCCATGG
The DNA here is from genome assembly GCA_007115665.2 of Sequoiadendron giganteum. NCBI lineage: Eukaryota > Viridiplantae > Streptophyta > Pinopsida > Cupressales > Cupressaceae > Sequoiadendron > Sequoiadendron giganteum. Next base: position 154,115,282 of record VCHN02000014.1, on the reverse strand, counting down.
ATTTGGGATGTTTTTGTGGCGCCTAAGTGAACTGCCAAGGTTTCGTTAAGTTTTGGGAAGTTGCAGAAATTTCATTCTGGAACTTCGTCCCTCCATTGTCATTTTTGAAACTTCGTCCCTACGTGGCCGTTTCTGGAACTCCATCCCTCTATGGCTATTTTTGGAAATCTGTCTCTCTGTGGCCATTTCCAAAACTTCGTCCCTCCTTGGCCGTTTCTAGAATTTCGTCCCTCCGTGGCCGTTTTCGAAACTTGGTCGTGGTCGTTTCTAAAACTTGGTCGTTTCCATAACTCTATCCCTCCTTGGTCATTTGGGAACTTCCCTTTCGGTCTGCCATCCCTCCACCTATCATCCACCTTCCACCCTCCGAGTCCCGCACATCTCACTACCGCATGAACAACAAACAATTAAACTTAAGTGCCTTAGCCTTCACTAGGTCCCCTCCACCAGACTTCCTTCATCGGGACTCTGTCCCATTTCGGTCATCGTAAAAGGAAAAGCTAGCCTATCCTTCCGACCTTCGGCCCCGATACTCCAATCGCCGGTAGAACTCTTAGCAAAGAAAATATGGAAGCAAAGTCTAAGCTCGGGTCCGGTCTGTCGTGTAGCTCCCACCGGACTCTCGCTCATGGCCCGTCGTTCTAAATGGCCATCCTCAAATAATTTCTTGGCCTTCTTGATCCAAACACTCAAATAATTAAGGAGTTATGCCAGCTATCCTCTAGCATTGTGGGTCCCAGATCCTGGAACTCCGTTTCATCAAAGTCGTTTCAAATGACAAACCTCAAGCGGCTTTCCCTCCTCATGACTCTGAGTGCCCTAATGATGACCTAAATGCCTCCTAATCTGATAATGAGCTTTCACCCACGTATTGAAATTGGATGCTCTTCCCCATGAACTTTTCAAATTGCCTAAATCTAAAGATGGAAGAAATCATACGGATATCCCTACCCTATTCACCCTTTCAAAACAACATTCTAGCCAGGGAAATCTGGCCTCTGGGGTTCAGACCATCCAAACTCCCTCCAGTAAACTGGTAATGGCAATTTAGACTAAATATTATATTTTTGAATGATGAGTTATCCAATCTAACAAGGAGTTTGTAGGGTTTGACTAAATTTTTCTTTGATTTGTGTATGAAAGCACTTACTACACTTCATGTATGCAAGATTCAAGAAGCCTACCGCAAGTCTGTCGAGGAGACCCATTGAGAAAGCTGAACAAAGAAAAGCACATAGCTCCTATCACCATTCATTTTATATCCACCTTTCCTCATAGCACCCATCAATAAAGCTATAATTAGAAGAAGGCTTATGTCCTTGAAGGTGGTGGGAGGGAGCAGTTGTTTCTTCCCTCCAAACAAACGATAACGATCCATCATAAGTTGTTTCGTTGGATCAGGCACCACTAACCCATTCCACAATGATACAAATCTGCAAACGAGATGCACTCAATTGGATGAGAAATGTTTTCCTATCCATTAAGGGGGAAGAAGGTAGCTTTTAGGCAGTTTTAGCTACGGTAAAAGGGAAATCAGCTAGAAGGCAAAACTGTTACAGCACCTGGGCACTAAAAGACAAAATAAGGAAAAAACAAAAGATGTATTTTAAATTGTTGAATATTGTGGGGTAGGTGAAGCCTCAGTGCAATCAAATCTGGGCCACATAATGTAATTCAATCCTAGCCTTTCATTCGAGCTTTGAAAACTATAAATAGGGGTCTCCCCCTCATTTGTAAATGGTTGGAGAGCTGGTGTAAAAAGCATTTGCAACAATAGAAGACAATATTGCATGATTTTATGGATGTTCTCTTTGATTTTTCTCATCTTGCATGGATGGTTCTACTTCCCCTTTTAGTTTAGTTGCAGTTTCTTGAATGGAATTGGTAATGGTGACTATTGTTTCAGTATTTGATGAATTTCCAGCTCATGATTTTTGTGGTTCATTGATGATGAATCACTTTACAAAGCTAGTCTGAGCTTCATTCCTTTATTGTTTCAACTTAGTTCGATTGCATGTGCATGTGTAATTTGAAAATCTAGAGTCCTTAGAAGATTGCACTAGTTTTGTGTAACTGTAGGTTCCTCTTGGCCAAGCAAAACTCAGTTTAGGGAGTTTGTCTATTGTAGCAGCCTCCATGATCACTGTTCATTCATGGTCTCAGATCCAGGAACCTCGTCTCTTCCCTGCCCTTTTTCTTTTTTTTTTTTAATAAGTAACCTATGGTAAGGTTCATTTCACATTGTAAAGCTAAATCCAATGATAGAATGGAGTTCAAGACTATTGTTTGAACCTATAATAAATGCACAAAAACTCTCCCATCCTATGAACTCCATTTGTAAACCTAAACTCCCAAGCTTTGTAACTCATTCGTAAGACCGCCTTGTGAATCCAACAAATCACATAAATCAACTAAGATATTCCAAGCACTGTCAAGACCTGACATTAGAGACCTTGGGATAGTGTTCTGCAATTTGATTGTGGAAGATTGTCATTCAAGAGAGGTGATGCAGCTATGCATTACCTATGTTGAGAAATGCATAAAAAATACATCAACAAAATTGGCGCTAGAATGAGGGCATGACATGTTGAATCTACAAAGCTGAAAGTTTGAAATTGAAAAGAGAACTTTCAAGAAGAAATCTAAGATAAGGAGATCTCTTTTAATGCTGAAGCTTAAAATCAAAAATTTTTGAAGGCAAACCAAGTTGAGCTGAGATGGAGCAACATTTACAAATCAACATCACAAAGCCACATGTAGATTTGAACTGGAGATTGAAGAGACCATTGCAACAATTTGCATTGGTATATAAGAAGAGGATCCATTGCACTTGCAGGCATAATGAATTGGAGTGTCTAACATTCTTGGACAAAGTTGAAAGAGTCTTGCAGGGAGAAATTCCCTTTTGGGAAATCTATTAGCCTTTAGCCCCTATAGACCCAAAGGAAGAATTGACAACCATGGCAGCCAAGGCATTTGAAGAGTTGATCTAGGAATGTTTGGATAGCAAAGGCGGACCATGATTAGAGGAAGTACTAACGTCAAGATGGTGCAGATTTCACAATGTACCACATTCATAATTCACTTGTTGATCATGTGAAAAAATCATCACCCAGGTCAAGGGTTGTTCAAAAAAGTTGGAGTAGCCAACTGTCAAGGAGGACGAGTCATCCCATGAGGCAAAAAAACTATCAGCATTTGGAGGATAGCACCTTCAAGTCAGACCAAGAAGCTTCACATAAATAGATGTGGGGATAGCAAACACTTAAGTTGAAAGTCAAGAGGAAGAGGCTGAAAGTCTTGGGACAACAAGGTACCTTGATGAAAATTTGATTATAACTAATTCAAAAGGCTTTCCCTCCATCAATAAAGGGCAGTCCTCCGCTCTAGAAGAAGAACCATTGGTAGTTGAGGATGGATCAACAAAGTAGGCAACAGTGTATGTTGGAGCAGCCAATGAAAATGTTGAAAATCAGAAAGAGGAAGAGGTTGAAAGCTTCGAAATAACAAAAAATTATGACGAGATTATAAGTGAAATTAGATTAGAAGACCTCTCCTTCATCAATGACAACGATTGAGAATCTGAAAATAAAAGTTTGGAGTGGGAACAACCACTCGCCATGGTTGTCTACCATCAAGCTTCTTTTTCAAGTGATGATGAGGACCCAGTAGCAGAAATATATGACCAACTCGTCTCTAGATTAGCAAAGGATTGGTCAGAATTGAAATACCAAGTGGATTTGGAGGTGCTACTATTGTTGAATTGATCCAGACTTCATGATTCATTGCACTTGGAGTTCACATGCAGACTGTGCCAAGAAGCCATCAAGCAAGTCAAAGAACAAGCAAGACAACCAAGCACACCACTTCCTGCAGTTGCTTAAAGGATGAAACGTGAGGATCAAGAGCCCCAGCCAAGTGACCACCTAGCTAAAGGTAGTCCTCAAGAGGATGTTGGGACAATAATAGAAGAAGGGCAACAATGCAATCTCGAGTTTCCGACGATGAATTAGATCGAACAAGAAGGTTGTCCTCCATTCATCAAGAATTTCTCCCTCTTCAAGAGAATTTGTGCACCATGGATGATAGGATTTATGAAAAGTCCTTGGAGGGAGATTGCGTAGTGGATTTTGGTCTTCTTGATGAGGTGCCATCAATTGATGACTTCTTTCCATTGGGAGTTGTACTGCGGAGGTATGCTCATGCTAAAGAAGATCACATCCTAGAAGACAATAGTGATGAAGACATACTCCTCGAGCCTCTGAACAATGATGCACTAGAGTTTTCAAATTGGGAGAGGGGTTCCTTCTTTGTCTATTAGTGATAGTGAACAAGGGGAAACAAGTGAACGTCATGATGAGATGCATGAACAACAAAGAGAAGAAGACAAAGGCAGGGGTGTTGAGATAGCTTCCAATAGAGATGAAGCACCTGTTCGACTACAAGATGCGACTTGGAGTCCTTCTACCATGATTGTTGTTGATCCTCCTTCATATTCAAATAACTGCAATAGGACAGATTTATGCATGTCATTGTCCCATGACATTGAACACCACATGAATAAGGACAACACTCAAGAAAGGAAGTGGTACATCGTGCTACCTTTTGAGGACAACAATCAAGTGGACACTTGGTTTGTAGAAGATCAACGAGACGAAGTCTATCTTCTCGAAGAACAACTGATAGGGATTGTCGATCCCACGCAAAACATGGAAGAAGTGTTTGCTACCCTGTTCTCCCTACCTTATGCAGGCTTTATGCCTAAAATGCTGCACACTCCACCATGCCTGCCTGAGGTTGCTGATGTAAAGACTGACAATGCAGTGCTCACTCTTGACTATCAAACACTGCCACAATTGCACAACAAAATCTAGGTTCTATCCTTCCTTGCTCCTATTAATTTTCATAGTTGCACTTATCATTTTGATTATGGGAATGAGGGGAGACAAAAGTGTTTATGGACTGACCATGGGTTTAGCGAGCCTCCTCAATTATTGATTTTCCCTGACCGAGTGACTGAACCTGAGTGTTGCAACGTTGAACTTCTTTTTTCTGAGTATAAAGATAAATATGCATGGCTTAGAGCCGTAACAATTTCCCTATTACTTGTGCATGCATTACGAAGTCCAGCTAGCGTTGATGTTAGTTCACGTTGCCTAAACATATTGCTTTGTAAATATCTCTTTGTACATAGCTCATTTTTGTGTAGTGTAGGTTTCCTGTAAATACTCCACTTTCTTGTTTTCCTTAGGTTAGTTGGTTTTTTGTAGGTTGCTTACTTTAGAGTATTTTCTTCATTGTCCCGCTTTGGTTAGTTTTGGTGTTCACTTTCTGTTTGCTTTGCTTCCGTTTTGTTGCTGCTTTGTTGTCGCTTTGCTCAGGGTCCCTTTGCTTTTGGCTGGGCACATCTATGCGCACAACAACCATACTTATCACCTGGGGTTGTTCTATGTATTTCTTCATCAAACTCTAATCAAGTTTTCAGAGTGGATGGTGAGGATCTTTTGTTGGTGTCAAGTGATTTGGGTGTTTGATTTAAAGAGGATAAGTCGTTGGTTGGTTTAATTATGATGTATTCTGGAATCTTATATCTGTCACACATTTTAATAATCTAGAGGTTGTTGTAGGTCCTTTGTGAAGTCTAGTTAAGTGAAAAATCTAAAATTATGCTTCAGTGCCACTGTGATTCTCAGCCCTGAGTGCGAGCTTCAATGCTTGCGGGTTGAAATAAAAAAATTGAAAATTGAAAATCAAAAGAAAAGAAACAAAATAAAGAAAGAAAAATATTGGAAATCAAAAGAAAAGATATTCATCTTTTTAGGGGTATCCGAGCAACTCTACTGGGGCTATGGACACTCGACTGGTAGTAGAGCAATGTTTAGGAGAATCACAACGACAACCTCGTCGGGGCTATGGACGCCTGAGTGGCAGTGAGGTAATGTACCAGATGCTTTTGGAGTTAGAATAAACTATGTAGCTTAACTTTATAGAGCTTGGGTTCCTGTAGCATTTGAAGGATGGGAATTGAAGCAACTTCACACACTTGGATTTTCAGCATACTGAAGGTTGGATTAACTAGTGGTTTTGATCCTTTGGTTGAGCGTCTGGCTTGTTTTCCCTAGCGTGAAGATCATAACCAAATATTTTGGGTTCATGATTCTAGTTTGTCATCAAAATTATCTAGACCATTTCCCCAATGAGTTACCATTTATTGTGCATGTTTTGCACACACGCCCTATCGTGGGTAGGGACCCCCTCTTTTCGCTCTCGACGGGCTGCTTTTCTCCCGTCTCATTTTTTCATGCCCCTTTTCTTGGAGCCTAAATTAGTCAAGTACAATCAAACGATCAAATTCCCCTAACCAAATTCACCTACTTGAGTTTCGCTAAGTCTTTTACTTTCGCGGAAATGCCCCTGCGGGTTTCCCTTCTCCTGTTACCTCGACGTCCTCCAGGCCTCATCCCTCCTTGCTCAACTCACTTTTTTCCTTCCATTTTGACTTTGGGGATAAGTTTCCCATGTATTTGAGATTTTTTTGTGGTTCTTAAGTGAACAACCAAGGTTTCGTTAAGTTTCAAGAAATTACGAAAATTTCTTTTCGAAACTCTCTCCCTCTGTGGTCGTTTTCGGAACTCTATCCCTCCATGGCCAGTTTCGGAAATCTGTCTCTTCGTGGCCATTTCCGGTACTTCGTCCCTCCTTGGCCATTTTTGGAACTCCGTCCCTCCGTGGTCATTTTCAGAACTTCGTCCCTCCTTGGTCATTTTCAGAACTTCGTCCCTCCTTGGTCGTTTCCAGAACTCTGTCCCTCGTTGGCCATTTGGGAACTTCCCTTCCACCCGTTGTTCTCCTTCCACCCTTTGGTCCTGCGCATCTCATTGGGTCCCCTCTACCAGACTTCCTTCATCAGGACTCTGTCTCGTTTTGGTCATCGCAAAAGGAAAAGCTAGCTCGTCCTTCCGACCTCCAGGGCCCAATACTCTAATTTCCAATAGAAATCTTAGCAAAGAAAACATGGAAGAAAAGTCTAAGCTCAGGTCCAGTCTGCCAGGTAGCTCCCACTGGACTTCTGCTCATGGCCCATTGTTCTAAATGGTCATCCTCAAACAACTTCCCAACCTTCTTGATTTGAACACCCAAACAATTAAAGAGTTATGCCAGCCGTCCTCCAGCATCGTGGGTCCCATATCCTAGAACTCCATTTCATCAGAGTTGTTTCAAACGAAAAACCTCAAGCAACTTTCCCTCCTCATGACTTTGAGTGCCCCAATGATGACCCAAATGCCTCCTAATCCAAAAATGAGCTTTGACCCATGTATTGAAATTGGACGCTCTTTCCCATGAACTTTTCAAATTGCCCAAAACTAAAGATGGAAGAAATCATACGGATTGCCCTACCTTGTTCGCCCTTTCAAAACAACATTCTAGCCAAGGAAATCTGGCCTCTGGGAACCAGACTGTCCAAACTCCCTCCAGTAAACTACTAATGGCAATTTAGACTAAATATTAGATTTTTGAATGAAGTATCCAATCTAACAAGGATTTTGAAGGATTTGACTAACGTTTGCCTTGATTTGTGTATGAAATCACTTACGACACTTCATGTATGCAGGATTCAAGAAGCCTATTGTGGGTCTGTCGGGGAGACCCATTGAGAAAGTTGAACAAATAAAAGCACATAGATCCTATCACCATTCATTTTATATCCACCTTTCCTCATAGCACCCATCAACAGAGATGGCATTAGAAGAAGGCATATGTCCTTGAAGGTGGTGGGAGCGAGCGGTTGTCTCTTCCCTCCAAACAAACGATAACAATCCATCAGATGTTGTTTCGTCGAATCAGGAACCACTAACCCATTCCATAATGATACAAATCTACAAACGAGATGCACTCGGTTGGGTGAGAAATGTTTTCCTATCCATTGAGGGGGAAGAAGGCAGTTTCAGCTACAGTAAAAGGGAAATCAACTAGAAGACAAAATTGCTACAGCACTTGGGCACTAAAAGACAAAATAGGGAAAAAACAAAAGATGTATTTTAAATTGTTGAATATTGTGGGGTAGGTGAAGCCCTAGTGCAATCAAATCTGGGCCACACAATGTAATTCAATCCTAGCCATTCATTCAGGCTTTGAAAAACTATAAATAGGGGTCTCCCCCTCATTTGTAAATGGTTGGAGAGTTGGTGTAAAAAGAATTTGCAGCAATAGAAGACATCATTGCATGACCTAATGGATGTTCTCCTTGATTTTGCTCATCTTGCATGCAGGGTTCTACTTCCCCTTTTAGTTTAGTTGTAGTTTCTTGAATGGAAGTGGTAATGGTGACTGTTGTTTCAGTATTTGATGAATTTGCAGCTCATTCTTTTTGTGGTTCCTTGATGATGAATCACTTTGCAAAGCTAGTCTAAGCTTCATTATTTAATTGATGCAACTTAGTTTGATTTCATATGCATGATGTGTGTTTGTAATCAAAAAATATGTAGTCCTTAGAAGATTGCATTGGTTTTGTGTAATTGTAGGTTCCTCTTGGCCAGGCGAAACTTATTTGAGGGAGTTTGTCTATTGTAGCAACCTCCATGATCACTGTTCATTCATGGTTTTAGATCCAAGAACCTCTTCTCTTCCCTTTCCTTTATCCTTTTTTTTCAATAAGTAACCTATGCTAAGGTTCATTGCACATTGTAAAGCTAAATCCAATGATAGAATGGAGTTCAAGACTGTTGTTTGAACCTACAACAAATGCACAACAACTCTCCCATCCTAAGAACTCTATTTGCAGACCCAACTTCCCATGCTTTGTAACTCATCCGTAAGACCAACTTGTCATTCCAAAAAATCACATAAATCAACTGAGATATTCCATGCATTGTCAATACCTGACATTAGAGACCTTGGGATAGTGTTCTGCAATTTGATTGTGGAAGATTGTCGTTTAAGAGAGGCGATGCACCTATGCATTACCTGTGTTGAGAAGTGCACAAAAAACACATCAACACTCCCATAATGTAGAAAAGGGAGATTCAATATATAGGTCCACTAAAATTGTGTGTCGCTAAGAAGTGCATGGAGGAGAACAAAGAATATTTGAATATGCACATGAAAGTACCTACAAATAAAAGGGTGTGCAAACAAAGGCACAGACACATGAGGTAAGAATCATTAGGATTCAATATTGTCATGGAAGGAACAATCACTTGACAAAGGTGTGATGAAAAAACAAAGGCACTTACAACCCACTCATGACACTTTATATTATAGTGTGATTATAGAAGACACAACAGGATGTGCAAAAATCCAAAAAGAAAACATACACTAGAGTGGCAATTTATTCCAGTGCATCTACAAAAATAAATTGCATGTAAAAGATGTCTACAATGCCCAAATAGGACAAAATGTTGGAAACACATATAATAAAGCCAAAAACAAGTCATCCCTTACAAAATAAATTTTCCAAGAGATAAAACATCCAAGTAATCCACTAGAATGTGAAAACACAAAAAACTGAATAAAATGTACCTATAGAAAAAACTAGAAAAGTGCATGGATTTTTATGAATAGATTTGAATGACCATCTAAACATCGTTAGAATCGTAAAAAATGAAAAAAATAGCCAAAAGTTGTGAACTTAGGAGTGAAAAACCACATATGACTTTCACAAGTGATCAAATGTACTAGCAGAAAAGTCTAAGAAAAAAATAGCACCATTGGATAGTTCTCAACTAGCTTTTCAACGATATCTCATTTGCTCGATTTTGATAACCAAGTAAAAAGTTATTGCAATTTTCTCAATATTACTAAAATCGCAAAACAAAACAAAACAAAAATAGCTCCTGAGGGTTGGGTGTTGGTTAACCATGTGACCCTCGGGTGATAAGGAAAAAAAAAAAGGCGTTGTACAGTACATTGACCAAAAATTTACCCAACTCCAAAAACTATAAAAAAAGAAATGAAGTTTCTATATTTGCTCCTGTAACCATAGTTGAGAAAAAAACTCAAAAATGGAAAAGAGGCTCATTGAATCTATGCTTTGATACCTTGTTACAATTATGAATAAACATGTGACTCAAGATCAAACAATGAACAAAAACACTTTCCATGCAAGAGAGTTGCAAACAATAATTTGTTATATCATCAACAATAAAAACTTAGAAAATAAACCTCAAGAATCTTCAAGGAGATTGAGAGATAATACAATTAGGGTGAGTGCTTTATAGGAACAACCCTAAATGATAAAGGGATTAGATCATGACAAGTGTTAACATCCTATTTGATGAAACAAAATAATCTAATAAAAGCTCACTGTATTTAACAAAAGAAACACTCCTAAGTTTAGTTTAAGTGCATGAAATGAATTAGACTAATAATCAATTAAAGATTGTAGTGTTGTAAATTGTCACCCTTCACAATTTCACTCTATGTTTCCTCCCCCTTAATTTATTAGACCTAATTGAACACCTAATTTCCTAAATTATGAATTTTGTGGCCCATTTCAACAATTTCCAAAAAATTACAAGTGGAAAACCTAAGCATTTATTCCATATTTTTCCATTGGCTTTTTAGGCCCTGAAAAAGTGAGTCTAGACAACAGTTCCTTTGTCCTCTTAATTTGGACCCAAATTTGCGAAGGTCAGAGGTGGCATCTCACTTGATATTTTTCTCTCAACATTGTTTACCTTACAAAATAGGGTTGAGACAATGGCACCCTAGGTGACTATGTCCCCCTCTTTTGGCTCCAAATTTGAATATGTTGAAGGCAGCATTGTATTATTTGAGATTCAAATATTTAAAGTTAGTTGTCAGGATTCAATTTCTAGGAAATTAGAATAATAGCATATAAATAATCTAATCCAAAAACACAAAAAAATTGACACAATGTAATCCAAAAACTTGCAACAATAATCTTCATGGATTGGGGAAATTTGTTATCACTAAGGATATAAATACCTAGTTATTGCATCATTTGAACATTGAGTGAAATCAATTGAGCGATTCATGATCTAAAAATTATCAAGAGCAAGTAAAGAACAACCATTAAAGGATTTATTGCAACAATTCAAGATCCAACATCATGTCAAAGTTTATGTGAGTTCATGTGTGTTCATGTTATCATTGTTTTGTGAAGGTTGACCCTTGTTGTAGGTCTCCAAAGCAATTCAAGCATTCAAGAAAATCAAGAAAGCAAGACACAAGACCCTTGGAGTGATGTGCATGAATTTAGTGCTTCAAAGAAGCCATTGAAGGGTGGTGACTCACAACACTTTGTGATTCCATCATTCATTCCTATAATTTATCCATTTAGCATTGACATTACCATTGTGGAAGTGGAAACATTTACATGGGGTTTGACTAAGGCAAGCCCTTAAATGGCCAAAAATTTCCTCTCTTTGTGAATGTGCAAGTTTCAGGTATCTTGAAGATCAAAGGAAGTTTGAAGATACTTTATTCATCATTGCATTCGAAACCCTAGGCTTTTACAACTCATGAAAACTCAATTTCAAAAATATTTGACACTGATTCGACAAGTTTGCAGACGGGAAACAAAAGGACAGATCTGATATTAGAGGATTATGAAAATATATCTAAAAAAATACCTAGGAGGATAGTGGCACCCCCAACTCCAATGTCCCGACAAATTTAGCTAAAATTTATATCACAGGTGCACAGTGTTCTCCCCTTTCTGTTTCTGCTATTCGATTTTCTTTGTGACATTCTAGATCTAATATTTTTATGTTAAAGTGATATTTGCATCATTAATTCAATTAGATCATTACATTTCATTATTAGGACATTTCTAGATTTGGTTAAGGGATGGTTGACTCACCTATCAAGTTGTAAGTCAACCTCAAACCTTGTTCAAATCCAATCAAACCCCACTATCATTCAAATCTTTAATGAAACATTTAGGAAAAACACCCAAACCCTAAGGGTCAAATCTTAGGGTTTACCTTTTTCTATGTTTCAAAGATTAATTAATTATTAGCTTTAATGCATGATTACTCTAATATTTTTAACCAAATCTTATACTAGTACATACAAATTCAATACACATACTACAACTCTAATACCCAATTTATAAATAATGAGAAAATAGAAACCATCAATTGTTTTACAAAGAATGTGTTAAACCCTCCTAGTGGCATGACACCCAAGTAGGACCCCGATTCTAACACCCACCTAGGAATATTCAACAAACTACTAAAAATAGATAATCAATATTATATCTTACAACTATCATAATGTGTCATAACCACTTAACCAACATACGCACCCAAGTTTGTAACTCCCACTTTCCAAAATAGATTTCCATGAGAAGTGTAATCAACTATCATAAAGTCGATCAATATTCTAATGTAACTTCCCTCTTACAAGATTTTAGACATCATAATATTTTTTCATAAAATCCCTCTAATAGAGCACTTGAAATATGATATATATAACTACAATGACATCCTGCAACACCTTATAAAGCACTGACATGTGGCACATAATGCTAACTCAATATTTGACACCCCATTTTCATGTGAGGCTAATTATAGAATAATAAAATATAATATTAATAAGGGAAAATTTTAAATAATAAATAAATAAAACCAATAATTTCTTCAAGGTTGAGACACCTTAATTCTTGACAAAAAGTAGATTTTGAGGAATATTTGACAAGGCTAGAAATTATGTTCTCTAGTATTTATGGTGAATGGGATAATTACGAAATTGATAGCTATCCATCCTTGCTATCCTAATTAATAGATGAATAAGAGAAAAAACCTTGGCGATATCATAGATGTGAGGATAGTGAACCTTGTCATAAAGGAATAGAGAGGGAAAAGTGATATAGATAAGGGAACTTCAATGGACAAAATTGTGGCTATAAACAAACTTAATGGACAAAATAACATGCTATCAATCCAATTTAAAATATAAATCCATAAGGCATAGAAGATAAACCTACTACTAGTTATGGAAATGATTATAATGATTGTAGGCCCTATATAAATGAGTTTAGGTGTCACATCTGATTTTTAATAACTTATTATGGACATATTTTTAATTAATAATTAAATAATTAAGATGCGTGTACTCGATATTTTAAATTATGTGTTGAGAGTGATGATAGGTGCACACTTATGTGACAATAATTACATTGATTACATTACATTTTAGCCTATAACAATAAAAATATTACATCTCTAAGTCGGCCAAAGATAAAACAATCAACATGAAATGTATAGAGGGCAAGACCCAAAAGAATACACACAACACTAGGAAGAGGAACATGCCTTGTAGATTCCAACACACACTTAACCTAGTCCTAAATAATCTTCACCCCTTTGATCTTCTATGAACATCATCTACATGCTTTGCAAATTCAAAATACGTCAGCCACAAGCAATAAAGTATGTAACTTGTAATATGTCGGCCCACACAATATTATCGACACACATGAATGATACTTCTTAAGCTTCACTCACACTTGAACTTGTGGCGCACACCATCAACATGCCTTAGTCAACCTCAATAGAAACATAACTTCACAAAATGACTTGAAACATCTATACGGAACTGGAAACAAGAAAGATCTTCATACACTTCAACCCTTAGACACTATGAGACACATGGAATATCCACACAAACTCATACAACTAAAATTCATAACCTTTTGTTGGTGTAAGTAGATAGGCATTAAAACCAATCACCAAACAACATAGTCCTACACACTATCACTTCAAACTTTCATTGCAAAAGGCATTGTAACATGAGAATTTGGATACAATACCTTCACATCTCCATGAACTTAACTTTTGAACTACAAGACCAAATCTTCAAATATAAAGAAATGTAGAGCCAACCTTTACACCTTTTAGAATATTCTTACAAAGTCAACACAAACTTAAGTTTGTCACTATCAAAAACACCTTTCCAATAACAAATGGTTTGAAACTTGGATCAAACATGCTTTGACACAACCAAAAGCTAACCTCCAAACCATAGGAGTAAAATTTCATCAGCAGAGAAATGTAGAGCATTTCTCAGACTCTGGCAACCAAACAACCAGATTGCAACATACTCTAATGAACTTTTGACATCAATGACAACCAAACTACAAAAGTGGATAGTTAGAAAAATTGAAGGAGAAAAAGCTAAAATAATTTCTAAAGATTTTCATAGTGCTATTGACATCAAGGGAAGTTGGAATATTTAATTACCAATATTTACCTATCTTAAAATGGAAGGGTTCACTGGAAAACCCTACAAGTTTCCAAGATAGACCATGGATAAAGTGATATTTTTAGAGATGTCTAAACAACTACTAAAATCTCATGAACTCATGTAGGCTAAACACATATTTGGGGAATTTTTTTGATTCATTTTGGTTGGTATGTGTGTCATAGCCTCATAAATGGTATATGTATATCTTGTCATGAATCTGAGCACGTTGGAGGGTACCAACAACACCATAATCAGAAATCTTGAGCATTTCGGGTTGCTTGCAACGACATCTATTCCCATCACGGTCTTTGATCCTGAGTTTGTAATTGCTTGCATTAAGCATTATGACTCGTCTACTAGACAAATTAGGTTGGCCGATGGGAGATTCGTTTGTAGCCTCAAGCTAAGGGACGTGGAGAAGTGCTTTGCTATCCCTTCGCGCTCAAATAATTTTGCTGTATCCATTCCAAATTGTGACAAGATATGGGAAGAGGACAAAGACAAATCACAGAAGAAAGTTTCTCAATGATGGTTGAAGATTCAGAAGACCAACATGCAGAAGATAGTTGGGCATGGTGAGTTCAAGGATGAGATTGCCATCTTAATAACTTTGCTTAACCGGGTATCAGGTCAGGAAGAAGCAATTTTTTTTTGATTGTGGATGTTTTATATCATCTCTTGGGTTATCGACAAGAAGGAAAATTTTGAATGGACAATGTTTATTAGCGAGTGTCTTCACCAAGAGATTACAGAGTTCCTCAAAATTCATGAATTTCATATGGTGTCTTTTTTGGTTTACTTGGTTGCGTTTCAAGGCAGGTTTAAACCTTTGAAGACCGATGGAGCTCTTGATGTTCAGTGTGTTCATGAATACTACTCACAGTTGGAGTTTTTGAAGGCTGAACAAGAATTTAAGGCGGTGAATGATCATTTTCTTATGAAGACAATCAGGGACCTAGATAACGAGATGCATATCAGGATTTCTCCAGAGGTGAAATCAACAATGTAGAGTTGGGCAGATTGGTTCATTCAATTCCCTACTTTCACATATATCCAAGTGTATGGTTATATCAAAGAGCCTTTGATGCTATCGAGGTATCCATCATACAAAGTCCTTTTCATGGAGTTTATGAGACAAGCACAGGAGGTTCACTCTTTTCTTTGCAATCAACATAAACTGACATTCACCTTTCCATTCAAATTGGGTACTTACAAGTGCAAGGCTACTGCTGATTGCAAGTTAATGCTGAATGAGTTGGAAAAGATTCAGTTCAAGTGTTTTCCTCAGAGGTGTATTTATGATCCTTTGGGTCATTATTCAACATGGTTGGAGTGAAGCAATTCACATAGGGCAACGCTTGAGGACTTTTGGGTCAACTGCAAAGATGCGTTTGAGGTTTGCTGACGTCATTACTACATGCTTACTCTCCCACAACTTGCTAATTTCTTGTCAAAAGATGTGGAGGGTTTGTCCAATGATGATGGAGAGGTGCTTCTCAATTCATTCATTAAAGACCAAGTTGCTCACCAACTACTTTAGCAACCTGATTGGTATGTCAAGGAGAATACTTCAATCAAGGACTTGTCAAAATTAGTTATTAAGATGAGCATGTACTTCTTGGAGAACAAGCGAAAGCGAAGGGTAGTTCCATTTACAAAGTTGCTAGTAGGGTTTTCTTCACTGCCTTCCACTTCTAGGTCAAAGCCTTGAGTTAAGGTTGCCTTGAAGCCGCCTTAAGGAGTCGAAGTTAGTGGAAACTTGAAAGGGAAAAACATCACAAAACGGAAGCAAGTTGAGAAAACGATAGAAATCCTAGTGGAATCAGTGGTATAGGTTGAGGCCGATTCATCTCCAGGTCCACCATTTTCTCCATGATCATATCTTATCAACATTAATTCAAAGCTTGAGTCTCTAGTTTATGAGTCTTTGATTCTGATTGATCCACCAGTGGTTGACACATTGGAAGAAACTTCTCCTCGAGAAGGAAACATTGATCATTCATCTTGGCTCAAGAGGTCATTGGGAAGAGAAAGTCATAGGCCTTCATATTAGCTTGACTTGTTTGAGTTTGACAATCCTTATCAGGATAGGTCAAGCAAGAGAGCCAAGAAGCAGGTGAACATTGAGAAGACTTTTGAAGCGGAGATCATCATTGAAGTTGCTACACCACCAAAAGGAAAGAACCTGGATGAAGTTGAAGTTGGTGATTTCACCTTCGTTAAAGAGAATCTAGGAAGGAGCACTCGACACATGAACATAAGCCTTTTCAAGGTCATCACGAGTAATCTAGAGGAGTGTGTCATGAAGGATGAAGAAGATAAGGCAACCCTCAAGGTTGAGAACAGGTAGCTCTGAAAATACATCTTAGATCTACTTCATGGAAACATAGGACAGGCACCTTTACTCCCACAACTTTGATAGGCAGTAGTAGATCAACAGAGACTTGGTCATTTGGTCAATCATGGGAAGCTTCTGGACAATTGGATTGAAGAATTCATTGTTGTAGGTTGGTACCTCCTCACATAGATATATCAATTGAGGTTCAATGCACATGAACTTCGTCAAAATATTCAACAGCTTGAGATATTCATAGCAGAACATAAGTCGAAAGACTTGATACTCATATCTCAATTGGCAGTTGCTCATGACGCCATTGAAACAAAGGAAGATCAAAAGAAGGTTTTTGCTTGGAGAGAATAACATCTATTCAAAGTGGAAATGTATGATAGGATCTTTGCAAAGATGGTCACACTTTGGGAAAGTGTTGTTACAACTCTCAGACTTATTAATGAGTTCATCACCCATATCCCATGTCACTATTGGCGTGAGGCTGGTACATGCGTTGAGTTAGAGGCAATTTAGGTTGATTTTGAGAAATTGGTTCATGATAACCTAGGTGGAGATTCAGAGGCGTCCAAGTTGGATGACTTCTCGGTGATGACTACGAGTTTCAACAAGGCGATTGCAAAAGTTAGAGACAATCAGAGGGTGATCAGGGATGGAGAAAAAGAGGTGAACATGTAGTTCATCATCGTGGATAGTGTCAAAGTGCCAGAGGATGATATGATCGACAATTTCCTGGATGAGGTGATAAACAAAGAAGGATTGTAGAAGACATCTAGTTAGGACCTACAATTATTTACAAGGATGAGTCAAAAAGCAACAGTTAACTCAATGTCATTTCTTGAGTTCTTATTGTTGATCTCATGCACACCTATCTCATTCTTGGAGATATCTTCACAGGAGGATGGACTTTTAATTAGGACTAGTTAACTGATGGTAGTTATCAGTAAAATCTCTTTCAATAAGGATGTGCATGTTGCACATTTCCATTTAGTCTTGTTTGTATCGGTTAACTGATGGTAGCTTTCCAGTTAACTGTATAGTTTCATTTATTTAGACTTAGACAATAAATTCTCACATGATTGCAAGAGTGTAGTTGACTCAAGATGATATTAGGGTTCCCTACACCTTTGATGTCTATGAATACGAGGTCTTTGCTCATTTGCAAATAAATTTTACATGAGATAGTAATATATGTTGCGCCACCTTGCCTGAAATATTGTTGTTCTGTATCTATTCATGAGCTTTTACTGTGACAATAAATAGTTGTACCACCTTGCCTGAATGTTATGATCATGGTGTTTGTTCAAACTTAGTTAAATGGGGTTGCTAGTTTGATTTTTACTATATGCATGTCTCACCAATGTAATTTGTTGTCCTAGTTTGTTACCTTGTGTTGTGTTAATAGTTGTTATTTCAATCTACGCCTCAGATAGGGGTCCCTCCTCCTTGGAAATTTAGGAAGAAGAATTATCATCTATGTGTCGTTACCAATAAGCTTGTTGCATATCTATGCCTCAGATAGGGGTTCCTCCTCCTTGGAAATTTAGTAATTGAGCTTATCATTTGATGTTGTGCCTAATAAACTTCATAGCAACCTACACCTCAGACAGGGGTTCCTCCTCCTTGGAAATCTTGTTGTAGAGTTTATCGTATAATCACACTCCCGCTCCTAATTCCTCATGCTTTGTTTTTCTTGAGGGAATATGGTAGTTTAAAGCTTTTAGTTTTAGTTGTAGTTAAGATATGCAAAACTAGAGAAAATTCTTAGCTGCAATGTTCTTGGTTTCCTTAACCTTGTGCCTCTTCCAACTGAGTCAAAAAGATAGGATTTAGAATCATTTACTTTTTCACACATATCATCAAAAGAGGGAGCTTCCCCTCCTAATTTGAAGAGTAGTCATTACGCACTGTGCATAGCTATCCGTACCAACTCGCACTCTAGAGGTGCTAATTGTTACACCAACAAGATCAATAAGACTTTATTTTCCTTTAGCAAGTATAAAAGAAAATAGGCCATCTTGGAAAGCTAGACATTGTTGACAACATCAACTATTGTATGGTCAAGTTAAAACTACAAGGATATAATCTAGGTATGAGGAAGGATATACTATAGGTATGGTCAAGTTAAAACTATTATGAGGATCAACTATGGATGGTTGGATGATTGGTCATGACATCATATTTGTAATGACTTGTGAAAATCATACTCTTTAGCTTCTTTTCATGTTTTGGGTATGAAACATGTCAAGGAAGGATGACATATTAGGTATTTAGGGATATGATATTATAATGTATGTAGGTGGATGGTGATGCCAACTTGTGGCATTTATTGCTTGAGTTAGTTATATTGGGTCATGTGGATACCTTGTATAATTAATTATATCAAGTGATGAGTAGGCCTTCATTGGGATTACCCCTCTATTCTATCACAAGGAGAAGGTTTATATAAAGCAGGTGATTATCATCGTAAGGATATATGTTGAGTATGATATTGTATTTGGGATAGATCTTAGAGATATAATGTGAAGCAACTTCTTTCATAAGGAGTATTATATGATGTTATCCTACACTAAGGGTTTATTTTAATTTTGCATTCATTGTTTACTAGGGCATCTTGGCCCACAAATATCTCTTGTATGGTGTGTGATCTTCATTCTACATTATATTATTACAATTATTATTTCTTGGATCTTAACATATTTTTAGAGAAAAAAATGGTCTAAGATATTTTTTAAAGTACAATATATAATATAAAATCTTCTCCTAAAATGACAAAGAAAATACAATTTAGCTATTGTTGAATGAGGGTAGGGAGAGGGAGGGCTAGAATAATGCAAGCATGGCTTAACAAAAAATGTATAGCATGGTATCACATTTTGCCAACTTTCCCTTTTGTTACATTTCCCTCTAAATTTTACCTTATAAAATGTGTCATATCGCTACACATTTAAATGAAAAAAAATATCTATATGAAAAAAAAAAGATCTATGAATAAGTAGAAAAATATAAAATTATGGGAGCACTAACCCAAAAAAATCCTAAAAAAATTGAGTAGTCATCACGAAGTGAATATATGGGACATTGCTCTTTTATTCTCACTCTTGTAAAGGAAAATAAACTTTCGTAAGGTTCAATTTAAGCTAATTAAATAAAAGTAGTCAATTAAGCATAAATAAACCTAGATTAACTAATGATACCTAGAGTTGATAATTTGATACCTTGCAATAACTATTTTTAGGAAAGTAAATGTACATGATGGTGATACTCAAATTGTTGGCTAAACATTATGTGGTTCAATGAAGATTTTGGAATATACTATCTTTGTCTTGAAAATGTGTTCTTTTAGATGAATGCATTAGATTCTTATGATGTAACTTTACTTTATCTGGAGATGAGTTTGGTCATTTTGATCAAATTTTTGATTGTGAACTTGTTTGTACCTTCAAATTTAACTCCATATAATGTATAATTCTACTATTCTCATTATATTGATCTTCATTTATTGATTTGAGGGCCATCAATATTTAAGAATATCTTGATAGAGTTGTTATTTCATCCCAAGGAGACAAGTTCTCCTAAGTCAACCACGTGAAATGTTTACAAAATTAGAAGATAACAAGCAAGCTTCCCAACATAATGTATGCAAATTTGTTACTCTTTTTAGCACACCGAATCCAAGTGCATTGCTATTTAATGCTTTAGAATGAGATAATTTCATATGATGCTTGGATGTTTTGAATGAATGTACTTAATATCTTTAAACACCATCACATAATATCAAAATTCTCAAAAATGTGTCTTTAGTTGGTTTAGGGGAAGAAAATAAAAGTCATTTCTAATTGATCAATTTACATTTTGAATTTTAAAAAGGAAAGAGTTGGGTCCATGACTATAAGTGTATATATAAATGTGATAAATTCAAAGATAAAACAATTATAATAAAGCATATATCTAAAAATTAGATAAGAATTATCTAGACAAGAATATATATAAGAAAAATAAAAATAAATAAAATTGAACCCAACTTCATATTAGCAAATCTTATCATTACAACTCTATAATCATGTCATTGTTTTTCGAAAACTACTCTTAAATATACTGTAAGACTGAAGGAAACATAAAAAACAACTAATCACTAAGCGAAGCTTGTTTTGTATACGCTGTAAAACGTAACAGTCTATAAATTACGTTTCTGATGTTTTAACGTTATTCTATCTTTGCCAAGAGAATCTACATTTTAAATCAGGAGTGTACTCCTAGGTTGAACTCCAGAAACAGAACTGCAGATTGTTCTCGCCGTGAAGAAGACCATCACAATACACGCAGATCAATTCATTTCAAGATGAGCATTGGTTATGTCTTCAGGGTGAGAATAGCATCGTTTTTTGCAGGAGCAGCAGCTGCATTTGGATTAGGTTTATATGTACTCCAGGGAGATTATCAGGCCACCCATCATATCCTCTCACAGCAGGTAATAATCTCTACCCACCTTTTGCTCTAATTATAATTTTTTGGGTTTCTTTTAATCTTGACATATAAAAGGTTTAGATTATTTCATCTTCAATAATCTTTGCGTCCGTTATTTTCTTTATTACATATGAATTGGGTATCTATAGTCTTATTTTTAATCTTTTGGAGTTTTTTTAAAGGTATTTAATTTCCATTAAATTTCACCAACCATTTTAATTCCATCATGAATGACTTAAAGTCTTAGTTTTCAAGTTTTTCAGGGCTTCAATTCACTCAAAATATGTAATCAGGTCAATAGAATATAATGTAGGTCAAATTCTGTTTGATTTTATTTTGATATTTTGATATGAGGTCGCAGTCCATCAATGTAGGGCAAATTATGGGTTTTTTCTCTTTTTAGGTATTTAAGGTTTTCAGGGCTTCAATTTATTTAGAGGATAAGAGAAAATAGCAAAAATGCAATCAGGTAAATAGAATGTAATGTAGGTTATTTTAGGGTTTCAATTTACTCAGAAAATAGGAGGACATTAAATAAAACTACAGTCAGGGCAAGATGATGCATTTTAGGTTAAATTATGTCTAACAGAATAAGCTTAAGTCATAAAAGTATTGTGGTACTGGTTTCCATACAGGTTTCAACTGACTCTGTCCGTCACACCTCAATGGACAATGCGTGGTGCAAGTCCTGGGTGTGTTTGACTAAAAAAAGTAGTTTAAATTATTGGAATGATATGTTTGCTTTTTGTGTTTAACTGTGATATACTTTTGCTTTATCGATTAAGAATCAAGATTAAATGACCTTGTAGGATTTGTTGAGAGTTGAGTTTTTCTGCATGTTTGTGATAAAAACATTCTAATACTGTGACTGCCAGACAAAGGAATTGTTTAGTTCCCTTGATGGGCGCATATCAGAATTGGAAAAGCTGAAACAGAATGCAACATCATCAGAAGAGCAACAATCATCTGAACAGGTGTGTGGAAAGAACTATAATGAATGATTTGAATTTTTCTTTGTGTTGATGTAAATTTTGGATGGTCCTGCAAATGGATGTGCAAATCAGCAGTTTCTTTTTTCCCTTCTGCCCGCAAGGTCTGTTAAACAATGCCATAAGAGTAAACTAGTTATCATGCGTCCACATTGTAATGTCCCTAATAGAATCCACATTGTAATGTCCCTAATAGAAATTATACTAATTTTAACCTAAATTATCAATTTCCCAAGCAAACAATGGATTTAGAGAGTACTTTGGCTTGATTTAATCCCTGCAAACAAGTTAGAGATCAATTACAATAATAGTTTAACAAGTAGAGTATCATGATTAAACATTAGTAAATCCGTAGTAAATTTGTTAATCCAGTTATTACCTTACCCAAGGGATGCTCAACCATGGGAGAGCATGGAAGAGAGTGACTCGATGGGGTGTCTTAGCCTCTCTAGGACCCCATGTGGCACATGTCATTCATATGAGTTGGCCTCCTTGGCCTCATGTGGCACATGTCATTCATATGAGGTGACCTACCTAGTGAGGATTCTAATTTATCCATTATCCCCTCATCTTGCCATCCTTTTCCCTTTCCCCATGATTGATCTCCCAATATTGTTGCACCATGATAGGGGAGTGAGGTTACAAAGGGTGTCCTGGTGGCCCAACTCTCCTAGTCCAAAGGCAGTATCAGTACCCTTTGTAACAAAGGCAGTACCCTTTTGGCCCATGTGGGCTCATCTTGTCCCCCCCAAGTGGCTTACCTAGAAGAGAGCCCGGTCACTGTACCCCGTTTTAGTCTCAGTTGTTTCCATCATGGTTGAGCTTTCAAGGCATATGACAAACAAATATTGATCACATTTACTTATATAAGGTAACAGCCATAACAACAATGTATCATTAACACCGAAATCACATATATTCAATGGTGCTACAACTTATTATTGTAAATCAGATTTCATACCATCGATTCAGGAAATTAGACTGCTGTACACTTGCAAATCTATTATTTATTTCTGTGCCCCTTTATTTAATGTTTCCCTGTAGATCGCTGGTCTGTATATTCTTCTCCCTCAAGCGATCTCCTTTTAAGACTCAGAAGATATCGATAGTGTAGATCAAACAGATAAGAATCTATTATCCATACTTATATTAAAGCATCATAATTACTTATAAGGCTCAATAATTGCTGCAAGCATCATTATTGCATAATCGTATAATATATGAGTATATATATAATATGATCATCCCTAATTGGTTCCAATCTTCCTATATCACTTTATATGAGTTGATATATTTGTATGTAATTATATTCAACTTACTTCCCTTATTGATTTATCATTTATCTAATATCTTCACTTATCTCTTCCCACATTTTCCATCTTCCAAACTTTATTAATGAATCTGCTGCTATCCTCAGGAAATACTCCCCTATTTCTATCGTTATTCCTGTTCCATATATCTGTGCTTAAATCCTCTCTCATTCGATGCCTTCTCTTCCTTGTTTCCTTCGATCCCTCATAAATTGATGCCTTTTGTCTTACCAAATTGTTGCCTTTATATTTTATAACTGTCTGCATAAGGAACCGCTGCTTTATGTCATTGCTGCCTCCTAGCGTTTATTGCTGCTTGTCTTTCTTAAATGCAGATGTCATTTGTTGTCTTGTTCTTTATTCTTGTTTCTTTTATGGTTATTTTCTCCAATTCCCCCGTATATCCTTGATTCCTCCCTACATAAATACCTGTTTTGAGGGGAGCGACTCCTCATAAGGGGCACGTCTTTCCATCAAGAGTCGGCCTCTTTTATTTAATTCTGTTTTAACTTTTAAGATTAATCGCTGCCTCCCCTTAATGAATCCCATTGATTTGGTCGACCAACATTAAGGGTTCAGGCTATTCAATGGATTATATATATATAATTCATGTTTATTAATATATTTTATGTTTCCCTATTTCGATGTATATTTTATACTATAATAATAATCTTATAGTTAGGGATGATTGTGGTAAAGTCATTGGGGCGGCTTCAATTAAGCTTCTGTGGGGAACAAACAATGATGTCGAGTGCTCGGCTTTGTGGGAAGGTATAAACTTTTGTATTCAAAAGGGGTGGCACAATGTGGATTTTGAAGGGGACTCTGAGATTGTCATTAAAGCTGTTGGGGCAAATCAAGCTCCAAGTTGGAAACTAAATATGTGGGTGGCATCCATCAATCAACTTTTGCAAGGCTGCAGGGACTTTAAGCTTGCTCATGTTTATAGAGAATCAAATAAGGTGGCTGACTTTCTCTCAAAACATGGTATTGAACAGCCGAGTGCCAAGATTGTATCAGATGGTTTGAATAGCTGGGTTGGCCTTGAGAAGATTGTTTCCGAAGATATACTGCTAGCTCGTGGAACGCTTTAAGGCTCCCTTTCTTTGCCTGGGAGCTCTCTTTGCTTTCTCCAAAGGGACATCAAGCAGGTGGTGGCTATGGAGGATAGCTGTTGGTCATGTTTGCAAGAGTCTGTGTTGTTAGGGATAGTTGCTTCTCTCTGGCCTGGCGACCTAGCCCTCATCCTTGACAAGGAAGTGGAACCTTTGCTGTAAATCTTCTGTTTTGGATTACTGGAAGTGTAATGTCCCTTATCCCATAGATTACATACTCTCTGATTACTCTCCGAGTAGCCGAGTAATCTCCAAAAAATTTGCATGCCGAGTAATTTCTGCTTTTACTCTCGGGCAGTATGCAAATGGATTTTCTCCCATCAAACTATCGAGTAATCGCCAGTAGCTCGCAAGAAACCCACAAACTTGGCAAGTTTGTGTCTATAAATATGTTTGTGTGTGTATATGCATGCAAACTTGGCATCCTGTGTATGTTTATAGATATGTATGTGCTCACAGTGTAGTCCTATGTATACACATACATAAATATCCACACACATTTGCCGAGTATTTTCCGAGTATTTGCCGAGTTTTCCACGAGTCAAAATTTTTGGGCTTGCCGAGTACTCACTAATTCCGAGTATGTAAACTATGCCTTATCCCTTGGAGAAGGATTATTAATGGTTACCCAAGTTTGACAACGTTTTTTTGTCAACTAATTCACATTGTTAATCCGGGATGGGTTGAGGTCTATCTTTGGATGTGCAAAATGAATGAACAATTATTTGCAATTGATGATCCACAACAACTTCAAACCAGTATATATATATATATATATATATATATATATATATATATATATATATATATATATATATATATATATATATTACAGATTGATGACGAGTAAACATATATTTTATACCACCCGAATAAGCAAGTGGTCCCCACTAATAGTGTCCAAATACAGCTCGACATACATCCATTTACAGTCCTACCCAAACTACTATTGACTGGAAATGCATTTAAACTCAGATCAATACATATAGAACTCCTTCAAATGACAGAGTTAAATATACTTCTGAACTGTGAGATTGCCCATTAATTCCAGCGCTTATCAAATTGATAATATACAGTGTTGAAGTGGCTCATGTAATGGACCCGCCGCTATATCCTCCTCACACTTATTATTGTCTTTTATATATTTGTTGCCTTCACAAGGAAGGACACATCTCTTTGAATAGAGATGACTTTCTGAATGGGCATGACTCTCCGTTAATCACTTCTCAATGTAATCTTAATTGCTACATTACAGGGAATCACGATTGCTGCTTTTAATTAGTAATTATTTCTTATCTAATGGGTTGAGACTCTCATTATAGATGCTGTTTTGGACTTTGACGCTAGAGTCGCAAAGGAAACAGGGAGATAATAATAGGTCCCGATTATCCCAAAGTCCCCATGTATTAGGTGATTGAAATGTGGCGATTTCCCTTAAGATGAAGCACCGACTCCTTATGCCCTCCGATCCATGTCAACCAGGCGACGATAACCCATAGCCTGATACATGCTATCATAAATTCAATAGAGGTAAATGGTGGAAATATTTAGGGCCCGATAATAGTCTTGTTCCCTCGATAAAAGATATTATCATTTTCTGTTGATGTTTTATATTAATATATATTATATTCTTCTTGTTTCAGTATTATATTTATAAATTGATTTTATGTTGATGTTTTATATTAATATATATTATATTCTTCTTGTTTCAGTATTATATTTATAAATTGATTTTATGTTGATGTTTTATATTAATATATATTATATTCTTCTTGTTTCGGTATTATATTTATCAATTGATTTTATGTTGATGTTTTATATTAATATATATTATATTCTTCTTGTTTCAGTATTATATTTATAAATTGATTTTATTGTATTATATTAATTTGATATATTTTAATATTTACTTTATTATTTAAGTTGCCATTATTTATATTTTTAATATCCTAATGATCATAATATTTATATTATTAATATTAAAATATAATATTAATAATTATAATAGTTATAATCATATTAGTGTCTTTGACCATTATAACTATGATGATATTAATTGGTTTAATATTTTTAAATGTCTTTGTTATCTCATGGTCACGTTTCAGGGACATGACAGTCCTCCCTTCCCAAATTTGCTTGTCCTCAAGCAATTTAAAATTTGGGAGATCAAATATCTTAGTTTCCCTTAATAGTGGTTACCCTGAGTTCGCCTTAAATCCTTAATCTAAATAAATGAAGGTTTAGAGGATTCTTCACTTGATTGAAGTCCGGATTGAACGCTGGTACATAAATTAGAATCATTTACCATAATTACACTGGTTAGTTGATCATAATCATTCACCCCCAACAATACTAAGAAGTAGGTTTATTAAATGTTATTAAACCCATGGTCCATCATTAAGCTGGTCGTAAAGCTTCCTAATATCCTTGGAGGGTTCAACCATAAGAGAGTATGGGAGGCATGACTTGATGGGGAGCCTAGGATCCATCATGCCAACTCTTTCCCTTTCTCTTATGATTTAGCCTCCTGGGTTTACCTAGTTCCCCCATTATAGAAAAAGTTCTCCATTATAGGACGCTATGTCCTCCATTATAGGACATAATGTGGCTCAACTCCTCTAGACCCAAAGGCAGTATCCTCGGATACCCCAGAGGCAAGTACCCCCTTGGCCCAAGTAGGCTCATCTTGTCCCCTCCTGGGTGGCGTATCTAGAAAAGGACCTCATTGTTCTGGTTGCTTAAATCCCCTAGACCCAAAGGCAGTACCCTTGGATACCCCAAAGGCAAGTACCCCCTTGGCCCAAGTGGGCTCATCTTGTCCCCTCCTGGATGGCGTATCTAGAAGAGGACTTCATTGTCTTGGTGGTTCAACTCCCCTAGACCCAAAGGCAATACCCTCGGGTACCCCAGAGGCAAGTACCCATTTGGCCCAAGTGGGCTCATCTTGTCCCCTCTCGGGTGGCGTATCTAGAAGAGGTCTTCATTGTTTTGGTGATTCAACTCTCCTAGACCCAAAGGCAGTACCCTTGGATACCCCAGAGGCAAGTACCCTTGGTCCAAGAGGACTCATCTTGTCCCCTCCTGGGTGGCGTATCTAGAAGAGGGCTTCATTGTTGTCTCTACAATATCCTTGTAAGGCATTTTGACTTGTAGTGGTGCCCTAGTTTCGTAATCAAGGCAAAGTCCTTCCTCCTTAGTTCCTCTTGGTTAAGGAGAGAAGGATGTGGTTCCTTGCAAGAGTTTCATTCCTTCAACTCATTTCTTGGAAGAGTTGCTCCCTTCCTTACTTCCTTCTTCGTCTGTTATTCTTTTATTTGGTTCTTTATCTCGATTGTGTGTTGCTTCCATATGGTGTGCTTGACACCATTTTCGCCCACATGCGTGACTTGGTGTCCATTCTTCTTTGCATTTAAAGCACACTCCTTCCCTACACTTGTGCCCTGTCCTCCATACTTCTTTGCATTTTACACATCTCTTGTCATCTTGCCCACAAATATGTCCTTTGTCCCATTTTGCCTTACAGTCGAAACAAAGGCCCTTCCTTCTTAATTCCTCATGTTCATTGTAAGGAAGATATGGTTTCTCGAGACCTTCTTTCTTCTTGAAGATTTTGTCTATTGGTGTTATCTTTGTAGGGAGATTTCTTGTTCTATCGTTTGATATCGTGTCCTCAAATTTCATAGGGAGTTATGAGACCGTGATGCCACCAATCATGGGCCATTCCTGTCAAATGTAGTACACCAAATTTGATAGCGTTTTCTTCTGTCACGGGGCATAATGATAGGTATGTATCCAATTTTTGCACCCACGAGTGTTGTTAGAATGTTTATATTCTTTGTTTTAATAGTCACTTATCTACTGTAGTTTCTACAATAGTCAGTAGGTAGATAGTAGGTAGATATTTAATATCTACAGTAGGCTTCCACTTCTATATAATGTAATCCTTTTTTTTGTTAATAATAGAATGCTTTTACCATTTACATGGTATCAGAGCAAGTAGGGTTTCTGGGAGATTTCTTTTTAAGTCTGTAATTCATGAAAAAATTTCGTGTGAGACTTATGTGAATTTCATGGGTTTTCAAAACCATAATTCAAAATTTTTGTGCTCATTTCTTGGTCTGTCTTTTTCGAGGGTTTTCAGGCATTGGAGATCTCTGCAAAATCCTGATAATCCTTATCACTTTTTTTTTTTCAATAAAAAAAAACCGAATGTCAGATTCCAAAAAAATCGCGACTTGCTCTTTCTCCCGCACGTCGTATTGAGGGCGCCTTTTACCCCACGCGTCGTATTGAGGGCGGATTTCTTTGCTATTCGTGGCCGCATTTCTTTGCTACGTCTGGCCGCGAGTTTTCGTCATTTTTGGGCACACGATTTTCTTTTGGTTTTGGTGCGCGTTTTTCGTCTAATGATCTGCTCGTCTTTTTAAGAAACATTCTCTAGTAGCCGCGATTTCGTTTTTCTTGGACGTATTTTCTACCTTCATATTGGGCGTTTTGTATCTGCCCTAGCTTGTGTTCATGCTGGACATGTATTTTCTGCTCCTACACCTGCATTTTTTTCTTCATTCTCTGAAAAACGTGGGTTCTTGAAGAGCCGACTAGGGTTTTGCTCTTATCTTCTTCATCTGAGGTCATAATTTTTTTGGATTACATATTCCTTCTGGGTTTTTCGAGCTCTCATCTGGGTTGTCTTCCGTCTTTCTGGGTACCTTGTTTTTTCGTGCCTCGAAATTTGTGCAACTAGGTGTTGCTAATTTTTTTTGGGTTTTTAGCATCCTTTTTTGGGTATTCTTCAAATCTTTTGGGTTTTGTCTTCAAAGTGCATCGAAATCCGTGCTAGGGTTTCGTCTTTGATTTTGTGCAATTTTTGTTTTTCGTTTTGCCTTCACCAGTTCGACCTCAGTGTACGTGATGGCATCTCTGACAAATATCATGCTCAAAAGCAGCTAGAAGTTTAACGGGAAGAATTACAACACTTGGAAGCAGCGCATGCTTACGATCTTCGAATATCGTTGCTTTGATCAGATTGTTTTGGGGAACTCAGCTCCTCCCACTGTAGTCGGAAAAGACCAAGACAAATGGGATGAACGCAATCAGGAAGCCGTCATGCTCATCAAACTCTCAGTCACAGATGAGCAACTACCTCACGTACCGTCTGGCAAAACTGCTTTGGAAATCTGGGATCATTTGAAGGCCCTTCATGAAACCTCCGACAAGAGCAGAGCGTTCTTTCTCAAGAACATGCTCGTTTCCATCATGATGGATGAGAAAATGTCCTTACAGGAACATCTCACGAAGATTAAGGACATTTGTGGTCAGTTGGAGACGATTGGTCGAACAATGGAGGAAGAAGACATGGTCGTCATTACTCTGAAGAGTCTTCGGCGTTCGTATGATCATTTCATCGAGACGCTGAATATCACCTCCACCAATGTTGATCTCGAATTTGTAGATCTTTGCAACAAGCTCTTGCAGCAGGATCGATGGCGACAACAGTTTGGAAGCAGTACCAGTTCCACCTGTTAGTGTTTCTTAGATCAGATTAGACAATAAAGTACTCAATAGAATTGCAACACATAAGACAATGAACACAACAAGATACCCTGGGAAAACCCTCCTCTTGAGGGAGAAAAACCCAGCAAATGATTCTCTTATATATATGATAACACAATAGTAGAAATCTGCTTACAACTCAGGCCCAACAATGGCCAATGCTTGATAATATATTCGCCCTCCTTCTAAGTATGCAAGATACAAATGACTGTCTTGTTCTTGAAATCGGACTGCTGCTCTTGAAGTGCGAATTTTGCTCTTGACAAACATATGCGAACTTGCTTGAATTGAATTGCCTTTACAATGATAATGACCTTTCATTTATACAACATAGGCGCCTCTTCATTTAGGTCGGCCTTACTTGGAAAAACATAATAAATGATAAACAAATAATATAACTTGAAGTCGGCTCAAGTTGAGACAAGGATAGGCGAGCTATAAGGGTCGGTCCTTAGCAAGTATATTGTATGATATAAATTAAATAGCCTAGAGGCTATACATTTAATTTATTCTTTTCTTCTTGGGAAGTGCAGACCGAAGCTGCTCAATAACATCAACACCACCTCCACAGAGCAAGTGTTCTTTGCCAAATCTTTTACTAAGAACAAAGGGAAGGCTCAATCTTCTCAGTCGAAAGGCTCTGGTTCTTCTCAGGACAGCAAGAAGAAAAAGAACGTTCAGTGCAATTATTGCCATAAATATGGTCACATGAAGGCTGATTGTCGAATTCGGATGGCTTCTGAACAAAAGAAGTAGGGAGGGTCTCAACAAAAGGCAAATGTCGCGGAGCACACTGAGCAGAAAGAGTCTGCATTCTATGCTTTTATGGCCAAGAGAACTGCAGATCCAGTCCAATCTTCTGCCTGGTATATTGATTCAGGGGCTTCTCGGCATTTTACTCATCGTCGAGATTGGTTCACCAAATATGAACCATTCACTGATTCAATGATCTTTGGAGGCGGCGAAGAGTACACAGTTGCTGGTAAGGGCAATGTTCAGATTCACTCTGGAGGAAGAAATTTACTATTTCTCGATGTCTACTATGTTTAGGCATGGAACATAATCTTCTCTTCGTTAGCCAGATCATGAAGCATTCTCCCTAGTTGGATGTTATTTTCAATTCGTCCACTTGCAACATTGTTGATAAGGCGACACGTACTACGATTGCTATGGGACTTGGGGATCATGGTCTGTATAGACTTGCTAATTCCGGTGATTCTCAGGAGCACGCTTTGACAGCAAGGAGTACTTCCATCAGCAAACTTTGGCATCAACGTTATGGGCGCTTGAATGTGCACTATCTCTCTCAACTGTCTCGGGAGGGTTTGGTTGCTGGTTTACCTGAGATCCAAACTCAAAATCATGGAGTTTGTGGCACAATGTTTGATAATTATATTTAATTAATGGAATTAAATGAAGAGGCACAAATTTCTAAAAGAGGCCGACCTCTTGTATAGACGCAATTTTTTTGGAGGGGCGCATCCTTCTTGCTGGGCTGACTTGTGTCTTTGAAAGGACACGTCTCCTCTCATCATTGTGTATATATACTTGAAGAAGTCTCATTGTTTCATCATTCAGATTTCATCCTAGTTCGCTCTCCATCACATGTGCGAGTTCTTCTCAAGGCAGTCCGATATTATTAGAGGCTGATTTTTTCATCAGCAAATTACCTTCTTGTATTGCTGTGTTGCATCATTCACTGATGCTTGTATTTGGGCCTGCATATCGGCCTCTTGTAAGGAGATCATTATTGTATTGATTCAATACATGAGATATATTGTTGCTGGGTTTTTCTCCCTCAAGAGGAGGGTTTTCCCAGGGTATCTGGTTGTGTTCATTGTCTCATGTGTTGCATTTTCTGAGTTCCTTTTGTCTTGTTATATCTGATCATATGAAAAACTAACATAAATAACATAACCCTAATTAGAGTGACCCAAATAACAATTAGTTAACAAACAAAAAAGTCATCCACTGGGAGTTGCATCCTTATCTACTTCCATAGCACTACGTTCAATGAATCTAGACACAATGGCGTTGATTTCCTCAATGGTGATGTCCGACAGCGTGTTAAGTTTGTATTCAAGCAAGTCCAAACTATCTGCACATTCTGCAAAGGTGATCACCCATTCTGATTCCTGTTGCAGGAAGGTGTTTTAGACGGTCAGAAAGTTGAATGCCTTAGTCAAATTCTCTTTCAGGATTGGCCCGGTAGAGAAAATCCTTTGAACTTTATCCTTCAGATTTTCTGGCTGCAAGTCATTTTCTCAGACAATGTCCTTGTCAAGCACATCCGCAGCCATGTGGAAAATTTTATTCTGGATTCCTTTTACTTGTTCTTCAATTTTGGCGCTATTTGCTTTCACTCTCTCCAAGACTTCTCCGCGTGAAATTAGTGCATAATACCAGTTGTTGAAATCATATGCCGCTCCTGTTGCAATGATCTCCTCATCAATCAATCTTTGCTTTGAAATTCCTTTTATCTCTCGAAGACATGGAATAATCTTGTTTTGAAGGTCTTGGAGGCCATCCCATGCTTTCGCTTGGCTTACAACTCGCGAGAGTAGAGAAGAAGTTTGCCCATAAAGATATGCCAACTTTTCGGTGAATGCCATTGCTTCTTCTTTTTTTCCTACCATCCATTCTTTGGTTTCCTTGGCGGTAGTCAAGTCTTCTTCAAAATTTCTTACTGGCTCCTATGAAGAGTTGAGAAGTGGAGGGACTGATTGGTCACCTTGATTGAGCGGCCTTGTCAAATGTTGGATGTATTCTTTTAGGTGCTCGATCTCCATTTTGTACTCTCTTTTCTTCGCCACTTCTTTATCTAGCCTAGATTTAATGGTGGAAACAGAGTTATCCAGGTCCTCAACTTCTTGCCCTTTTGTTGTTGGACCAATATCGATGGTTGTGATGGCATTTCACTTGGGGCGATTTCATCTCGTGATTTCTCAATTGTAGGCACTGCAATCTGTACTGTACGGTTACCACCTTCATCTCTTTGTATTGTAGAAAATTTCTTGGCTGGCTTCTTTGTAGTAGCCTGTTCTAGCCTCGCCAAGAAGTCTGTAGTATCATCTTCTTTTGGTATCTCTGCTGCTACCTTGATTTTAAGTCTTTCTTTCAACGAATGTGGGATTGTTGACTGTTCAATTCCATCTTCTTGATTATCTTGAATGTCTTGCATGTCCTGAATTTCCTGCACAGATGGATTTCCTTGAATTCCCTTGAGGGCGGAAATCATTCCCTCTTGGAATTCTCCTCCCATGACATCTACATCATCATCTGACTCATAAATCTCTGTGCCTATAGGGGAGTGGTGATAATCATCTTCTAGCTACATTGGCTCCATATCCTTTTATAGAATTGGTGAAGGAAATCTAATTTGTCCCCATGACTCTTCCTCCATGATCAATATCTCATCCACATTTCTGGATGTAGCTGAATGAATGGGCTTGGATTTCTGCATCTTTTGAGCAGGTCCCTCATCTACTGCCTTCTCCTTACCCTTCCCTATAGAGTCATCGATCCTTTCTTTTCTCTTCTTTGGGTTGGCAGTCTTGGTTAGTTCACCTCCCTGAGATGCACAGGCATTAGAAGAACAAGACTCTGCCTCGCCCATCAAGTCATATGTAAATGGCACATTCCTTTGCTGCAAAATTTGCACTTGCTGGTCTACCCACCATTGCGAGTACTTAAACACAGGCCTCATAAAAGTTGTTGAGTCACCAAGTTCAGGCTTAGACCATCTCATAGGAGGAAGCGGCTGCCTTTCATCAAAGCCCGGTTGCACATACACTTCATCATCATCAAGTTGATTAGGTACCCGGAAGAGCTCTGTTGTCTTGATCATATCCAATGACAGTCTTGACCATAGTCTTCTCCTTACTTCATGCTCATTAGTAGCATATGCCCGAAAATCTTCTAGGTCAACTCTGTGTTTGTACTTCCTCCTGTCCACAGTTCCAATATGATTAAGTGGATCAAAGTCAGTCTTGGACTTGTAAGAAGTGAACGGGTACCATGTATTTCCAATCGGGCAATTTCTGCTGCTTGCGCCGATGGACAGGATTCTAACATGTTTCCAATAAAGAGTGGAAACGTGACGACTGCTTTCTGTTTTGATCTTTGAATATTTTGATATGTCTCTAATTGCCTCAAAACCTCCAACATAACCATTTTATTGGTGGGATAAATTGGCTACCTGTAAGGGGAACCCGTGAATCCTTGAATTCGAATGTAGGTGAATCCAAGAAACTGGATAAACCAGGATCCATATCTATTGATTAAAATTTTGGCTTCACAGGTGAGCCTTTGATGCGTTCCTCCTTGGAGTATCCGGGTAATATACATGAGAAAGGCGTCATGCACCCGTCTAAAGTGTGATTTCTCGCTCAACTGCAACTGAGGATAGCAATTGTATACCTTGAATTCTCTTTCGCCATTGCCAACTACACCCTTGCAAATTAGGCTAGCATATATTCTAGCAAGCAAATATACAACATTGGAACTCATGTGGAAGGTTTTGGTCTTCTCCAAGTTGATCAGCTGCTCGTGGAGACTATCACTGATCATTCTTGACCGGTTGAACATTTTCACTTCGGAAGTTACTTCATCGATGAAATAATACATCCAGGTTTCAAAGGGTGCACCCTAAGGATTACCCACTATTCTGTTTAGCAGCAAAACCATGTCTCCGTAGTCTTTCTTAAAATCAGGTCTGAGCAACTTTTTGGGCATCTTTTTGGCCGAGGGTCTAGGCTTCACCAACCATGACTTGTTCATATTTGATGCACAAAGGCCTTGTTTATCTTCATAAAGTTTTCGTGCCTCATCCTTAGTTCGATAAGATGTTCTGTGGTAGGTTGGGATTCCAAACGCTTCCTGTATAGCCAGCTCTCCTAAGTATGCCAGTACCCTACCGTCAGATGCTTCAATCTGTATTTCTTTTGCATTATAGTGCAATGCACATTCTACTATGAGTTCTAGACATTCTACTGCTAGTGGAAATCCTGCTGCTTGAACTATGCCTTTCTGCATCATTTTTCGTGCAATTGGCGTGGGCAAGAATCCATCACTTCCATACATCCTCTTTTTAAAATCATCAAAATCTATGTGACCGAGGTTGCTATCCACGTTGTTCTTCCATTTGGAGATGATCTTGGACTCTGGCTGCGAACCCTTACTGACAAATTTGATTTGTATTTTCCTCGAAGGTTCTCCTTTGTTTGGCATAAATCTGCAAAAATGCACAAAGAAAATATTAAAATTCATAATTTTAAATTCAGATTATTTAAGCCATTATTTTGAAAAAAATATTCCAGCCAACTGATAAATTAAAATTTGCGAATGATCATGCTGGAAATGAAAGAATTTATCCAATAGATGAGTGAATCTTTCGCTAGAATAAGGTAGAGAATGGAAATCTGCCTGATATTTTGAAAATAAAACAGAAGAGGTCATTGTGCTGCCTGGCAAGTTCGCCTTTTACTTCCTCAGCTTCACTTCAAAAATTACTTTCTTCAAAACTTTTCTTGCCTTAGACAAAAATTACTTCTCACAACTTCACTTTCGAAAGAGAAATGATTAAGAAATGAGAAGCAAAGCCAATTTAAAGATGAAAAGTTCGACCCATTTAGCAAAATATGCTTGTTTCCATTTAATCGAGTGCAAACTTGGCTTGGACTTCTCTTTTGAATGGCAATTTTGATCTCCAACACCATTTTCAAGGAAAGTTTCTAAATTTGGTGCCAGTTGAGTGAAGTCTTTTTTTTTCTTTCTTTTTCAAAAAATTTAGCCTAGAGAAAATTCGAATTTTCCCTTTTAAGTGTTCGGAAAATAAAAAAAATAAAATATTAAAATAACATTTCATGTGTTATTTTCCAACCCTTTCATTTTGATTAATTTATATCAAGGCATTTTATTATTTTTTTACCTTAAGGCGAGTTTGATTAAATTTTTCCAAGTCATTTCATGCCTCCGCCTTAGGCGAATTCTTTTCTCTTGTCAATTTTGCCATGATTCCTTATGTTTTTGGCAAATTTCTTCTGTATCTAGGCATGCCATTTAATATTTCAATGTTTTCATTGTTTTGACTTAGGCAAAATTTTAATTTTTTTCAATCTCCATGGGTAGGGCAGACTTGCCAAGGTGTTAGGCATGCTCTTCAAAGCTTAGGCGGACTTCACTTGTGTTTGTGCCATGATCAACCTCCTTGGGGCAGACTTACCTTGTGTTCATGCCATCTCTTCTTGAGTGGGGCAGACTTTCCTTGATGCCAAGCCATTTTCTTTAAGGGCGGACTTCACTCACTCTTATGCCATCTTCAAACTTCTTGGGGCAGACTTGTCAATTGCTTTTGCCATCCTTTCACATGCTAGGCGGACTTTGCCTTGGGTTGAACCATGATCAAACTTCTTGGGGCGGACTTGCCTTGATGTTGGATCATCCTCTCCAAGGGCGGACTTGCCTTGTGTCCATGCCATTCCTTCACCTTCCTATGTCAGACTTAACCATAGCTCATGCCATTGCCCATTCTTCCTATGGTGGACTTGTCAAATGCTTGTGCCATGTTCAACACTTAGGCAATTTCCTGGCCTTCATTTGGTTCGCCCAAAACTTCACACTTATCTCCACTTCGGGGGTCTGTTGAGGATGACGATGCTGAAGCCATGACCCAGGCACTTTCCAAAAATAGAAACCTTCCCAAAATAGAAATTTTCCAAAAATAGAAACTTTCCAAAAATAAATCCCTAAAAAATAGGAAGTCCAAAATAGGCTAAAAGTGCCAAAAATAAAGTCCCTAAAAAATAGGGGGCCAAAGTGAAAATCCCAAAAAAGTAGGAGGTATTAGAATTGACTGAAACGACAAGCAATCCTCGTCCTCCAAGCCTTCTAAGCATTCTGATGACATTCGTGCATTGATTCGGGCTCAAATTCCTTACTTGGCTCGGGCGACCCTTCAAAAAACTCAAACTCTAAACTCCCAAACAGAGATCAAATGAAACCAAAGCGCAACGGTAAAGCCCCAAAAAAGCAAACCACTAGGGTCCCCATTTGCAATGGGGCGATTTGTGAAAAGGTCACAACAAGTCCCTAGTGGGTTCAAGGGGCAGTGCCTTGTGTTTGGGGGCAACGTCCCTTGTAGGAGTTGAGGGACAGTGCCCATAGTGGGATTGAGGGGTGTCACTCCTCATGGGGTCCAAGGGTGCATCCTTGTTGCAATATAGGGCAGGGTTGAGGGGTAGTGCCCTTGCCACCAAGCCCAAATGAAGACCTCCAGAACCACACAAACCTTTATGGTGCACATGATTTTTGTAATTTTTTAAAAGCCAAAGTCAAAGGTGGAAATTTAAAAAAAAGCAAAAAAAAAAAAAGAAGGAAAGGTAGAAATATGGATAGATTTGCATTGGGTTCCCCTAGATCCTTCCTAGGTTTGCTTGGGTTCATCCTAGTGGAATCCAATCCCATTTTATCGAATCTTGCCTGTATTTGTAAGTGAATTAGGTTGGATCATGAATTTGGTTTGAACCAGACATGGATCTAGTTGGATTGTAGGTGGGTTTGGTAACATAGGAATTATCATAAAAATTGTAGAAGTTAGAGCATAATGAACACTTCAAATAAGTATTCATGCAAAGGGATCTTAAAGAAGCTAAAAATGAAGAAGTGTGTGTTTTTTAATCACTATAGTTAAGAATTCCCTATCTAGAACCTAGTAATGAAGTTCAATGAATAAGGAAGGACATATTTTTATTGGTCTTTAAGAAGAATAGCAACACAAACTTGTAAGACAACTAATAGGGTTCCAACACGTAAGTTCAAAGTAGGAAGAGTGTACTAGCCACAACATTAGTTGATAGCGCATGTACTTGTTGAAATGATTATTGATATTCGATATTTACAAAGGAGATGAAAGCTCCTTAAATAATACAAAGGAGGACGATGTTTCTAAAAAGAAACAACCGTTAACAAAAGTAAATAACAGAAGGATAAAACTAACTGAACCAAATAGAAGGTAAACTACAGACTAACTAAAGGCTAAGATGACCATTAAATAATACAATAATACTTTAATACCCTCCCTTAATAATCATCCTACTAACTACACCAAGCTTATCCCAAAATTTTACAAATTTATTCGGATTGAGAGACTTGGTGAGAATGTTCGCAGTCTGATCCTCAGTTGGAACATACTACAACATCACAGAGCCATCTTCAACAAGCTGTCTGATGAAGTGACAATGAATCTCAACATGTTTGGTTCACTCATGGAAGATTGGATTCTTAACAAGTTTGAGAACCCCTTGATTATCACAAAACAAGGGTGAAGGCCTTGCTTGAGACATCTGCATGTCAGCAAGCATCCTTCAAAGCCATACTGCCTCAGATGCTACCTTAACTGTTCCCGATACTATGCTTCAGTCGAGGAAAGAGCAACTGCCTGCTGCTTCTTGATTGTCCATGTGACTGCACCTGTACCAAGACTGAAAACATACCCAGAGGTGGACTTCCTGTCATCAACAGAACTTGCCCAATTTGAATATGTAAAGCCAACCAGTCTAGGATCTTTGCATTTGCTATACAAAATGCCAAATTCAGGTGTCCCTTTGACATATCGTAATACTCACTTTGCAGCAACCCAGTGTTATGCCTTAGGAGCAGTCTTGAACCGAGAAATGTAACTCACAACAAAACTGAGATCAAGTCTAGTGACAGTTAGATAGATGAGGCTTCCCACAAGTTGCTTGAACGCAGACTCATTTGCCACTGGCGAGTCTGATTTGGCTGAAATTTTCAGCCCCTTCTCTATAGGAATGAATGAGATTTTGCAATCTTCCATCTTGAATTTTTCAAGCAAACTCCTGGCATGCTTCGACTGAGAAATAAAGATGTTGCCACCTATCTGCCAAACTTCTACACCAAGACAATAGTGTAGGAGGCCCAAGTCCGTCATCTCAAAGGCTTGACACAAATTTGACTGGATCTGTTCAATCAAATGTAACCTATTGTCAGTAATGATGATATCATCCACATAGATGACAAGAAGGATGATATCACTGCCAGTGTTCTTGACATACAAATTTGCATATGAGGGACTCCTGTGAAACCCTTGTGCAACCGGATACTTGTCAAACTTTAGGTACCATGCCTTGGGTGCCTGCTTGAGTCCATAAATAGCCTTCCATAATCTGCATACCTTGTGCTCTTGTCCTACAACCTTAAAACCAGGAGGCTGCGTCATGTATACCTCTTCCTCCAAATCTCCATTGAGGAAGGCACTCTTCATGTCAATCTGATGGACCTTCCAGCCAAACTGTGCTGCCATGGTTAGGACAAGTCGGATAGTGCCTCAGCCCAAAATTTCTTGGGGACATTCTTGTTCTTCAACATACAGTGGGCCATTTCTGCAATGGTACGATTCTTTTGCTCAACAACACCATTTTGCTGAGGGGTATAGGGTGTGGTAAGTTGGCGTCTAATACCGTGTTTTGCACAAAAGTCGATGAACTGGTTTGAACATAACTCACCCCCATTATCTGTCCTAAGAGTTATAATTGATCATCCAGACTCTTTTTCAACTAATGCTTTAAACTTTTGAAATTCATTAAATACTTGTGATTTTGCCTTGATAAAATACACCCATATTTTTCGACTAAAATCATCAACAAACAAGAGGAAATACCTGGCACCAATGATCGGTGGAGTATTCATTGGTCCACAAACATCTACATGAACTAGCTGTAGAACCTTGGATGCTCTCCAAGACTTTCCATCTAAGAATGGAGTACAATGCTACTTTCTTGCTTGGCAAGCTCCGCAAACACCATGTGTCTGTTGCTGAATCTCAGGTAAGCCTTCTACCAAATTCTTTTGAGCTAGTTGAGAGAGGTAGGCAATGTTGAGATGCGCATACCGCCGATGCCAAAGAGTGCTGATAGATAAACTCCTCGCAACCAGTGCATGCTCCAAAGGATCTCCAATATCAACCAACCGATATAATCCATGATCCTTGAGCCCAACTGCCACAGTTTTCTTGAACTGTCTTAGTTGATTCGTTCCAAACTTATTCTCCTCATTTTTTTTCTATTTACTAGTTTTGTGCTAGAGTGCATGTCATTAGTTAATGATGTTTTTGGGTCAAATGTTGGTAAATTTTTGGACCATTGTAATGCCCCCAATTTAGCCCTACGCTCTTCTTGAGGTTTTAGCCTATTTCCGGAAACTCTTAAGCTAAGTAGAATGGAAAATTAGGGTTTCCTATGTTTTAGGAGGTTTCAGATGCAGTTTTGAGGGCTTGCATGCGAGAGTTTTTGATGCATGTCTGGTGGAGTTTTCTGGGTTTTCAGAGAGCTTCAAAATGGTGTAACATGCATCTCCATCTGACAACCTTTTCAGGCACTTACTATTTATAGTAAGTCATGTTGGCTTCTTGATTTGTGTTTAGAAGGCATTTGGAAACACTTACTATTTATAGTAAGTCATGATCACTGCTCAGTTGATGTTCAGATGAAGCTTTGCAAACTTACTATTTATAGCAGTTTGCTATTTTTGGTAAGTCTATTTATAGTAGTATCATTCTAGCAGCAGTTCAATCATTTGCAGTCCACATTTCTATTTTGGGCAGTGAGGCTGTTCAGTTTGGCTTTCTGATGGTTTTGAAGTATACTTACTATTTTGAGCATTTGCTATTTTTAGTAAGTCTTTTTGTGGCAGTGGCATCATAATCAGCTTGCCAGTTATCAGTTTGCTATTTTTCGCAATTCATCAATTGTAGTTTGGGCATTGCACTTGGCTACCTCCTTGGACTAAGTTTCATACTTAGTCAATTTTATGTTTTGCAGTTGTACCCCTCGCCTAGTCAATGAACTTTAAGTTGTTTTTAAAATGGGGTCATGAAGGGGAATGTCTCATTAATGCACTTTAATATTTTATTAAAGTTTTTATTATTCCTCTAAATGGGACGACTTGGGAGAAATATGAAGAGTTTTAAATATTTTAAAAATAAATGCTTTTTGAAATGGACGCCTCTTGGAGAAGTTGGAGAGTTTCTTGTTTGGAGGTTACAGTTGATTCATCTCCTCTATTGAAGCTTATTTATTGATGTTTTGCTCATTCATTCCATCATCTTGAAAA
Organism: Sequoiadendron giganteum; assembly: GCA_007115665.2. NCBI lineage: Eukaryota > Viridiplantae > Streptophyta > Pinopsida > Cupressales > Cupressaceae > Sequoiadendron > Sequoiadendron giganteum. The sequence continues at coordinate 154,074,160 of VCHN02000014.1, read as the reverse complement.
TTTTGAAAGTAAAGTTTTGCTGCTGGTTTGAAATCCAGAACCTGGCTAAGGGGAAGCTTAGCATTTTGCAATCCATTGATGCTTCGGGCCTGTAACTATGGCTTCCTAGGTGGATCATTGAGACTGTCTTCACACTGGAGTGCAAATGGAGCTTTATTTATGATACTATTTAACAGGTTGCTTCTGTATAACCTGTTATTGAGTTGCTGATTGGTTCATGGCTGAAGCGAATTTCTGATCATTGCTTCGCCACTGATTTTTCTATCATTTTGGGTATTGGCCCATGTTGTTCAACTGTGAAGGGTGCCTCTTTCTGGAAAGTTTCAGATTTTATCACTGAGTATTGAATTTTTAAGAGAAGGTCGACCCTCTTGGGAGGCCGTACCATCTCTTGATGTTTGCATTGGAAAACATGCCACCTGTTGTTGTTGTTTTTGGCTCGTTTTCTTCTTGAGGATTGGACGCCTATCTCCTAGCTGTCATTTGGTTGTGGTTTGGGAGCATTTCGAGTTGATTCGGAAAATATATGTCCATTTTGGTGAATTCACAACTTGTTGGTCCGATTTTCTGTTCCTTTTGTTTCTGATCAGATTAGTTAGTTTCCATTATCATGCTGATTTGAGCTTCAATTCTTCATCTATTCATGTTGTAAGAGTTAGAGGAAGTGATACTCTAACCATTGCTTGCTTTGGTTGCTTATCTTTGATATATTGCAGCTGTTTGTTATTTGTTTGTAAGCTGATTAGTAGTACTAACAGCAGTTGTTTACTTTGCTGCAATTTTAGTTTATTGTATTCCCCCTATGAAATAAGTGGTTGTGAGGATTTGTATACCCCCCACTGAACAAGTGGAAGTGTGGTTACATGGCTGACTTGCTGCCTTAAAATAATTGTAATAATCTCACCCACTGAATAAGTGGAGTATTCCCATCGCTTGTGGATGCTTGCATCAGCAGAAGAAGTGTTATTTCAGTTTTATAATTAGCACTCCACCATATGTTAACACCTCGTCTTCTAAAAGATTTTGTGTGCACATTCTTGGTGTTGAGTTTAGCTTTCTATTTCAATTGTTATCAAGTTATTAGATCCTAGGGATCCTCTGACCATATGCCCGCCCCTCTTCCTTAAGTGGTTTTAGGGCGCATTCTTGGTTAGAGTTATCTCAGCAGCGTTTTGATTTGGAGCTAATTCTTAATGGGTGCATGATTGCATTGATGTTAACTGAAAAACAAGGGAAAAAATTAAGGGGAACATTTCAACCATGGTATAGGCAACACCAAAAATGTGTTAGCTGATTTGTTCCAAACTGATTCTCCTCATCTTAATTCATTTTTCTATTTTCCAGTTTTGTGCTATAGTGTATGTAATAAGTTAATGATGTTTTTGTGTTGAAATCATAGTTACCAGGAAATGGGGATGGGTACTGGTATGCCATTTTAAAAAAGGTTGGAGACAGGCACTTATATATCAGACAATGGATATCTTTAAAGAATTTAAATACTAAAATGCTTAAAGTTGAAAATAAAACTAATATTTTAAAGATTGAAATAGACTAATTACTTTGATATTTGTAAGCATCACCATGATAACAAAAAAATATTTAAAACCACAATCACCTGGAGATGACAAAGAAACCAGGAGGGGAATCCCATTATTTTTAAAAACATTATATTGGGAATCTTGAATATGACTATATTTTCAATCAATTGATAAAACTTCAATGCATGTACATGTCTTAAACCTTATTATTGTTTTGCTTCATATTCTTACCACTTTGGGATTTAATAAGAAAATTTCTACCACCAAAAAAACTCAGTTATTTGTTTAGTTCTTTTATTTTTTATTCAACCATGTATCAATACTTTTAGAAAGTCTATTAGTGTAATTTATGTGATATTTTTGAAAAAGCTCTATTGGAAGTTTCTGCATTTTCAATAAATGCTTATAGGAGACATATAGGAGATGCAAAAAATCTTCATTTAAAGTCACTTAATGTCTGGAGACGTCTCCTTATAGGTCTATGAGACAGGGATGTGTTTCTGGTATGGGAGATGAGTATGAAGGGTCAGGTATGAGTCTCCTGGTAACTATTGTTAAAATGCTGTTAAATTTTCAGAAAATTAATTATAACTGCAAAGTGACTTAAAACAAAAACTACAATCAAATCAGCAGATTTGTGTACACTCATCTACAAACACACACTGCTGAAAATATGAACAGCAAAAAACTCACAAATCTGTATCTATCTTTTATTAAAATTGAAGAAATTATATTGCACTAATTCAACAGTCAAATATGCGTTCTGACTGTGCTCTCTCAATCTCTCATTATGTCAGTGGTGTGCCCAGGTCTCTTTGATGGAACAAGAGAACTCTATGGTTTACAATAGGAAAATCCCCATCTTAGTGAAACACCTAGGCTAGGAGAAAAAACAAAAGCAGAAAACAACTAAAGTTGAAAATCACCTTGTTCTTAAATTAGAGCAGTACTTTCTCTCAGAATTTAGAATCAAATTTAAATACAAGAAAAATAAACAACATGCTCTAAAAAAAATTAGAAAAGATCTATGCCCAGCTATAGATAGGAAAAGCAAAAAAAACTAGGTGCACCCTATTGAAGGAGAATAACTGTCAAGCAATAGTTCAGAAAAACTAACACTCCCTCTTTCAGAGGAAGGCATTCTCCATCAAACCCACTCTCTCCTGGAGTATCTCAAACTTCTCCTTTTCCAAGGGCTTTGCTAAAAAAACAACTTGAAATTTAAGGGAACATACTTAAGAGTCACTGCTTCCTTCTGAAAATTGTCTCTAAGTAAATGGAACTTAATGTCTATATGCTTGAAGTGATCGTGAAAAATTGAACAATTACAGAGCTTTATGCAACTCTGATTGTAGCAATACACGCTTATTGGCTCACCATCTTAGCATTTAAAAATTAAATACTATCAACTTGTAAATCCATATAGCCTCTCAACTAGTAGAAGAAGGTACATATACTCTACCCCTGTTGAACATAATGCCACTGTTGCTTGCTTCTTGCTGAACTAGGATATCATATTTAACCTCAAGATGAAACACAACTCTGAAGTGCTCTTCCTAGCACTAGCATCACCTGTCTAGTTTGAATCCACAAAGCCATGCAACATCAACTCTCCATCTCCAACATACCTATATGGTTATACCCATACTGAATTGTGCCCTTTAGAAGTCCAGCGAATTTGCCTCTGCTCAACCGTAGACTGGGTGAATGTGCTCATTGTAGAGCAAATATCAGGTTGGTTATTCACCAAATACATGATGGAACCTAATTAATTTATTCATCAAAGGATCCACCAAATTTGATTTTAAATTTATAGTCAATTTCAGATTTGGATCCATGGGAGCAGTAATGGGTTTACAATCCATCATTTCAAATCTCTTTAGAATCTCCACTATGTACTTCCCTTGACGAAGGAAGACCTCACTCGTACCTTTCCATAACTCAAGATGTCCTTTATGTAAGGATCAGGTCATCGACATATAAAAGAAAAACTAATATATCAAATTTATCAAACAAATAGTATACATCAAAATTTGCAGCAATTTTGGTGAAGCTCAACTTCGATAAGTACTCATCAACCCATGAGTACCAAGCATTGGGTGCTTGCTTCAGCCCATACAAAAACTTTTTGAACTTGTAGACATAGTTCTCTTCCCCATGTGCCTCAAAACTTTTAGGTTGGTTGATAACTTGATATAGACTTCTTCCTCTATCTAGCCCTTCAAAAAAGCTGTTTTTACATCCATCTAATATAAAGATGAAGACCGACCAAAATAAAATGCAAGAGATAGACTTATCTTGATAGAAGTGTATCTCATAATTGTAGGAAAGATCTTGTCATAGTCAATTCCTCTTTGGGAGAATCCTTGTACAATGAATTTGCCCTTGTACTTCTCTATTCTGCCACTTGCTGCATGCTTCACTTTGTACAACCACATGAAATCAATCACCTACTTCCTACGTGGTCTTGACACAATCTCCCGAACATCATTTTCCAAAATGGAGTGATACACCTTTTCCATGGCATTTCAACATGCTTTGAATTTGCCTCCTCAATACTAGAAGGATTTGCATCAAGTCTTTGGTGCGCTTGTTCTTGTGCCTCTTGCAATGTTTGAGTAAGAGATTGAGGCTTCTTGGCTATACTAGAAAGTAATGAGGTATTTTCTTTTGTATTGGAACCTAGTTGAACTATAGTCAATACTATTGTACTCTTTGGATAAGCACCTGTGTAGCAATCTGTTCACCCTCAACCTCCATTGGAGGCTCATGAGAGACTTAGAGGATCAAGCATCCTCATCAAACTTAACATCTCAATGCACTACATGGCTTTTGTTGTGATGAGACATAGACCTTGTAAGCCTTGGAGGGGACTCATTGTATCGCACAAACACAACCTTCAAGTTGGAGGGTTCATGCTTTGTCCTCTTCTCCTTTGGCACATGAATATAGATTCCCAAACACTTGAAAATGTGAAACATTAGATTTCTCTCCTATGAAAGCTTTCTCAAGAGTCTTGTCTTTTGACACCCTTTGAGGACACTTGTTCGGAATGTAAACGACACAAGTCCATACCTCTACACAAAGAACCATAGTTAAATCTAGGTCATGTATCATGGTCTTTGATGTCCCTATATTGGACTCGTTTTTCCTCTTACCAACTCCTTTCTACTAAGGGTTGTATGGCATAATTAGTTCCTTTTTGATCCCCACATCTCTGCAAAAAGCATCAAAGACCTTGGAGGCATACACTCCTCCATTGTCAAACCTCGAAACCTTAATCTTTCTACTTGTCTAATTTTCCTCAAGATCTTTGAACTCTTGGAACTTCCTAAAGACCTCATATTTGGTCTTCGTGAAGTAAATTTAGGTTTTCCTAAAGGAATTATCAATAAATGAAACATAATAAATGTTACTTGTTATTGAAGTTAATAACATAGGTTTGCACATATTTAAATGAACTAGATCAAGAATCCTTGTTGATCCACACTCACTGCTAGGGTTAGTATTTTTTGACATACTTTCCCTATGCATAGCCCTTGCACAACTCGGTCTTTTCTATCTTGAGTTTGGCAGTACTTGCACCTTTGTCCTTCAAGAGAGGTAGTGCATCATTGTGCAAGTGACCAAGTCTTTTGTGCCAAAGCTCATACAATTGGTTACTGTAATGAACTAAGGCTCCATGTTTGGTTGGATCAACAAGCAACCTACAAATGCCACCTTCTCACATACCTATGGCCAAATCTCAACTAAGATCATGGCTTTGATCTTTGATAATGACTTTTTGATCATCAAATTCAGCCACATACCTAAGACATGTCGTGGTTGAAATTGAAAACAAGTTCTTAGTTAAACCAAGAATATCTAAGACATCTCAAAGCTCAATAACATCACCAAAAGGCATGCAAATCTTGTTTGTATAACTAGATATGTGGCATCATCACTAAGTTCGTCTTTGATGCTTGTCTATTGCTTTTGATGTCTTCGAAAAGCCTTCTTATTGAAGGTTATGTGTGTTTCGATGCTTCATTGTCCACATACCACCCTACATCAAAATTGGTGTTAGTGGAAAGGCGCAAAACCATGGAGAAGGTTGTCTCAACCTTGGATGAATGGTCATCGATTGCTAAAACTTCTACTCTCTGCAAACTGCTTTAGTTGATGTTGCTGTTAGGAACTTAGGATTAAGTGTTGTACACCCTATAAATTCAAGTAACATTGTATTTACTAAATATTCTTAATATGTTGTAAATATGGGGTCCATGGAAAAAGGTGCCCTCCTTGGGAGGAATCTCTATAATCATTGAGATTACATAGGACACCACTTGGCAGTTTTATAATGACATTTGTAAGATGTGTAAGAGCACGTATGCCATTATATGAGGTGTAAGAGCGTCTATGACATTGTAAGATGTGTAAGAGAATCTATGGCATGTGTAAGAGCATGTAAAAGGGAGGTTACAATGTGGACTAGTTGGATCATTTTTGATGAGCAAATTTTGGCATTCATGAGAGTATCTTGTAAGAGGTTTGAATGGACCAAATTGGAGCTCCCAAGTTTGGTGAGTGTAATATTTGCTTCTGGGAGGTGTTTTACTATTCGTGGAAGGTGGACTCATCATGAGGGGGCATTGGAACTTGGACCATGAATTTGGGCACCCAAATTGGTTCCATTGCTTGGGCCCATGGTATTAGAAACCATTGGTGGTTTTTTGTATTGTCCTTTGCCTATATATTAGATGCTTGGGATGTATTTGGATGGGAGTGTTTAGAGTGTAGTTATGTTGCCAGATTGGCTCTAGAATCTAGTGGTTGAAGATATCTTAATTCTCCTTTTGAGAGCATTGATACTTTGGTGTATTGTAATCTTTTCCTTAAGTAATACATTGAGTGTGCTTTGAAGGTGTCTTTTTTGCTCGTGAGTGTTTTCCTAGGGCATATCTTATGTTATGTGTTATTTCTCTTGTATTGTTGTGTAGGTTTGTAACTTATTGCATTGCTTCTCTCATAGGATTAAATTATTAATGTAGGAATTGTCTAGTTTCTTTTCATTTGGTATCGAAGCTTAGTCTCAAGCTCTAGGAGGGGACAATTGTGAGATTAATTGTTGTTTGAGTGGGATCTTTGTGTAGGTGATCTTGTTTTTTGGGTACAAATAATGACAAACATAACGATAAAGATTGAGATCTTCAACAATACTAACTTTGAGCTATGGAAGCTCAAGATGGAGGACATTTTTGTAGTTCATTATCTATGGTTGCAATATTTGGACATAAACCCTCTACCAAGAAAAATGGAGACGTCAAATGCATTTGCTTGCTGTAGTCAGCATATAATGCCTTTATTATGTTTTGTTAATAAGGTTGTAGCCAACTATGTATTAATTGTTGTTGGTTTTTGGGTAGTTACAAAATTTAGTTGATAGATGTTTGTGTTCTTGTGACAATTGTCGAGTCTTTTAAAAAGCCTTAGTGTATTTAGGAAAGGCCGTTTGATCCTTGGCTGACCAACTTTGCTCTACTTTTGTAATAACTTCATGTGAGGATAAAGATATACTTTTACTCCTTTGTTTGGTATGCATTGCTATTGTTATTAATTCAAGTATTAGTTTTATTACATAGAGAAACAAACATTTGTCATTGTTGCCTCAAAAGAAGTTAGTTTTGAATTGAGAGATTCATGCCCTTAGGCCCAAATAAGGGCAAAAAGAGATCATAATGCAATCAAGATCAAGAGATTAGACAGTCCTTAAGGATCATAGAACAAAGAGAAAGGAGGAGACGACCATGGAAAAAAATCAAAGAACCATAGCCTACAACTCCAAAGTTGGAGCCCATCCCAAGAATATTGTTGAAGTCTAGAAAACCATAACATTCCCACTACAAGGAAACATACAAAGGAAGAGTGGGAAGAGATAACGAGGCCGAGGTTGAGAAAACCATAACATTCCCACTACTTGACGAAGCATGGGTTGATTTTTTTGACCAAGTGTAAAAGTTTGTATAACCACCTTTAGATGAGGAAGAGTGGGAGATAGAATGGAAAGATTCATTGTCAGAAGCTTGCGAGAGTAACAAAAACTTTTAGGCCACTTGTGTACAAGAGAGAACTTGAAGGCAATTCAAGTGTGCGAAACATTGAAGTAGAATGAGTTGAGGATTCTCACATGGCCAAGAGTGTGAGAGAAGCACCAAAGTGTCTGAATCAAAACTCCTTGGTAAACACCTTCCAAGCATTGAAGTTGCATTAGAATGCTGACTTCATCATCAAGTCCTAGTGTTGAGAGGTAGAAGCTGCCCAAATTTATTGGTAATGGGTCAGAAGATCCAGTATGACATTGCAAGACTTGTGAAACAATATGGGCAGTGAACAACCAAGATGACAAAGCTTATTGGTTTTAGTCCTTCCTAGCCACCCTAAGGGATAGAGCAATCAATTGTCAAACTAACTTCCAAAAAAATGTAGGAAAGATAGAAGAAATATTTTGAAGAGGAGTTCAAACTACGATAGGATAATAATGAAATTGTAACCGAAATATACAATATGAAGCAAGAAAAACACAAGAATGTCAGAGCCTATGGTTATAGACTCAAGGAACTAGTAAAACTAGAAAAGGAATTGGTTGATGGTCTCAAGAAGAGATGGTTCATCAAAGGTGTCACTCCTTCATTTTGGAAAATGATGAAGACAATACCATCCTCTTCCTATGTAGGTGCTTAAATGGACATAGAGAGTGAGGACAAAATGTGCTCTCATGGCTAAAAAAATAGAGGAAGATGAAAGTTCAGATGACAGCAGCAAGAATGAATTTGGAGCCGTGCAATCCTTGAGAAGAGATATGATGCTGGTGATGAAGAAACTGAAGGCAGAAAAAGAAACCAGTAATGAAAGCAAAGTACTTTGGTGCATGAAAAGTAAAGGTGAAGATCACATAAAAAATAATTGTCCTAGAATGTTTTTGGTGATATTTTTTAGGTTATAGGTAATTCGAATCAAAGAATGCCCATACAATTTGAGGAGTAGGAGTAGGCAAGTGCTCTTCACACAAGGAGATAAATCTACTCCACTTAGCACTCCATCTCAGCCGTAGAATAATAATAATAATGCATCTCCAAGCGGCTATTGAAATCAAAGGGGGGGGGGGGAAGGTTGAAGTTGAATAAAATATAACTCTAAAGGCTGTCCCATTGTACAATGTTGGTAGTGTAATGAATGGGGACACTTTGCAAGAGTTTTCTATAAAAACGAAAGTACAATGAGATTACTATGCAAATGGTGTGGACTTGGAGACCATGGAGACGCTAAATGTTTGAAGCAAAAGGCTAGCATCAACATGATTGATGTAGAAAGGCACAACAAAGTATTGGTTGCTACTTGACCCAAGCAAAGAAGGTGGTGTACTGAGATCCATGTATAGAAAAAGAAATACCTCATGAGCAAGAGCCAAAGTGGAGAATGCTATGACTAATGAACGAAGCCACTCAAATGCAAATGCAAGAATGGTAACAAGTTAATTACAATTCAGTACAAATATTACAAGGCAAGTACTTCAAACTTTCGTACTAGTTAGAGTAATGGATTTATTACAAAGTATTCCTAAACTTTGATGTTATGACCAATACGATATACCGGAAGAATAAGATGGTTCAACTAGAATTTGGAGAGATTGAAGATCCAATAATCAAATCTCTGTTGTCGGGTGACCAAGTGATTGATTCAATGTTACTGACAGTTAACACAGGAAAGAAACTAGTGGTGGTGAATATGGAGATGAACGAAAGGAATCTCACTAGTACAATTGTTGATAGTGGGTTTGGTGCTAACGTACTCTTGGAAGACACTAGAAGTTTGGGCAAGCTGACCATTTGGCCCCCAACTTTTCAATTGGTGGCACAGATAAACAAGGTATTGTGGTACTTGGATTTTTAATGGGCCAAAAGGTAATTATCAAAACTCAAGTATTTTTGTTGAATTTTGTGCTCATTTCATTATGAAAGAAAGTGTATGACAATGATCCATTGTTGGGTTTTGTTGGTTGGTAGCAGCCAGAGTTAACCACAACTGTAAAAGGAACAAAATCTCCATAGAAAACAAGGGTCAAAAATATACAATTGATTTAAAATATCAAGTAGTAAGTGAGGAAGCAAATTCCACATATTCATTAGATTCAAACTTTGTCGAAGAATGGATAGAGAAGCAAGGTTAGGTTTTCATGGAGCTGAATGGAAAGGGGATTTTGGAATTGCAGTCATCTTCGAAGGATGAAACAAATTCTCCTTGTGGCCTATTTCATTGGCAAATGGACGACTATGAAGTATTTTTGTCAAATTGTAATTTTATTGAGGCTCTGGAGATCTATGAAGAGTAGTTAATGAAGAATGACTTTGAAAAGGACAATTTATGTGTCAGATGTAGTACAAGGTTTGCAAAAGATGAAAATTTTGGATCTAATAGAGGCACCTAACTGTTGGTGTGTGTTTTGAATACGCCACCATACACAGAATAAAATGCCCAAGGACACTTTATCCTCTCTTGAAAAGTAATTGCAAATACCTAGAAGATAATACAATAACTCCAATGTTTCTTTTGGCCAGGTTATGACATATGGACAAGGTCAGTGGGCGTTGTGATTTGCTGGTAATCACAAGGGGACTTACATAAGATTCATTTTTCGAGTTGAGGACTTAGACAGTTTTATCATTGAAGCTCTTTAGATGGGTGTTTCCGTTTTTCCAAAAAAAGGGCAAAAGGATAAGGGTTTAGAAATCTAAACTACGCCTACGAACTCAAGAGATGGCAGTGACGAGATAAAATAGGGTAACCACACTTTGTTTCGCCTCCCTTTGGACAACTACGCAAAGCGGGTGCAATCTTCAACGGAAGTGATAATAATTTTCATGTTTGAATTGATTAAAACAAACAGAAGTTAAGCATCCACAATTTAATGGCTCAGACTAACTTTGCACATCGAATACAAATCATCCATTCGACAAAAGTATGAGCTAAATCTTATCTACCACTGCTATCAAATCTATCATCCACTTAACAAACATATAAATGAAATGCTAATCTAATTTTACTCTAAGTGTTGAAGGAGAAATATTAAACCTTGCACACTATTTGAAAACAAAAGTGATTCTAAGCAAATCATGCACTAGAGCTTTTATTGACGGAAATAGTCTTGTCGCAACAATATTATACTACTCACTTCACAAATTGTAAATGAGAGTAATCAAGTTTATATAGAGTTCATGAATTTGAATAAACAGCTCAGATTAAAAATGAGCCAACGGCCAAGATCAAAACAAATAAACCCTAATTAGGGTTTCCCAAAATGACTTCAGTAAACAGAGAGTTGACAGGGTGATGTGGCGCTTTGGAGCTATTATCAAGGAATTACATCCCGATCCTCCCGCGTTGCCGTGTGTTCGATGAATCTGGACACGATCAAGGCAACTTCATCCATGGTGACCTGAGGAAGCATTCCAATCCTGAATTCCAATCCGTCCACACTCTCGGCGCATCTGGCAAAGGTATCCTCCCACTCTGGCTTGGTCTTCTCAAAAGACTCTCGGATGCTTAAGAAGTTCGCCAATTTGACCCAATCCTGCTTCAAAATAGGTCCAGTGATGGCGAAGATGCCTTCTTGGACCTTCCCTTTCAAAACCTCTAACTGCAGGTCATTCTCTCGTAGAGCCTCCTTATCCAGGATATCGGCGATCATGTTGAGAAGTTTGGCCTGAACTTCTTTGACCTGTTCTTCCAATCTGATACCATCAACCTTCACCCTCTCCAAGACTTCGCCTCGTGCCGTCAAGGCCCAATACCAGGTGTGGAAGTCATAGGCTGCTCCTGCTGAAATAACACCTCCGTCTATCAGCTCCTGCTTAGGAACTCCTTTCAGAATCCTAAGGCAAGGGATTATCCTATCTTGCACATCCGGAAGGTTATCCCATACTTCTGCCAAAGCAGCCAGCCTAGAAAGTAGGGCGGTGGCCTGACCATAAACCAGAGTCAACCTCTCCACAAATGCCTCAGCTTCAGTCCCCTTTGCTGCTATCCATTCTTTGGCTTCCCGAACGGTGACCATGTTTTCTTCTATCTCTTTAATGGCCCCCTGTGAAGAGTTCGGAAGTAGAGGAGCTGCCGTGTTGTCTTGATCAAGTGGCTTGATCAAGTGTTGGATATACTCCTTTAGGCGCTCAATTTCTAACTGGCACTCCTTCCTTTTGGCTACCTCCTTTGCCAACCTTGACTTGATAGTGGACACTGAATTGTCCAAGTCTTCAATTTCTTGGCCCTTCGTGGTTGGGCCCAAGTCAATGGTTGTGATGGCATAATCTTGTGGAGCCATGTCCTCCTGTGGCCTGTCCACTGTAGGCATTGCGATCTGCACTGTCTTGTTGCCGGCTCCATCTCTCTGTATGCTCGAGAATTTTTTTGCTGGCTTCTTAACGGCAGTCTGCGTAAGTCTGGCCAAGAAGTCAGCAGTGTCATTCTCTTTTGGCTCCTTTACTGGCGCTTGTACTTTCAGCCTCTCTCTTAGCCAATCCGGGATCGTCGGCTGCTCTATGCCTTCATCCTTAGGCCTGTGTTCTCTGTCAGGAACGTCCAAAATTCCCCTAAGGGCTGAAATCATTCCTTCCTGGAAATCCTCATTTTGGGTGTCCACATTTTCATCATCGGACTCCAATATTTCTGTGCCCGTGGGAGATGGTGGCGCATCTTCGTCCGGCTGAGGCTCCATATTGTTTTCTAGAATCGGGGAAGGATCCCTAATGTCAGCCAGTGAAGTGTCTACAGTAGCCAGCATCTCCTCAATATTCCTAGATGCAGCCGAGTGGGAAGGCTTTACCTTAGCCTGCTTCTGAACTGGCTCGTTGCCTGCAGCTATCTCCTTCCTTTTCTTGGAAGTGGTGGCCTCTATCATCTCTAGGTCGTGGGATGCGTCCGCATTGGAAGAATAGGATTCCGCCTCACTCAACATATCATAAGTTAAGGTTATCCTTTTTCGTCGAAGTTCCTGAATCTGTTGATCAACCCACCACTATGTATACTTGACGACTGGTCTCATCAAAGTATTCAAATCGGCGTGTTCGGGTTCTAACCATCTGACCACTGGCAAAGGCAAGCTCTCATCAAGGTGCAGCTGTACCTGCTGTCCATCTTCCTCCAACTGATCCAGCACTCGGCAAAGTTCTGTTGCTCTAATCAAACTGACAGGCAATCTGGACCACATCTTTCGCCTAACTTCAAACTCGTTCGTAGCATTTGCCCAGAAATCTTCCAGTTCAACCCTGTGCTTGTACCTCCTTCCATCCACCGTCTTGATGTGATGATGCGGGTCGAAGTGGCTCCTAGATGGATAGGTAGCAAAAGGATAATGTTGAATCTCGAGCCTGACACTATTTGCTACTTGTGATGATGGGCAAGACTCCAGCATGTTCCCTATGAAGAAGGGAAAGGTTACTGCCGCCTTTTGCTTTGTCCGTTGGAGGCCCTGAAATTCTTCTAGCTGCCTTAGTACTTCCAATAGGACCATCTTGTTAGTTGGGAAAATGGGCAAACGATATGGGCTCCCAGTGAATCCCTGGATTCTGATGTACGTGTATCGGGGATACTGGATAAACCATGACCCATATTTGCCAATCAGCTTCTTGGCCTCAGGAGTCAGCCTTTGATGCGTCCCTCCCTGGAGTATTCTGGTGATATACATGAGGAAGGCGTCGTGAGCTCGCCGGAAGTGCGCCTTTTCTTTCAACTGCAATTGTGGATAGTAGTCGTATGCCTTCAGCTCATTTGATCCATCGTTGACCGTGCCCTTGCATATCAAGCCTGCATACTTGTAAGTCCTAGCCAACATGTAGATGACATAAGAACTCATATAAAACGTTTTCGTTTTCTCTAAGTTGACAAGCTGCTCGTGGAGGTTGTTGCTAATCATTCGTGACCAATTAAACATCTTTACGCCCTTTGTGATGTCCTCAATAAAATAGTACATCCATGGCTCAAATGGCGCCCCCAAAGGACTGCCTGCTATTCTATTCAGCAAGATACTGATGTCTCCGTAGTCTTCCTTGAAGTCCGTACGCATCAACTTCTTGGGCATTTTCTTGACCGACAGCCTAGGTTTGTCCAGCCATGACTTGTTGATGTTGGCGGCACAAAGGTCAGGCTGCTCATCATACAATCTCTGGGCGTCTTCCTTAGTCTTGTAGGTAGTCTTAGGATACTTAGGAATGCCGAAGGCTTCTTGTATGGCCACCTCTCCCAGATGCACCAATATTCTCCCTTCAGGTGCCACAATTTGTCTTAACTCAGCATTATAATGCAACGCACACTCCACCATTAATTCAGCACATTCCAGTGCAGGCGGAAATCCGGTAGCTTGGAAGATACCATTTCTCACCATCCTTCTGGCGGTGGGCATTGGCAAAGGTCAATTATGCCCATATATTCTCTTCTTAAATTCTTCGAGGTCAATGTGGCCAAGGTTGGTGTCCGAGACGTCTTTCCATTTGGATTTAATTCTAGTCTCTGGCTGCGATCCTTTGCTTGCAAACTTCATCTGTGCTTTCCTGGATGTTTCTCCTTGATCGACTGTCAACCTGCAAGTACAAAATGCTTAACATTAATATAAAAACTTTTAAAATCAAATTACTCCGGGTATAGTTTGGACAAAATCACACTTTTCAGCTTATTGAATTGAAATTTCTGTCAAAAAGCAAGCTGAAAGTAATAAATTCGCCTATCTATGAATGAAATTCGTGCCGAAAATGAAGTAGAAGATAGGAATGAGGTGTAAACATATTGCCGATTAACTTCCAAACCTCAAAGATCGTGTTCTGGCTGCAAATGAATTTAAAAATTCAGAAAATCTGCTAGAAGAAGTGCGCCAAAGCTGGGAAGTGGGATTTTCAGCCAAGAAATGACTTATTTCTTCCTAAAAATCACGCCTGTCAACAAGAAATTGCTACCTCGATTCTCACAACAACGTTACTTGCACTAAATTTTCCTTCGCAAACGATTCCCAGAAGATTCGAGAAAGATAGCCTCTTCTTAGCCGAAATTGTGAAGAAATGAGTTGCTGAAACTCATTTTATGGCTGAGAAGTGCGATTTTCCTCAAGGAATTGCTTTCTTTTCTCTGATTTTCTTCCAATTTTTAGAAACGTTTTTCTTCTCAGATCGGCAAGTTTCTAATTTCACTTTCAATTGTCGAGGCAAGTTTCTAATTTTCATCTCTGTGCCACCTCTGTTTGAGATTTTCGAATTTCTCAAAAAATTGCCTAAGTGTTGGAGAAAATATCAAAAGATATTAAATTAATTGTTTAAAATTAACTTTCCAACGTATTTTAAATCTTCAAATCATGGCAAAGTTAAATTCATCTAAGGCAGAATAATTTAATTTTCCAAATAATCTCTAGACTTCGAACTTTTTAATTAAAATTCCCTAAGTGTCGGGAAATAATTAAAATATTAAAATATTAAATTCCAACCCGTTTAAAACTGATACATGGCTAAATTTGTTTGTCCGTGGCTAAATATTCATTTTTCAATTGTCTGCCTAGCCAAAATGTGCTCAACGATTTGTCTACCAATTTCCAACTCTTCGGGTGGACTTCTGACCTTTCCAGACGTTTTACTTAGCCAAATAATTCATTTTCTCTCTCCTTCTGGGTTGGGCGAACTTGGAGATTTCTCTGCCATTTTGCCATTTTTTATTCATGCCTTAGGAATTTTTCCAAGCTAATAGGGGCGGACTTCATGGTTTACCTTGCCTTGCATTCTTCATTTCTTGCCAAAGAATTTCATTTCGTCTTGCCGAGGAGTAATTTTCATGCCGTCCTAACCTCTTCTCTCTCTAGACATTTCTTCATTTTCATGCCTTAGAAAAATTTATCTTCTAAAGTTGGGGCAAATTTCTCATAATTCCTTGCCAATGGCGTGTTTTATCTTGTATTTGTCTAGGGTGGACTTCACCCTTCTCTTGCCATGGCGAGTTTTGGTCTTGCCTTGTCCAATGGCCAACGTTACTTGTAATTTCACCATTTAATTCAATTAATAGCGAATTTTCTATGTAATTTCAACCCTTCCAAACACCTTGGAGCGGACCCCTTCATAATTTTACCCTTCTCCACACTTCTTGGGGCGGACTTCTCATATCTCATGCCATTTTCCACATGGCGGACTTCATAAGTTGTTTGCCATTTTCCTCTAGGCTGGGCGGACTTCACATTTTCCATGCCACTTTCCATATGGCCGACTTCATCATGCCTTAGCCACTTCTTATCTTGCTGGGCGGACTTGGAGACCTTCATGCCATTTGACTTTCTTGGGCAGAGTTTGACCTTCTTGTGCCAAGGGCGGACTTGGCTTCTCCTTTGCCATGGGCGGACTTTAGCTTCCTCGTGCCATTCGTCTCTTCCAAACATCTTGGGTGGACTTCATGGTTTTCATGCCAAGGGCGGACTTGGCATCCTTCTTGCCTATGGGCGGACTTTGGTCTCTTTGTGCCATGGCAGACTTTGGGCCTAGCTTGCCAGTGCCTACCTTTGGCATGCCAAAGGTAGGGCGGACTTCCTATACTTCATGCCACTCCTTCCTTGAGGGAGCCATCTTAATACTTAGCCATTTTCAAAAATTTTGCTATTTTACCTCGATTCTTTTGACATCTGGAGGTGTGCTGATTTCTTGCCTGATGGAATCCAAAAATAGAAACTTTCCGAAAATAGAAACTTTCTAAAAATAGAAAAAGCAAAAAGCATCCCTAAAAAATAGGAACTCCAGAATGGCCTAAAAATGCCGAAAATCAAAAAAGCAAAAAGCAAAAAAGCAGAATCCCTATAAAATAGGAAGTGTCAGAATTGACCGAAAGCAATGGCGTTCCTCGTCTACTGGGTCTTCTGAGCATTTCCATGACGTTTAAGCATTCAAACGGGTTCAAAATCTCACTTTGGTCGGACTGACTCTCAAAAAAGTTATTCAAATTTAGGACTCTAAACTGGCGACTCAGAGGGCGACATCAAAACTTGGGGGTCCCCATTTGCAATGGGGCGATGTGTGAAATAGGTCACAACACTAACTTTACGAAAGATTGCAAAATTAATGAAGGTATGCCGCAAAGTAATAAAATTAAAATATTTGATTTGGAGTGTACGTATACTTGTCAAGCTAGATCAAGAGTGTACGTATAATTGTCAAGCTAGATCAACTTCATAGGAAAATTATGGAGAAGGGAAAAGTATTGTAGAGTGAGTAGGGTAGACAGTCAAAGCGGAAGATAACAAGTGGGCCCCGCATGAGAAAAACAAAAAAAAAATAATTCAAGTTCAAGTGAGGAAAAGGTAAGTATAAAAAAATTAAATAAAAAAATCCTATTTATGCTACCATACGAGTAGTGATTAAAAACAATAACTTTAAAACTCCCTTTTTTACCATTGTATTTTATACTAGGAAAAATAAAAAATTTGAAAAGGAATTTTTTTTAATATTCTAAATTCCTTGATTGTAAGACCACTATATTCTTCTAGAAAAAGGACAAACAAATTAAAAAAATTTAAAATTTAAAATCCTATCGTACAACAAGCCACAATAGACTCCACCTTATGATGTTTAAGAGACAAGAATATTATTCTCGCCGACCCCCATCATTGTCGTTGTATGCTTCTTGATAACTATACAACTTGAGTTCTTGAATATGATTGCCATACAATTGACCTTCTAGCCTATAGCCAAACAGTTTGAGTTTTTACAAATAAGTGCTTGTATTGTACGGTTTAATTTCCTTGGCAACATATGATTGCAGTTGGTCTGTGAAGAACCTAGTTGGTTCCAACTCTACCCAACTGCTAAGCTGTGAAGTTTATTGTGTTTTTGCTTGTTTTTTGTGAATTTTAGGCAAAAATTAAGAAGTGCGCCAGGCAAGAAATGGTGCTAAAACTTAAATTAAAGCAATAGTAGAGAAACTGCAACTATATAAGTATCTAGCAATTGCTACAAATAGATTGCAAACAATAAACGTACCCGGAGGTCCTCAGATTATTTAAATAAGAAATATCTGGCACATGCTAGGTAGGAACACTGAAAACTGATGAAATCCAATGCCCACCTCCTGATAATGATTTCTCTCTGACAGAAATTGGATCAAATGGTCTGATGATGCAAGGTGACCAAGATGGAGCTATCAGATGGCAAGAAAGGGATGCGTTTCTCTCTGTAGTTCACACGCCTTAGCTAGAAGCAACACGCCTTCCAAGGATGAAGTACGGCCAGCAAAGAAGATTGTACGATCAGCTTATTGAATGCTCAGAAACTCTAAATGAAGGCGCCACAAGCTAGTTTGACCCTTCCTTATTGAAAACTAGAAAGAAACTGAATAGTAAATCTCTAATGAAGCACACCTGGACTCCTATATGAAGCCCTCTCAGAAGCAACAATTCAGCTGGTATTCCACAGCCTCACAATTGCAGAACACTGAAGATTTCTCGTTCTCCAATGGTGAAAATCCTCTGAAACCCTTGTCTCAAGCACAAATATCAAGAAGCCAAGAAATGATGTCAAATAATCAAAAGGTGAAGTCGACTTGTTTCTTGCTTCTATTTATCTCCCTCAAAATGGCATGAATTCCCAAAAAGCACAACTTTGTCATTTTAAATACATTTAAATGTATTTAAGTCACTTTGTAATCTTTTAAAATAACATTTCTCCAACTTGGGTGTACCTTTTGACTTAAAGTGATTTAAATCTCACTTTATTAATATTTCAAGTGGCTTTAATTTTTATAAAGTTAAATTATTACTATATATTATCCCCATAAGTTAATTAAATAACTTAACCACTAAAATGTTAATATCTGCCTCAAAACTCTGTATTTTGACATGCCGTCAGAAGCTGACAAACACTGCTTTGCAAAGGCTTGCACTGAATCCAATAGTGAACTGAAGGAGTGGAAATGATAATATCCACCATTATTTGCCATTGAGATCCTCTATCCAAACATATTAGCCTACAAGGATCCAAGTAATAGGCTAAACCATCTGCGTTGATACTGACTAGAGTGGGGACATAACATGTTCAAATCTTTAGTTCCTACTATATGGATTACATCTACTTTAGTTGTACAATCTACTATTGATGTATGAACTGCTCAAGGAAGTTGAAATATATGGTTTGGAAATTTCAATCTTCATTCTTTTTTTGTACAATCTAACAATTTTCAATGGTTTAGTTGTTAGAATTATTGTCATTTATGTCAAAGTCACTTAGGCGTTTGATTGTGTAGATTGATAGCAATTTCATCATGTTACAATTCGCTGATCAAATAAGATATAATCAAGGGCATTACAAGGGCAGATCTAACCTCACATGGCATAATAAAAATCATATCAACAACATATTTGACCTCCCTCTATCATGGTGCCTTTATTGAAGTTAAAGAAAATTAAATTAAATGGATTTTAATTGGTGCCCATGTTTATAAGCTTAAAATAAATAAAATATTTTTTATGCTATGGGCTGACCTGCCTAGTGTGGCACCCACTTTAGAGGTGTTTAAAAAAATATAAATTCATTTATTTTTGTATGGGCTGACCCCCAAATGGTGTACCCATTTTGAAGATGAAAATGCACTATGAAATGGTATAAATATATGAATAGTTGCCTTCTTTGGGATCATTGCATCTATTCATGAAGTGACCTCCCTTGGAGATAGAATAAATAGAGGTTGTAGAATGTGGAAGTGTGTGGAGAACAAGTTGAAAAATCATACATACACCAGCAGATTTGAGAGAAATTAATTGAAGACCATTCAAAGGCAGAATTTGGAAGGAAGATTATTAAGAAGAAATACTTCATCTATCAAGAGGTTGGTGCCTCTTATTGAAGGATATTGGTGTCTTATATTGAGTTGGTGCTTAACTGTTGGGGATTGTTGTCTCTAGTAGGTTGGTGCCTACAAAATTTGTAAGAGATTCTTATATAAAGCAATATTTTGCTGTGGTTTTCTCTTGTAAGAGTATCAAAAGAATGCCACAACAAGGAGTAAGAGGTTGTCAAAGAATGGATCAATGGTCAACTGATACATCAAATGAAGAATATTCTAGTGAAGAACAACAAATGCAAAGCAAGAAAAAGAAGTCCAGAACGAGGAAGAATAAAGCTATAGTCTTGACTAGACAAGGGATTGATACAAAGAAGAATAAATGAAGAGAAATTGAAGAAGTTAGTGAGGAATCAGGTCTAAAAGAAGAGGAAAATGATTACTTCCGGCCAAGCAAACAACAACATGATAGAGTAGTAGAAAATGCAAAGAAACAAATTATACAACAACGAAATGATGACATAGCTCGTTTTTTCTAAAGAAGTTATGATGCTAAGGAATTTGGCCTCTTTGGCCCAACAAAAGAACCTCCCAATCAAATTAAAACAGCTAGGGAAGTATTCGAACAAGTAGAAACAAGAAGTTCATCAAATTACAGAAGACTAGAATCGGAAAAATGGCTCTCTTTTAATTACCACACACCTTAATAATAGCAAAGTTAAACATGTGATGGTAGATCTAGGTGCAGATCTGAACATTATTCCGGCAACCACTTGAGAGAGATCTGGTAGACCCAAGTTAGTTAGAACACCAATGAATATCAGTTTGGCAAATGGTTTTAGTATGGAAACTTTGGGAACATGGCGAAATGTAGAGGTAAACATCAAAGGACTTAAGAAAATTGTAGATTTCAAGGACTTTAACACTTTTAGGGCATTACTAGGATTAAGATGGTTTGTTAATTCTAATGGCATAGTAGACTCAAGAAAAGAAGAAATAACTTTGGCAGATGACAACAAGATAGTACATATTCCACTAGGAGAAAGGGAAGACAAAACTTATGTAGAAGTTGAACAAGAAAGAGGGGGAAGTTCCTGTTAGAATAATATATTCATCATGTTAATGGTCAAATGTAATGTTTTAGTTAGTTTAGTTTTTACTGTTGCTACGGTAGTCAGTTGTTAGACATTTAATGTCTAGAGTAGTATTTTTCTACTTTATATATTGTAATCTTTCTTTTTCATGTTAATAGAGAATGCTTTTACCATTCACATGGTATCAGAGCACACTAGGGTTTCTGGGTAAATTCGTGGCTGCTTGGTTTGAGATTTTCGAGGGTTTTTGATCTGCTTTTTTCGTGGGCAATTTTTTGCATAAAATTTTTTGTTTTGTTTTCTGGGCGTCGATTTTGTAGAGGATTTGTTCTTATGTGGTCGTGTGTATCTCCTGTTTGTTGAATGCGTCTTCTTCTCTACCTTACATGCACGATTTTTTTGAGGCCTTCCTTCGTCTTTTATTGGGTGATTGTTAAAAATCGTGGCTGATGTTTAAATTCGCGTTTTAAAAATTTTGTGGATTTCTGGGCGTCTGTTTTTTTTGGGCGTCTTCTTAAAAAATTGACGCATATTTTTGATGATTTTCTCAGAAATAAAAAGGGTTTCTTCTGGCCGCGTTTTTTTTTCTGAAGGAGGTCCTTTAAGGAAGTGATTTTGCTCATCAGATGGTCGCGTTTTTACAACCCTAGCTCCGTCGTGGAATTTCTGTTGGACGTGATTTTATGTGCATTTTCCCTGCATTTTTTCTCAGTTTCTCTGAAATTGTGATTTGTTAAAGAGCCGACTAGGGTTTTGCAGATTTCTCGTGTTTGAAGTTGATTCCGTCGTGGAATTTCTGTTGGATGTGATTTTATGTGCATTTTCCCTGCGTTTTTTCTCAATTTCTCTGAAATTGTGATTTGTTAAAGAGCCGACTAGGGTTTTGCAGATTTCTCCTGTGTTTGAAGTTGATTTTTTTTTTTGATTTCAGATTCTTGGTGGTTTTTTCAAGATCTCAACTAGGTTGTCAGATTTCTTTGGGTGTCTCGAAGATCGTGCCTTGAAATTTGTGCAAGTGGCTGTTGACGAAATTTTCTGGGTATTTAGAAATTTTTTTGGTTTTTCAGCGACATTTTTTGGGTACTCTTCAGATCTTCTGGGTTTTGTCTTCAATGTGCCTCAAAATCCGTGCTAGGGTTTCTACTTTGAATTTGTGTTGTCTTTGTTTTCGTTTTTTTGCTTTCACCAGTTTGACCTCAAGGTACGTGATGGCATCTCTGACAAATATAATGCTCAAAAGCAACCAAAAGTTCAACGGGAAGAATTACAACACCTGGAAGCAGCGCATGATTACGATCTTTGAATATCGTTGCCTCGATCAGATCGTTTTGGGGAACTCAACTCGTCCCACTGTAGTTGGAAAGGACTAAGACAAATGGGATGAACACAACCGGGAAGCCATCATGCTCAACAAACTCTCAATCATAGATGAGTAGTTACCTCAGGTACGGTCTGGCAAAACTGCTTCAGAAATCTGGGATCATTTGAAGGCCCTTCATGAAACCTCTAACAAGAGCAAAGCGTTATTTCTCAAGAACATGCTCTTTTCCATCATGATGGATGAGAAAATGTCCTTACAGGAACATCTGACGAAGATTAAGGACATTTGTGATCAGTTGGAGGCGATTGGTCGAACAATGGAAGAAGAGGACATGGTCGTCATTACTCTGAAGAGTCTCCCGCGTTCGTATGAGCATTTCATCGAGACGCTGAATATCACCTCCACCAATGTTGATCTCAAATTTGAAGATCTTTGCAACAAGCTCTTGCAGTAGGATCAATGGCGACAACAGTTTGTAAGCAGTACCAGTTCCACCTCCACAGAGCAAGTGTTCTCTGCCAAATCTTGTGCTAAGAACAAAGGGAAGACTCAATCTTCTCAGCCGAAAGGCTCTGGTTCTTCTCAGGACAGCAAGAAGAAGAACGTTCAGTGCAATTACTGCCATAAGTATGGTCACATGAAGGCTGATTGTCGGGTTCAATTGGCTTCTGAACAAAAGAAGCAGGGAGGATCTCAACCAGAGGAAAATGTTGCAGAGCACACTGAGCAGAAAGAATCTGCATTCTATGCGTTTATGGCAAAGAGAACAGTAGATCCAATACAATCTTCTGCCTGGTATATTGATTCCGAGGCATCGCGGCATTTTACTCATCGTCGGGATTGGTTCACAAAATTCGAACCATTCTCTGATTCTGTCCTTTTTGGAGGAGGTGAAGAGTACATAGTTGCTGGTAAGGGCACTGTCCAGATTCACTTAGGAGGAAGAAATTTACTCTTTCTTGATGTTTACTATGTTCCAAGCATGGAACATAACCTTCTCTCAGTCAGTCATATCATGCGGCATTCTCTCCAGTTGGATGTTATTTTCAGTTCATCCACCTGCAACGTTGTTGATAAGGAGACATGTACTACGATTGCTATGGGACTTGAGGATCATGGTCTGTATAGACTTGCTGATTCCGGTGATTCTTAGGAGTACGCTCTTGCAGCCAAGAGTACTTCCATCAACAAACTTTGGCATTAGCGTTATGGGCACTTGAATGTGCATTATCTCTCTCAACTGTCTTGGGAGGTTTTGGTTGCTAGTCTACTTGAGATCCAAACTCAAAATCATGGAGTTTGTGGAGCCTGTCAAGCTGGAAAGCAGCATCGGACATCGTTCTCGGATGGTGATTCTTGGCATGCCTCTAAGGTACTTCAATTGGTTCACGTTGATGTATGTGGACCAAAGACCACTCCATCTGTTACTGGGTCTAGGTACTTTTTATTATTCATTGACGATTTCAGTCGAAAAATGTGGGTGTATTTCTTGAAACATAAATCAGATGTGTTTAGTACATTTCAGCAGTATAAGGCCTTGGTTGAGAAAGAATCGAGTTCTCAGATTGTCACTCTAAGGTCAGATAATGGAGGGCAGTTTTGTTCAGTTGACTTATCTATTTTTTGTGCTACACACAACATTAAACGCCAACTCACCACACCATACACCCCTCAGCAGAATGGTGTCGTTGAACGTAGGAATCACACCATTATTGAAATGGCTCATTCTATGGAGTATAGAAATGTCCCTAAGAAATACTGGGGTGAAGCAGTTTATACTGTAGTCTACCTTTGAATCGGTCACCTACACAGGCCGTTAAGAAGATGACTCCATAAGAGGCCTGGTCAAGACGTAAGCCTAAGGTTGGCCATTTGAAAGTCTTTGGTTCTACAACTCATGTATGGATTCCAGAAGCCAAATGTGCGAAGTTGGACTCCAAAAGCCAAAAACTTATGTTTACTAGTTACAACGACAATCACAAGGAATACAGGTTGATTGATGTGGAGACGGATTGTCTCATATTCAGTCGTGATGTTGTGATTGATGAGACTGCTGGTCCATTTGTTCCTACTACCAGCCCTGAGGATCAGCCTATGAAGGTTTCTGATGAGGGTGTTCATCTTCCTCTTGGTTCCCCTGATGGGAGGGCTTTAGAGCATTTTGACTCTGAAGATGAGGAGTCTACAAGTCATGCTCTAGCACCACTTGATTTTCCTTAGGACTCATATCCAAATGACTTTGTTCTAGACATCCTAGAAGATGCTGTTTCTCCTATTTTAGATGTTGGTACTTCTATTCATCGGCCTAAGTGGTGGCTCAAGACTATTGGTGATCTTCATGATGATGAACTCATTGAGGGTAGATCAACTCGTAGAAAGAGCAAGCAACAAAACACAGTCAATTTTGCTCTTATGGCCAACATCCACAACATCTATGAGCCTCAGATGTATTCAAAGGCTAAAGGAATTCCAGAGTGGGAAAAGGCTATGGAGACCGAATACCATAGTCTTTTGAAGAATCACACTTGGGTTCTTTATGATCTTCCTCCTGGGAAGAAACCTATCAGTCGCAAATGGGTTTATAAGGTCAAGTATAATGCACATGGTACTCTGGATAAATACAAGGCAAGGTTAGTTGCTCAGTGATTAACAATGCGGGAGGGCATTGACTATGAGGAGACTTTTACTCCTACTGCCAAGATGAGCACAATTCGTCTTCTTCTCGTGATTGCAGCCCAATTCGGATGGACGGTTCATCAAATGGATGTCAAGAGTGCCTTTCTCAACGGTGGGTTGCAGGAAGAAGTCTACATGACACAACCTCCTGGTTTCAAGGTTGCCGACAAAGAACATCAGGTATGTAGGCTCGTGAAAGCACTCTATGGACTGAAATAGGCTCCCCGTGCATGGTATATCAAAATTGATTAGTACTTGGTTGATCATGGTTTTCAGCGCAACCCTTCTGACAGTAATTTGTATGTCAAACACTCTGGTGATGATATTTTGTTTCTTATTATCTATGTTGATGACTTGATCATTACTGGTAGTTTAGCACATTTGATTGCAGCAATAGATCTATGTCAGGCTTTTGACATGACAGATTTGGGGCTTCTCCATTATTGTTTGGGTATTGAGGTTTGGTAGAGCGATGGTAGCATTTTTATCTCTCAGTCTAAATATGTCAGAAGTCTACTTGACAAATTTCGGATGCAGTATTGCAAATCTGCCTCCACACCTATGGAGAAGGGGCTGAAGTTATCAGTCAACTTTGATTCCCCTCTGGTCGATGAAACGACATTCAGGCAACTAGTAGGCAGTCTCATCTACCTCACTTCTACTAGACCTGACATTAGTTTTGCCTTGAGCTACATTTCTCGCTTCACGATAGCTCCAAAAGTTGATCATTGGCTTGCAACGAAGTGAGTGCTAAGATATGTGAAAGGCACTTCAAATTATGGCATTCTGTATGGCAGATGCAAGGATCCAAAACTGTTTGGTTATATAGATTCAGATTGGGCAGGATCAGTGGATGACATAAAATCCGATTCTGGATATGTATTCAGTTTGGGTATCGGTGCTGTAACATGGACCAGCAAGAAGCAACAGGCAGTGGCTCTTTCCTCGATTGAAGCAGAATATCGAGGAACCGTTAAGGCAATATGTGAGGCAGTTTGGCTCTGCAGGATGCTTTCTAACATGCACATGTCACAAGTAGGACCTTCTCCCTTGTACACTGATAATCAAGGGGTGCTCAAACTAGCCAAAAATCCAATCTTCCATGAACGTACCAAGCATGTTGAGCTTCATTGTCACTACATCCACAAGCTGGTAGAAGACAGATTAGTTCAGCTGCAGTATGTTCCAACAGCGGATCAAACTGCATATATTCTCACCAAGTCTCTGAGCTCGAATAAATTTGTAAAATTCAGGGGGCAACTTGGTGTTTTTGATAGATTGACCATTAAGGGAGGGTGTTAGAATAATATATTCATCATGTTAATGGTCAAATGTAATGTTTTAGTTAGTTTAGTTTTTACTATTGCTACAGTAGTCATTTGTTAGACATTTAATGTCTACAGTAGTATTTTTCTACTTTATATATTGTAATCTTTCTTTTTCATGTTAATAGAGAATGCTTTTACCATTCATAGTTCCAAGAATTATTTACTTTATCTCAAGACTACCTACCGCAAAAGAAGAAGACCCCAATAGCTTTGGAGAAATTGAACTAGACAGTGGCAATGACAGTACAAATAGTGATGAAGTTCTTGATGCATGGATGCAAGGAGAACAAGAATTAACTTCCTAGAAGGTTTATGGGTTTTGAAAAGCATTTATGATACACAATAAGCCCATAAGCCCTCCGCAAACTACTGCAATTATAAGAAGAATACCGCAAAAGACAAAAACCAACAAAAAACCATCGGCCAAGTATTTTCTGCCCATATCCAAACCTAAAAGGTCAATATGGTCATCAAACCAGAAATTAGTAACCACCGAAGAACAAAGGTTATACCTAAGATGTAAGCATGTAGATAGAAAATGAATAATACACAAAGGGAACAACCATTATAAGGCCATTACAAAGTGGACACCTTGTTTAAGCCATAGGAAAGCACTAGGTAGGTTTGAATTTGAACATCAAATTCCTCAACCTAACCCTAAAGATATAAAACAAGGGATCAAAAAAATATTATACAAATAGACTAACCTAACAAATCATATAGTTAGAACAAAATGTACTATAGTCTATCATACACAAAAAGTAGGAAATCGCTCATCAGGAAAAAAGAGCCATAGGAAAATAATGGTCAGAAAACCATAGGAAAATGGAAAAACGGCTACGATATTTAATACTCACCTAGTGAAAATCTATAAATACAATATGTCACCCCCAATCTCTTACTGCCACTCACTGCTCTCTTATACTATTGCAACTCCTGTGCATTCAAACTTTTTGTTCTCCTTGCAAACCCTAGAAAACCACCATCACTCTATTGCAAATTTCTAGCTTCTAAAGATGGCCGCACCTACCCTTGTTGACATTTCTCAGAAGCCTAGGCCCAAATATAAGAAATTTCCATACAAGGCAATGGAAATTGACTCAACGGCCACATTTTCAAAGGTACTTGCGAACATAATTTACATAGAAGATATTTGGAAGTATATACATGCACCCCTGACAAAGATAGATCACACTAAGTTCAAGGCTCTAAGGCATACCCTATTGCAACCACAAACTGCTTGCCACAATATAAACATATATCAAAGAAAAGATTGGATATTTGGAAGGAGCTTCTAGACTTCATTGCGTAAGAATAATGGGGCAACATACTAAGCTATTTCCATGATGAATACCTGTACTTGGACTGACCCTATCATATAATGAAGGACACAATCAAGGTAGTGACATGCCTGTAGGCACAAGGAGGAGTACTGCTAAAGAAGGCTATTACGATGTGGAGGTTACCGAGCTGATCGGAGCAACCTATGATGAGAGAAGCCTTGATGTAACAAAGATAACAAATATGGCAGTCAAGCATGCCACCACGGGCATCACTTAGAAAGTTTACTATACAAACTAGGAGGTTTTAGCTACAACCACTGCTATTTATGCAATCTACCAGATGGTAATAGAGGGAAAAGACATCGACCTATGTGAGGTCCTACGACAAGCGCTATTGCACAACATCCAATGCACAAAGCAATCCCTCTATTAGTTTAGGTATGGGACTTTTCTCATCCGCCTCACCTTTTATTTCATGTGAGAACTATTGGCCTTTCAAGGAAGATTTGGGACACCACCCGATCGGTTGCAGCCCAAATTCAAGAACATGCTAAGCATTTTTAAGACACAACATCCTACACAACCACATATTGGGGTTTCTTCAAATCCCTTCAGCAAAAGCTATAGGATAGGCAACACATATCTTATGAGGTGGTCTACAAATATATAAAGGACATTGTCTTTCTCATTGACAAAAACTATACCTTCATGGAGGCAATCGAGCCTTGGACATCATGGATACCACAACTCCCATACGAGGTGATAGATGTGGAGATCAACTCCTATGCCACTACACTCCTTAGTCTCCCCAAAGACCCACAAGTTGAAAAATTCACAACTTACTAGGAGTACATGGATAATATGGCGAAGAAGAAATTTGAAGAACAATTGGAAAAGAACTGAGAGAAGTTGCATGAGAAGTGGGGTCTACCTAAGCAAGGGACAAAAGAATAGAGTACATCTACTCCACGGAGATCCGAAAGGCTCCACATAGGCATTCCTCCTGTCGAGCCCATGCAAAGAGTAAGTAGCAGGCCAAGGAAGAGGAGACTCCCTACCACACCTCACTAAACCGAGTAATCGGAAGAACAAGCATCAAAGGCACTACTACAAATGAGTGTAGAGAAAAAGAAAAAATGGAGGAAAGAAAAAGCATAAAGGGAAGTCTCCCCACAAATTGTGGATATAGAAGAGGAAGAACAAATCACACTAGAAGACATTTCCCTCTCGAAGGACACATCCATCCCATAGGTTTCACCGCTAGTGGATGAAGATCAGCTATTAGCAGTCTATTCCGGAAAGAAGTTCTAGATATGACACTTCAAAAATATAGTAATATGGCAATTACAATAAGTTGATCATAGAAAGGGCACTAATAAGGTATATGTAGCATTCAACATACCGTTGGAGGATCTGATTGACCAATTCTCAGACTCCTTGACCACTCCACTAAAGAATAGAAGGGAAAAAGCAGCCAAAGAAGAAGAGAAATTAAAAGGGTTTGCTACTGGAGAAATAGTCCTTGCAATAACACCTCCACAAAAGCAAAGGATGACAGAGATACAGACCAAGGAGCTCTGGTCTAAACAAAGGCTAGATAAATTAATGATGGAAAAGTTGGAGATTACTTAGAAGGTCCAAGCAAAGATAAGGGAAGCCACAAAAAAACATATCAACAGTTGCACAAGGAAGAAGCAAAATATAAAGTAGCTTCTTTAGAGCAAGAATAGTCTTCCTAGCCTCCACATTCAGATACACTTTCATCCTTTGCAACTTCCTCTATGCAGTCCATTAAATACTTCTTGGCAAGACAGAAGCAAATCCAACTAGTGGCATCTCCGCAACTACTTAAACTTCCGATGGTAGGATCACAAGTTGACATTGGTGGCATCTCACCTCTGCACAAATTCCAATTAGGAGATATCCTACATCAAACAACAAGAGAGGAGATCTTAAAACAGCATATGGAAAGCTCTAATCAACTGGAGGAGATGGTAAAGGAGCTACAAAGCCAATTCCCTCAACTACAAGGGGATTCATCCCAACACTTAATGGTGCAACTCAAAATTTTGATAGATGGGGTGATTAAAGAATACTCAATTATAGAAGAAGACTATGAGACAACAACTTCAAACAGAGCACTAGAAGCTGAAAGGGATGAAGAAAGAATAAAATGTGCTTCCGCACATTCTGCCCTTGAGTCACACATCAACACCTTGAAGAATACAAAAGGGGACATCAATGCCTTATACCAATTTTGGCCACAATGGCCTATGGTGACTGCTCCAATCAAGGCACAAATGGATTAGTTGGAGATACAAATGCTTCAAAGAGCAATGGCCTATAATGCCCTGCAAGATATGGATGGCCAATCTCAGGTGGAGATAGAAGCACTACATGGCCAGTTTCAACAACTACAAGATCAAATGGATAAAAGCAAGCATAGATTCCATCAACTCAAAGAGTTAGTAAGCTTAAGGTTGGAACATTTCACCGGGGTTCTCCATGAAGCACACCAATTGGTGCAAAAGATTCAAATTCCAAGTACACTTTCGAAAGCAGAGCGACTACTACTAGAGATCCAAGTCCAGACCCAACAACTGCAATTGGCCAAAACACAATGGGAAAACACTTTTTCCAAATTAAAGGAGATATATAAGGATATTCTCCCCATTAAGTAGAGTTGATTTGAGGACAAGCCAACGTTTTGAAAGAGGGGATGATGTTGGCAGGAAAGTACAACAGTTTAGACATAGTTGAGTAAATCCTACTGCATCTTGCCGAAAAGCCCTCGGAGCATAAGATTCAAGAGACACCATCTAGGATAGGGATAGGATAGATGGGTCATGTCCCATCCCTTATATGTCTGTATAGAAAATGATATGTGATGATTGGATCCGATGTAAAAAGGAGATATAAAGATATATGGATGTACTTAGTTGACATTAATGATATAGTGATACCAGAATTCTATCTATATTGTGCTATGTGATATTCTTTTATTCTCGATTAACTAGGTGATGTTCTGTCTAGATCAAACCATTGCTCCCTTTATATGATTGGGTTTGGGGTATAAACTACAACACTCATAAAGTACTCAGGGCTCAGAACTTTGGTTTTTCCCAAGTTTTCTTGCTAATAGTCGCCAATTTGGTTTCCTCTTGGATGAAATGATTCCAAAGCTTCTCAAAAGTGGGATGTAATGACCACCTTATATATATATATATATATGTATACATATATATATATATATGTACACACATATATATATATATATGTACACATACATATATATATATATATATATATTGTTTTTTGAATAAGAATATGTGTTTTGATGGTAATATAGTGAATGCAATCAAATAAAAATACTTGCAATGATATTCATAAGGCATCAACATTGAATATTTTTAATATTTGAAATTATCCACTAGTTGGAAAATGAATTACATAATTATCAGAGTTTGGACAGCAATATAACAATGATTTTTAGAATACCCCAGACGGCCAAATCATCTCAAAATGACAATACAAACATACCCATTTGCTGCTATGCATAAATGGTCTAGAAATGGACCGTAAATAACTTGTGGCTCCAAAATGGCAACCAACTCCTCCAAACACTAGCTGTTCCATTTCCAATTTTATTGTTGAGTGTTCCTCACACCATGGCGCCTCCAACCAGCCAAAATTCCCCTCAAAACCTAGGCGCCTAGCCCTAGGAACCCCACACCCTTCCTCTAGGTTGAATAACTTGCACAAAGATGGTATGACCAACAAATGAAGGGTCCAAACTGAATATTTTGACACTCATAAATTGTTGTTTAGTCTTCACAAAATCTGCCCACAATGGTGTGTTTTATTGCTTGGCAAACAAACTGAAATTTTTCTTCATCGAAGCTCCTGCGTAGTTCTTGAATGAAACCACCAACAAATCAGCCAGGAAAGATCTGTCACTTTCGCAACTAATGTCTTCTATGAGGGTTTTCGTCCTCACAAAGCCCTTGGATGAACGAAGTTCAAACCAACAACAACTTGTTATCAATTCTCAAGCATATATCCAAATGAGCTCCCAAAACTCTTTTTATAACATTTTTGAAAGCTTTTCGTAAAATATAATGTAAAATCACTTTATAAATGAAATAAGCCTTATTACTCCAAAAAGTGATCTATATTATTATTTAACCATTTCCAGCACCAAAAATCACTTTATCAACGTCCAACATTTAAAACTTCCAATTCTCATTCTAATGAGTTATTATACTAAGGTGCCCACTAAATTATTTTAATAAAATTAGCAACCTTAGTAAAAATAATTAAATTATAGCTCATTAATACATCTGATTTGTGGAAATTGTCAAAAAGCATTGGAATTGATATTTGACTGCATTGGAGTGATACTGATGATGAATAATGAGAATCATACCTAATTGGGTGACTTACTATAAATAGACGTTTTCTCCAAGAATCTTAGAGAACACACTAGAAGCCAAAAATAACTTTGAAAAGTGACATCTGAGTCCTCTAGATCATCTGAGTTCACTAGTAACTTCAAATAAACCCTCTGATAAAGCTGACACACACCGAGAAGGTCAAAGCCAACTATAATGCAAGATAACCCAAAAATGGGTACATTACATGGGAAGCTTCTCATGAACACATGCACCCTAAACAAATGGATCCGAGTATGGAGAGAACCCATTTGGCATCGAGTCATCCTCATCCACCTTAAGCTGAATAGCGACGAGTTGATCTTGAAGCTTAGTGATCTTCATAAGGTAACTGACCATTGTGTCTATATTGTTAATGCATGTGCTGCTGAGCTTGTTCTTTAGTAACATCTCATGGGAAATGTTCAAACTTTGATACAATTGGTTAAGGCATCAGCCATCTCCTTTGCTATCTTCTATGTGATGTGAGGGATCACTGTTCCTTAGCATCATCTTGTGGGCTTTGATACAATTGGTCAAGGCATTAGACATCTCCTTTGCTACTTTCTTTGTGATGTGAGGGATCAAATGATCCTTTTGAATTTAGGATGATTTGCTTCGCCTTGGCCAACTTTTTTTAATGTTTGACCAATTGAATATGTTCAATAGGAGATGCAGCCTTTATCTCCTCCACTAGCATTTGCAATTTGCACTTTCAAGGTGTTAAAGCACCTCTATACAGTCGCACTCTAAGATCAGGACTAGTTGGGCCTGCAGCTTCTGGAACATGCACCAGGAATAACTTAGATTAGCAGCCTATCTTTGGTGCTGATCAACACTCCAATCATTGGAGCACTTAGGGCATTCCACAGTACAAACTTTCATAGGTTCAAGTGGCTTCAATCATTGAAGCAAGGGCATTATGCCCTCTGAAATCCTCTGACAGCTTCCTCTTAAGATAGCAGCACACTCCATACATGGATCTGGAATATTTTATGTGATGAGCTCTAATACCATATTAAATTTTCAGACCGTAGTAAGCAAATTCTTCCCTAAAAATTAACCCTAATTGCAAAATAGCTTAAAATGAGAACTCCAACGAAAACAATAAATCTGAGTATGCTGATCCAGAAACACATACTGCAAAAATATGAACAAAAAATATTCACATATCTGAACTCTCAAAATTGCATCTGCCTTTTATTAAAATTGAAAAGAATTATAATGCACCAGTTCAACACTCAAATATGCACTCTTTTGGATTCTTTTTTAATCTTTCATTATTTTGGTGGTATGCCCCAGGTTTCTTTTACGGGACAAAAGAACTCATCTTACAACTGAAAAATCCTCATCTTAGTGGAGCACCTAGGTTAGGAGAAAAATCTAAAGCAAAAAAGCAACTAAAGTAGAAAAGTGCCTTGTTCTAAGGTAAGAACAACCATAGAAGCAAATATCTTTCTTAGGGAATTCTTTACACACCAAATTTTTTTAGGGTATTATCGGGAACCCAAAAAATGCAGAAAAAAATA
The DNA here is from genome assembly GCA_007115665.2 of Sequoiadendron giganteum. NCBI lineage: Eukaryota > Viridiplantae > Streptophyta > Pinopsida > Cupressales > Cupressaceae > Sequoiadendron > Sequoiadendron giganteum. Next base: position 154,041,141 of record VCHN02000014.1, on the reverse strand, counting down.
TAAATAACTGATGTTTTTACATTTAAAGCCATCCTAATTGCATGGAGAGTGAAAGAGTGTACACCATGAATTTTAAATATGGATTTTTTTAATTAATTCTTAGATCATTGATTATAAATAATTACAATGTAATTGTCTTTAACAATGTTAATAAATAACTCTGTCAGAATGATAATGAACTTATGCAATAAAACACAACTAAGGTAAAGAAGACCTGTTAACCCTGCTGTTCTTCTTAATTATCAAGTCCAAGAGACTAATCTATACACAAAATAGTAACTACAATTGAAAAACAACAATCTCTCTATCCCTTCAAAGTACCGGTTAAGTTTACAGCAGTGGCAACAATCATGCCTGGCATTTCAGGACAGCGATGACCTATCTTAACAACAATGTTTCATATTAATCATTTTGACCAGTAATATTTTCAATAATTTTGACAGCAGCAATGATGCCCATATTAATTGTTCACAGAACTCATAATGATGCTACTGAATACTGTACTGATCAAGAATGATACAGATCACAATAATAACAGAATGCTACTGATCAGTGATCATAAGAGGATTAATAATCAAAGAAGGATAGTTATATCAAAGACAATAACGATGACAGCAATCTCAACTGATATGATATTATTAACAGCTCAATACTACAACAATGTTTACAAGTGAAGTAATGACAACAATATCCATTGAAAAGTAGAAATGATAGCAAGTCAATGAAAGCATGACATCTGTGATGCAATAATAATGACAAGTCAAAGGACAGCATAATAATTTGACAGTTTTGTTTGGTAATGGCTTTGCTCACAAATTATAAATAATGACTGTAGCATTTGCTGTTATCAAAGGCAACAGTGATAATCTCTAGTAACAATAACAATGATTGTGTTCCGGGTTTACAAGGTTTTCAAACCCATTATACTAATGTGTTCACAACTGTAGATGACTATCTTCATTTTTGAAATAATGACAGCAATAATTGCCATCAACCCTTGGCAATCGACCTAACTGCTATTCATTAATTGCAGCTGGAAATCTTAACAGCTACTTACATTGTTCAAGGTGAATCAGTATATAACCCATTTATAAAAGTTCCAAGGAGGAATGATCAAAAGATCGCAGGTCTGACACATTATATAGGCAAAAAAACAAACTAATTTTTTGTGATATTACCGGTGATATATTGCCATTAACATTGGTGAAAATTTTGGTCGAAGTCATGATCAATGATATTCTGAAAAACTTGTGGTACTTCCAACAAAATGCTGGGCACCTTGCTGAGAAAAGATATATTGGAATATATTGTGATATTTTAAAGATGTTTACTTCTATGAACAACATCTTCTCTCATAATTGAGAATCCAAACTAAATATAAGAAAAGAAAACTGCATACTATTAAAAAAAATAGAAGAGATCTGTGCCCAGCCAAAGATAGGAAAAGCTAAAAAAAGACTGAATACACCCTGGTGAAGGTCAAGAACTACAGAAAAAACTGACAAATGCATTTATTAAGGCCCACTAGACTTGAGGACTACTGGTAATGTAGCAATTGCACTTATGTTGGGCCGTCTCATGAAAGTATGTATGGTGTCATTTGGATGGTATAACATCATCCTTGATATTAACACCTTTGATAGGCTAGTTATGATGCCTCACAAAGTTTTGGTGCCATTTGGATGGCATGACATCATCCTTGATATTAATCCCCTTGATAGCTTAGTTATAGTGCTTCTCACTCACTCTTTCTCCTGTTTCAGTTATTCAATTAAGAGTTAGGCATGGTTAATCAAACTAAATCAATGACTTAGTTACGACAACTTCACCTTAGAGTAGTCCAGAAATGCAGTTGAACTCTAAAATCGATAGAGTTTCTGGATCTCCTTGGCCTTTGCTCCCTTGTCCTAAATGTTTAGTGCACTCTGGCTGGTCTAGTCCCATTGGCCAAGGGCACCAGCAACCTATTGTTGGCCAAATGCCTAAAGACTCTAATGTTGGTCAAGGATCCAGAAATGTACGTTATTCTTTTCATGTGTGTTTATTGTCTTGTATAACTACAATTGACATTACCATGGCACAGGGACAGAAAAATAAAAAGTTGTACATCTGTTTAGACTGTATGGCTATCCAACCATAATTAGATTATCAGTCATCTTCTGAGCTCCAGTTTGGCCTATCATTCTTAAGTTGGTTCTAACAAGCATTATCAAGGTGATGACTGTTACTTCTCCAAGCAAGGTTTCTTGACTTCTAAGTATGACTTAAGCAAAGTTTGACTTTAAAGCATCATGTGAAAATTTACTATCCATTTTCAATCATAGGAATATCAATAGAAACTCATGGTGAGTCTGTGTTACCAGAAATGGAATAGCCTTGGGTAATCATGTTGCATTCGATTTCTGAGAAACTGTCATTTCTTAGGCCATTTCTGGCCTGCGACAAATAGCCTGCCAAATCAGCAAGAAACATAAAAAAATCCGAAAACTAATTTTGTTATAATCCAGGAGCCATTTCAACATCTGCTAATGATAATTCTGCCTTTCAACTCGTCTGCTTGAGGTCTTTTCTAGGCTGGATTTCATTTCAGTCAGTTTCTTTTTCAATTAGTATATATGGTTTTCCAGCCAAAGAATGCTCTTAGGGAAACTGCAAGTGGCAATTAAGGTGGTTCTTAAACATTTTTTGTTGTTTATTAACTCTCAACTGTGGATCTCAATATGATATATCTTTATACTTTTGGAAAGAGGAGTGGGTTGTAATATTTTGTATATGCTGATATTTTAAAATAACTGTAGTCATTTTCCATGCCAGAAACCTTAAAAGTAGAACACCCATTTCTTGGTTTAAACCTGTTTCCGTTTCATTTCCATACCCAGTATCTGGTAATTTGTGTTGGTTTCTGTTAAGATTTAAGGGGTTTTCAGCTGTTAATCATCATTTAATGAGAAGTTCCGGCTAGAATTTTTTGTATTACTGATTCTTTTATCCATTGCAGTCCTTGGGTTCCATAAGATATCCTTAATGGGCATCTCTTGGAAGGAACACAGAATTTAATGAGTAAAATCTTCTAAACTTCCAAGAAATAATTATTTGATTGTACCTATGATGATGTAATTAAATTTAGTTGGATACAACCCTTCACTCCTGGTTCTATCATCAAGAAGTTAGAATCTCTAGTGGATAACACATAAAAGTGTTCTCATGCGATATTGACTGGTTCACAGTAAGTGTGTATCATTTTTTGCAGAGTGGAATTTCTAATTAAGTCTTGGTAGTGCCTTTGTTTACAGACTTTTTTGAGAACATTCATTTATATGTTTGCGTAGGCCATTGTGCACTGAAAATTATCATGGCAGCCCCTCTTCCAGGACACCCTTACTGTTGGGACTAAGCATTTATTCAATGTAGCTTGAATCTTGCCAACTGGGTAATTGTAACTGAACTTAATAAATTAAATTATACTGATTGAAGAGGAGTTTGAACTGTTCCTTGATTTTGTCATCTTTCACAGTTGCCACTGGCCACAGAAACTTATCTGTTCATTGTAATTCAAAAATAGAGTTCAGTTCTCTTTTTATTACTTTAGATATGTGAAGTTTCAAGATAATTATTTGCTACACAAGGATGCGATTATATTTTGTAATTTACTGCATATTTTGTATGTGCATTCTCACGTGCACTCTGGAATAATTGATCTTCCTTTTCTACATGGGAAATGACAAATTGATCGGTTGGGCATTTGTATGTAAGGATTCTATGTACCCGAAGCAATGTTAATTTCTGTTGTTTCATATTGTCATCCTCAGTTTTTGACTTGTCCTCAGAAAAAATTGCCAGGGCTAATGCCTACGCTAATCCTGTTAAGTACAGGACAGCCTAAGTAATATATTTGTCAATACCTGTGAGCTGTAAAGCAATGGGAAAATTTTATATTTGCATATGATAATAGCTTTGTATATGCAAAAGCCTGTAGATGACTTCATTTTCCTGATTGGATCAGTGTTAGTCCATATTATTTATGTTTTTTTTTAAAATTACAATGCTTATCGTAGTTGACAAGAAAATTTTTCTATACAGGTTGGTTAAAATATTCGCTGTCCTTTTAAAATGCAGCAGCGTTCTAGTTCTTTGCAACTAGTGTTTTCTTTTGAAAAAATATTATGTTACTGGATTAATGTTGCGAAACAGACTTGATTGACATTTTCTGGAATTTATTGACGTTTAACATTGTCCATCTAAAAAACCGTCGAAAAGGTTTTACTTGTAATCACAAGAGGGAGGAATAGAATATCATACAGATTTCTGATCGTCAGTTTTCTTTTGGTTGTTCATCTCTTTGACAAACAAAGAAAAAAAGAAGAAACAAAATTGTGCCTACGTGGAAATGAATATCGGCTAGTTGAAAATGATTCATTCTCGATCTGTAGACAAGTCTGATTTATGCTTGTATGGAAGTTTAGATTTTTGATTATCTTGGTTATTATGCTTGGTAGCTGTGCCTTCGGTGCACTTGTACAAATTGGTAGATTGTCGATCTTGTAGAAAGATAAAATATAATGTGATTACCAAACGTGTGACGATTGGGCCTTCAGTTGTAGAGGAAGCACAACATTTTGTCTAACATGTATGTTTTAAGATAGAGAATACTTTGGATAACTAAAAAATAGACTTCTAATCTGCCCACTTTTTCCATTGTTAAAGGTATTTTAAACTTCCATACAAATATATAATATTTGTGAAGTGGTGGTTCTCTTTGAAGTGGGTTGCTACTATGGACTGCAGTATTTCCCTTGATGTTAAAGATACTTGGACAAATGTATTTAATGTGAGTGAAGGTCACTCAGATATGCACTTGGGTGCATTAATTAAGAGTGGTTAGAAAATTTAGGATTATTTTTATTTTTATTGCTTTTTTCTTTTATAAATAGTAGCTCTTGCAATAAAGGCTAGATATCTTTTTGTGAATTCTTATTATGAGTGAAGCTTGTTGAGAGATTTGAGGAGCATTGATTGATGCATAGATCTTTTTCGACCGGTTTTATGAAGAATGGAATAAAAGTTGCTCATTGTTTCTAAAGAAGACAATATCTTGTATGGTTTTGTTGCTCTTGATACATCGGTTTTAGTACTTTGGAGGCTATGTTTTTCTCAAATTATATAGGTGGTGATTAATGGTTTTGTTGAATGACAGCTGTGGCATTAGTGAGGGGGGCTATGTCATGATAGTTGTCTTGGAGAACAACATGACTACCTTATTATTTTTTAGTGTTGGATTGTATAATCTGTGACATTTGTCCTGTGAGAATTTTTTTAGTATTTCATATTAAATATGGTCAATTCATGTATGGTTGATTGATATCCCCAATGAAAAGTTTTACGAACTAAATCTATTTTTGTTAGATTAATGTATCTTATTTAAGAATGAACATTGATTGAAATGTAATATTTAATAATATATTCAGAAGAAAACAATTGTATATGGAGATTTTTTTATTCGATGATAGCATTTTACACAAGGAATTTGTTTTCAAACCTTAAAAAGGTATCAGAGAGAGATTTGCCTTTGACTTTGACCACCTTAATACCTGGTCTACTTTGTAGATCACTTATGAGTTTATATGTTTTTTTTATATTTATCTTTAGTAAGATATATCAATTTTGTTAGTGTTTTAATTTGCTTCTTGTCAACATCTAAATCTGAAGGGGAAGCTCTCTTAAAGATCTAATAACTTGAAACTAAGCTACGAAACACACTACGATTTTTCAAAAAGGTTTACTTGAAATAAATAAATGAAATTTTATTTTATTTTATGTTTTTGATTCAAGATTTGAAAAAGTTTTCATCCCATAAAGGAGGTTTTTAAATTGTGTAAAATACTTGCAATTAGATGAAAGAATTATATAAATTAAAACAACTAATGCTTTTTGATTTGTTGAAAATAGAGATCAGCATCTCCACATACTCGAGAATTGGGTAAATGAAATACTTTTAACACATTCACAATGGAAGATCTTAAGAAAATGAATTACTTAAGAGGCCACACAAATTCATTGCTAAATTGATTTGTAATTTTGATATAAATTTCCACACTAGTCTTTGCTTTTGATTCACTGAATGAAATCAACCATATACACACACAAAAGTCAAATGATATGCTTGAATGACAACCTTTGTGGTCTAAGATTTATTTCAAATATCATTAAGAATATCTTGTGTCATAACACTTATTTATGCTATAATAAATGTTTTTATTAAGATTTGAGAATAATAATTAAATATTTAAAACATTTAAAGATAAACCTATCTAATATTTAGAAAATGTGAGAAAGGGAGATAGAAACAAAATCTCTTCTGAAACAATGAATTAATGCAACTACCTAAACATAAAAATAAACCTATATAAAGTTGTAGAAAATGTGAGAACTAAATATGCTAAAAACAAAATATATTCTAAAACAATGAAAGAATACAACCACTTTAAATGCTCCCCAACTATTGAAAAACATGAAAGAACCAAAAAATGGAAACTACCCAAAAACAATAAACAACCAAAAATTAAAAGCAACAAATGATTAATTTGAATTTTAATCTTAAACATCTAAAATTGACCTAAAAGTATCTCGAGGGTTGGGCAAATTTAGTGTTGTGTTCCATCCTTCTCACTAGGCAATCAAACTTTGTCAACAAACTTTTTGGCAATGTCAACATGAAACTTAGAAATGGTTTTCTCCTTATCCAACTAGTAATGAATAAAGCTTAAATAATAACAAGCCCAACTTAAATGACGATAATTTTTAATTGAAAAAATGTTCATAAATAATGGATCAATTTACTCTATCAATAAGTAAGCCTAATTGGGATTCCTCCGTACAATGAAATTGTGTTGGACGTGCATTATTAAATGAATAAATTATATGAATTGAACATGAATACATTTTTATAAGTATGAGATTTGGCCATGGAATTAGCTACCCAAGATTGAGGACCTTTTATGAAAGTACAAAAGAGACCCAAAATGAGAGAACTCTATTATGTCAAAGGATACAAACAATACATGATTCTAGAGTAGATTGCTCATATGAGAGCAAAAGATGGGTATTTATAAGATACAACATCGTAAATTTTTCAATCAATATGGAATAAAGGAGATGTAATTACATGTGTGCACAACATCTACACTAAACTAGGAATGTACAAGTCACATGTCCAAATAGATACTGTAAAGGAGGGGATTCACTACTCTTGAGACTCAAGACAAAGTCTACAAGGAGCAAATAGCCCTCAGTTACCTCAAAGTACAAAACTCAAGTGACAAGGATAGAGAACAAAGAATATTTACACAACTTAATTAAATGAAGGCTAAACTACAAAGGACAAAATGATAAGATTGTTTAATAATAGAGAATGAAAATAAGGTAACAACTTATAGATTACATAAACAAAAACTAGAGAACTCATGGATTTTGCCCCCAAAAGGGCAAAGCCTCGACCACAGACGACAACACACCATTGGGACGTCTGTGCCTTGCGTTGTCGTCCCTATCAAATTAGAAAATGAAGACCTTGAATTTACAACGTCTAGCTCATTGAGTTCATACATCTACACACAAGAAGAACAGGGAAAAATGTTGGGGTTGTTTTAGGGTTTACCTCAGTCAAACCTCTGTTTTGGGGTTTCCACCTCCATAAATAGCCAGATAAATAGAGATACAAAATGACATGAAATGTAAAAGACGTGTGATAGAAACAAACCCCACTATGGAGGAGAGTCCCTATAACGAATGTAATAGATGATAGTAAATAAACAAGACAAATAGACAAGAGACCGTTACCAATAGTCCATGGCTCCCCTCTTGGCTTGATAGATGTGGCATGCTAGCTTGCAAAAGAGCCTTGACTATTGTGACAAAAATCTGGCAGAGCTTCGCTATGGAGAGCAAGAGAGAAAAGATGTAGAAGAGAGAGTAGGAGAGAGCTAGATCGAATGAGAGAGTAAGAATGAATGAGAATGAGAGTGAAAAGAGGAGTTTTGTGAGGTTACATAAGCAAGAAGAGTCATTACACTCGTATTCCTACCGCAATGACACATGTCATAGGCAAAGGACGCGAGATTTCCTCATTTGAATCTCAAAAAGTTTGGGGACACTGGCTTATTGCACAAACGTCCGCACATTGTGCAATTGTCCTACTCAAAATTTCCCAAGAATGAAGTATCTAGACTGCTAGCACTTTGTCATTGTCCCTATGGAGTTGAAATCATGAAATTTTGATTTATAGGTTTTTGTCATTAATATGGTGGGTTGTCATAAATGCAATGGGTTAGATGCGCAAGTGTGAAACAACCACGAGGTGCAATTTTATGACACTACATTTTTCCACCACTTTAGTCAGTTGGATTTTTGAAGAAAAATTAATTGCACTAAAGTCGTTAAGAAGACATAGATGCAAAATTAAAATTTTGAAAATTTTACAGATTTTATTAAAAGGATACTGTAGAGGCTGCAAAGGTTGAGTAGACAAATACTGGAAATGCCCCTAGCATTCGAGCTCGGTGAGAAACTAAAGTGCTTGATGTGAAGTTTCATTATGCAAAGTTACTCAAAATTGGGTTAGTTTCAAAAACTAGAAGAAGCTACCATGACGAGAAGAATGCTTAAGAAAATCTCAATTCGAAAGAAAAATATGAAGAGTTGAATATATGCCCCTTCTTGTTTTTGCCCCCAACTAAGTGGGGTGAAAACATGAAGGATGGAAGGAACATTTTTGCCACAAAAAATGAACAAAAATGGCCTACATATGTCTTGGGTGGGCCCACGGAAGGGTCATTTTCACTATTCACAATGAGAACTTTGTTAAATTTTTGAAAGAGTTGTTAACAAAATGCCTTGCAGACAAGATTATGTAGCTCCAAGGATTGACCAACTTTGCATTATAGTGGCGAGGGACGACCCACCAGATGAGGTACGTAATTTTTTTGACCCAACTTGTCATTTATGTGGCTTTTTTTCAGCTTTTTCAAAATTTCAAGCAACGCATGCGTCCGATTGATGCACTGTTGTCCCAACAACAAGTTAGTGTCTAGCCGATGCGCTGTCATCAGACACTGTTCAACGTCGAATGCCAACGTGCTACGTAGACGTCTGCGTGACACGTTGTAGTCCCAAAGGAAAACTTAGGAAAATTTTGAGAGTTTATGATGATGTAGAGTTAGAATATTCACATGATGTAGAATTTGCAGATGTGAAATTTTAAGCTTTTGCAGGAGTGGCTTGAGATACGTGTGCATGCCGATGAATCGATTCTGACATTGCTACACGACCACAACAATGAGATCGGGGCAGATGACTACGACTTGCTTCAACAAGTTAGACTCTGGTGGGTATATGTTATGCTAGAGATCAGATTCCATGCACCCATGCTCATGGAATTGATGGAGCGATGGGATGCAAACACTTCCACATTTCATCTCCCTACCAGGGAGATGATGGTGACCCTCGAGGACATCTACTGCATCATGGGCCTACCCATTCATAGGGAGCGTGTGTCCTATGAGGAGGGCAGGATGACACAAGACACCCAGACCGCACAATAGTACTACCTTGATCGAGTGATCCCAAAGGATGTGACAGGCCACATCTACATGTGGTGGCTCGAGTAGGGGTGAGTGGTGATGCCACTCATGTATCAAGTTATGATTGTGACTGTCATGATGCATGTCGTGATGGATGTGCGAGGATCACACCTTCATGGGAGCCTCGTCCATTGCATCTGCAAGATGGAGGAGAGAGGGACAATATACGCTTGAGGTAGGAGCATGCTCACACATCTTTACCATGACCTCGAGTGTTATGTCCATTACAAGTATGATAGCCTCACTGTCTGCTCGCTACTCCAGGTGTGGGTGTTTGAGCATATCCGCTGCATGAGGCTGACCGAGTATCCCTTAGGCCTACCACATGGGACATCATGAGAAAACACGTACTCCCTTGTGTGTGACTGATAGTATGGTGACTTATAGTTTTTGTGGCTATAGATGGATACGTTATGAGCACAGGACATTAGATGTTGCTCTTATAGGTGGATGGGGACTTGGTCATCCAATAGGAGGCAACTACGTAGGATGTGGTGTGATCAACTCCTGGCCGAACAGTCAGGTCATATTATAGTTCCATATTATTGGCATTAGGTCACCCAATAGTTTGGGCAAGTACAAACCATCCCCCAACGACTCCCATGTATATATGGTCACACAGGAGTATGATCCGAGCAAGAGACTAACCCTGGTTGATAATCGTAGACGTTGCACTCAATGACGATGACCAACTAGATGCCCTCACGATTGACGATGCCATCATCTCC